>OY756972.1:16265000-17515000 GCA_963580455.1 Euonymus europaeus | reverse complement strand
TCCGTTATCAACCATTAACGAGTTTGAAACATTTTAGGAATTAGATACATATTTAATCACCAAAGGTAAATATATTATATACTATCTATATTTTATTAGTTTGTATTTTTTAACATTGTCTTATAGTGATAAATCTTCAAATTATTTTAGATAACAATATGGAGATATATTTGGATGAAATTTGGTTGATGACGATGATGGACGATTTTCAAGCGAAGTCCGATTGAATGCTGAAATGAATACTCATTTTTGTATGGCAAATGTTAGACGAGAAGAAACTCAAGCGACTGAACAAAATAATTAGGGTTGAACTTGAAACTTTCTATTATGATCTTGGTGTTTGGATTGCGGTTGATGAACTTTCTTATTTGGACTTTGTTTATTTGAAAGTTGGAAGAGTCAACAAATATATTGCAAGAAGTAGTAAAACATCCTATTAGAATGATAGAATCTCTAGAATGCATTCCAAGAAGTGCTAATGATGATGATTGGAACTTGAAACTTTGTTTATTTGGATGATGGAAGTTGAAAGTTGGAACTATGTTTATGTCTTATGATAATTTGATACTTCATTAGGTTGTTTATAATGGATTGTTTGTCTTTGTGATAATTATGAATGTAATACATTTTTTTTTGATTATGTATATTAATACTAGTAGTCTAATATACAAAATATTACTAGATTAATGCCTGGGCGTTGCTCGGGTTCATAATTTTTTATGGTTTATTTTGTAGATGTTTATAGGTAAAAACTCTTTGTAATTTTGTTTAAATATAATAGTAACCATTGAAAGAAAGGGATTAAATAATGAAATTTTGAGAATTGAGATAGAGATTGAGTATGTCATAAAATGAAGAGTGCCTAAAGTTAAGTTGAAGCACTGTGATAATATCAGTGTTCTATAAAGCCTGTTTCAATCATATAAATTAGTGCTAAATATGATTGTACAAAAACTAATAAATCATCGTTAGTAATGAAATTTTTTTAAGGTCCTTACTGCACTACAAATTCGGAGCCGAGATCCCAAAATTGGACAATTAATGCAATATTTAAAAGGAAAAAAAATCAAAATCTTTTCCTATCCTAGCATGCACCTAAGAAGAATCCTATTATGTTTATATGTTAAAATAAAATATTTCAAGAATTTTTAAAATCATGAAGAGAACAGTTACTAATTGCAGTGCAATCAACAAAAAATAAGCCTTCATGTGAACAACACAAACAACATGAGCTTCTAAACAAAGAACCAATGGCAAGGTTTAAAACTGCCAAAATCCAATTAAACACGGGGAACAAATACCTATTGGAGCTTGAACTATGAAGCCCCTCCAACACCCTGTCGCATTCGAACACTGAAATTTCAAATAAAAAAAGTAAGAGAGCTTACAACAATCAAACCCCCAATTTACACAAAGCTTTCGAGACGAAGACCTGCACAAAACCAAATGATGTGGAAACAAACAATAGGAACAAAAATGAAAGCATCAAAGAAGGAATTAGTACCTCATAACTCTCGGAGGCAACTCCCAAAATAAGAACTGGAAGGTCCATGCATTGGAAGGAAACATCAACCGAGACAGCATAATAAGAAAACCTACGACTTCTGAAAGTAATGAGGCAATAAACCCTAAACTAAAAAGAGACTAATGTCAAATTTGAGCAAAAACAAAAAAGACAACAACACATGGCTTAACTGAGCAAGTTCGAAGTGTAAACACCGAACAGGAACAACTAAAAAATACCTCAATCACCCGTCAAAAGCCAACAAATCACAACAAAAGCAACATGTAAGGCAAGAAAAATAAATTCATGCCCAAATCACATGAATGTGTTCCTGCTCTTCTTCTTGCTATACAATCTCTTACTCTCCATTGATGCCCTAAATCATAAAAGAGTAGAGATAAGGACATACATCAACATTTGAATAAAATAAAAAAGGTGGCCTAGTGTTGTACCTGGCTCTGCCCCATGGCATGATATTTTTTGAGGTTATTGTTGTTCAACTAATATCATACTTTGTTTAACTAATACTTTGTTTACCTGTCAAGGGATTTTATTTTTGAACTGCTATTGCCTAATTGAGATTCCAAAATATCTATTTGTTGCATGTTTTCTTTTATTCCCTGTAGTTTGGACAGATGATTATTAACAAAGATTTAACAATTAAAGACTTAATAGTTATTCACGATCAAATTATTAAGTGTTTAAATAATATAATTGGTAATATTAGAGACAAATATTTTAGTATATTTTGTAGTTGTTATTTTGAATATAATGTCAGTCTAATATAGTAATCTTTATTTACAATTTAACGACCATTTTTTGGATGGAAATGTCTCCTTAGTAAAAACTTGGGCATTTGACTTCAATATATTGAAAGAATGAATAAACAGTTACCTTTTTATATAATGCCATGGGTTATTATCTTCAAAAGGAAAGTATCTCGCCATTGAGACAAAAAGAACCACCCCTCGTGATCACAGATCTGCCTTAGGTCCATCATAGCCTTTATTGTTTATCACCTTCAAAAACATACACCAGAATAGTAAGAGAAGAATGAAAGTTAAAGGATTCAGTGGTAAATAAACAATATTTGGATAAATTTGGCTCATAAGCAATTAAACACTTTTTAAGAGACCCGTGCTTTAGTTTTTATGCACTTATATGAGAAAAAATAATTTGGTAAGAGAACCATAGACGGCGTTTCATCCACATTAAATTCCAAGCATGATGTATTGTTTTGTAAACCCAGAAAATTCTTATTTTAGTCTGCTGCCCACCAACGCTCCCAGGCATCTTCTTGCTTGCACAGAAAGACAAATCAAAGTAGATGGAAAAACATACATCATGTTGTTGTTGTTGGGCCAGAGTCTGAACTAAAATATCCATTATTTTACTTTCACATGTTAATCATAAAAGTAGACCCTTAGATTGATTAATAAGAGGGAAATATGTCTGCGTTATCTTTCAATTCATATAGATACTGAGAAGGGGTTTGGGGGTGGGGGGGATAGGGGTGGCACAGAGAGAGCTTCTTACGGGGAGGAAAAAAATAGTGTCTTTCAAAGTTACTTCTGCACAATCTTTTGGAAGAACTGAACGGCCAATTTGATCGGCATCATTGTCACTCAGAACCTTTTCAAACATTGGCGCAGTTGTGGAATTTAAGATAGTAAGTGAACTAAAAAATGTAAGCAAACAATTGAAGAGCAATGACTTCTGACCCAAAAGGGTATGATTCTTACAACTCAGAACAACGTAATCACATGAGCATGTAAAAACTATTGAGGTTTTTATGCAAAAAAAAAACAGGGCTAGAAGCCCTAATTGACTTAAAAGTATAGAATTACCAGTTCAGGCAACTCCTAAAAGCCGAAATCTCTATTAAAGAAGCTACTTCTCAACCAAGAGCTCCTTGAAGAACCTGCAAGATAGGCTAGAATGAGTCAATTGGTTTTCATAATTGTTCAATAGACATGACAGATATCAAATCCTGCACACTGGAAGTAAATAAAAACAATATGAAACACAGAACCAGTAAATATTAAAATAACACACTGGAAGAGACAAATGCTCTTGAGAAGCAAAACCCACAAAAGCATAAAGTGTGACATATAATGAAACTCCGGAACATCACATAGACATAATTGAAGGCACAACCATTTTTGAGATGCTCAAAATTGACAGGAAAAATGAAAGGAGATAACAAACATAGTTTGTAATCCTCTGAACATAGTAAATCGTAATACAGTGATGTAAAGGGGAGAAGAAGAGAGAACTTATTCACATATGTAAATGGCCAATGAAAGGTTCTCCACTTCTCCAGTTCTCCTACCAAGCATCTAGCTTACATCATACGCATTTATGTTTGAAAAAAGAGCCAACAAAAGACAGAGCAGATACTTGTCACAAATGGGCTCAAGAGACTATTGAAATTATTCAAATTTTGGAAAGGAAAATAGCACAAAAACAATAGCGAATATAGGCTACAATCTTTTATCAAATGTTGGCGAAACTTGGTGAGATTCGATAGCAATGGACACTGAGAAGCCGCCAAAATCAGGTTTATGAACGTGCAGACGAACGTGAGACGAAGTTTCGTTTTGGCCTCAATATCATATGCGAAGGACCACGAAAGGCAGAGCCAGTCGTGCGGGTATGAAGATAAGGTCGGACTCGCCACAATATCGCCCCAAAAAACTCTCTTTTAGAATAAAGGAATAATATACTATATATAATTATATATTTTTTATTATTTATTTTAAACCCGTTTCATTTTCATCAAACTGAACCAGTTGAACCTCAAAAACCTCCAAACCTCAGTCGATGCAGATGCAGTTCGATCAAAGGTACGGCTCTAAAAACGATGACAGAAACAGCAAAACATAGTAGAAAAGATGCCTAACTAGAAATTATTTCTCAAGCAAAGTTGATTTACCATTGCATTCTGGCACAAACAATTGAGGAACATCAAAAAATTGCAAGTGAAAATAGAATATTCTTCCTTCTAACAAATTTAAGGGGTAGTACAAACAATTGACCTATCACAAGCAATCACTGTAGATCATTGGAGACAAGATAAGAAACTTAGTGAAGAACCAGCTCTCGATGAAATGGTTCTCACCATAGGAGAAAATTTTGATCTTGCTATTTATGATTCACTACATATCTTCTGAACTATAATCTTCCTCAGTGAACTCTTCCTCGGAGTGAGCATTACGACTGCTCATGCCCCTACCAACATTTTGCTGCTTTCCCTTTGTCCTTGTAGGGTAAAAATTCTCACCCTCATTACTGCTGCTCTTGTAATTTTCTTCTATTTCTGAAACTTCTTCCTCAGTACCTGATTTCCAACTTGCATTTTCATGATCACTAAAAGAATCTGACTCGAACTCGAATTTAGATACATTTTTTCTCAAATTTGAATCCACTTTTTTTCTGAAACCTTCATTATTGATTACTTTAGCAGTTCTCCCCCGCTTACCCTGTCCCCTTCTAGCTCTTTGGACTTCATCAGAATCTTCATCATCACTCTCAAGATCCCTCACATTTTGAACATCATCAGGATGCCATTCATGCTCATCCTCAGAAGTTACATATCTATCACCCTTCCTCAAATCACGTGAATCCTTCCCAGCCCTCACCCCTCTACCCTCCTCATAATAATCTTCATGTCTATGCGGCTCAGATCTTCTGGATCTACCACCGATATCTTCTCTGTTCCAATACCTAATTCTGCCAGTTTCTTCTTGTTCAGCGGCTTCCTCAGCAGCCCACTCTTGATCCGCTGCATTCTCAATATCAGCTATGAATTTGTCTAACTCCTCCTTCTCATCATCTGACTGAGGTTCTGAAAGTTCCAATATCTTATTACGCTCTGTCACAGCCTGTCTGTCCCCTTGGAATACATAAGGAGTACCTTCTTTATTGTCAATTGCATTGAAGAATGTGGAGGCTACTCTCTGTATGCTGGCCATAGCAACTGGATCCTCAGGGTTCACGCCCATCCGCCGGAGCTGCTGTTCTGTTTTCTTGATGTTTAGCTTCTGAGATTCAAGGGCTTGTTCAAATCTAGCTTTAAATAATGCCTGCAAGACAGATTGGAAAAACTCATGATAAGCTAAACTTTAGACAAAGAAAAGGCATGATACAAAAACAGTTTTCCTACTCTCCACAAGATAATAATTAACTTCATCCTAACCTGATCTTCATTATCAGAAAATAGGCTTAAACTGAAGTAGAGTGGTTTTTCTTTCTTTTACCCTAAAGGCAGAAGGCATAAAAAAAGAGCATTTCCTCATAGTTCAAAATTTTCTCCTTTGTTTCCTATCATCTACAATACCCAATTCAAAAAAAAAAAAAAAAAAAAAAATACACGTCTCAACAAAAACAGGCTACCTTTCTCTTAGTGAGGGTGTTTATAGGAATCAAATTTTTTGGTTGGCGATAGTTTCTGCCCCGGAACATGATAATTGTTTTCACATTATGAATGTTTATCACAATACCACCGCTTAGTCTTGCAATCATGGTGGCCATTTCTCTGATTTTTTCTTTGGGAAAGTTATCACAACAAACTTGTACAGTCTCATGGAACTTCCAGTGGAGATGCATATTTTGGACAACTCCCCCAAAGACTCCACGGACACCAACAGGAACATAATTTCTGTTTCTGAAGCCGATCTTCTTAAATGCCTGAGCCTGCTCGGAGGTCAACAGCTCAGGATCATGCACCGGGGATGGAAGGTCAGGTAGCTCATATTTCTTGAGCTTCTGAAGAAGCAATGCTACTTTCTTCTTGGCCTGCAATAGTGAAATGACAAACAATGGTTAAGCTGACTTAATGCATACTCATCAAAAGCGCAGCAATAAAAGAAATAGTAAAATTGAAAGCTAATATACCAAAAGACATACTTATTATCGTATAGTTGGCGGAACTAAAGAATCACTTCAAATAATAATAGCTTGCAAGAGTGTGTACTTGCTTAAACAGTTGTCAGACAGCCAAGATGTGGGTGATAAAAGAAAACAATGATGACGAGTGATGATGAGTAGTACTGATGAAAACAAAGTAAAACTTAAGAACATCAAATGAGGTTCAGCCTAAATGGAAGTTTAAAAAAGTTTTTTCATTCTGGTAGAACCCCTGGCTCATACTTTATTTGTAATAAATCTGGGCACGTAGGCAATTGAAGTCGATAAATTCTGTACCTTCTAAAATAATGTGTAAATCAAAATCTTGACAATAGAATGGTCTTTATACGTTACTAGGATTTGGACTGGAGATGCGCAGGCCAATGCACTGTCCTTTTCAAAGACAGTAAAAGTCCCAACTCTTCCCTTTTTTTTCAGTGGGGATCTTCCTGCAACTCTTCAAAGCCTGTATTGACTTGTAGTTTCCATGATTTCTAATCACCGGTTAGGGATTGTTTGGTTGTTCGTTGAGAATTGACTGCTTGTTGAGGAGTTTGTGGGAGGTGGAGAGAGAGATTTGTGAAGCCATCCATATACCCACACGTCGAATCGCTAAATTTTATCAAGCCGAAAAAATCCAACACCTTCAATTTTGGTTTCAAATCTGTCAAGCAAGCTGACTACTGATTCTTTGAGAATAATAATAGGCATCCTGCCGAGTACCAGCTCAAATGCTCGCTAAATTAGAAGTACACCACTCTCTGAACTAGAAACTTCTTATTATTGAAGATTAACAAACAAATCAATGAAATCACATATTATTATCATTAGTTATTAGTTGACAGATAACTAATAACTTATAAGATATCTTTGTTCTCACTAATAAGAACAAAGATATTAACTAATTGTGAATCTTCGCTCATGTTCCCCCTCTCCTCTCAATTTCCTACTTCACTCCCAATTTATTGCTATTAAACGTGAATCATCTGTTTATACTCCCCGGTAGCATAGGGAGAAAGCCCAATAACAGAACACAGGAGAAAAACAAAAAAAAATCAAAGACCCAAGAATCATGATTTTCTTCTAATGAAAATACACTGAAAGCTTAAGTTGAGCTTCTCGAAGAAGACGACACAGTGTGCCTTATATTTTGTACCTCCCTCACCCTGCCTTTTACGCACTACACATGCACACACTGAATGCAACCCTCGAGCTTCTGAAGGTGACTGAGACATGGCTGTTTCCTTTATCTTATAAAACTATTGAAAATCTGAAGAATTCCATAAACCTCTGATTTGATGATGCTACAAGTTCTAATAATAGGAATTCAAAAAGGATTAACTGGAAGCAGCAGTGAAGTAGCATAAATTTTCTGCATGTATGAATCCATTTAGGACAGGTGTTGGCAAGCTGAAAGCCCATATGAATACATTTAAGACAGGTGATGACAAGCTGGCTCGCCACTTGTGCAAGCCAGCTTGCCTCACCAACTTTATATATGATAAAATAATGAAGAAACTGGTAATTGATGATATTGATATCAATTCTTCTTGTAAAGCCTCTTCATATATTTCTAGCCAAGACTAACTTCATAACTCAGTCCATGTTACGACATATAAGCAAACTATCAATTGAAGAAAGATGATTCCGTTATCTATGGATCTATTGACCACCTTAACATCTGGCACTTGATTTAATCTCTCGCGCAAAAAAGTCTCTACAGTCTACATATCTATGTTTGGCAGATCATGGTTGTTAAAGGGATTATGAACTGTAACTAAGTACAAGAAAAATACTGAGACAGTCAGGTGTAGCAAATTAGCAATTTGTTTGTCCAACCTCATTACGGTTGGAATTTAAGATAGCCGCAGACTTAGTAAAAAGATGCAGAAATAGCAAAAATCGCAGATGCTACTATATGCTGTTAATCAATAATTTTTCAACATCATTTTAGATAGTTCTTAGAACTTCCAGATACCATTTACTCTTCCATTGAGCAAAGTATAATAACAAAACCAAGCAGTCAATAACAAAAATCTCCTTAAGTCACCTTACTCAACAAAATAATATCCCGATTCACATAAAAGACACAAGACCATAAGGTGCAGCAAGCAAAAGAACTATGGAAATTGAAATTGATGGATTTAACATTACAAGACATTGAAATAAACATTTCAAGGGTTGTGGTAAAGGCAAGATAACATACTCTTTTAAGGTTATAAATAAGTCTCTCCTCATCGGTCATCAATTTCTTCTTCAATTTTGAGGCCCTCCGAATCTCTTTTGTTGTTTTACCCGACTCTTTCTGCATCCGCCTCTCCACCTTACTTCGCATGCTCCTTCCCCTCGAGGTTGACATTGCACGAGACCGCCCATTCAATGAATGAGTACACTGTGATAACAAGGAAACACCACCTTCTTGAGGGATTCCTACTTGCGTCACTTTGATCGAGAAGGGCCTTTGAGAATCATGTTTTACTAAAACAAGATTCCTCTGTGTACAACTGTTGAACATAAAATAAAATAAGAGAGACCCAAAAAATACCCAAACGAGAATAACTGAAAAGGTTCAGTCTGGTTACAAAAAAATATTACATTAAACCAAAATTATTATACATATTAAAACCAGGGACACTCAAGAGTGAAATCACCAACATCACCTATATGAGTACAGAGAACATATGTAAAGCAAAATAATTTCCTGGAAAGGAGTTTCATTTTCAGGGAAATTATCCATATACACAAGAAATCTTTCGTCTATCAAGGAAAGTGTTATCCGAAAATTGATTTAAGCCATCGAAAATAGATATAGTGCTTTGCACTTCTTCAAATGCAGAGAAAATATGACGACAAACAAATGAATTGAAAGAAAAGTTGAGAGTGAAGCGTACTAGTAGTGATTGGATTGGAGAAGACAAGAGAGAGCCTTCAAGCTGCGCCTTTGAAGGCTCCTTGTAGCAAACATTCGATCAGTCACCGCTTTCTCTCCTCCGTCTCTCGCACTCCTCACCCACGACCACTAGGTTCCTCGTAACTGATCTAAAGGGGTTTTGGGTTTTTCGGCCTACTTCTTCTCACACACAGTGAAAAATGTTGAATTTGCAGATACGGGCCCAATATTATACATAATCTAAAAAGTTTGGGTCAATCGCAGGCCGGTCCAAATATCAGGACTTATTTGGCTCTAGGTCCATCAAAAAAACTTCTTTTGATTCCAATCCAAAAATTGTCATTCTAAAGTCATTACTTGAACGAAGAAAACTTGTTTTGATTCCAGTCCAAAAATTGTCATTCTAAAGTCACTAGTTGAACGAAGAAAACTTCTTTTGATTCTAGGCCAAAAATTGTCATTCTAAAGTCACTACTTGAACGAAGAAGAACGAATCACTAATTTCAAACAATTTTAGCAACTCCGACTTCAGAATCAGAAAAATTTCTTCATCTGCTTCTTCCCTAAAATTACAATCACCGGATTCTTCGCTTTTCATCTCTTTAATTATTCGATTCAGTGACATTAAAGAACGAAGGCGAGATTTCACAACTACTCAAAATCTTCAGCCATTAGAAGAAAGAAGGTTAGATTTCGTCTCATTTTAGCAAATTTGATTTTGGAATCGCATAGTTTCTTCATTTTCTTATTCGTTTTAGTTACATTTACAAATTGTTCACCCTTCTTCTCTCGTTACTCATTCCAGTGACTTTCGTACTACATCTTCAAAGACCCATGGATCTTCAATTTAGGTATGTCTATTTTCGTTTCAAGCCTTCAAATCACTTCCAGAATGCGTCTAGATGTCACTATTTTTCCTTATTTTGCTATTAAGATCTACATAATTATATGAGATAACACTATTTTGAGAAATTTTCAAGTTACAATCTACATTGGGGATTTAATTGTATTTTGGAACCCTAATTTGATATGAAATAGCAATGTAAACTGATATAATTTCTTCTATCTTCTATGTCTCTGTTATTTTATTTTGTCCCATGTATATTCAAAATTTTCTGAATGTCACTATTTTTTGAAATTGATTCATTAAGATTTAAGCTGGTTATTGTTTTAAAAATGGTATGACCGACCTTCATTACGGATCTTTGTTTAACATTGAATGTAATGATTATACACATGCTACATCGATGACTGTTTTATATGAGTTTGTTAGTGACATATGTCAGTGAACTAAGATTTATTTACTTATGTCACTCAATCTTATTATCTGGTTCTTCTCATTTATTCAATAACACTAACATATCTATCAATGTCACTGTCTATGTTGTGACATTGACAGTCCATGCTCATTCTTACAAATGTCACTAACATATATACGTTTTTTTTAACTAAAACTCACTATTTAAAACAGGTCACTGAATCTATTATGTATTTTGAATCTATTTTGTATTTATGAATATATTATGTATTCAAAATAGGTCACTGAATCTATTCTGTATTTTTGTATTTAAAACAGGTCATTTATTCAATGTCACTAATATATATGTCAATGTCACTGTCTATGTTGTAACATTGTCAGTGCATGCTCATTCTTACAATGTCACTAACATATATACATTTTTAACTACAAATCACTTTTTGAAACAACACACTAACATATATACTTTTTTTACTTGTGTGAAGGATAAAAAACAAAAATGGAAAAAAACAAAAAGAAAAAAGTGCACGATCAATATCGTTGTAACTTATAGATAATAATCAAGGACATCAAGCAATTGTCATTGACCAAACAACACAAAGAAGTCCTAAAAAAATACTGTTCTGGCGTTTGATTGAATAAATATTAACTTTAAGACTAGAGTTATAAAGTTGTAAGAAGAATGATGCTAAAATTATGAAGATCTAAATTTATGTGGGTTTCCTTTTTAAAAAGAAAAAATTCAATGGCAAAAACGTAATTAAATAAAAAACAATTCAATTAATTACAAAAAAACCTAAAATTGGACTTAATTACAAACAAGATTTTATAGATGACCACATGCTTAATAAGTTCTGTAAACTAGACTTTGTTACAATTTTGCCAAAAAGTTACCCAATTAAACGACACCGTTTCTTCTTTAGCAAACAAAGGGTGACAAGTATCGTCGTTATTCACCTATGACGACCTGAAAGTGCCAGCGACGTAAACCTCTGGGCTTCGGTCAAAATAGCTCGCGCTGCACAACGAGGGAAAAACTAGGTAATCTAGTGCCTAGTGTTGATCCGATTCAATGGATTGTCGCTCAGTTTTTCCCTTGTAGTTCATTGAAGAGTTTGTCCTCTCTGGTTACCTAATTCTTTTTCTCTTGATTGTTGTTAGTTTGCGCGATTACAGGTTCTTCCAAGCTTATCTGTGCTAGATGGATTTGGTGTCTGGGTACAAGGTGAGACATTAACTTTCAGTTGTTTTCTGTTACTGATTGACAATTAATCTGTTGATTGTATTGGACGATCGTGTGATACAGTTTTCACTGCGAATTGGTGTATGAATGATTATTATGCATTTTGTTTTCTGAGAATGATGCAAATTCTTTCCTATGTTTGGTGCTAATATTAATGTGTAACTGGGTATAAATATTTGTGATGCAGGGGGTTGTGGGCCTTGTTTTTGGCAATGAGAATTCAGCTTCGAATGAAGATAGGTATGCTATATATGTTTCCTTTTTATGTGAATTATCAAGCCTCTTATGGGACAAAGTATTTTCTTTTGATTCTTTGTTTTATAAAAAAATATGAAGTACATTGACTGCTTAAAGCTGTCTTCAAACCCAGGACATAATGGATGTTCATTCTAGTTTATTAGGATTTGAAGGACTCTGTTATTGTTTTACAATAATATTTTTTAAGTACATTATTAGAAAATTATAGAGAAGGCTGTAGTTGTAACATTCACTATTCTTATTTGATTGTGTAAAGCAAAAGGATTGGTAACAAGTGACAGATGAAATCTTATTAGATCCTCCATTTACAAAATTAAAGCCAATTGCCTTGGTGACAGGAATAATTTCTCTCTTAAATTTTTAGAGAAACTCACTCAGAGGGTTATATATTGTAGTAATGTAGTTGAAGTTATGTGAATACAACCATCTGAATCTGACAGGAGATTGTCTATTTATAATTCAGTTTTCTTCAGTTCTAGATAAAAAGTGTAGATTCATGCATCGCCTTTTGTAGTAGTGTCATTGTTGATGTATCTCCTTGTTCTATTTTCTTTGTTTCTCCTTTTGTACTTGATTTCATTTTTGCACCTCCTTGGTTTTTTTTTTCATTCAAAAAAAGTAATAGTGTTGTCGTTATTTGAATAAGGAAGGTTTTATAGATCTAGGAAAATTATGTGTAAGTGGCCACATATAAGCAGGGGCTCTGTGGCTATGTAGATATCTAAGTTCAAGAAAAATGAAAAAGGTTATCCAATATTTTGGATACTTTAGGTATGTGGTAGTGTAATTAATCAAAATAACATCCTTATGTTCTTACTGCCCCAGAAATTATATTGCAAATTCTCCCAGAAATATCAGTGGAAATGATTATTCTACTTCATGTGGAATTCTTTATAAAGTGCCTTGTGATGGCATTAATTATTTACATTTCTTCAAGTGGGGAATATATTGTATTCTTTTGTTGTCAAAGTTTTTTAATTGAAGAAATTTGCATAATGTAGAATGCACCATGCATATTATTAACTCTTGGATCTGTCATCACTTTTTAATTTGCATTAACGGTTTACGGACTGTGTGGTTGGTCATCATTAGCTATGTTGAACGCTTGCTTGATCGAATAAGCAACGGTGTCCTGGCTGAGGACAGGAGAAATGCTATGGTTGAGCTTCAGTCTATTGTAGCTGAAAGTCATGCTGCCCAGTTAGCTTTTGGAGCAATGGGTGGGTGCTTCTGTCATTTTTAATTGTATCCCAGTTTGTATAACTCATGAACCTGTCAAAATTTTTTCTCCATAATTTCCATTTTGCAGGATTTCCTATAATTATGGGCATTTTAAAGGAAGAATGTGATGATGTTGAGATGGTTTGAATTTCTCTCCTCCCTCCCTTTTTTTCCTTTTTGAGTGATACTCTTATTCAAGGAAATGTGTATAGAACTCTTTGTTTGTGATTGTAAAATGATGTTTGCAAATTCAAACATGAAACATTTATGGCTAAGTGATTTATGATTTATCTTTCTGCCTCTTTTGATCTTTCTTTGCCGCTTAATCGCTTATCAACTAATTCACTATCTACCAAAGAAATGCATGCGATGCTTGTTTATTACTGCTATGCAGTGCGTTAAAGCGCTCTATAGGTTTTTATGAAAATTACTTTGTGATAAAAAAAAAACATTATAACCAAGGATCATAATGAACTTGGACTTTGAGAGGAGCGATTTCTCTGACATAGCAGTGTTGGACATGTTTCTAAAAATTCTAGACCTTTCGAGTTTCTACATTTATAAAATTTCAAGAAATGCATTGTTAAAATCACATATTCTCAAATGATACTACGATTCGCAGATAAGGCTGAATTGCTGATCTTTTTCAAGCTGTGTACCTGCATCAAATTATTCCGGAATGCATGACAGTTAGGTTGTTGAACAGAAATTATGGTCCAGTGTTTAGGTTTGTCATCTTGTTGTCTAAGTAGACCTCTCTGAATTGTGTCTGCACTTCTTTTTTCGGTTTACCACTTTCTTTTAAAGCTTTTCTTCGTGTGACCGTGGTTGTATCCTTAATCAGACTTTAACATAGCTCCCTTGTGAAATTTTCTAGATGACAATTCTATTAAAGAGGTGATATTTGTCATTCTATGCTTGAGAATTTTATCAAACTAATTTAAGATGATTCAATCTTTGGATATATGCTATCTTGTTGTTGCTGCTGCAATAATATTATGCATTAATTGCTGTTTATGTTGCCTGTATTATCCAAATATGGTGATTATCTGCTTACTTCAACACATTTAATAAATTTGATGGAAATGAAATGCTTCGCTTGATTTATAATGATGGCGATTGAGTCCATCCATTCATCCATTTCTGCAGGTTCGAGGAGCTTTAGAAACTCTTGTAAGTGCTTTGACTCCTATAAATCATGCACGAGGGCCAAAGAATGAGGTTCAACCTGATTTAATGAACACTGATCTGCTTTCCCGAGAAGCAGAAAGCATATCCCTTCTTTTAAGTTTGTTGGTGAGAGTTCTATAGATACGGGACGTTTTTTTGTTGTTTCATAAATTGGTTGGATTATGCATTGCTGGTGCAAATTTCATTTTTGGTATTTTTACAGTCGGAGGAGGATTTCTATGTGCGGTATTACACTCTCCAAATTTTGACGGCACTTCTTACAAACTCTCCAAATAGGTATGAATATTATGTTATACTTCTTCCTCAGATTCCCCTCCCAACATAACTCTCTCCCCTCCCCCTCTTTTTTACCCTTCCCAACCAAGTTATGCTGGAAGACTTGTGCTGAGTGCCTCTTCAGGTTACAGGAAGCTATTCTGGCCATTCCTCGTGGTATAACCCGGCTCATGGATATGCTTATGGATCGTGAGGTACCAAACTCCTTCACTAAATTGTATTTGTTTTAACATACATTATATCATTAATACTCTTTTTTATTATAATAATATGGTTAATTATATCAGTGGAGTACTTTGTTCATTCCTCTTCAGATTCTCATCCATCGTATGATATTAATTTCCTTCTTGTTAGCCCATTCCTTACAAATATATTGTCAAGAATCCATGAATCGTCTTGTAGTTTCAAAGGGAGTGGCTAAGCAATTGTGTTTGGAGGTTGCCGTTTCATGTTAAATCACAATAACCTTTTGTTGTTTTCCTAATAGGTGATAAGGAACGAGGCCTTATTGCTTCTTACTTACTTGACTCGTGAAGCTGAGGTGAGATTCTGTTTTTATTTTTTTTCTTCACACCTTGTAATATGTATAGTTAATCATCTGACTAAATTGTGCTTGATTTACTTATTCATGAACTTGTGATTGCAGGAGATTCAAAAAATTGTGGTTTTTGAAGGTGCATTTGAGAAAATTTTCAGTATTATTAGAGAGGAAGGAGGGTCCGAAGGTGGTGTTGTTGTGCAGGTGATTAATTTTCCATTGCTTTCATTAGTTCATAGACATTTATGTGAACTAGTTCAACCTGTTTGCTGCTACGCAATTTTTAGGTGGTTTTATATTTTAGTTCGGCACCACAGCATGCATTGATAACGGACAATCAATACTCAACATGTACAAGCATATTCTGTTGTATGACAGATTCTACTTCCATAATCATGCTTGGTTATGCTCTGGAATGTCAAAACTATCATTGATAACGATTTTGAAGATTCAAATAAACTGACAAGGGGTTTTGTTTTTGTTGTCAAAATGCATAGTTTAGACCAAGGAAATACATCTACTAAACCTTCTCATTTAAGAACTATATCATTTTTGAACACTACTATTAAAGAAGCTTAATGAGTAACACACTTTTAGGTCTCTTTTTTGGATGGTGCAGAAGTGATACCTCTTTTTCCAAACTAATAAGGCTGTCAAATACAATTGCAGTCTGGTCCATTTTGTTTTGTTTAAAAAAAAAAAGAGTGAACTGGCAATGAACTGACATGTTTGTCATCCCAGGATTGTCTTGAATTGCTGAACAATCTTCTTCGGAACACTGTATCTAATCAGGTAGGTAGTGTATTTAATTTTTATTAGTACACAATGTTCTCTTTATTCCACTCACTCAAAATTGTGATTTAGATACTGCTGAGGGAGACTCTTGGGTTTGACTCCTTAGTCTCAATCCTGAAGTTACGAGGAAGTACTTACAAATTCACCCAACAAAAGGTTAGATACTTGAATCTTTATGTTTCATATATTGCTGCATTAGTTGACATTTTCGCTGTCTTACTGGAGAATTTTTCTTGTCCATGCCAGTAGACAACTAATTTACTCAGTGCCTTGGAAACCATTAATGTGTTAATAAATGGAGGTTCAGAGGCTGACCCTGGAAGAGATGCAAATAGGCTGACTAATAGAATGGTCCTGGTTCAGGTTAACTCAAACTCACATAATACTCATTAGCAATTTAAGAAACTACTGAGTTAGGACTATTTGATCTCTTATCAAGTTGTTTTGATTGTAGAAAAAAGTATTGGATCATCTTTTGCTTCTGGGCGTGGAAACCCAATGGGCTCCAGTGGCTGTGCGTTGCATGGTAAGTGAGGCTTTTTGAACTTCTTCTTTTACCACTACTAAAGTACTACTACCTCTTCTTCTTCTTCTTCCTTCCTCCTCTCCCCCTTTCAACCCCTCTCTCCATCTACCTATCTTGATTTCAAATGATACTCACACACATCCAAAATTCAGCCAATCACATTTTATATCTGAAAAAAGCAAGCAACTTTGGCTCACATACGAAGAAACATCTCCAGTAGTGACTGACTGGTTTCTTAAATGATTTTGGATTTTGAAGGTCTAGTTTTGAACTTAATTACAAAGAGTTATTTCTTTGGCAGGCATTACATTGCATTGGTGATTTGATTGCTGGACATCCCAAGAATCTTGATGTCCTTGCAAGCAAAGTTCTTGGCGAAGAACAACAAGTAGAACTTGCACTGAATTCCATTCTCCGAATCATTCTGCGAACATCTAGCCCTCAAGAGTTTGTTGCTGCTGACTATGTTTTTAAGAGCTTTTGCGAGGTTGGTAATATTTCCCTTTTTTTTATCATCTGCTATGTTGTTGCACCTTTTGGGCGTCTTTAGTGCTTTATTAATATACTAGGGCCAGAGGCCCAGAGATTCACATTTTTATTTGTTTTGTTTCTTGATTGTCTGCTTCAATTTTCTTTTATCTTTTTTTTTTGGGTCTTTGCTCAGGGAAACACTGATGGCCAAACAATGTTAGCATCAACGTTAATTCCTCAACCACATTTAATGACTCATGCTCCTATTGAGGAGGATGTGAACATGTCATTTGGAAGGTTTGTTTCAAATATACATATTGCTGTCTGTATCTTATCAGTCTAATTAGAGATTGCATATATTTTTTAGTTTTCGCTCCTTTAGTTGAGAGTTTAGCCATTTTTATGCTTTTGAATTTGTATGTGATTAATGATCATATGAGAACTATTCATATTGCAGCATGCTGCTACGTGGTCTTACTTGGAGTGAAACTGATGGTGACCTTGAGGTAATGCAGAAGTTCAATATTAACTTTTGAGTGTTATCAGAGAACTTCAACAGTGCTAAAAAAAAAATTGGTCGTAAAATAATTGAATTTCATGACATAAAGCACAGAATTTCTCATTGGTTCTTGCACAATGGACGATTGTCCAGCTAATACTTTGAATTGCAGAGTTGTTGCAGAGCTGCAAGTGTTCTTTCTCATATTCTAAAGGACAATATCCAGGTCAAGGAAAGGGTATGTCAACTTAATTTTCCCCTCATATATATATTTTTAACTGTCATGGGGTTATATTCTTTTCTTTTCTATTGAGGCAGTGGGGGAATCGAACCTTGCACCTTGTGAAATTGTAAGAAGATGGCCACAAGAACTACTTAAATACATTTCTTGTGTTGACTCCAGCAAATTTTCTATTTTATGTTCAGGATGCCTGATTATAATTATTATGGAAGATATGGACAGGACTGTAGCTATCCAGAAATTAGTTTTAGAAATGAAACCCTTTTAACCTAATAGTTGCATTTGAGAAAATAGAAGGGGAAGTTTTCCATTGTAAATAGTGAAGCACTTGTTAATGCAATATGATATGAATTTAGTGAATATTTTGTGGTTTATTTGTACTTCACATGTACTTTCAATATATTTGAACTTGGAAAAACCTTTTCTCATGCTTTTGAACTGGTTGAGATGTCCAATTATTCAATTCTCTGGCTGTCAGTAAGTTATCCGCGCCCTTGATTCATTTTAAGTGCCTAATAACTCCTATATAACCACCTATAGAAGACAAAATAAATTTTCAAATGTTAAGGGGCTTGGTTATTCTTTCTTATGAGCTGGAGTGCTGGACATGTTTGATTGAATGGATAGCATAAGGGATGGATACAGAATGGATAGGAAATGGATTGAAGTAGAAGTGGAAAAGGATTTCTATTATGGCATCCATTGTTTGATGCATGATGAATAAGTGAAATGAATTGTATATCATATAATATATAAAAACGTTGAATTTTACAAAAGTGGGCCCAAAATTCTTTTAACTGTAGCTATAATGATACCACTTTGTATATTCATCATTTATCCCACCTACTTTGGATGGATCAGCTATCCATCCGAATGTTTGGCTATCCAATCCATGATACACCAAGCACTGGAAAATGTTAAATCAAGGTATAAGCTTTTGCATCTGTCTCTTATCCATGTAAGCAAACATGTCTGCAGTGCGGAAACTTTTAATTTCCAGCCATATCTTGCTTTTTATCCTTTATTAACTACCCTTAATTTTACAGGTTCTACGAATTGAACTCGAGGCGCCCACACCTTCCTTTGGAGCTCCAGAGCCTCTGATGCATCGAATGATGAAATACTTGGCTCTTGCTTCCATGAAGAATAAAGATGGAAGCTCAAGTACAACATCGAACTTATATGTTCAGCCAATTATTTTGAAATTGTTGGTCACTTGGCTGGCCGACTTTCCTAGAGGCGTGCAGTGCCTCCTTGATTCACGACCCCATTTAACATATTTACTTGAGTTGGTGTCAAATCCATCTGCAACTGTATGCATTAGGGGGCTTGCAGCTGCTCTCTTGGGAGAGTGTGTTCTTTATAACAAGTCTAGTGACAAGGGAAAGGATGCTTATATTATAGTTGATGCTATAAGCCAGAAAGTTGGGCTTACATCATATTTTTTGAAGTTTGATGAGATGCAGAAAAGCTTTGTTTTCTCCTCTGTAAAGTCTTCCCAGTCCCATAAACCATTGACAAGATCTGCTGCTGCTAGCATGGAAGAGATTGAGGATGTTGATGAGAACGTTTCATCTGATCAGAAGAACAAAGATCACCCTATTCTTTCTTCAATTTTCAATTCTCGTTTTGTAGACTTTGTTAAGAGGTTGGAGGGAGATATTAGAGAAAACATTGTAGATGTATATAGCCGTCCAAAGAGCGAGGTAGCAGTTGTGCCAGAAGAATTGGAGCAGAAGAGTGGGGAGAATGACAAGGACTACATCCAGCGACTGAAGTCTTTCGTGGAGAAACAGTGCTCCGAGATCCAGGTACTTTTTCTATGCACGAGTCTTTTTTTTTTTTACTATCATTTCTGTTTAAATTTTGTACTTCTATAATACGAAGGAAATTGGGATTGCGGAAAATCCATTCTTCTGCACCTCCTATGGTTGAACTTGTGAACTCAGATTAATTGGGGTAAAAAATTATTAGCTGTCCCTTTTCATTCCTGCTTTGGTGAAATTAAGTGATCAAGGGACCTAGCCCTGGTCATGAGTGGATGATTCTTAGAATCTAAGATAGCTTTTGAATGTAAATGAACTCTCTTGGTTTACTTATGCTACTGGTTATTATCTACAATGGCTTTGTAAAACCGTAATCAGGTATCAAGCAATTATAGCTAGCTAAGAAGGGTCCACAGAAATAAATGAAAATTGGTGATCAGGGTAATATTATAGAAATTAACCCAATAATAAAAGTGGTGGGGAGCGAAGGAATGGAACTAAAAAATAAGTGTAGAATATAGATTTCTGGTACCCAGTATATGTTGAGTTTCTAAAGTCCTTTTCGAGCCTGTCTATAACATGTACTTGACAATTCAATATTCCATGAACGTTGCTAAGTTTTCAGTCATTGCTACTGTGGTGATCCTTGCTCACCATGCAATTAGAGTTTTTCTCTGTTACATCTACCTGATTTTCGTTGTTATTCAACTTGTCATAATTTTTGGGTAGATAACGGTATCGTGTCTTATTGTGTTAATGGTGTCTGTTGCATAAACACTGTATCTTACAGGATGGTTCTGTGATTTGCATGGTATAATCATATTGAAGTTATATTTGATTTGTATCTTTTTTCTTAGAATCTACTGGGCCGGAATGCATCTTTGGCTGAAGATCTGGCAAAGACTGGTGGTAATGGCTCTTCCCAACATGAGCAAAGGGTAAGTAGTGGATCAGAGAGAGTCCAGCTAGAGACACTTCGGAGGGATCTTCAAGAAGCATTGCAAAGGATACAGAAACTCCAGGCAGAGAAGGCTAAAATTGAATCTGAGGCATCAATGTACCAAACTTTAGCTGGGAAGATGGAAGGTGATCTAAAAAGCCTATCTGATGCATACAACAGTCTTGAGCAGGCCAACTTCCATCTGGAAAAGGAGGTGAAAACACTTGCAAGTGGAGGGAATTCTATATTCCCCGATGTAGTGGCAATTAAGGCAGAAGCAAGGGAAGAAGCGCAGAGGGAGAGTGAGGCCGAACTGAATGACTTGCTGGTGTGCCTTGGGCAAGAGCAAAGTAAGGTGGAAAAGCTTAGTGCAAGGTTGATGGAGCTAGGGGAGGACGTGGACAAACTGCTTGAAGATCTTGGAGATGATATGGGGATGCCAGGAGATGGTGATGAGGAGGAAGACTAAACGTGTTTTTGATTTGTTTGTTTGAAGTTATTGTCTACGCATCTCTGTTCAATTATAGCTGGTTGTGCTGACTGTCTCTTTGTACATCTCTTAGTGAATTGTACAGCACTAGACTTGTTTTTTCAAAGAACTTCCTAAATTATATAAGGTTGCTGCATGAGAACTGCCTGACTCATCTTAGCCTCTCCACATCAAAAAAATTGTTTCTACATTTATGCAATATAAATTCGTTTGGAACATTGATCAAGTGAGAAACTGTTTGATTTACATGTCATTTTGCTGTAAATGAACATGTTTCTCTAATTTTTTGCCCTTGAATTAGCAATTCCTACTTTTGGGAAAATATACTTTGGTTTTCGATTTTGGTGTTTTGGAATACTGAATAGTAGTATTTAGTATTTTTTTTAAAACTCCAATGGCGTATTCTATTTTAGAAATCTATAATCAGTCTGTGATTTCCACCTAAAAAATAGAATGCATTCCATTTTCTTTCTTTTTCTTTTGTATCCCATTTCATTGAGTATTCTAAAATGGAGTTATTGTTCTACTACAGAATACAAGATAGAATCACCCTTAGGAGATGCTTAGAACATTTGCATCGGTCTCTCTTTTTAAGGAAAATGCTAGACTCCAAGCGATCACCACATTTGCAATCCAGCTTTTCAAATTTCTTTAGCCTATGTTTGGCAAGAAGAGGGGAGGGAAAGAAAATTTTGAGAGGAAGAAAAATGAAGTTAATTTTATTGTCATATATTGGCCATCTTCAGCAGAGTAAAATTGCATCAATCATTGTGTAGTAGTTTTGTCTCACATAAGTGGACGAAGACCGCTAAGTCATCAAGTTCACTTAGTGTTTGTCGAGAAGGTGGTAGTGTTGCTTCCAATGTCGAAAACGATAACCTGCTACGAGTACTTGCGTCAAAAATATGTGAAGATGCATATATGAGCTGAGATGTATTTGAGTTGGCAAAGGACGCTTTCAAGTATCTTCACAAAAAAATAAAGTGTATGACTTCAACAGGTGGAACTCAACCTCAACCAAGTCTTTGTCTTTTGGGACCTATTTAATTTACAACAATCGGGATCAAGTTAGAGCGAAAGATTGTGGAAAGAGGTTGAAAGGTGGAAAATAAATTAACTCTAAAAAGAATAGACATTGTCATGGCGGATTGTGACAGAACAATTGCACGATAAAAGGAATTGTCTAGCATTACTTTCTCTTAGCTCACAAGTCACAACCCCATATCCAGTAAGAGTGTAACCCCTAGCTCCCATTTGGAATTGTCAGTGCTGGAACAATCGAATCATATGTTGGTAAAAAATGTTTGTGATCGCCTGATTGTGTTATTAATTCATGTTGTTGCTTACTGAGTTTACTCTTTTTTAGCATTGTGGACATAAAACTTCATGCACTTGATGGAGCTTAATGCATTGAGTTTACTCTCATTTTAGCACTGTCGCCTGATTACTCAATGATTTGGATAAGACTGGGATCTAGAACTCGTTCAAGATTATTTTTCTCCTTGAGAGTGTCTGCATCAATGAATGATTTACTAGGGTCTTCTAAGTCTTGTACCAGTATATCTGCTATCACCTTTGAAGGTGTCTTCCAACATGGTAATACGGTGGAATGGCTCCTAGATGCTCGTTCTCATTTCTCTAAGGGCAGAACAATTTACTCAGCTGCTGCATGATTTCTTCACGTGAATGTGCAAAGAAAATTAAGTTAAACTTCACTCTCTAAAGTAAAAGAAGCAATTCCTTGAGGGGTGTGAGAGGGAAAAAAAATCAGTTGATTTGTGAACATAAAGGAAGAAAATGAGTTCCATGATTTCAGCAAGACAAACATAAGCAGTGTGTAATCAAAACTCAAATTTTCTTTGGCGAGACTAACAAAATTATGATTTAACGAATAAATTGTAGCCTACATGATCCACAAAACTCTATAAATTGGAGAACCAGATTGGAGACGACTTGTTGGTGTTTCTTCACGAACGCACGACAGAGGACAACCGAGAAAATTGGAATTTTGTTTTGATTTATCAAAATCCAAGACGGAAGAGACCCAATACCTGAAAATCAAAGATGAAGACGAGGCCCACATCCGAGATCAAAGACCCAAATCGGAGAAGACAACCGGAGACAACTTAAAGTAATTTTGTTAGATTTAAACAAATTTAACACGGTTAAATTTATCTCACCGTCGAACTGATCCGAGGGTGAGTGCGGGATCCTGCATGACTCATGCACATGAAAACTACTATGTCTATATATATAAGTTAAACCAATTATCTTTTAAGGATGATATATACAACAAAATCAGTTTATATTTATCTATAGATATACACATATGTATACGAATCCGAATATACTTACTTGTTGTAGGATCAATCTCAGGATGAAATGGATCAGTTGATGACAATTACGAGGACAACACCTCAACTTCACCACTCCAAGATTTTTTTTTTTGAAAAGCTGCACTGGCATACAGCCTGCCCACCGCAGTCCCCCCCTCCCAACGCCCCTGCTTAGATGTCTCTTGCAAAAGCCATGGCAACATGGCAACACTCCAACTTGGCTCGTGATTTGGGTTTCAGAAGAGTTATTTTTTAGGACGATTCAGCTGTTTAGGGTGATTCAGCTGTTATCGTGCATGCTCTTGAAGGTGGAGAAGTTCCTCTCACAAATTGGGAACTAGTGATCGTGGAAATACGGCGTCAGCTCTCTTTCCTTGTGGAGTGTCTCTCATCTGTAGGACTTTAAATACTGTTGCTCATGGACTTTCCAAGTTATCATTTTCTGATCGAGGACTGTTGTGATTGATCTCACATAATCAAAGAAAGCAATAAGAAATCGGACACAAAGATTTACTTGGTTCGGCCAATCAAGCCTATGTCCACGGGAGCTCCTCATTTTTACCATATGAAATCAGCCGTACAATGTTTCAGTGCCAACTAGGACATATATCAATAACCCTAGTATCTACCCAATACAATGACAAAGATACCCTCATACATAAAAAACTCAGCCCACTTCGAGCTCCTCGTCTCCCCCGCAAAGCTTTCAACTTTACCTTTAGGCTTTAAAGTTCAATCCATCATTATAATTAACCACACCATAATTCAACAAAGACTACACTTCTGGATGGAGGAGGTGCCAGTCGAAGTCTACTTGTATACATGCGGAATCGGCATAATTGGAGTCAAGAAGTGGGAGAAAGAGGTATGGTATATAAGAAGGAAGTCGTGACAGTGCAAGACAATATCTGATTTTTTTTTTCTTCTTTTCTTTTTCAGTTTAGTTTCAATTACGTGCGACTCATGTTTTAACTCAAAAGGTTTGTGATTAGGGATTCTATTAGCGAGCTTGTTGTTTGTAATTTTATAGTATATCATCGGCTGTAAAAAGCCTCTTTATTAAAGCAGAGCCTTTTCTATTTGGTATTGCCATATTGAAGTGCTAGATCAATGCAAATATTTAACTTCATCCTAGAAGGGCATGTTTATTCTCTCCATTGTGTTTTTTTGCAAGGGAATCGGGTGGCCTTAGACGCCATATTGTGTTTGTTTTCTTCAAAATTCGCTAAAAAAGAAGTCGTTGACCCATTTTCGATTAGAGATCGTATCATCTGATTTTTATTAGCTCGACACCCGTCCGTGCAGCCATCTCTTTTGTATTTTGGTAAGTTATGGATTTACTTTGGTTTTGATACGAATTTATATGTTACCAAAGAAGCAGATAACTGTCGAGCAAAATTAGAGAATCGGGGGGCAGAATAAAGAGAGTTTGCGACTGAACAATCTTGTTTGTTCTTATTTGCACTCAGTAGAGCAGCTTTCCAACGTCTTTCAAGAAGAATTTTCAACCTCCTTCTCCATCCTGAATCCAACGGCTTTGATTTGGAAGAGCACCTGAATCATCTACTTTTGATCCATTTGAACAAAAACTTGATGGGCGTGCCCTTTCGTTGTGACCTTTCGACCTTCGTATATCCGTCCAAGTAGTTCTAGAGGTCCATTAATACACAACTAAGATACGGTGAAAAAACATAAAGAGACGCTTCGTAATTTATGAAGACAATTTTTTTTCCTTTCTGAATAGCAATTAATCAAGGACATCAAAATAAATAGATATATATATAGCCTCCATTGGATTTTTGATATGAATGAAATATGATGTGGCACCTTTAACGCTCTCTTAACTTCTCCATATATATTAGTGTATATATATATATATATATATATATATATATATATATATATATATATATATATGTATGAGGTTGCTGTCCAAGAATTACGACGGGTGTTATTTATGTCGGGTGTTATTTTTGGCAATCAAGAAAATAATGAAAGTACTTCAAGGGAAGCATGTGCAATAGACAAAGCAAAGCCAATTAATATTAAAAACTCGAGCCGTATGTAAGAAATTTTTTTAAAAAAATTATGACTTGGTTGGCCATGGAGCATATAAATTACACACGGCCGAAGGCAAAATCCTCAACAACAGCTGAGACGCGAAGCACCTCAGGTTATATCTATCTTCTTCGTGATTCAGGATTGTATTTTGATTCATTCTACTGTATAAACAAAACTATAAAAAAAGGATCTGAATGATGAATCGCTGAAATGTATATCGTTGACATTTTATGTCAAATATATGCATATCTATGCGACACAGCATATATAAGCGCTTGACATATCGCACAAACAACATCACTTTTGGTTGTAGTATGTTTCTTTCAGGTTTGCGTATCAGCAATGGCTTATGATTGGATAAGATGCTTCATCGGTAGCATGAAACATTCTAGGCCGAGGCATAAGTCACATCCATCGGCTAACATCTTGGACATCACGTCAAGATAAGTTCTTTAAGTATCTTTTTTTATTCTTTTTTTTATGCTTACTTACATGCATATTTGATAAGCAATAATATTAGTTGAAAGCCGATATTGTCTTCCTTCATTTATATTTATAAGTGCTTACATAGTTGGTAGAAATATTAGCCTAAGGATAACAATTAAAACATACTAGGAATTTGACACAACCCTAATCAGACTCAAAATCCGACACAGAAGTCTGTAAAGTCATAGCTTGAAGCTCTTCGTACTCTTTGATCATGACTTCAATCTTTTCTTCAGTCAAGTTTCTAACTGTCTGTTTTGTCATAACTTCACCTAGAGCTTTGATTATTGACCGGCCGCTGATGGCAGTGATTTTATCACCAGCAGTTCCAAAAGTTCAGTGAATTCAAATAATATGTAACCCCCCTTAAACTGCTATCAACTAACTAAAACTACCCCAATTGGGTATAAATGGGGAAAAATTGCATATAATAGGGATCTTTTTTTTTGGGCAGTATCAAGCAAGGACAATGAATAAGAGAAGTATGAATTCTTGCGTCGCATATGTAGGCCACCAAGACTGAATCATGTAAATCCTTCATGTTCTTCTCAGATTTACACGTTTTCCTTCATATGATCGATTGTCGATTCTTGTATCAACAATTTACAGGTTTGCCTCATACTCGTTTGCTTCCTCAACAAACCATTTTTGAATTTCTAGTTGTTCTTTCAAGTCCTGCACTTGATCTTGGAGACTTTTGATTTGCAATGCTTTCTGGTCTTCCAAACTAGCATCGTCCTTTTCTTCTAGAGTTGTTCTTGACGTTTCTTCTTCTAGTTTCTGTCGTTTATGAGATGGAGACTGTGATGGGGTGGAATCCATTTTTGCCCTTGCCCTTTTTGTTGCCATTCTATCTTATTTATAGAGTGGGATTACTGGTATTTATTTCGATTATGTTTTCGAAGCGTCACCATAATCATGACGGTTTATTTTGAACAAACCACTATGATAGTGGGCAATTGACGGTTGATATTTTGAGGGGAAGTTAATGTTTATTATGGGAATCAAAAAATTTCTTATTTCGGCCATCGGCCTTTCGTCCATCGTCTTTTTGGCAGATGAAGAAAACTTTAAGGTATGTTTTGTGTATATTTTTTGAATTCACCGAGCTTCTGGAACTGCTGGTGATAAATGCGCTTCCATCAACGACAGGTCAAGAATCAAAGCTCTAGGCGAAGTTATGACAAAATAGAAAGCTGAAAACTTGACTGAAGAAGAGATTGAAGTCATGATCAAAGAGTACGAAGAGCTTCAAACTATGAATTTACAGAATTCTACGTCAGATTTTGAGTGTGATTAGGGTTGTGTCAAATTCCTAGTATGTTTTAATTGCCGTCCTTAGGCTAATATTTCTACGAACTATGTAAGCACTTGTAAATATAAATGAATGAAGACGATATCGGCTTTCAACTAATATTACTGCTTATCAAATATGCGTGTAAGTAAGCATCAAAAAAAGAAAGAATAAAAAAAGATACTTAAAGAACTTATCTTGACTTGATTTCCAAGATGTTGACCTATGGATGTGACTCATGCCCAACAGGAGGTTGTGGTGACTTGCCTAGTAAATTTAGAATGTCACCGAGAAAGGGTTGTGAAGATCTCACCTCAGCGGGTGCACCAGTGGCGACAGAGGGCCCAAAGATCTGTGCAGAGTCAAACTCGCATCTACAAATATCAGGAACCTTCATTGCAGGGAATGTCTCTATGGCTAAGATTACCAAAAGAGACCCTTGCACCAGGGGCACATGCTGCTGGGCGATCGGACAAGGCCTTCATGCGCAACTCTGCACCTTCACTTACAACACCTACAAAACCCAAAGTGAAATTAAAGGAAGAAAAAAGGATGGAGCCTATCAAATTTCAAGGAAAAGAAGATGTTTTATAAAAGTTAACCTCTGTTGTTGTTGTCGAATGATGAACTGACATTCTCCTTTGATGCGCTTTGTTCACTTTCCCCTCCATTAGACTCATTAACAGCGGAAGAATCTTCTTCACTAGCCGCAGCCTCAGGAAATTTAAAGTTATCAAAAAATTCCTTGGCCCGATCTATTGTCGAATTCAGAGGAAGAGACTTGAAAGAACAATAGAGAGGAGGTTGACCAAGCAATACCAGCGCAGACCTCCAAAACTTCCCTGCATGAGAATTCTTGATGAAAGAACTTTCCATGTCCTTCATAAATATAGCACTGATCATTTTTGTAGGCCCATTGGAGGAGGGAATACCTGAGACATCACAAAAGGATAATGGGTATTAAAAAAATGCAAATGAAAGCAAAGAAAATGAGCATGAAGGAGAACTAATACTAATAGACTTGTCTTGGCAATTGGTGAAACTTCAGTCTCTAGAGACTAGCATATAATCCATCTCTCTAGAAGAAGATGGAAGACAATGAATTAGAGCATTTGGGTATCTCCTAGAAAGATAGTAGCCATCACTAGTTGGAGCCTTTAGAAGAGCATAGCAACTAAAGATGTCAGCAAGAGTGAGCTTCGTATCGAGCAGATAATTCAACTTCATTACCGCACCCAATATCTTGTAAGCATTCTGACACAAAAGTGAGGGATCCAACAGAGTGTAGGGGAAGAAATCTCGAATTAAAGGCTGGAAGGGAAAGCGTATCCCACACTTTATCACAATCATTATGGGAACCTTGATGTATTCCGTTGATTCCTCATCTTCAATTTTGGAAGGGTCCAACACTTGAAAAGGTGATTAAATCTCATACTTCTTTCAAAAAGATTTTATATTTTCGGCGCTGGACAAGAGCTTACTGTATCTCCCCATAGCGACTAAAAATAAAATTTGACAAAGAGTCAACAACAATTAAAATTTTCAAGTTAGGAAAGACAAAATTAATGACTGTTCAAAAAGGAACGAATCCGGATGACAAGCATTGTCCCGCCCAGTCGTGAGCTACCCCAGTGCTATCCGGCCCAGCTGCTGGGCGGGGAAGTGGAGTCCCGCCAGTAGCTGGGCGGGGCAGTGAAATCCCGCCTAGCTGTTGGGCGGGGTGCAGTCCCGCCCAGTTGATAGGCGGGAGCTGCTTCGCCAGTACTAGTAAGGGCAGTGAAGCTTTCCGCCCAATGCTGGGCTAGAGATGCCCCGCCATTGTTGGGTGAGGGGCAGTCCCGCCCAGCTATTGGGCGGAAGCTGCCCGCTAGTACTGGCGGGGGTAGTGAAGCTTCCAGCCGAGTGCTGGGCTGGAGCTGGCCCGCCAGTACTAGCACGGCAGTGGAGCCTCCTGACCAAAACAAAAAAAAGGTAAAGAAATACTTGAATTTTTGGTAAAGAAACTTCAACGTGCCAAAAGAAAAGGAGAAGAAAGCATTCGCCTTATATATGTATACGAGGAATCCTAGTTCAATCAGAAGTTAGAGACTATGCAGGAAGAGTCAATCAATTTAGCCTAATTTCTCTATTTGCTAAAAAAGAGAAAAAGACTAGGAGCAATTGTGGATCGTAAAAGAGTGAAGCCACGTGGCAACAGAGGCGAAAGACATTTGGAGACTAGACGTGGCACAAACGTATGAGAATGTGGAACTTAACCTCATCCTGCCTTAGTGCTGATCTTGATTTGCTCAACTCTTCTTCAAAATTCAAACAACAATTGCATGTCTAATGCAAGGAGAGGGAGCCGGAGAGCTGTTACCTGATAGTAGTATAAATAACACCCCTTGTGACCATTTGAGAGATAATAAAAAATACAGACTCTACCGTGGACGTTCTTGCCGAACCACGTATATTGTTGTGTGCTTTCGTTTCAATTCAGCTCTTTGGCTTTGGTGAGTTTAACACAGAAAACCCCAACGTCGGTGCGGATTTTTACATCGACAATACTATTATCTTTTTTTTAATTGTGGTAAAAGATAATCATAATATAATTCAAATAATAGTCAAAAATAAATTAAAATATTAAATTATAATCCATGTATAAAGATATATAAATGGTTGTTAGACGACTAAAATGATAGAAATTAAATTATATAAAATTTAGGATGGAAGAAAGTGAAAGTGTATCTAATTTTTATATATTCTATGATGATTTAGTAATCATTCAATTATAGCAACTAATTTAACTCCGGATCACGATTGGGATATTGAATTGACGCGTCATGTTGATTTGGATTTTTCGTATATATGCGTGTGTTATGATTCGAACTTTTTGGCAAAATCGGCGAAGAAGATGGATCGCATCGAAGGAGAAGCCACAACTCCATCAATAATACAACACAAGGTATACGCTCGGGTTGGCCTTCTCGGTAACCCCAGCGACGTCTACTACGGCCGGACCATTTCCTTCAGTCTCGCCAACTTTTACGCCACCGTCACCCTCCGGCCCTCCGATGCGCTCCTTATCAACCCCCATCCCACTCACGATCTCGTTCAATTCACCTCTCTCGATCACCTCGTAATTTTACGATCCTATTCATTTCAGTTCACATTGGATTCAATTACCAATCGATTTTGATGAGATGTGTATCTGATTGATTCGTGCAGGTTGGGCGCTTGCGAAGTGAAGGCTACTATGGAGGAGTACGCCTGCTTATGGCCATCTGTAAGGTGTTCCATGGTTATTGTAGAGATAATAACATTGATCTTCACAAACGAAACTTTGCGCTCTCTTACGATACCAATATTCCTCGCCAGGTATCTTCATTTCGTGGTTTGATTCTTAGGTTTTGATACAATTATGTGAGTTATCTGGGTGATTGTGATCCAGACAGGATTATCGGGATCTAGTGCTATTGTGACGGCTGCCTTGAACTGCCTTCTTGATTTCTACCAACTGAGGCATCTAATCAAAGTAGAAATCAGGCCTAGCCTTGTACTTAGTGCGGAGAATGAGCTTGGAATTGTTGCTGGTCTTCAGGATCGGGTTGCCCAGGTCTATGGGGGTCTTGTGTACATGGTAATGTGAATAATTTTGTGTGATTTGGTGTTTGGGGAAAACAGGGCAAAGCTTCATTGATTATGTTTGTGTACTTTTGGTGTAGGATTTCAGCAAGGAACACATGGAGAAGCTGGGACATGGAATCTATACACCCATGGATATTAATCTTCTTCCACCTCTCCATCTTATCTATGCTGATAATCCAAGTGACTCTGGCAAGGTTAGCACCATACAATCGCCTCCAGTTTTGTATATGTTTGTGCATGTCGATGAAATTTTTTCCTGGGTATTGTGGGATTTGTATCTCTCTTTTAACATCTTAATTTTTTTTTGTCGGGTCCGGAATGTTTTCTCGTCTTTGGTGTGGGGGGATGTTCTTCGTTGATCAAACGTTATCTTCTGTTCTGTCTGTGTCATGCTTACTCAAAGCATGAAATCAAAACGAGTGCCCTCTTTTATTTTCTTCTGTTTTTGTTGCTTTCATGGTAACTATCCAAGATGAATACAAAATCCATTCCTTTATTTTATTTTATTTTCCTTTCTATCCAAACATGATAGGGGAAAAATATTCTACCTTCATTTCTCTTCCCTTCTCTTTAAGTGAGTTTCCCTGCCCCTTCTCCCACTTCCCTCAATCCACACGCACACATAGTGGCTGTTTGACTGATTATTTATGCCTTCGTCTGACATCTAATTTTATTTTCTTATTCTAAATTTATTTTTCCATTTAGGAGTCAATCTTCATTTGGTTTATTTTCTTCCCAATTGAAACGAGTGCATTTGGCATAAATATATGAAAGTTGCACTTGCATGTAATTATGCAATTTGGCGTACTGGAAGTATACTGTCAAGGTTTAGAAGCTGTAATACCCGGTTTAAGAGATCCAGAGTTGTCTATCAATGCATAAGCTTTTAGTGATGGGCTTGCGAGATTCAACACAGTTGGTTGACTTCAGGTACATAGCTCAGTCAGGCAAAGGTGGCTTGATGGAGACAAGTTTATAACATCATCAATGGAAGAAGTTGGAAATTTAGCCGCAGAAGGACGGACTGCATTGCTGGAAAAGAACTATTCCAAATTTCTAGATCTCATGAATCGTAATTTTGACCTTCGGAGGTAAGATTTTTTATCCTTTTTCTGTATCTTACGTACCAGATCATATGTGAAAGGAAACTGCCAATTAACTAATCGGGATCAATCAAATTCTGCCTATCAAATGAATGGGTGCACTCTCGCATATTTCAGTAGCACTGTATCATGAAATTGTTTCTGCATCAGGAAGTGCCACTGATTTTGACAATTGGTTTTCTTTTCCTTTTCTTTTCCTTCTATTTTCCTTTTGGTTTCATGCATAAGACTGTCCATGGCTCTGCTTTGAAGAGGCATATAAGGAAATGTTGATTATGGTCCTGAAAAGTGTCATTTATGGCCTCTCATCAGGCTTTCAATAAATCTTAGAAAAATAAAAGGAAATTGCTTATTTCTCTTTATTTTTTTAATTGTAAAAGTCTCACATCTAAATATTTTTAGGATTGTAAAAACATTTTATAAATACAAGCACACTTCCAACACTCACTCCTAGCTCAAGTGAGTTAGGCTTTGCCCATGGGTTTCGGCACTTAGTAGCTGGACTAAGGAGGACCAAAACAGTGCGGGTCCGATGTATACTCAAGAATCGGACAACCCAAAGTGAATAATATTGTTGATGTGTGAGTTTGTGGAAATTACAACATGATATCAGAGCTAGGTTGCTCGATCCAATTAGACTTGGATATGACATCTACTCCACTTGTTAGGTCTGCAATGTAAATGGGGTGTGAAAATTACAACAATTAAAGTTCATATGGGCCCATATTGATTATGGTTTATGTAATTCTTATTACTTTGTTCATGTTACACAGTAGATTAAGAGACTCCTAATATTATGTCTATTTGTTATCTTATGCCTCTTTTTATCTGTCTTGTTGTCGCTCATTTCTCTGGCTATTGATTTCATGTATAGGAGCATGTTTGGAGATGATGTGCTCGGCAATCTAAACCTAGAAATGGTGGAGGTGGCCAGACGGGTCGGTGCTGCTTCGAAATTCACGGGTAGTGGAGGAGCCGTAGTGGTATTCTGCCCCGATGGGCCATCGCAAGTGAAGCTTCTGGAGGAAGCGTGCCACAAAGCTGGGTTTGTTATTCAAGAAGTGAAAATTGCTCCTTCCTATTTGAACGACGATGATCACAACAAAACCCTGTCAAAGTAGGGCAAGTAGCTTAGCAATGCCTTCATTTTTTCTTTTTGATAAACACAATGGCTTGGTTTTTTCACAGGAAAACCGGTTATTTGCTTTGATTCTTTGATGTACTGGATTCTTTATTTATTTTTTTACAAACCAATAAGACAAATTATTAAAGAGTTACAGATTCTAATGTAAATCGCTTGAAGCACCAATCTGGTTGATGATGCCACTGCTGTGGAGGATTTGCTACCAAAAGTGAGTGGATGATTTATGCTAGCTCAACTGCAAAGGAAGCTGTAGAATGTTGAAATCGACAGTCTTTCTGCCATCTCAACTGCAGCTGATATCGAACCAAACCCTGCAAACTGCAGCTTATATCAAACCATTAATGTAGACCGGTTGCATCAATATTGATGAAGCCACTGCTGTGGAGGATTTGCTACCAAAAGTGGGTGGATGATTTATGCTAGCTCAGCTGCAAAGGAAGCTGTAGAAACTTGAAATCGACAGTCTTTTTGCCATCTCAACTGCAGCTGATATCGAACCAAACCCTGCAAACTGCAGCTTATATCGAACCATTAACATAGACGGTTGCATCAATATTGAGTTGAAGCTTCAACTCAATTAGTTGGAGGCGGCATCAAACATTCTTTAGGAGTCCCTTGGATTTGGAGTCGAGCAGCTGCATATTCCTCGCATTATGAGACCTGGTCTGCTACTCATGCACTGCCTTGCTCTGGACTGTCCAAGATAGCTCCAATGCAGTTTCTTCTTGCAGAACTTTTTAAATGTGCGGCAGCCCCACAGTAGCCTTTAGTATACTATCTTTCACATTCTCAAGGAAAAAACAACATATAACATCATTTGCTCACCAAAAGAGACTTAAAAGTCAGGCAAGAAACCAAGAGTGATGCAAAGAGATTCTAGCATAAAACAATCATAAAGATTGCCGTTGCACACTCTCGATCTAGTAGAATGTAAAATGAACAGATCGGAAGAGAAAATGACCAAATAGAGATAGATGGGCACGACTATGATAAAAAGGGATACCCAATGGAGGGTCTAACCAAATTCATTTTTTCTATTACGTGGTCTACTATTCATTTGCCTCACCAATTGAAATGTTGGAGTAAGAACTGTTTAACAGGACATCAATGCGGCAACTTCAAATGTTGAACCTAAAAGTCAAAAAATTCCATTTCAGATGGTCAATCAGTTTAACTAGACCAACATTACAACTAATTATAAAAAACAATTTCATAACTAAATCAATGAAAAACACTCCGTACCAAATCCACGGTTGAAAGTCCTAGTTCAGAAGAAATTATGAAACTGCAAATGCACTGCATCCAGCTCAGGAGTCAATCAATGTCATACCATTATCTTGTTCTATACAGAAGATTAGGGCTTGCAATCTAGCAAGAAATACTGACCAGGCAAAAAGAAATGAAATCTATTGGCCCACACTAAAACCAAAATAGCAAACAATGCACAAAAGGAAAAAAAAAAAGCATGATTAACATCTAAAGGGATGCGTCGACTTTTATAATCTGCCTTCTTCAGACTCCAAGGAATCAACCTTCCAGTAGTTTTTACAATGTTCAACATATTCCGCTAAGAATATTCATTGAAACAACAGAAAATATTCCGAAAGCAACAAATGTAGATCCTAGACATGACAAATCAAGAACATGTACACAGCTGTAAATCAGCCAAACATTTCTTCAATCAACTCCAGCTCCACACCCTCCCTATGTCCACTTAACCCATCTCATGGCTTATTCCATGACACAATTCCTACTCAATTACATAAACAGGAAGCTAAAAACAAACAGTGGAACCACATCTATCATTTAGACTAGGTATTCTACATGGCAAAATTGCATCTAGGCCCTCTTCAAACATTAACATCAAACTACAGTAAGATTCCGATTACGTCAGTGGAAAACAGAGCTTCACGTTTTCCTGTTAACTGCTAAGAGTATACATCCTTCAGAAGAAGAAACTTACTCATCACAGAGCGATGCCACGAGCTCTTCAGGCGAAGCCCATATTGCAAGATCGAAAAACTGCTTCTTTAGTAGTTCCTCTTGGACATTACACATAGCTTCAACAACATCACATAGATTTGAAACATCATGGATTATTACTTCCTGTGCCTCTATCTGCAATTCAAAACTCAAGATCAGTCCAAATGGAGAGCTTATACACAGAGCTAATTATTCAGCAAACTTTAAAGTTTAAATGAATGTAACATCATGGAAATTGTATTTTAGACTCAGATTTTAAATCAAAAGTAATTGAACAGGGCGCATTCAGTATGTGCCAGTGCCGCTAGTTTGATCTGAAAAGAAACCCATAAAAAAAATAATACTGCATTCAAATCTTAATCTTTTTCCATCATCAAACCCTAGGGAGATCATTTGGGTCCATATCACCCCCTCCACTTTGAGAGTGTAATTCTTGGAATATGAAGTGAGATGATCAATTAAATCCAGAGCATTCAAGATCCAGTACACAAAAGAAAAGGCGTTAAAGTCACCGAATTGGAGGAAGAAAATGTGTCACCTGCAAAAGGAGCTCATCGACTAAAGACCCCTCACTATCCTTGCCCCCTTGAACTTCTCTGGGAGGGGAATTTGAAAGCGACGTCATATCATCCTCCTCTTGCTGTTCTTGTTGCAAATTAATCTGATGTTGCGTCTTCTTCTGCATCGCATGCAAGGTGCTCAACAAATTCTCCCACTGGTTGATCTCACTCTGGTACTCCCTCTTGAGTCTCGAAAGAGTCTTCCGCTTACGCTCTCTTCTGCTTCTCCTCTCTAACTCCGGATCCGTTGCCGTTGAGACGCGCTCTGGGTCATCGACCAGCAGGCGCTTCTTGCGCTTGTATATAAAGCCGTCGTCATTGCAGAGCTCCCACTCGTCATCGACTCCCAGAACTGGCGCTGCTGACGAGGTTGAGTCCATGGAAGCTCATAAAAAAATTGTGTCACACAATTGTTTACTTGGTATGTATACGCATATATTCAAATTTTCATTCTTCTTCACATGCAACTTTCACTTAATTACTTGTAACAGATTTGTTGAACATGTAATGCATGCGTGCTCGTTAGTTGCTGAGCAGTACATAATGCCAGTTGTATTAATACTCCTTCCACATCACACTAACCCAACTCAAGAGTTCAAAAACTGTTGCAATGCCTGCAACTCTCAAGTGTTGGTTGGGCTATACTAGTATGGACGAGGCTAGGGTCGTGAATGTCTTGATGCGCAGCCACGACTGGTCTGAGGGGCAGGGCTGCCCTGCCATATTTGGGGCCGGGGCGGCAAATTAATTGGAGGCCCCTTAGGGCGGGATTCGGGGCCGCGCTCCGAATTTTTTTTTTGGGTTGCGGGTAATGCTGAAGATTTTTTTTTTTGGCGTCCAATGTCCAATTCTAAATCAGTAATCAAAATTTAAGCAAATAGAGTAACAAGAATTTTTTGATGGCTGAAACCCAATTTTGGGAGGTTAGGTAATCACGCCTTAAATTTCATTGCATTAAAATTAAAATCAGTCATTACAATTGTAGTATCCTATTTTTGTCCAGATTTAATTTTTGTTTTAAAAAAGTGATCAAAATGAAAAAAACGAAAATGAAGATAAAAAGTGTGATTCAAAACCTTATATCTTATCAAGCCACCTAAAAGCTCAAATCCCAGAATTATTCTCACTACATGTCTTAGCCTATCTAAAGGAAACTGTTATGTCGTTAGTAACAATTTAATATAATCTTATAACTGTTCAAATATTATATAATGGACAAGTAAAAGTCGATCCCACAAGGAGTGATACTAATAAATATACAACCTAACACTTGAATATAATTTACACATAATTGTTAAGGGGGGTGTTTAAGTCTTATAACATAAAATAAAAAAAACATTAGTATTAAAAATAAGAATATTAAATGATGAGTTTCAATTTCCAAAGATCCTTGCTAGGACTCACTAACCACCACAAAACAATCAAACAATTTATAAGAAATGGTAGATTGAAATTTTCAATAAAAATATGATGACAACATTCGCAACAAGGTCATGGTCAAACTCAAGTTGTATGATTCTCTCTTAGGTGCATGTACAGTGCACGGTGTTTACCTCAGTACGTGTATTCTTAATTGAAATCTAGCATGGTGTTTGCATTAATTAACAATTAAAAACCCAATAGGAGTAAAGAGAATATGAATGTTACAAGAATCCTAATATATGGTGTTTGTACTTAGATATTCAAGAATTGATTTTTCATAATTCGTTTAACCGAATTATATGTTGCAAATAAGAACATATTCAACAAGGTAATTGATCATGTTCTACAACAATTAACTCTAATACATGTTTCAAAGTTAGCTAATCAAAGAAACAAAAATATTAGAATTCAAATAACATGGAAAAATCAAAATCATCATTCTTATAAGAAAATTTGCAATCCACACCACACAACTTATATAATTGAAATCATGTTTAGGGCTTCAAAGTTAAGCCCTAACTACAAAAGTTTAATTATACATAATTAAGCAAAATATAAAACATAAGAAATACAAGCTAAGAAATACAACCCTTTTTCCCCTTCTTTGTTCTTCCTCCAAAAGATTTCTTCTTCTTGCTTTGTTTCTTCAATTCTTCAAATCTTGGAATTTTGGAATTTTGGAATCTTGAAATCTTGCAATCCTCCATCATCAAAGACCTCATTTCCTTTTATAGACAAAAATATTATGTAAATATCATGATATTTTAAATATAAATATAATAACATAAAAATATCACACATATAAATATTAAAAATATCACACATATAAATATTATAAATATCACACATATAAATATCATGATATTTATTTAGGCAAATGATGGTGATGTCATGGATGACATATTTTTACTTATAGATCAAGAATTTCACAATTTCTTGGGTTTAAATGACAAGGAAGCAAAATGTCACTTAAAATAATAAAGTGATGTCCAAAATAATATTTGGAGTTTAATGCACAAATACATCACTTTAAACCTTAATCATTTATAAATGTCTATATGTAATCAATTTTAGAATGTATATTCTGACACTTATCAGAAACTTCTAGGAAGTCAAGAAAATATTGTTATGTATACACCCATACATACATACATATATATATCTATATATATGTTAGGTATGTTTATTTCAAGCAACCTCTTTTGAACATTTTGATGTTTTCCATTCATATTTAATCTATTATCATATCTTTACCCCCTCACATTATATATAAGTTTAAAAAAAATTAATTTTTTTGGGCCCCCAAATTTCAGGGGCCCAGGGCGGTTGCCCATGCTGGCCCGCCCTCAGGGCCGCCCCTGCTGAGGGGTCCTCTAGAGCAGCACTACATACGTGTGCCAATAAGGACCCGTAGCCATCCTCAGTGATGCAGAAGAGGCTGCAGCGGTTGAGTCAAAATGTCTTCGAGGCTATAGCGTCATTGAAGAATTTGCTGAAACTCGACTCGGCTCGTGATCTGTCTGAATTGCAGGGAGGAGTCAAGATAGAGAGCTGTAGGAAGGTTTTTGGGGGCAATGTTGTACGGAACCTGACGCAGATGCATACGGGTTGTCAGTTACCAGAGAAGCTATTGTTTAATGTTAAGAAGCATTTCGATTGTTTAGATCAACTGTAGTAGGTAACATCATTTAGATCTTGTGATGCATGTTTGAATATGACTTGTTGAAACAACAACTAGAAAACTAATAAATATTACCTGAAAATTCTGCAAAATAACGAAACTAGAAAAACCAACCGAACCAAGAAGAGAGGAGATGGCTGAGTCACAAACTAGATTGCTCTCTTTAAGACGATTTCATGGCTCTGCCTCCGAATCGTGCTAGCAGTATACAATAACGTAGTCCCAAGATAAAACAGTCAAATCACTCTTTGTAATAGAATCTTTCTGCGTTAGCAGTATACAATAACGTCGTCCCAAGATAAAACAGTCCAATCACTCTTTGTAATAGAATTTTTCTGCACTCAAAAAATTCTATGAATTACAACACTATCTTTTTGTCTTTCTCACATATATTAAATGTAAGCCTTGAAGAAAGGCTTTTTTACTGTATATAGACGAACATCTTCTTCTGTTTTTCAAAACCGTTCAAAAACACAAATCATGGAGGAACGTTTTTTCTTAAAAAACTGGTGAAGATAAGATCAATTAGTTTTTGATTAAGTCAAAAACCTTTTCCAGGAAAATAGAAAGGAGAAGTGTTGGAGAAGGGGAAAAAAACTAAGTCATGGAGAAGAAATCAAAGGCCCCAAGAGCCCCGAGGTCCAAGGCCCATCTTTTGATATTTATATTGTAGGAATTGAACTTGGGTTTATGCCTTAAGTATACAAAACATTTGCCATTCCTCTATTCTTTAATTTATGAACTAAACACACATGTAAATTTTTTTGAATATCGCAAAACACCAACAAATTAAAGTCAGTGTAGAAAAAATAAGTGCCGCATCATTTGTGTGCTGGCATGCATAATTGTAGATTTAGAAAGAACGTATTGAAGAAATGAATATTACCTTTGACAACGCAAAACAACTCTCTTAAACCACCCAAAAAAAAAAGTTAATTAAATATGTTGTTAATTGAAGTTGTTTTTATGACACTAATCTGCATTTTCTTTCGGTGATAACATTTAAGTAATGGTTTAATTTCTTGGTTTGCGGCCCTATACAATAAGTACTAGTAGTGCCAAAGTGATATTCATGAACCAGCTGAGGATGCAGAGAAGCACTTGTGAGGGATCTGGCAACATTTGCGTAACTACTTTGTGATGGAATTCCCCGGGAGCCATTCCAGTACTGTTTTCTCTCTTGCAAGGTCCTTATCAACTTCCATCTTAACTTCTCGTATCATTTCTATATTCTATTACTTGGTACTTGGTAGACGTTGGAACTTGGAATGAGTTCAACTCATACATGGAACTGGAAATGGCTTGACAAATATTAGGATATGGTTACCAACAAGTTAGCTCACAACTTGGTAGAAAAATCATCTCTATCATCACTTTCATTCTAATATCATCAGATTGTTGTTTTGAAAATCGCATAGAGAAAGATCTTAGACAAGACTTGGATGCAAGTTAATGATAGAGCAAGTGATGACTATATAAGCAAATGTTCGGGCTAGAGTCGATCATAGAATTCGTCATCCTCGTAAGTAGGAATGCGGCCAACAGTCAGCACACGAAGTGAGAGTCCATCTCTTCAAGAAGAGATAATATCGATCAGAATGATATGGTTGGAGTAGTTGATGGCATTTATGGTTTTGAAAACACAGGAGATCAGGGCAGTGTAGGTAGCATTTCCAGCAACAATACAAGCAATAGATGGCATGCAACCAAACTTTAGTCGGATAATAATTGAGAAACAAGGAGCATGGTTGGCCTACTTTAATTGTGGATTGACATCTAAGCATGAAATGGTCATGTGCATGATGAGGTTCAATTTATCAAGAACTTTTTGCTGAGGAGGTGAAAGGCATTGCTCTAACAAATCCTCAATTTTAACTCGGAAAGTAGCCGAGAAAGATGATGCAATGGACAATCAGTTATGCTATTCCTGGCAATCCATGGAGTAGCTGACTGAGGTTTCTCCATAAAATTGGTTGCGGCTTCTATCAATATGAACGTCAAATTTGGATGGACTCCAATGTCTATATCTATACTCCTTTTGAATTGGTTGCCGTTAAGATAGATTCTAGACATGCTTGTGCAGTTCTTCACATGTTCGCCTGTGCATTTCTAGTTAATTTTGTAATTGTATATATACATATACATATACATATATATATATATAGCATGTGGTAGTAGCAAAGATCAAGAAGACTTGAAAAGTCTACCCCTAAACTTTTCCTCACTAAAGTTGCTCATAATTTCCTTGAATATATGCCAGAACTCCCTGCCACTACTTACACTCTGCACCGACAGTGCCAGTACACGTCGAAAGACTATAATCTTTTGGACGTCTTGGTCTTGGTCTTGGTCATGTTCTGATAATGCATCGACAGAGTGAATAGTTCTAAATGACCAATAGCACTCAAGTCGTCACTCTCAATGTTTAAGACTTCATGTTAACTTCATTCTTTTGATCTACTTTACATGTTGTTTTGATTGAACCAGTCAACAATATCAGTCCTTTTTCACCAAGTGAACGAGGAATGATTCAAGTTTAGCTGAGATGCTTATAGATGATTACCAATAGGATGATTATTAGAGAGGAACAAATTATTTACTTTGACAAAAATTTATCTGCAAACAATGCAAGACAGGGCCAGCAGTGACTCCTAATTAGTTCACTTGCAATTGATTGATGGACTTTACAACTTATTTTTTCCTTGATTGCTAATTAAAGATAATATGCAAAAGTACAACATTATTTACTAATCTCTTCATCAGTGATTTCGAGATGTTCTTACATATTATCTCATAATTTGCTTCCTTAACTGCACAAAACTTGAGTACTTTCAGAAGACATGCTTATTTATGATGAACACTCCTAGAGGCACCTGTTCAAGATTCAAAACACAAAACATCAGAATCTAAAAATGTAATTAACCTACCTGAAAGCCGAAACAACAATTTCACCTTATTAATTACCTTGTCAATAAATGAGGGCAAGGTTTCTTCTTTGTTTCTCAGCAGCTTCACACACAAACCAACAGTAAATATCAGTACCAGCAGTAAATCCATATCATCCAAACCAATTCTCCTCAATCTATATTGACACCCTCCCACTTGACAGAGTACTAATGGTACTCCAATCTAAACGCTAAACCTTAAACCTTATGATTAATCCCCCGATCCATATCAGTTGGAGTCAATAACGTTTTCCTAAACAAGAGTTCTGTTTTATCAATCCAGACTCCAGGGTCCTCAAAAATTTGCCATCTATTGAAGGTAAGTGGTGCACATTTATTGCATCATCCAATGCATATTGTATAAGGTTAGAATGCTGGACAGTAACATGCGTGGTGTCTAATACATCTACCTTGCCAAGACACTACTAATGAACTGCTAGGCATTCAGATTTCATTAAATAATGAAAGTAAGTCATATGCATATATAGCAAACTTTGGATTTTATCATACAAGAGAGTAAGAAACCAAAAGCATTAACAGTAAAGAAAGTAGCTGAGCTTTAATCATTTTCCAATAACAACACTAGAAATAAATGACTTGGAGAATACTAAATAGGAGGAAAACAAACCTTTCACAAGCTACGAAGACCTTCTAAATATTCAGTCGGATAGTAACTTAGAAACGAGTTGCATGGTCGGCCTACATTGTGGTTTCACATCTATGCATGAAACGGCCAACTCCATGATGCGATTCAGTTTGTCAAGAACCTTGTGTGGTGGAGGTAAGAGGCGCTGGTCTAACAAATCATTAAGTTTAACTTGTAGACTAGCAGATGAAGATGATGCAATTGACATGATATCGCCTGGATGACTCCCTTTGAGAACTTCTAGTGCCAACACTCCAAAGCTATATACGTCACACTTTTCAGTAATTTTCATCGTGTAAGCAAGCTCTGTAGATTAAAATAAAATGGTGAATATGATTCTATACATAAAATTTTTGGATGTGACAAAAGGATGTAAATCTACCTGGTGCAATGTATCCATGTGTTCCAGCTAGTTTTGACCAATTAGATGAGTCCGGCTTGAGAAGCTTGGCGGTGCCAAAGTCAGAAACATGAGCTTCGTATTCCAAGTCTAGCAAAATATTTTTGCTCGATATGTCTCTATGAATGAATGGCGATGACAGATCATGGTGCATGTAAGACAAGGCGAGAGAGACACCTTTGATGACATTCACCCTCCGCCACCAATCCAATTCTTTCGCTTCCTCATCGTTGCTTAGAATTTTGGCCAAGCTACCTCTCTGAAGATAATCATAGACTAAGAATGTGTACTTTGAATGTGTGCAGAAGCCATAGAGTTTCACAATATTTCGATGTTTTATCTCTGTTAAGGCATTGACCTCGTTGAAAAACTCTTTTTGATCTTCTGAATTGTTACTGTCGTCAAGTAAAGAGTGGAATCTCTTGACAGCTACAATATCACCTGATGGAAGGTCAACTTTATAGACAGTTCCATGCCCCCCTTCCCCAATGCAATACATGGCATCAAAGTTGTTGGTCGCTTCCATGATGTCTTCAAATTTCACTGTTGCATCAAAAATAGATAATGAAGGTGATTGTTGATTGTTCTCTGAGTCGCCTTTTCTTGGTCGTTGGAATCTATGAAACACAAGAATTACCACAAAGGATATAGCAAGTGCTCCTAAGAGAGGAAGCACAACTATAAACACAATTTTATGGCTCTTTGGTGGACCATGTGTATTTTCCTTGCGTGGCAGTTGACATGCTTGCAATCCACTCACATTGCCACACAATCCCTTGTTTCCTTGAAGTGCTTGAAACGCCTTGCTGTCTGGAACAGGACCCGAAAGATTATTGAAGGAGAGATTTAGCATCACCAAGTCTTGCAACTTTGTGAATTGTGATGGTATTTCTCCGATAAGCAAGTTATAACTCAAATCAAGTTCAGAAAGGTGAACTAGTTCAGCAAGGTGAATAGGAATTCTTTGGCTCAATTTGTTGCAACTCAAATTCAAGTGATGGAGTTTCAACAAGTCTCCCATTCTGTCAGGCATGCTGCTCAATATGTTCCTTGATAAGTCCAGAACCTCGAGATTAGTAAGTGATCCCACCTCAGGAGGAATACGACCAGAAAGATCATTTCCATTCAACCTCAGTCTAGACAAATTAGTCAACTTTCCCAACTCACTCGGGATCCCCCCGACCAAATGATTCATAGAAAAATCAAGATCTTGTAGCTGAGTCCAATTTCCAATCTCTGGAGGAATCTTACCACTCATGTTATTCCTGGCAATCCATAGAGCTGCTAATTGTGAGCATTGACCCCACTTAGGTGAGATTTCTCCGAAAAATCTATTGCGGCTCATATCAATAAAGGTCAAATTTGGATAGACTCCAAAGTCTGAAGCTATATTTCCTTCTAGTTGGTTGTCATTAAGACGGACTCTCGTCAAGCTTGTGCAGTCTCTCATGTCTTTAGGTACAGAGCCTACCAAATGGTTATTGCTTATGCCAAAATACTCGAGTAATCTACCGCCACAAACATTTTCGGGTAAGTAACCAGTGAGCATGTTGTCATACAAAACAAGAAATTTCAAGTTCGTCAAATTTCCTATTTCTATAGGAATGGATCCAGAGAGTTGATTTTGGCTTACACTGAAAGTTTCCAATTTGCTTAGATTTCCCAATGATGTTGGAAGAGAACCATTTAACTTATTTTCACTTAAATCTAATGAAAGAAGGGTCTTCAATCTTCCCAATTCTTCAGGGATTAACCCAGAATATAAATTTTGTTTCAGCTGCAAATTCTGTAAACTGCTCAAATTTTCAAGGAAAGTTGGAATTGAACCACTAAGTTGATTACCACTCAACTGCAAGTGAAGAAGAGCCGTCAAGTTTCCAATCTCTTTAGGTATGTTGCCAGATAGAGTGTTATTATATAGGTAAAGATAACAAATACCTCCTAGACCATCAAATGAAGTCGGAATTTGACCACTGAGATTATTATTGCTCACATCTAGATCATAAACAGAGCTTAGATTTCCTATTTCCCGAGGAATGGAACCGTTCAACTGATTTTGCTGCAACTGAAAGAAAACAATTTTGGAGAGCTGACCTAGTTCTCGAGGGATGGAACCGGATAGTGAATTGCCGAAGAGATTCAAGTCAGTCAAGTTTCTCATATTACCCAAAGAAGTGGGAATGGCTCCATCTAGAAAGTTATTGTACAGTTGAAGCCCAATGAGGGACTTAAGCTGACCTATTTCTTGAGGAATTGAGCCATTTAGTTGATTATCATTGAGCACAAGAGCCTCCAGATGAGTTAGCTGGCCAAGTGCAGGTGGGATTTTCCCTGACAATTGATTGTGATGTAACTGAAGGACTTGGAGATTAGTTAACAATCCAATTGCAGGTGGAATTGGTCCTGAAAGTCTATTGGTTGACAACTGTAGGAGGACAAGCTTGGAGAGCTCACCAAGTTCTGGTGGAATGGAACCGGATAGTGAATTATTGTAGAGATTCAAACTAGTCAAGTGACTCATATTACCTAAAGAAGTTGGAATGGATCCACCTAGAAAGTTGTTGGACAGGTCAAGCTCATTGAGGGGCTTTAGCTGACCAATTTCTTGAGGAATTGAGCCATTTAGTTGATTATCATTGAGCACAAGAGCCTCCAGATGAGTTAGATGGCCAAGTGTAGGTGGGATTTGCCCTGAAAACTGATTCCTCGACAAATCAAGGCGGATGAGGTTGGAGAGATGATTGAGTTCAGGAGGGATGGAACCATGGAGTGCATTGATGCTAAGATTAAAATATGAGAGATTGGAAAAAGAGGAGAATGAAAAGTTGTAGAGCGTACCAAGTATGCCACAACTGGTAAGGTTAATCATAGTGATACTTCCAGCACTGTTGCAAGATACTCCGAACCAGGTGCAATGTCTTGCTTTGGTTGAATTGAGAATGGACCATGAAGACAAGAGAGGCTGAGATTGGTTTTGAAAACTGGCTTTCCAACCAAGCAGGGCCTGTGCTTCCTCCGTAGGATCAGAAGCAACAATCGGAAACAAAGTAATCAAAAGGAAAATGAAGAGGGAAACAAGTGAGAATGCCCTATTCAGCCCCATTGTGTATGTTTTCTGAGTAACTAAGTATGTGATATTGGTAGTTCATTGTGTACACATATAAATAGGATTTGTTAGCACTAAAGATCATTAAGATTTGGAAGAGGGAAACTTCTTGTGAATAGCACTCTGAATTGACAGGAGTGAAATCTCATCTCCTAGAAATAAATGCTTTTGAAGGTCTTGGTCTAGACAAAGTCATCAATACAACGTGGTTGACGGGCTGTCGTACGGGTCAATTTTTTGGACGTATTAGTAGACTATACAACACTAATGTAAGCTAACTAATTTACCACAATAAAATGCAAAGCAACTAAGAAAGTGTACTCAACGAATGAATAAATTGCTTCATTAATACTGTTAGAGTTTGTGACCGGAATTCTATTTGGTCCAATCTGAAAACCCTTGCAATGCGACAAAATTGATGGAGAAATTTTTTGAGAATTTTGTGGGGTCTGTGATGATAGCAGTATGGACTTGTTATAATAGTGGGACGTTTTTTAGGTTTCGAGTTATAAATTATTGTTCAGCTGTCACTCAAACTCTCTCTTGTGCCTGTTTCTCGACATAGTAATTTTTTTTTATTCTGTCCGTGATTTTTCTCTTCCAAGGATTTTCCACATAAATCCTTTGTGTTATTGATTATTTTCTTGTTACTTGTTCAATATGCTTCTTTCAACCACCTTGTACCTGCTTTACAGTAACTAGAAGTAATGGATGATCCTCACGGTTTGGCAAAATTCAACTAGAATACCCAACTTCTAATCTTCAGGCAAGAATTTCAATATTTATCAAATTCAAACTATAATACAATTTCCATTAATTTTGTTCATCTTCTCTGGTCGAACAGATGGTAATCTTCATTTCCAACAAATTTGGAAAAACAGAAGGAAATTGGAAAACTAGCTAGGTTTTATATAATGAATAATGAGTACAATTAAATTCACACAACCCTAGAATATTTAAAACAGAACACTACTGCTGAAGAGGAAAAAAGTAAAGAAGAGAGACGAGTATAAATCCAAAACATTTTATGTCTTTTTCAAAGTATATTTGATTTTAGTTTGGTACAAAAATACTGTTGGACTAGTAATCCCGATCAAAAAGCATTCAAAATATTTCTAAATAAAATAAAAAATTTAATAGTTAAAAAAAATTATAACAGTTGTAGAGGCCAAAAATATTATGACTCACTTTAATAGTCAAGGTAATACCATGTCAAAACCCTTAACGGGGGAAGTTGAGGTTGTGAGTTCGAACCCTCGTAGAGGCATTCGACCACTTCTGAAGCGGCAGGTGGTCCCTACCGTAAGGCTGCACATCCTGCGACTTACATCTGTCAGTGACTCCCAGGGCAGGGAACTGGCAGACGGGTTTCGGTTTCTCGACCCCAAACCGAATACCATGTCAAGTTATGGTTAGAAGGAAGAGACATCGACAAGGCTTAGTCAAAATAGAGGTCTGTGAGCTCTATTTTGACCCACTTGGCGAAACTCAGTCAGCTAAGGTAACACTTTTAACACATAATAATATATGTCTCTCCAGCTATTTATCTTCCAGGCACCCTAAGGTTTGGTACTAGGTACAAGTTTTATGCTTGCTGGTACTTAGTATTTACATCATACATAAGACACCACACTCAACCAATTATCAACCACTCGCCCAATATCCTTAAAGGATATGGGGCGACGAGATGCCGAACCTTCTAGAAGGACCTTTTAATATAACAGCAGGTGCAATGATTTATTTTGCTTGAATTGAGAATGGAGCATGAAGACAATATTGGATCAAAGGTCCTACATTTTGATTTTGATGATTTTATTATGTTATGCTATTTGATTACATGTGGTATGTGATGAATTTGATTGAAAATTAATTGAATTGTAAAATTTCACAAAATCGGTCATGTGGTATTTGATGAATTTGATTGAAAATTAATTGAATTATAAAGTTTCACAAAAATTGGTACCACTGAACCAAAAATTGGTTGCGGCAAAACATGGAGTAGCTGACTGAGGTTTCTCCATAAAATTGGTTGCGGCTTCTATCAATATGAACGTCAAATTTGGATGGACTCCAATGTCTATATCTATACTCCTTTTGAATTGGTTGCCGTTAAGATAGATTCTAGACATGCTTGTGCAGTTCTTCACATGTTCGCCTGTGCATTTCTAGTTAATTTTGTAATTGTATATATACATATACATATACATATATATATATATAGCATGTGGTAGTAGCAAAGATCAAGAAGACTTGAAAAGTCTACCCCTAAACTTTTCCTCACTAAAGTTGCTCATAATTTCCTTGAATATATGCCAGAACTCCCTGCCACTACTTACACTCTGCACCGACAGTGCCAGTACACGTCGAAAGACTATAATCTTTTGGACGTCTTGGTCTTGGTCTTGGTCATGTTCTGATAATGCATCGACAGAGTGAATAGTTCTAAATGACCAATAGCACTCAAGTCGTCACTCTCAATGTTTAAGACTTCATGTTAACTTCATTCTTTTGATCTACTTTACATTTTGTTTTGATTGAACCAGTCAACAATATCAGTCCTTTTTCACCAAGTGAACGAGGAATGATTCAAGTTTAGCTGAGATGCTTATAGATGATTACCAATAGGATGATTATTAGAGAGGAACAAATTATTTACTTTGACAAAAATTTATCTGCAAACAATGCAAGACAGGGCCAGCAGTGACTTCTAATTAGTTCACTTGCAATTGGTTGATGGAATTTAAACTTATTTTTTCCTTGATTGCTAATTAATGATAATATGCAAAAGTACAAAATATTTTTGCTCGATATGTCTCTATGAATGAATGGCGATGACAGATCATGGTGCATGCAAGACAAGGCGAGAGAGACACCTTTGATGACATTCACCCTCCGCCACCAATCCAATTCTTTCGCTTCCTCATCGTTGCTTAGAATTTTGGCCAAGCTACCTTTCTGAAGATAATCATAGACTAAGAATGTGTACTTTGAATGTGTGTAGAAGCCATAGAGTTTCACAATATTCCGATGTTTTATCTCTGTTAAGGCATTGACCTCGTTGAAAAACTCCTTTTGATCTTCTGAATTGTTACTGTCGTCAAGTAAAGAGTGGAATCTCTTGACTGCTACAATATCACCTGATGGAATGTCAACTTTATAGACAGTTCCATGCCCCCCTTCCCCAATGCAATACATGGCATCAAAGTTGTTGGTCGTTTCCATGATGTCTTCAAACTTCACTGTCCTGTCAAAAATAGATAATGAAAGTGATTGCTCGTTGTCCTCAGAGTCGCCCTTCCTTCGTCTTTGGAATCTATGAAACACAAGAATTATTACAAAGGATATAGCAAGTGCTCCTAAGAGAGGAAACACAACTATAAACACGATCTTATGGCTCTTCGTCGGACCATGATTATGTTCCTTGTGTGGCAATTGACATGCTTGCAATCCACTCACATTGCCACACAATCCTTTGTTTCCTTGAAATGCTTCTGCTGGAGCAGCTTGAAATACTTGGCTGTTTGGAATTGGACCCGAAAGATTATTGAAGGAGAGATTTAGGGCCACCAGGTCTTGCAACTTTGTGAATTGTGCTGGTATTTCTCCAATAAGAAAGTTATGACTCAAATCAAGTGCAGAAAGGTGAACTAATTTAGCAATTTGAATACGAATTCTTTGGCTCAATTTGTTGCAACTCAAATTCAAGTCATGGAGTTTGAACAAGTCTCCCATTTTGTCAGGTATGCTGCTCAATCTGTTTCCCGATAAGTCCAGAACCTCGAGATTAGTAAGTGATCCGATCTCAGGAGGAATATGACCAGAAAGATTATTTCCATTCAACCTCAATTTCAATAAATTAATCAACTTTCCCAACTCCCATGGGATCTCCCCGACCAAATGATTCATAGAAAAATCAAGATCGTGTATCTGAGTCCAATTTCCAATCTCTCGAGGAATCTTACCACTCATGTTATTCCCGACAATCCATAGAGTGCCTAATTGTGAGCATTGACCCCACTTAGGTGAGATTTCTCCGAAAAATCGATTGTGGCTCATATCAATAAAGGTCAAATTTGGATAGACTCCAAAGTGCTCAGCTATATTTCCCTCTAGTTGGTTGCCATCAAGACGAACTCTAGTCAAGCTTGAGCAATTTCTCATGTCTTTGGGTACTGAGCCTACCAAATGGTTATTGCTTATGCCAAAACGCCGGAGTAATCCACCTCTACAAATATATTCGGGTAAGTGGCCAGTGAGCCGGTTTTCATACAAAAGAAGAAATTTCAAGTTCGTCAAGTTTCCTATTTCTATAGGAATGGATCCAGAGAGTTGATTTTGGCCTACATGTAAAACTTCCAACTTGCTTATATTCCCCAATGAAATTGGAAGAGAACCACTTAACTCATTTACACTTAAATCCAATGTAAGAAGGGTCTTCAGTCTTCCCAATTCTTCAGGAATGGACCCAGAAAATAAATTTTGCTTGAGCAGCAAACTCTCTAACCTGCTGAACTTTTCAAGGAAAGCTGGAATTGATCCACTAAGTTGATTACCATTCAACTGCAAGTGCAAAAGAGCCGTCAAGTTTCCAATCTCTTTAGGTATGTTGCCAGATAGAGTGTTATTATATAGGTAAAGATAACCGATACCTCCTAGACCATCAAATGATGTCGGAATTTGACCACTGAGTTTATTATTGCTCAAATCTAGAACAGAAACAGAGCTCAGATTTCCTATTTCCCAAGGAATGGAACCGTTCAGCTTATTTTTATGCAACTGAAAGAAAACAAGCTTGGAGAGCTGACCAAGTTCTCGAGGGATGGAACCAGATAGTGAATTATTGAAGAGATTCAAGTCAGTCAAGTTTCTCATATTACCCAAAGAAGTTGGAATGGCTCCATCTAGAAAGTTGTAGTATAGGTGAAGGCCCTGAATATTAGTTAACAAGCCAATTGCAGGTGGAATAAACCCTGAAAGTCTATTCATCTGCAATTCAATGGACATAAGGTTGGAGAGCTTCCCAAGTTCTGGTGGAATTGAGCCATTTAGTTGGTTATTACTGAGAAAAAGATACTCGAGATGAGTTAGCTGGCCAACTGTTGGTGGGATTTGCCCTGAAAACTGATTCCTCGACAAATCAAGGTGGATGAGGTTGGAGAGATGATTGAGTTCAGGAGGGATGGAACCATGGAGTGCATTGATGCTAAGATTAAAATATGAGAGATTGGAAAAAGAGGAGAATGAAAAGTTATAGAGCGTACCAAGTATGCCACAACTGGTAAGGTTAATCATAGTGATACTTCCAGCACTGTTGCAAGAAATTCCGAACCAAGTGCAATGACTACTTGCTCTGGTTGAATTGAGAATGGACCATGAAGACAAGAGAGGCTGAGAATGGTTTTGAAAACTGGCTTTCCAACCAAGTAGGGCCTGTGCTTCCTCCGTAGAATCAGAAGCAACAATCGGAAACAAAGTAACCAAAAGGAAAACGAAGAGGGAAACAAGTGAGAAGGCTGTATTTAACCCCATTGTGTATGTTTTCCGAGTAACTCAAGAGTGTGATATTACTACTTCATGGTGTACACATAAATATAATTTGTTAGCACTAAAGATCATTAAGATTTGGAAATGTCCACTAAAGGTCATAAAGATTAATTTGGAAAAGTCCGCCCACATTATAACTACAGTTGCCCATGCATAATTTTCTTGCGAACCACTTACACTCTGAATTGACAGGAGTGGAAATCTCACCTTCATCATTACAACGTGGTTGACGGGCTATTGTACTTCGGGTCAATTTTTTTGGACGTATTAATACTGTAAAAAAAATAAAAAAATTAAATTAGCAAAAGGCATAATGTGGGTGGGTCTCCTCTATCTCTTTTATTGCGTCTGATATTGCAATTCCATGATTCACACGGTTATGTCAAATCAGTAGGGTGCGTGTAGGGTGATGTCAAAGTTTAAACAATGACCTAAAAATCTCCGTTGGATGGAAAGAGCTATTCCAGTGTGCACTTGTGCTGAATCCACTAGAAGTAACTATGGAAAGTTTGACCAAATATGAAAATTTTCGAGGAAAGAATTTAAGCTGAGTTCGATAAAGGTTTGTGTTCAAATTAGTGTGTTTCATCAAGAGACAAATTAATGTTCAAAGTCCATGAAGTTAAGGTGAGAGTTCATGGAGATTTCTTTATCTTTGTTGGTCGTGTATCCCACATTAAGAAGGAGGATCCAGTTTCCATGAAAAGATCAATTGTCTTAGTGATATCCAGAGCAAGGAAGAAGGTTCTCTTACCATATTTGTGGTACGAAAACAAGGAGAACTAAATCAACTATGATGCCTTAATTATGTGGTTAAAAAGAAATTAAGAACCAGTCCAGGGAAGGTATAAAATCATGGGACTTACCTACTCTATATTGGAGCCAAATCGAGAATGAAAAGAGGAGAGCTTGCAGCTGATATTGTTAGCAAAAACAAGAAGATTTATTCCCATGCGAGTTTGGTCGACATTGAAGGTGAAGCTTTCCTTATTCATTGAACCAAAATTAATGGAGAAGTTTCCACATGTGTTCAGTTAAAATCAAGCTAAGGCAACTAACGTGTGCTGTTATATTTTGACATGTTCCTAATTAAGTTTTTTATTATTTAGAATTTTCAATTCTAGTTCAATTAGGATTTCTCTTTTAGCTATAAATAAGTCTTTCACAGACCATTGTAGGCATTTCAATTATTATTCTATTAAAGTTTTAAGTTATCTCAATTATTCTTTAGTGGATTCCAAAATCCGGTTATCATCGTGAACGATTTCAGTTTATCAAGCTTCCGAGCATCGTCATTAACCATTCAAAGAGATGGTCCAGAATCAAGTCAGGAGAAAAACTTGCTATTTTTCCAAGATACCTAATGCACAAACTATGGAAATCCAATAAGGCATCACCTTAATTTTGGAGCTGCAATAAAAGTGGTAGAAATTCAAATCACCAATTTCGTTATGCCTCTATAAAGTGGTCAGATGTGCAAGAGAGAATGTGGGAGAGTTGGTCATTTTCGTGCATAACCTTTAGCGCAAATTTCAAGAGTTGATTTATTCATTTCCCTTCCCACTATATTGTTCTCCTAGTTTGCGATTGAAAGCACTCCGTTAGAGAACCTGAGCCAGTTATTTACATCCCTATTATTTGTAAACCAGGGAGTGAGCTTCATTGTAAACCCTATCCCATAAAAGGTTATTTAGGTTATTCTGAGTTTGTAAGGGTTTGTCGTAAACATGAGAAAACTATATTGTGAAAGTTTGGGATGAACTTGAGAAACTTCTAAGCAGGCCCGGCCCTGAACACGGGCGGGCCTGTGTGACAGCACTAGGCCCCCAATTTTTGGGGGTCCATTTTTTTTAATAGCATTAAGTTAAGTAAACCTAAATACCTCTTGCAGTACAGTTAGACAGAGAGACGGAACTCGAAACTCAGAACTCGGAAGAATCGCGCCCAGTGGCAGTCGCCCACCCCTTTCGCCGAAATCTGGGTATCGTCGTTCGCAGCAACGTCGTCAGAATCGCGCCCATCACCGCCTCATTTATTGCCTCTGGTTAGTAAAAATTCCTTGTCTTGAATCTTAATCCTGAATTTGTTCCTAAATTGGATCTGTTCCTGATTTAAGAAGTTTGAAATTCGAACAATGATTTAAGACTGGCTGTATCTGTTTGTCATTAATTAGTAGTTTCATTTTATTTGCTTAATGATTCTATATGGAATTTCTCTAGTCTCTACAAGACTATAACATCCTGAATGAGCATTAAGTTCTTACGGTCTTAGTTTTTAATAGCATTAAGTTCGTTAGGTTTTGACTTTTGAAGTTAGATTCCTTGCATAGTTTTGTCAAACTTATATTTTGGATTTTGGTATTGCCGTATTGGGATGGTTCATGGTTTTGTATTTAGAGTTCTTACTGTCTTAGTGTCTAAAGAACTTGGTAAGTGGTAAGTGGTAACCTGGGCTATGACTTAGACTTATTTTGGGTGGTGTTTATTCTGTTAATGCTTGCACTACAAAAGATAGATGGTTGTTTATTTTTTCATGGGAAAGTTAGATGCATGTCTGAGCTATCTGTCTTTTCTTCTTCTTTATCAATTGGTTGTGTCATCTCTAGTTATAATTTGATTGTTAGTGAAGCTGATTCTAGTTGTAATTTGTTTTGAATTTTTTGTGCAGGAGCTTGAAATTTGAAAAATGTTTGGTAAGAGACATCAATCGGGAAGTCAAAAAAGAAATAAAAGGAAAAAGGAGGAACAATTGATTCAATCACAAAGAAAATCGGGGCGTCGCCCGGAACCCCAAAATTTTTTCCGGGGCGCTGCCCCGAACCCCGCCTTGAGGGCCCCCAATAAATTTCTCACCCAGGGCCGACCCTGCTTCTAAGTTTGTGGTGAGCTTGGAAAAACCACACCATATAATGGATTCGGAAATTCTTGACACGTGCTGTCCAGGTAGTGGCTGTAAGAGGACTTGGTGAAATCTCCGAACAACTCTAAATCACTGTTTTGCAATCTCTAAACCCTAACTCTTTTACAGTTTATGTTCATTGCTTTAATACAATTATGTTTATTATATATTATTCATTGATTGCTTATTTGATATCTTTGTTAAATTGATTCTTGGTTGAAATTTGAGGACACAATTCAACTCCTTCTTCTTGTGTGGCTTAGGTTCAACAGACAAGAGAGGCTGAGTTTATAAATAATCCTTACAGAACGTTCATAAATGAGCGCTCTCACTCTGAGGCAGATCGAGTCATTAGTGATGTAAACCATGCACTTAGCTAATTAGCTAGGCAAATCACTAGAGAAGTCATAGTACAACTCGAGCCTCTTATTAATAGGCTCAACACTACAAATGGATAGTTGATAGATGAGGAAAAGAGGATAGTTGCCCCTATAAAGACCCAGGCTAGGGATATGTGGAGATATCCTTGTTGGATACCCTTCAAGAGATTTTGTAGTTAGGTTTTCTTCTACGAATCTTGCGACTCACTTCAATACATATACTACAAGGTACAGGTTGGATGGCTCTACTAGCTATAACTTTTATACTATACTAGTCGGCAATGTGGTGTAGGGAGGAAGCCAACCTACCAGTGCTTACGGTTTGAGTACTTCATATGTCCCAAATAGTGCTTTATTTGGAAGGGCAAATCCGGCTACAAACAACAATAGTTAGATCAGGCCTTCATCAAATAACACTAGAGGGTATTTCAGTACTCAAATCGGTGATTGCATCCACCCCAAATGGGTGCAAACCAACCACATGCCCTGAATCTCAATCAAAACCACACAATGACACCAGATTAAGTCATAGGATTGGTTGAACAAATGTTTGAACCTAGGATCAATAGGGTCAATAGGCCTTTATTCAAAAAGCCTTATCCTTAGCAGATTGGCCGGGACTATCCATAACCTAAAGGATTCAAAATGCCTAAATTTACATTATTCTCTGGTGAAGGGTCAGTATCAACTTTAGAGCATGCAGTTCGATTTACATGGCAATGCAAGGAATATAGTGACGATAGTTTTTTAAAACTTAGATTATTTCACAGTTCGTTAATTGCATTCGCGTTTACTTGGTAATCAATTTGCCTACTAATTCCATATTTTTGTGGTATATTTCAGTACTCAAATCGGTGATTGTATCCACCGTAGATGAGTGCAAACCAACCACATGCCCTGAATCTCAATGAAAACCACACGATAACACCAAATTAAGTCATAGGATTGGTCGAACAAATGTTTGGACCTAGGATCAATAGGTCAATACACCGTTATTCAAAAAGCTCTATCCTGAGCAGATTGGTCGAGACTATCCATAACCTTAAAGATTCAAAATGCCCGAATTTATATTATTCTCTAGTGAAGGGTCAGTAATAGCTTTAGAGCACGCAACACAATTTACGTGGCAATGCAGGGAATATAGTGACGACGGTTTTTTTAAACTTGGATGATTTCACAGTTCTTTAACTGCATCCGTGTTTACTCGGTAATCAATTTGCCTACTAATTCCATATTTTGGTGGTAAGACATGTAGAGACAGTTTCAAACGCATTTCTCCAAAACCGATCCTGGAGTTTTGATGATTGATTTAGCCCCCTTGAAACAAAAATATGGTTAGGCGCAGCTGAGTAGTTTATCGCTCGATTCGATATAAAACACACTTACATGAATTTGAATTTGTGAAGTTGGCTCAAGAAGGTCTTAGCTTCGAACTCCGAAATAAGTTTGAAGAAATGACGTTTAATGATTTATTTGAGTTATCTAAGAGAACGTCTTGGTATGAAGTTATGCTTCAGGAGGAAGATTTCTAAGTACACGTAGAAGAATATGTTAAATGAAAGCCTATAACTTGTCAACACTTGAAAGAAAAAAAAAAGATATTAGCCCCTAAAACATTGAAAGGGTAAAGATTTTTGTAAGTGGCATGGAGTACTTGCTCGCTTGACAAAGAACTATGTAGTATTTCAGAATATTATGCAAGACCAAATAGAAGTCGGAGAATTAAAATTTATGAATAACAAAGAAATGGGAGTTCATGAAGATCTATTTCATACATATGCTACTTCTATGAATATTGTAAAAATGGAAGAAGAACTCCACAGGAATGAAAAATACAAGAATAAGAAAAATGGAGGTGCAGTGGCCAAAAGTTAATAAACAACGTATCTTTCTTCTTAGTACATAATATAGCTATAGAGTTCTATATATGTACAAATTCCTTGGTGTGAAAGCTAAAGGTATGTACAGAATAAATGATAATTAAATTTCAATAATGGAGCCTACAATCTCTCCAAATAGAATAATTTGTTATGAATGTGTGATCGTAATCCTTGCTGTTTCTATCTTTAACTCCTTGCCGTTTCTATCTTTGACACCCCCCCCACAAGGTGAACGGTGGAAATTGCACACTTTCAGCTTGCGTAGAAGATAATGAAGATGATGGGCGGCAATGGGTTTGGTAAGAAAATCACTCGGTTGTTCAACACTAGTAATATGCTTCAGCTGTAGAAAACCATCTTGCACCTTTTCACGTATGAAATGACAATCCAATTCAATATGTTTCGTACGCTCATGAAAGACAGGGTTGGTGGCGATATGAATGGCAGCACGACTATCACAGTACAAAGTAATAGGGCGGCTGTTAGGATGAGGCAAGTCAGTCAATAAAGCTGAAATCCATCTGAGCTCGCTTCAAGTTATTTGCCATGGATCGATATTCTGCTTCCGCGGAAGAGCGTGAGATAACTGTCTGCTTCTTCAACTTCCAAGAGACGAGCGAATTGCCAAGCATCATTGCAAAACCACTAACTGAGTGCCTAGTATCTGGACAAGGGGCCCAATCCGAGTCACAGAAGGCACGAAGATGGAAAGACATGATAGCGGGATAATACAGTCTCTGTCCTGGTGTGCCTTTCAAATAACGGAAGATATGATAACCGGCTTGAAGATGAATATCTGTCAGACTTTATAAAAATTGACTTAATGCACGAACCACATAACTGATATCGGGTCGTATCAATGTAAGATACATGAGACGCCCAACCATTCGCCTATAAGTTGAAGGATCAGGTAGAGAAGTACCCGAATAAGCTGATAGCATAACATTCAATTCAGTTGGAGAGGTGACTGGCTTAGCATCCAAGAGACCAGCATCATTGATTAAATCTAGTGTATATTTTCTTTGAGTGACTGCCATTCCTGTAGTGCTGCGGCTAATTTCAATACCAAGAAAATATTTTGCTAGGCCGAGATCCTTCAGTTTGAATTTCGTACGAAGATATGCTTTGACAGAATAAATTAAGGATTCATCGGTGCCACCAATAATCATGTCATCAACGTAAATAAGCAAAGCTATGAAACTATGACCTCGGTGTAATGTGAAGAGAGAATAATCACACTTAGATTGACGAAATCCAAATGCCAAGAGAACTTCACAAAATTTTGCATTCTATTGCCGAGATGACTAACCATTTAGAAAAGCATTTTGAACATCAAGCTGATGCAAAGACCATTTGTGGATAGATGCCATAGCCAAAAATATCCGCACAGTGACCATCTTCACCACCGGTGAAAAAGTTTCATTGTAATCAAAACCAGCTTCTTGATTAAACCCTTGGGCAACTAATCGTGCTTTGTAGCGATCCAAAGTACCATCAGCATTGTATTTGACTCGAAATACCCATTTGGAGCCGATTGCTTTTCGTCCTTGAGGTAATTCAGTTAAATGCCATGTTTTATTTTCCTGCAAAACTCAAAATTCATCAGTCATGGCCTGTTTCCAGGCAGAATCTTTCATTGCCTCCTTGTAATGAGCTAGAGTAGTATGAGCTGAAATGGCAGAAAGGAAAGCACGATGATTGGAAGAATTTTTTTGATAATTGAGATACTTACCAATGGAGTAGGACGTGCTGGAGGTAGTCACCTGATTTGGAGTGGAATGAGTTGCATAAGAAACCCCGGTTGCAATTAAAGTCCTTGAGAAAAGAAGGTGGGTGTTTAATCCTAGTGGATCGACGGGGTAAGAGTGGTGTGTCAGTGGTTGTTTGAGTGAGTGTAGGTGAAATGAGTGGAGGAGATGGAGAGGAAGTAAGTGGTTTGGCTGGTATAGTAGTTGGTTGGGTAGGTATAGTTGATGAATTGGGAATGATTGGAGTGGAAGATAGAAAAGTGGGCTCAAGATAATTGATAGGCGTGATATTTTGGGATGGCTGGAATGGAAATATAGATTCGTGAAAGTCCACGTCTTTTTTGACAAAAATTTCATGGGTGTCAAGGTCCATGAGACGATATGCCTTGATTCCAAATGGATAGCCAAGAAAAATGCAAGCACAACCTCATGGTTAGAATTTGGATAGAGGACGAGGTAAGGTGGTAGCATAGCAAAGACAACCCAGTACATGAAGAGAGTGATAGTCAAGTGTGTAGTACCCGATTTTTGTCCGGATAAGACTTATTTGGTCATATAAAAAATTTGTTGTTTAAAAATAAATAAAATGGGTATGGAAAAGCCCAAGTTTGTTGGTAAACCAAGTCCATTCTCGCAAGCCCAATAAACCAAGTCCAAAAGAAAATAAAAAATATATATAGTAAGATAAATAGGAAAATAAAGAAATAATTTTGTTGGAGACTCTTCATCCTTTTATTAGTCTCCTTCTTCATCTCAAAATCCTCTCCTCAATCTTATTATTGTTAAACTTATCATCTTTCCCTTATCTTTATCTAAGTCTCCCTCACGTATAAATACCATAGACTTTTACAAAAAGGGGACTTCTGCTTTTGGGCTGAGGGCTCCGCCTCTTTCACTCACCTTTTTGCTTTACCTTACCAACCAATACTTTCTTCTTGTAAAACTCACCCGTGCCTTCTCTTTTTTGGAAATAATATCACCTGTTTCTCTTTTCTCACCTCACTTGATTCATCATCACGGTGTCACCTATTCAACACTTGCACCCTCAGTTCTACTGTCTGGTATTCTCATAAATTTCTTTCTTTATGCATTGTCTCATACACTGTCATGTTATAGATATATATATATATATATATGTACCTTGCTGTTTGGATATCATATATACACGTGTGGATATAGAATACATATGGGATGCTGTGGGTTATAATCTATATTTCATGTGATGAGATATCTTTAATATATGTACTGTACGTGTTGTGGTGTTATATATATGATATGTATAGATGTAGTGCATGAGATAATTGTGAGATGTACATATATACATGGGTATGTGAATGATGGTCTATATATATATATATATTATATGTATATGTATATGTCGATATATATATGTATAGGCGGCTGTGTATGTGTTTGTTTATATTAACAAGTTTGTATGTGATGCCGTGTATGTATATTGTGTGTTCATATTGTTTGGATTTGATAAATCAATAGTTGGTCCTTAGTAAATTACCCAATCATATACCAAAAGTTGGTATTTTTAGGGACGTTTCAATGCCATAAGTTGGAATTTTAAGGATTCAAATACCGTAAGTTGGTGCCTTTTTTTTAAAACCTACCAAAAGTTGGTAACGAATTTGCGTTGGTGATAAATAAACCATTTATTTTCGATGTTTCTACGAATAATTAGTTTTTTTTCTTTTTTATGAAATTAATTTATTTTTTCCTTATGGTCAATAGTTGGCCCAAACTTTTTTTTTAAATCTTTCCAAAAACTATCATAAGTTGATAGTGTTTCAAAAAATTAAATTTCTTTTAAAATTATCATAAGTTGATTCTGTTTTTCAAAACCTTTTTTTATTTATTTAAAATGGGCAATGTTTTCCCACACAAAAATAGCTTTGCTACTCATCTAAAATTATTTCATGTTTCTTTCATAGAAATTATGAGAATTAGAGATGAGACACCAATTTTTTAAAACAAATTATATCATTTTTTACCACATCTTGCAAAGAGCAAGTTTCCGTAGGGTAGTCATCTAATTAATTAGGTAACTGTTTTCAAACAAGTGTTATGGGGTGCTAATACCTTCCCCATGCTCAATCGACTCCCGTTCCCTTTTTCTCTGGTTGGCAGGTTTTCTTTGGTGTCCAATCGCACCTTAAATCAATTGGTGGCGACTCTCGAGTTTTTTTTATATATTTTTGTGTTTCGAGATAATATTATTTCGCAGGAGTATTTCGCCGATCCGCGTCGTGACCCCGGTTGCGACAACTGACGACTCTGCTGGGGACAAAGGTTTTTAAAACCGTAGAGGGTCAAGCCTGTATGATTAATTGATGACTATCATTTTTTTTTATTTTTTTTATTTTTATTTTTTTGTGAGATATTAGTTTGTGTATTTTGTAACAAGTTTTTTTTTGGTCTATCTTGTGATTTGTATGTTTTCTTGTATATTCATCTTTACACATTCATACTCATTACAGCCTACCACCCGGGCTCTACCTCTAGCATTAGAGAGGGTTGACTACTATTCTCGTGAGATTCCGTCTCCGCATGGATAGTGGAAAACATCCTCACCGGATTGACTTCCCTTAAAAGTTAGGGGAAGAGCTTTTGTCTCAATAGTTGAGATTTAAAAGCAACCTGATCCGGGACCTCGCGATGTACGTAGTTAGATAAGCGCATTTGATAAACTCTAGATCATGTTTGAAATTTTTCGAAGTTTATGCTACTTTATGGAATGACATATTTTATTCATTGTGGAATTTATTTATTTATTTTCTATTATTTTTCTCTACTACCTTAATTCGTTACTAATTTTCTTTGCCCATGTTTGTTTGTTTGTTTTTGCATCTGCATTCACATAAGCACAGTCATTGCAGTTTGGTTCGATAATACTTGCAAAACATCATGGCATCAGGGATTTCCACATGTAGCAAGATTGACATCTATGAAGCAAGGGCTGAGTTGAGCAAAATGCAATCTGAGCATGGAGATAGCTTGATTGGGGATATTTTATTACCAAGGGTAATAAAAACAGAGTTTTCAAAGCATACATGGCCGCGACTAGTAGGTTTGTGGGCCCGAGTAAGTTCGAAATTGGGTCCAGAATTTTCGAAGAAATATGGCAATATTGGAAGTTTGATAAGGGTTGTTACACCAGTAACATTGCTCCAAGCAGCCACGACTTATTGGGATCCAGCATACAGGTGCTTCACATTCGGGCGGATCGACTTTTCACCCACAATTGAGGAGTATGCACAACTATTGCAACTAGAGCCGCATAATACAAAGATTTATTACTTTCATGAAAACATGACAGCTGAAAAGATTGTTTCTAGAATTATGGAACGAGAGACTGACGAGGTCAGGAGAATGGGTTCACTAAAAGGGGGCAAATGGTGTTTTCCAATTGATGAGTTGATGAAATATGTTGAGGAAAAACCAAATACACTATTACGACAGTCTGCATTGGCACTTGCTATATATGGGGCTGTCTTGTTTCCTTGCACTCAAGGGTATGTTGAAGGGAGAGTGATCAAGCTTTTCAGCCAGGTAGACCGGGGCATGAATCCGATTCCGGCAATAATATGTGAGACACTTCGTTCTCTTAATTTTTGCCGCCACAACAAGAAAGCAAGGTTTATTGGATGCTCAGCCTTACTCGGAGTTTGGTTAATAAGTCACCTTCAATACTATAAGCAATTTGATGTCCCAAGAATTGGTTTTAAGGACCATACTCGGCCAGAAAGGAGACCAATATGGGAGTTCACCGAAACAAAATGGAGGCAGGGATATCCAAGTATCGAGGAATGTGAGGAGTTTTTGCAATCAGTGGATGTTCATAATATTGAAGGAAGAGCTCCTTGGTTCTTGCCAGATGCATTTTTGTATAGATGTGGAGATTTTCCTTGGGTCCCTTTACTAGGCCCATGGGGGGCAGTTAGTCAAGCACCAGCTTTAGTATTCCGTCAGATGGGATCAAATCCTTGCATCCCGGCCACACATGGTTTGCTAGATTTTGAATTTTCTTATGATGATGGAGAGGATCCGGGGTTAATCATACCAAAGGTGAGAAACGTACTTAAGGCATGGAAAAACCTAAAGACTACTAATCGCGGAAAGCGCACATCTGATGGAACTTTGGTGTACTTCAAATGGCATGAAAAAATAGGCAAAACCACTTCAGAGAGCAATGTCCAGAATATAGGCAACTATGAAGGAAGGACAAGTGGATCTCATAATACAGCAGAGGAAAGTGGTATGAAACCTCAAAGTAATGAGCATATTGGTCAAAGAAGGAAAAGACCCAGTGTTGAAGAAGATGAAGACCCAACTGTAAAGAAAATTGAGAATCTAGAAAAAGCGTTACAAAAGGTAACTCAGGAAGCTGAAAATCACAAAAGGAAATATGGATTGATAAAAGAAGAATTATCTAGAGCCAAGTTACGAGAGGAAGAAGAGATGGACGAATTAGAAAGAGTGAGCAGAGAAAGGATGCATCTGAAGCAAGACAATTTACAGATACGAATGGAACTCCAAAAAGCAAATGAAGAAAGGTCACAAGCAATGGAAGAAGCAAAAGCTTGGATCTCAAACACCAGAATATTGAGCATGTGAATATCGCAATGGAAGCAGCCATAAGAAGAAACCATGAAGAAATTGACAAGTTAAGAGTAGCACATCAGACGTTGCTTACACAAAGGCAATTTGAGGTGGCCGAATTAACTGATCAAAATGAGGCATTACTTCAAGGCCTCGTAGAGAGTCGTGAAGCACGTGCAACACTCATGCGTCGGATTGGGATAGCAATGTGTCAAGTGACAAAGTTGTCCACATGGGCTATTTCTTTTGAAAGGGAAGCTGCAAAGTTGTGTCAGAATGAAACACTTCAAGGTCCAGAAGTTGAGAAAGTCTCACAATTCTTGGACAGTATACGTAAAGATTTAGAGATAATTGGAGGGCTCCAGCATGGGAGATTTCCAAATTAGGGACTAGTTTCTTACATCCAATAATGACTGTCATGTAACAATACAAGTTGCTTTAATGGAATGGTGTTTTGTTTCTATTATTGTTTCAAAATGCAATGACTACATAGGATTCACATTAAAGCACAAGCATGCATTTAATAAAATAAATAAACAAAAAGGCTAATAATGTCACATCCTTCATCACAGGTATAGTTCATCATCAATCATAGCTCCCAAAAATCAGCAACGTCATCCCTATCGTACTCGCTTGCAATCACGAATCATGGAAGGGTCACAAAAACAAAGTGAAGACACTCAAAATAGAGATCAGGGGCAGAATCAAGAACTTGTTGAGATGAGAGAACAGATTGCTTTCCTTGTTAAACAAGTGGCCTTGCTGACAAAAGGGAAAGAAGTGGCAGAGAGTTCGGTACTCAATGCAGACTTAGGGAAATATGGTTACCCAAGTACGCCCACTTATCCTCCTGGCTATACTCATGTTTATACCCAACTCCCACAGGAAGCAAAGCAAGTTCCTCAACATGCTATAAACCAACCTCAGATACGTGTTCCCCCAATTTGCATCCCTCCACGAGGGGATTATTTTGCAACAAACCAAGATATTGCAGGACATGTGGATGCTAATGGAATGCCTGTAGTCGAAATGACAAATTTTGAAATCCATGATGAAGGAGATTTGACAAATGATGCAATCAAGAAACTGGAAAAACGATTACGGGTTATGGAAGGCTTTAACACCTCTGAAGCACTAAACCCGAAGAATTTATTTCTAGTGAAAAATTTGAACATCCCACATGACTTTCAGTTGCCAAAATTCACTCTCTTTGATGGCACAGGTGTTCCTTTCGATCATTTGACTATGTACTGTCGTCGTATGCAGCCATATGCAAATAACGACAAACTGCTAGTGCATTACTTCCAAGATAGCTTAATTGGAGTGGCTCAAAGGTGGTTTAAGGGCTTAGCTCTTCAGCAGTTTCCTCATGGGAAGATTTAGGCGAATCGTTTATGAAGCAATACAAACACAACGAGGAAAAGATCCCAACTGTTTATGATCTCCAGAATACATCGATGAAAGACGGAGAAAGCTTCAAAGAATATGCTCACTGTTGGAGAGATTTGGCAGCTCAGATAACTCCACCTCTCTCAGAAAGGGATTTACTCAATGCCTTTATCGATGCCCTTCAGGAACCTTACACTTCTAAGCTAGTAGGAGGTGGACACAGTGATTTGGCAGACATAATACAGGCAGGAGAGCGTGTGGAGAGATGTATAAAAAGAGGAAATTTGTATATCCCTACTCCAGAAAAGTTAGATCAACAAAAGAATGTTAAGGGAAAGAAAAAAGAGAATGAAGTACATTCTGTGAATTCTGATTCTTCACAGATCACCTACAATGCTCCAACTTCAAGTTATCGTCCGAGGAGTAATGCCCCTAGAATGTCAAGTCCAGGTGCATATCCTCCTCCTCGAGGAAGTTACCAGCATGAGTATAACTCTCAGCCTTCCAATCAAAGCGTCCATAATTCAAATTCTTACCAAAACCCACGTTCTAACCAAAGAAGGCAAGTTGAACATTTTGATCCTATACCTATGACGTACGCGGAATGTTTTACCAAACTACAAGCCCAAGGGGCGGTAGTACCAGTTCCGGGAAGAGTTCACCAACCACCATATCCTCCATGGTATGACCCAAATTCAACATGTCTCTATCATGGGGGTGCACCCGGCCATTCGACAGAAACATGCTTGACATTTAAAAGGTTGATACAAGGAATGATTGAAGCAAAATGGTTGGACTTAAATGTCGTGGACAAGCCAAATGTCAACAACAACCCATTACCTAATCATGCGAATGACGGGGTGAACTGTATTGAGAAATCTCATGTTTTTAAGAGAAGAGTTTCAGAGATTACAATGCCATTGGGACAGTTGTTTGATATGTTAAAGGAACAAGGAATGGTTGGAACGATAAGTTCGTTTCTCCAAAGTGAACAACTAGATGTGACAAAGACTTGCAAATATCATAGTGGAATGGAAGGTTATACCATTGAAGAGTGTAGAAGTTTTCAAGACAAAATGCAAGAGTTGATAGACTTGAGGAGAATTATTTTCGAAGAGAGAGAAGGTTGAGTAGGCCATGTCAATGTCCTCGGGGGATATTATCAAGGGCCGAGGCCAGATAATGTGAAACCTTTTGTCCTGCAATATTCTTTAGAGGATGCACCATCAACCGCTACTCAAAAGGCAAACATAGGACCCTCATTTAAAAATGACAATGCAATACCATGGGTTTATGAGACAGAAAAGGAAATGCCTCAAGAAGAAATAGTAGATAACATATCTGGCATTAGTGGAGTTACCCGAAGTGGTAGATGCTTTGCTCCAAATAAGGCAGAAGGAAATCCAATGGTAGATTCTGAGGCTGAGCGCAAAATAAAAGGGAAAGCTATTCCAGGGGCTGAAGGGTTAGCTACTGAACCAAAGGAGGATTCCTTTATGAAAAAAACCATAACAGAGGGAGAGGTACAAGAGTTTTTAAAGATTGTGCGACAAAGTAAATACATGATAGTTGATCAACTAAAGAAGACTCCTGCTAAGATCTCTATCTTGGAATTGATAATGAGTTCCGAACCACATCGTCAAGTTCTGTTAAGAATGTTGAACCAAGCCTATGTGCCAGAAAAAAATCATACAGAGTCTTTTGAGGGAATTGTAGGAAATGTGTTAGCCTCTCATTTGTTATCCTTTACTGAGGAGGATATTCCATCAGAAGGAATGGGTCATAATAAAGCATTGCACATATCAGCTATGTGTCGTGGAAAAGAAATTGCAAGCATTCTCATTGACAATGGTTCGTCACTTAATATCCTGCCAAGGGAGACTCTCGAAAAATTGCCAATTGATAGGTCATATATGAGACAAGTGCCAATGGTGGTGAAAGCTTTTGATGGAACCCGTAGAGAGGTCATGGGAGAAATTGAAGTACCATTGGAGGTGGCAAATGTGACATTCAATGTGCCATTTATAGTTATGGACATCACGCCTACTTACAGCTGTTTGTTGGGCCGACCGTGGATTCATACTTCCGGAGCAGTTCCTTCATCGTTACACCAGATGCTCAAATTTGCCCATAATGGGAGGGTATACATAGTGAAGGGACAATCCGAATGGATGGTTGCTAGTCTTTCTAATGCAGCTCACATTGATGCTCCTATGGATGGGATCGAGAGTTCATTTCAATCATTCGAGATAGCCAGTGCTAGTTATATAAAGGAAGGATTTTCCCTTCCTAACCCACAAGTATCCAAAACAACCAAAGCTATAGCCAGAACTATGTTGAAATTAGGATTCCATCCAGGAGAAGGCCTTGGCATAAATCACCAGGGAATTAGAAGACCAGCAGAATTGGAAAAACATTCTGAAAGATGGAGTTTGGGTTATAAACCCACAAGGGCAGATTGGGAAAGATCATGATCAGAGAAGCAAGCACGACGGATAGGACGCCTGGAAGGACGAGAGTTAGAGATTAAGGAAAAACAAGTTCCTTGGCTCTATGATAGCTTTGTGTATGGAGGAATGCAGAATGGAGCGAAGTTGACTAATACTGGGGCAGTTTTTGGAAAATGGCCATTCATAAACTCAATCGATGATACTAATACAAGGATGGAGACTTTGTGTGATCAATTGATGGAATTTCAAGTCTCTATGGTGGAAGAAGGGCAAGGTTCAAAAGCTAGGCCATCATTTGTCATTTCTCATCCTCCAGATTTCAAGCTTAGAAATTGGACCAGTCTAGAGCTTCCAGTGCCTTTCAAGAATCTGCAAGAGTAATCTCGAATGCACTACCATCGTGAGCCCAGCTCTAGGCTCTCGATTGGGTTTTTCCTTTTGTACAGAGCATGCTTTACTTATTGCAAATAAATTGCATAGCATGGCTAATGCATGTAGTTTCATCATTTATCTTCATTCACTTTTCTTAAAATAAAGTATTCTTGTTCTGAATTCAATGTTCACTCATTTTTATTCCTTCCATTTCTCTTTTCCCAATTCTAGTTTATTTTATGTCTTTAACAGGCATGAAAATGATGATAACAAAGAGGATGAGCTTAACGAACCAGATTTTTGTGCACCTATTAGTAATATCGAACTTGATTATGAATTTGAGGAAGAAATCGAAATTCTACCAGAGATGTTGAGACAAGTAAATCAAGAGAAGAAAATAATTCAGCCTCATCAAGAATTCATTGACATTATCAATTTAGGGACTGAGAAGGAGAAAAAAGAGGTGAAGGTTGGAACTGCCTTAAAAAGGGAAGAAAAAGAAAGATTGATAGATTTATTGCACAGTTATCGAGATATATTTGCTTGGTCATATCAAGACATGCCTGGGCTAGACACGAACATAGTAGTTCACAGGTTGCCATTGAAACCAGATTGTTCTCCAGTAAAACAAAAACTGAGGAGATTAAAGCCAGAGGTGTTGTTGAAAATTAGAGATGAGGTCAAAAAACAATTCGATGCAGGCTTTTTAGCAGTATCACATTATCCTGAATGGGTGGCGAATATTGTGCCAGTTCCAAAAAAAGATGGCAAAGTCCGAATGTGTGTTGATTACAGAGAGACCTTAATGGTGCGAGCCCGAAAGATAACTTCCCTCTACCCCACATTGATGTATTGGTAGACAATACTGCAGGGCATTCTACTTTCTCTTTTATGGATGGTTTTTCGGGATATAATCATATCAGAATGCACCAGAAGATCGTGAAAAATGACTTTCATCACCCTTTGGGGAACCTTTTGTTATAAAGTGATGCCATTTGGGTTGAAGAATGCAGGAGCTACATATCAAAGGGCTATGGTCACTTTGTTTCATGATATGATGCATAAGGAAATTGAGGTATATGTTGATGATATGATAGCAAAGACATAGGAAAGTGAAGATCACATTGTGAATCTCCAAAAGTTGTTTGGTAGATTGAGGAAGCATCAATTAAAGTTAAATCCGGCCAAATGCACATTTGGAGCTACCTCAGGAAAGTTGTTAGGATTTATTGTCAGTAAGAAAGGAATTGAAGTAGATCCTGACAAAGTTAAAGCAATTCTGGAAATGCCACCACCTCACACGGAGAAGGAGATCAGAGGATTCTTAGGAAGGTTGAATTATATTTCACGTTTTATTTCACAGTTGACAGCCACATGTGAACCCATTTTCAAATTGTTGCGCAAGAATAGTCCAACCGAGTGGAATGAAAATTGTCAAGTCGCTTTTGAGAAGATTAAGCAGTATTTACAAAATCCACCAGTGTTAATGCCACCTGTTGCAGAAAGACCATTGATTCTTTACTTGACTATTTCAGACAGCTCAATGGGATGTATGCTTGGACAACATGATTCATCTGGGAAGATAGAGCATGCCATTTACTATTTGAGTAAGAAGTTTACGAATTGTGAGATGAACTATTCTATGCTTGAAAAAACCTGTTGTTCACTAGCATGGGTTGCTCACAGACTTCGACAATACATGTTTTATCATACCACATGGTTGATTTATAAAATGGATCCCATCAAGTATATTTTCGAAAAGCCTTCACTCTCGGGAAGAATAGCCAAGTGGCAAATGTTATTGTCTGAATATGATATTCAGTATGTCACACGAAAGGCTATAAAAGGAAGTGCTATAGCAGACTATTTGGCGGAGCGAGCAATTGATGACTTTCAGCATATGAGCTTTGGTTTTCCAGATAGTGATATTATGAGCTTATCCATAGAAGGGAGGAGTTTGGAACAGTCTGAAAAATGGACCCTACTATTTGATGGTGCATCTAATATGATAGGATGTGGAATTGGGGCAACACTTATATCACCAGAGGGGAAAGTCACGCCATTTATTGCCAAATTATACTTTGAGTGCACCAATAACGTTGCTGAATATGAGGCATGTGCAATGGGGATTCAAGCAGCTATAGATGTCGGAATTAAAAGGTTACAAGTTTATGGAGACTCACAGTTAGTAATTCGACAATTGAATGATGAATGGGAAACCAAGGATTCTAAACTGGTGCCATACTATCAGTTTATCAAGAAGATGATCAAGTCATTTGATTGGATTGAACTTGACCATATCCCAAGAGAAGAAAATCAGATAGCAGATGCTTTGGCAACCTTAGCAGCAATGTTTGATTTGGATCCGCGAGGAGAAGTCCAGGTCATCAAAATTGAGAAGAGAGAGGAAAATGCATATTGTTCAAATATAGAAGAGGAATTGGATGGTAAAACATGGTATTATGACGTGAAGAAATACTTGGAAAGAAGAGAGTATCCCCCAGATGCCTCAGAAAATGATAAGCGTACCATACGAAGACTCTCTGGTTCCTTTCTTTTAGAAAGAAATGTGTTATATAAGAGAAGTTCAGGATTTGTACTCCTTCGATGTGTGAATGTTGATGAAGCTAAACAAATTATGAAAGAGATTCATGAAGGAATTTGTGGAACTCATTCAAGTGGGTACTCGATGGCAAGGAAGATATTGCGAGCAGGCTCCTATTGGCTCACTATGGAAAGGGATTGCATCAGCTATGCAGTCAAATGCCACAAGTGTCAAATTTACGCTGACAAAACTCATGTTCCAGTGAACCCCCTACATGTATTAGCAGCCCCATGGCCATTTTCTATGTGGGGTTTAGATGTTATTGGCCCAATTGAGCCAAAAGCTTCCAATGGACATCGTTTCATTCTAGTCGCGATTGATTATTTTACAAAGTGGGTGGAAGCAAATTCGTATGCTAACGTGACAAGTAATGTCATCGTTCGATTTTTGAGGAAAGATATTGTTTGTCGTTATGGGGTTCTTGAAAGGATCATTACCGACAATGGCATGAATTTCAATAGCAGGATAATGAATGACTTCTGTAAGCAGTTTAAGATCAAACATCATAATTCATCTCCTTATCGTCCTAAGATGAATGGGGCTGTTGAGGCAGCTAACAAAAATATTAAGAAGATCATTCAAAAGATGACAAAAAATTACAAAGATTGGCACGAAAAGCTTCCCTTTGCTTTATACGGATATCGGACTTCTGTACGCACTTCCACTGGTGAAAGTCCTTTTGCTCTAGTATATGGAACAGAAGCAGTTATTCCTGTTGAAGTAGAAATTCCTTCACTAAGAGTAGTGGTAGAGGCCAACTTGGAGGAGACAGAATGGGTTTGAAGTCTATATGACCATCTAAATTTTATCGAGGAGAGGAGATTGGGGGCCTTTTGTAGAGGACAACTTTATCAAAAATCAATGGTAAGAGCACATCATAAGAAAGTGCGCCTTCGTTGTTTCAGAGAAGGAGATTTAGTACTAAAAATGATCCAACCACCTCAAAAAGATCATCGAGGAAAATGGACTCCTACTTATGAAGGACCGTATGTGGTGAAGAAATCATTCTCTGGTGGAGCAGTAGTTTTGACAAAAATGGATGGTGATGATCTTTCTTATCCAGTGAATGTCGATGTCCTGAAGCGATATTATGCATAAAAAAACAAAACAAAAAAAAACAAAAAGAAAGAAAAAAAAGGAAAAAAGAGAAGAAATATGCTAAAGTGAAAACCATTTTGGGCGCTTTAGGCAAGAAGCTATCAAGGATGGCTGGAAGACACTCAGTTAGAATCCACAAATGGTCAAGTAAAGACAGATGTATTTCAAAATACAGTGAGCGGCCAGTGGGGTTTGACTACGGGTTCAATGCTTATCAAAGTTCATGATTGAATTCGACAATTGCGAAGTAGGTGCACACAAAAACTGGGGCAGTTTTTGGGCAAAGTCTGGGTTTAGTCATTGAGTGCTTGTAAAAGAAATTCTATTTTTCTAAATTTCTTGAGCCTCCATATGTATATACTTTTCCTGAAAGGAATTGTTTCATCTCTCTACCTACATTCTTTCAATAAATACTCAGTAAATGATCATTCATAATCCTTTGTTTCATTTGATATCCTTTCCACAAAACTTCTTATACATATACTCTCTTAAATATTTTGCTTCTCATGTGCATAGCCATGCTGTTAAATTTATTGAGAATAAGTTTTGACATAAATATGTGAAAACAAGTGCGTTAGAAGATTGTTCCTAGCAAGGAATTGACAGGATTTGGTACTCTGGATTGATGAAGAGCTAAGAGAAATCAAGGGATATGACAAATTGACAAAGAGATCACCAAAAGACGGTTTAAAGGCATTCGCTGGTGGAACACCTTGTATAAGGGGTGTGCTTTTATCTATGGAAATATGGAATCAGGATTCATGCAACAGATTTCTTCCCTAGTTGGAGTACCAAGAATCTTGATAAATTCTCCAAGTGGGCGACTGCATTTTCTCCAGGATCATGAAATAAGTGAAGGCTCGACAGTAATTATGGACCATGATCACAAAACAGTTGACAGCTATAGAAATGTCCACATTTTAACGATTCGTGATTGTGCAAGTACAAGGGATGACGGATGACAGATGACAAGGGGTCATGTATGATAGCATCATTTGCATCGTTTGCATGTTTTCATTTCTCATATTAATAGAAAATGGGATAGTTACAACAAGAGGATAACTTTGCCAAGAATTGCTTACACATTCAAGTATTTGTTTAGCCAAGCCGGGAGTGGCGCAATGATCCCGAGCGCTTTCATTTTTCTCTTTAGTTCAGCCAAGCCGGGAATGGCACAATGATCCCGAGCACTTTTCTGTTTTCTTTGTTCAGCCAAGCCGGGAGTAGCGCAATGATCCCGAGCACTTTTATTTTCCCCTTCAGTTTAGTTAAGCCGGGAATGACACATTGATCCCGAGCTCCTTTCATGTCCTTCATCACGATCAAGTCGTGGATCACCTAAAGAGATTGTATTTTTTATATGTACCAAATAAAATCGATTTACTACACCTTTGTGCGCCATTTACTTCGTAAAAGTCACACAAAGGGGGGCAGCTGTAGTACCCGATTTTTGTCCGGATAAGACTTATTTGGTCATATAAAAAATTTGTTGTTTAAAAAAAATAAAATGGGTATGGAAAAGCCCAAGTTTGTTGGTAAACCAAGTCCATTCTCGCAAGCCCAATAAACCAAGTCCAAAAGAAAATAAAAAATATATATAGTAAGATAAATAGGAAAATAAAGAAATAATTTTGTTGGAGACTCTTCATCCTTTTATTAGTCTCCTTCTTCATCTCAAAATCCTCTCCTCAATCTTATTGTTGTTAAACTTATCATCTTTCCCTTATCTTTATCTAAGTCTCCCTCACCTATAAATACCATAGACTTTTAGGAAAAGGGGACTTCTGCTTTTGGGCTGAGGGCTCCGCCTCTTTCACTCACCTTTTTGCTTTACCTTACCAACCAATAATTTCTTCTTGTAAAACTCACCCGTGCCTTCTCTTTTTTGGAAATAATCTCACATGTTTCTCTTTTCTCACCTCACTTGATTCATCATCACGGTGTCATCTATTCAACACTTGCACCCTCAGTTCTACTGCCTGGTATTCTCATAAATTTCTTTCTTTATGCATTGTCCCATACACTGTCATGTTATAGATATATATATATATATATATGTACCTTGCTGTTTGGATGTCATATATACACGTGTGGATGTAGAATACATATGGGATGCTGTGGGTTATAATCTATATTTCATGTGATGAGATATCTTTAATATATGTACTGTACGTGTTGTGGTGTTATATAAATGATATGTATAGATGTAGTGCATGAGATAATTGTGAGATGTACATATATACATGGGTATGTGAATGATGGTCTATATATATATATTATATGTATATGTATATGTCGATATATATATATATATGTATAGGCGGCTGTGTATGTGTTTGTTTATATTAACAAGTTTGTATGTGATGTCGTGTATGTATATTGTGTGTTCATATTGTTTGGATTTGATAAATCAATAGTTGGTCCTTAGTAAATTACCGAATCATATACCAAAAGTTGGTATTTTTAGGGACGTTTCAATGCCATAAGTTGGAATTTTAAGGATTCAAATACCATAAGTTGGTGCCTTTTTTTTAAAACCTACCAAAAGTTGGTAACGAATTTGCGTTGGTGATAAATAAACCATTTATTTTCGATGTTTCTATGAATAATTGGTTTTTTTTCTTTTTTAGGAAATTAATTTATTTTTTCCTTATGGTCAATAGTTGGCCCAAACTTTTTTTTAAATCTTTCCAAAAACTATCATAAGTTGATAGTGTTTCAAAAAATTAAATTTCTTTTAAAATTATCATAAGTTGATTGTGTTTTTTTTTTATTTATTTAAAATGGGCAATGTTTTCCCACACAAAAATAGCTTTGCTACTCATCTAAAATTATTTCATGTTTCTTTCATAGAAATTATGAGAATTAAAGATGAGACACCAATTTTTTAAAACAAATTATATCATTTTTTACCACATCTTGCAAAGAGCAAGTTTCCGTAGGGTAGTCATCTAATTAATTAGGTAACTGTTTTCAAACAGGTGTTATGGGGTGCTAATACCTTCCCCATGCTCAATCGACTCCCGTTCCCTTTTTCTCTGGTTGGCAGGTTTTCTTTGGTGTCCAATTGCACCTTAAATCAATTGGTGGCGACTCTCGAGTTTTTTTTATATATTTTTGTGTTTCGAGATAATATTATTTCGCAGGAGTATTTCACCGATCCGCGTCGTGACCCCGGTTGCGACAAAGTGGTTTATTGAAGAGTATTTGATACGGGCTGGATTTATCGGTTTGGTGAGAGGGCAGAAGATTTATGAGATGGACAGCTGTAAGGATGCAATAGCCCAATAAGTTTTTGGAAAGATTAGCATGGGTTTTGAGAGCACGGGCAACAGTCAAAATGTGTTGGTGCTTGCGTTCTACAACTCCGTTTTGTTGAGGAGTGTAGGAACAAGTTTTATGGTGAAGGGTTCCTTTGGCAGCATAAAATTCATCCATGTTAAATTCCAATCCATTGTCAGTGCGGATGATTTTGATATGGGCCTGAAAATGAGTCGAGGCATAGTGAAAAAATTGTTGTAGCAAAGAACGAGTTTCGCTTTTATGATGCATTAAATAGACCCAAGTTGCCCTACTAAAATCATCAACAGTCGTTAAAAAATAACGATAATTATCGATAGAAACAATAGAGTGAGGCCCCCAAATGTCAACATGAATTAAATCAAAAGGAGAGGAAGTATGGGACACACTTATATTGAATGGTTTACGTTTGGATTTTGCTAAAGGACAAATGGAACAAAATTCAAAAGGAACATTGAAAGGAGAGGGCAATAGAGTACTGGCTGATAACAACGGATGTCCGAGGCGATGATGCCACAACATGGATTTATTTTGAGTAGTTGAAAATGAACTGGCAGCAACGGTTGATGTTGAAGTGTGCAAGGTTGGTGGTGTGCTTAGAAAATAAATGTCTCTATGTGCGCTCCTCATTCAAATCCTCTTCAAGGTGCCCAACTCTTGCAAAGTACATGACGAATAATCAAATGTGAGTGAGTGAGTTTTGGCAGCCGTTAATTTGCTAACGGAGATAAGATTAATGTTAAAAGAAGGTACGCACAACACAGGATGTAGAGTAATGGAAGAGATGAGACGTAAGTGACCAATGTGGCTAATGACATGTTTCTCCCCATTAGGAAGAGTCACAAAAGAGTTTGTGATGGATCGTGGAGATAATAAAATTTTTAAAGAGCACACAATGTGATCACTTGCACCTCTATCAATCAACCATGAAATGTGTTTGGAAGATAGATGCGTAATAAAAGAAGGTTTATATTGAGTAATTGTGTTACCTGTAACAGCGGACACAGAGGGAGATGAAAAAGGGTAATTGCTACCTGAGGAAGGACAAGAGGTAGTGGATGGAGTGTCGGATGGAAAAGGTAATGACTGATTCTGCCGTAAAAACTGCATCAGCTAATCACAAAGTGCTGGTGGCATAGCCAAGGAAGAGTTTGTAGATGGTGAGTCCATGTTCATAGCAGGAGCTGCATCAATATGATGTGCAAAATGAAATTTTTGATCGGAATGACCATTGCCGAAACGCTACGGTTTCTTAGGATACCCAGGTGGAAATCCATGGGATTGTTACAAAGATGCTGCCATTGATTTAGCGCAAGAGCTAGTATGTGATTTATAAGATATGTTGTTTAATGTTATATTTTTAAACTGTTAGGTTTCAAGTTTAAAAATGATGAGTGGATTTTTCATTATTGTTCATGAAGGTGTCGCGGAGGCTTGATCTTGTTTACGGAGGTGGGAGTATTGGTTTGATGGGTTTGATTTCTCAAGCTGTTCATGGAGCTGGAGGAGGTGTTCTTGGGTGTGTATTTGTTTTTTTTTCTTCCATTTTTTGATGAATATTTTACTTAATGGTTTTTGTTGGGTTTTTGTTTCAGGATTATACCCACATTTCTTATGTCGAAAGAGGTTAAGCATATAATTGATGTAGTTTTAACATTTGGTCTTTTTGAAAGCTTTTTTATGTGTTAGAGATTGCATTTTTATCGTTTTTGTTGTGGAGCCTAGATAACTGGAGAAACAGTTGGGGAGGTAATGGCAGTTACTGATATGCACCAAAGAAAATTTGAGATGGTTTCCCATTCTGATTGTTTCATTGCTTTACCAGGTTCTCTGTGTTTTTCATTTTTGGAAACTGATTTTTTTTCCATTTTTTTAGTTTATGTAGAGGGTTTATGATGTTTAGTTTTTGATTATGTTGACTTGGATTTTAGGTGGGTATGGAACTCTAGAGGAGCTGTTCGAAGTGATTACCTGGGCCCAACTGGGAATTCATGATAAGCCTGTAAGTATATTCGAATTCTGATATCATTTTGGATGTTTTTTTATGACGAATTATGGAGGTAAACTTTCTAATTGTCATGTAGGTGGGTTTGCTTAATGTCAATGGTTATTATGACTCTTTGGTCACTTTCATTGATAGTGCTGTTGATGATGGTTTTATTAAGCCCTCTGAGCGGAATATCTTTGTTCTGGCAACAAATGCCAAGGAACTTGTTCAAAAATTGGAGGTGGGTTTTGTAACATTTTTAAGTTTTGAAAGTGTTTGTTTTTTTGTTACATGAGAAAGACAATCAAGTTTTACAGAAAGAGTCTTATTTAGTTTACCATTTTGGTGTGTCACCTTTTGTATTTAATGTATCGTTGGTTGTGAATAATTACTTTTTTTTATCAGGAGTATGTTTTTGTATGTGATGGAGGCATAGTTAAAAAGTGAGCACAACAGAGAAGCAACAGTAGAAGATAGATAGAGAAATGCCGAAGATGATGAGGTATTAGAAGCTGGTATTAGATGGTTTTTTTTGGCATTGGGTTAGAAATTGAGAGTTTCTTATGTATTTTGTGTTTGAAAAATCCATTTGTTGTGGAGATTGAACAATGTTCTACCCTATGACAATTTAGGAGGATTGTAATTTTTATTAGTGATTTGAATGGTATTTGATGTTTTGTATTTTTCTTTAATTGTGAATACTGGCATTTAAAGAATGCCTAGTTAGATGAAAACATCGTAACTTGGTAGAATTCTACTAATTGTAATTATTTTTTTCAACAATTGTAGTGTTTTGAGTAATTTGTAGTTAGTAGTTGAGTTTAAGTAGTTAAATGCAATGTTAGGTTTGTTGTGACAACTTTCCATTTATAGTAGTTAGTTGTGTTAGTGTTAGTCAAATGTCTTATAAGTTGCAGTATTGTATTAATAATTAGGCAATTCGAGCAACAGAGAATTTTTCATTTTTCCTGTATTTTTTTCTCACTTTCTTTTGTTTTTTATTATTTTCTTGGTGATGTCAATACATTATTTTTATATGGTGTCAGAGATTTCAATTTTACAATTGTGAATTTATTTTTCTTGACAAAGAGTAAATTTATTTATGTGTTATTTAGTATGAAACTTACCAAGCAGTTGAAGTTTGCTTGATAACACTACATTTAGAGATTTTTTTGGTCACACACAGGTTTTTTAGTGAATTCATATTGTTATAAAGTGAATTAATTAGATTTATATAATTGCAAACATTTTATAGTAAAGCTGCATATTTACAATGCACAAGTAAGTTGTATAACAACATCAGCCCACACTACATATATACATCACAAAACAAAACTGCATATCAGCAGCATTAAAAAGCAATAGGTAGATCTATATTACAAAAAAAAACTGCATAGCGGCATTTGGAAAATGCAGCGAGTATATTTGTTTAAATATATTCACAGCGACAGTCTCACTATATTTATAAACTTAGTTATTTTGCTAACTTCTTCCCTTTTTTGTTGGTTGAAATAGCACTTCTCTTCTGCGTATTAGTTTGTTGACTCAAATCTACAATGGTGACTGTGTTCCTGTACATTTTTATACATAAAATGTATACATATATTTAGAATATGATCTATAGATTCATAGTTAACTGTATATATTAATAGACTTCATGAGTACTGGAAATAATTACGCTTGCCTTTGCTTGTGTTTTTTGTTTCTCTTCTTTGAAATAGTCAAAGGTTCATCATCTGATTTCGACATATCTGAGTCTTCTTTGATGATATTTTGACTGCGTCTTTTTCGTTTATACATAGAATGCATGTGTGGATTTAGAACATGATGAATAGACAAATAGTTAACTGTGTATAGAAATGGATTTCATCGGTGGATATAGTTCAGTTTACCTTTGTTTGTGTTTCCTGTTCTTCATTGAAATAGCCAAAGGTTCATCATCTGATTTTGATGCATCTGAGTCTTCTTCTTTGATGACATGCTGGGTGCGGCTCTTTCTGGTAATTGATTTTGATTTCTCAGGAGTATAAGGCTCCATATCGGACTGAGCTTGATCCAATTGAATATTTTGCTGAGTGTTTGAAAATGCAGTTTCCATTGAAATGATGTCATCTGTTGCTTTACCATCAATTTTTTTATCTTTGATTTCTGGTGTTTTGCTTGACTTTTTAGATTTGTCTTTGTTATGCATGACATCAGTAAATATGTTTGTGACTTTGAAGCATATTGATTTCGTCCGCTTGTTGTTCTGGTTGATTGCTACTTGAAAGATATGATAAATTGGGAAAATATCAGCAATCATTTGTGGCAAGACATATCGGTTTGAACCTTTCATTGATGTCATTGCAGTAGCTGAGATGCCAATCATCTTCTCTGCTTGTCTGTCAAATATGGTAAACAGTGCTTGCCCAGTTTCATCTTCAACTGTCGCATTTAGTATGTAACTGTTTTCTATTTCAAATATTATATGACATTAATTAGTATTATATATCATCTTTGTTCTTATGAAAGTAAAGTATTAATTAATAGATTGCATTAGTTACCAAGGTATTGGTGTTTCATCAATCTGACTACACTCAGAGCAGACATTTGTATTCTTCCACGGTTTTGTTGTGTTACCACATCTTGGGCAAGTGGTATACCACCATCCATCAAAAACATCGATGTTCTTTAATTTTGCTCTACATATGAACTTCAGATGCTGCACATAATTTTCACAATAATTCACATATATTGAATTCCATTCATATGTATTTTAGATGATGAAATTTATTACTTACAGCATCATTGTAGTTATCTAACAACAATAATTCTGCCACTGTTCTCCTATTGATGTTCAGTCTCTCACCAACATTCGTCAACCTTTTTTCACTTCTTGGCATTATTTGTAAAGTTTTTGGTTGTATTATCCTGGTTTTTTTTCAAGACAAATGATATCATCCATAATTGATGTATATGAGTTGCATATGAATAAAAGTATTGATAAAATAACCTTCTTTGCATTTGATACACTTCTGGGATTTCCAAATCAATGTAGACCTTTGATGCTGATGTGCTACTTAAGATTGTTTTTCCTGTAGTATTAATATCAATATTATTCACCATTCTAAAATTAGCAAAATTGAAGAAAGAAATCAATGATAATCTTTTTTTTATGATGTTCATATACCTGAAAATGTTGAAACCATCATCCCTGCAAGTATTATAATCATTGGTTTGTCGTGTGATTTTTCAAACAATTTTTTCTCATCAAACTTGACAGCCAGTTGACCCCAGAGTGTTGCTGAGATTTTATTCATCCTTTACATGAATATAGTCATGTATGCCATTAATGTAGTTCACTTCTTTGATAAAAGATAAATTTCAAAAATAAATATTAGTTCAGAACGATGAATGATATACTCACATCTCATCTTCAAAATCCAATTTTTTCAGTTTAACCATTCTTTGGTTGCGGCATATTTCTTCGTCAGGCCATGACTTTAGTAGTTGGCCTATCATATCTGTGACAATAAATCATTTTAAATAATTAATAACTAAATGATATAAAGAATGAATATTTTTGTATGATTTTACCTGTGAGATAAACTTTATTCCGAACTCTAGATTCCATTTCCTGATAATTTATGAAGTAGAATTTGTCAGTAGGAATTTGATTAGTTGCATCCACAATCTTCTCGATCTTTGTTTTTCGGTCGAATTTGATCATATATTCATTTGGACATGGTCGGTAACTGCTTTTGATTGGAAATACTGAGAAATTACTAAAATAATAAATTTCTTTTTTATCAAGCAACGCTTTAAAATAATCTGCATTCTCCGGTTTGATTGTTGCAAGTATGCTGTCACCCTAGGAAAAAAAAAACAATTCAAAAGGTAAAGAATTTTTAGATAACAAAATGAAGGTACGTAAGTTGCATTATGAAAGATAATTTTTTGTTCAATGTCAGCTAATATTTGTACTTAGGAGGAGAATTTAAACATAAAGGTGAAGTGCAAGGGTTAATCTTTCATCATGAGCATTTGTTTTGCATATTTATTAGATAAAACAATACATAATGAGAATGCAATTTTATGAGATGTACAAACATATTTTTATTTTAAATAAAATTGCACTTGAGTAATCCTATAATGAACTTATCATTGCTAAGGGTAGTTATCATATAATGTGCAACTCTTTTATAAGACTTTTGTGTTAAATGATTGTCTGCTGACATAACTTATTAGCACAACAAAAGTTGTCTGAAGTTAACGTTTAGTTATATCTTCTACAAAGCTCAAGATAAAGCTCTTTTTAAAAAATTTATTACATTTTCATCGACAATGTATGCATCAACACTCATTAGAAGATCATTCTCAGAATGATTTATAGAGTCCCACAATCGTGCTATTCTTCCTTTGATTTTCCAATCGTGATTGGGAAATCCGAGTTGAGAAATAAGATTATAATCCATGTCCAGTGAGTGTCAATCTGTAACAGCAAATACAAGATATTTAATAATAGCAGAGGAATTATATATAGAGAGTTATGAATATGAGAATTTAACAATATATTGGTTCACATAACCTGAAGGAAGACCTTGAAAATTTTCATGGTATACTATGTTTCTAGTATAGCCTTTGGTTTGCTGATTGTCATCATCTGTCATAATTCTAAGCCCATTATAAGAGGTAACACGTGAAAGAGCAACATATAGTTGACCATGCGTGAAAATAGGCTTCTGCAGATATAATCCAACTTTTTTCAAAGTCTGCCCCTGGCTTTTATTAATTGTCATAGCATAACATAACATAACAGGAAATTACCTTCTCTTCAATACAAATGGGAATTTTTGATCTTTTCCATCCATTATTATTCGAGGAATGCACACTTTAGCACCTGTGTGAGAACCAGTCAATACTCTTGCCTCAAGTATTCTATCTCCAAGTCGAGTTATAAGCAGTCTTGTTCCATTACACAAACCCTGAGCTTGATCTAAATTGCGGAGCAACATGACTGGCACATTTTTTTTAAGAGCTAACTCATGATTAGGGACTCCATTAAAAGTTAATGAGTTCAATACATAAGTAGTATACACCAACTCAGATGAAACAAAATTCTGCGAGATTTTACAGATTGAATCAAAGCTATAATAACTTCTCGCTTCTGTTGGAATTAATGACAACACATGCGAATTAATCAAAGCAACAGTTTCATTTGTGCCAGTAATTATAGCCCTCTCATTTAAATAATCTGGATTTGCATAAGAAGTAGTGAAATTGTCATAAATTTCACTAACGATGGTGTCAAGTTGTTGGCCACAAGATGAAAGCAACAATTCATCTGGTATTTTAATCCACGTTGCTTCCTCCTTATAATCATTAATAGAAATAGCATTGACATTACCATCCCCAACATCTAAAATCCACCGTGCAAATTTCTCCATATTCTTTTTCTCATCTGCATTAAGACTAGTGTCTTGCAAGCGCATATTTTGTTTCAACATATAAACAGTACAATGCGGACATAATTTTGATTTGGTAATTGATGCATTGACAGTATCATATCTTGTTGCATTCAATACTACTGGTAAAATTTGCCTAAAATCACCACCAAACAAAATAGTTTTTCCCCCAAATAGCTTTGAATTTTCTTGATCATCAGCTGTGTTCATTATATCTTGTAATGTTCTGTCAAGAGCCTCAAAACAATGTCTATGTGTCATAGGTGCTTCATCCCACACAATTAGGTTGGTCTTCGTAATTAACTTTGCAAGTTGAGTCCCTTTTTTTGATGTGACATGTTGACCTATCATCAATGTCAATAGGAATTTTAAATCTTGAACGAGCAGTTCGACCACCAGGAAGCAACAATGATGCAATTCCAGATGAAGCCACAGCAAGCAAAATTCTACCAGTAGATCTAATTTTTGATATTATTGACTGATAGAGAAATGTCTTCCCAGTTCTGCCATGTCCATATACAAAATATAGACCACTTTGCTGATTAATCACTTTGTTTACAACAATGTTGTATATCACTGTTTGTTCTGGATTCAACAGATGTTTTAATTGTTCACACTCATCCATTAGCTGATTAACATCATAATTCATTTCTTCTCGCAACAACCGATTGTTCAATTCCTCAAGAAGATGCCCATGTGGCATTGGTAACCCATACTCAGCAAGAGAACTACCAGCCCTATTCAATAACATCTCCAATTTCAAAAGGATTTGATTTTTTAATTCATTGTCAGAGATATTCAGGTATGGTAAGTGCAGTTGTTGTCTTAGTCTATATAAAATATCATCTTGTAAATTATGCCAGTGGCTGTCCCATAGTTTTAATGGGTCGCTCAGGTTGCAAAAAATCAACAATGTCACAAATAACTGCCTAAGCTGAACTCCTGTTGCAAATACAGATGCCTCATCTAATGCCTCATGTCATTCCTTGTCATCACCTAGTAAGCCAATTGCCATACATGCAGATTGAAATGTCGGATGAATAATATCAGCAACTGTTCGCAGTTCCGTGTAATTCCTTGCACCCTTTTGAACATTCAACAACATACGAAGATAGTACAATTCACCAGAATTAGGCTCTACATATGACATTCTGCCAATTGAGAAGTCTCGTTGCCTTGGTGTCCATTCCTTATTTCTATCATTCCAAACCCACTTTGAGGGAAACAAACTATATGTCAGTGTTCTTGCTTCACCATGAATGCAATTTGTTCTCATCCATTGTGTGAACTTAGTTTTTTCTACATTTGGCTGATGAATTATACTTGATAAATCCCTTGAATCATCATAGTAAATATCTTGCATTTGAGGTAGGTTAATTGGCAATCTTTCTATAAGTGGATATTTAAAATGGATGTGATACTCAAATAGCCGCCAAATAGATTCATAAGAAGCAAAAAATCTACAATCTATATACTGTTGTATTTCATTAACAACAACATTTGTTATTCTAGTCTCAGAGGATGCTTGGTGTCCCACATTCGCTTCCAATATAGCCCTTGTTCTATCTGGCCCTTTATTTATATATTTAAAAAGATATTTAATGGACCTAGATTTGTTGCACCATTCAACGTTGACATGTGCTTGATAACGAATCAATAACTTCTTATTATATGGCACAACATATCTATTATCCAAAAACTGTCCGCTCTTCAGCACTGTGTTCTCGTTATCTCGACGCCTATATAAAGCAAAGCCATTTCCATCTATTGTCGTCTCCTGATGAAATGACCTTGGAAAATGCTTTGTACATCTGCCCTCTGACACACATTGTGAAGAAGGCTTAACTATACCACAAGGACCATGAATCATGAACTTCTTTACGGTATTGAATAACAATGGCTGTGTCAGTTGATCAAGTATCTTAGCAGAAATTAAATTATCTATGTCACCAGGTGTTTGGCATCATTTTAAAAACCCTTGTTATGATATCTGGTCTATCTTCTATTTTCTGTCCAGGGAGTAGATCAAGTGCATATTGAATTTCAGGCCATTGAGAATTGCATGTAAATGTAATGAAAAAATCAGGGAAGCCATAAAATTTACATATGGCCATCGCATCATGGTAGTTTTGAATCATTATAACGTGGTCCTCCTGTAAAACTTGATGGTAGGAAAATCCGCTTGCCAATAGAACTACCATCACTATTTCCAGTAGTAAAAGCATCACACACTCCTTTATATTTTTCTATTCGTAGTTTTTTTTATTACATCGAATGAAATGTAATCTTTGTTCTTCTACACATACATATGCATCCACAATGAACTGCTGAAAAAGTTTACCATTTTTAATCAGTGTTTTCCCTTCTTCAGACCTTTGTTGAAGTCTATATGCATAGTATTCTCTCATAGTCACACATGTTCTTTCTGTGGGATGCGTAGAAACCACATTTTCATATTTCAAAAATTTTGAATATCCATCTTCGCCTTAAGGAAATAACAATGGATATTGCATAGCCATAAAGCTTGGATGAAATTCATCAATACGCTTCAATCCTTCAACCTTGTCTTCCACAATTATATCTCTATGCTCGGAATTAACACCAAAATCTCCAACCACTAATCCTGCAATCTCTGAGGACATGGGAACATTATATTGATCAGTATCACCATTTCTCCTTGCACATAATCTTAACTTTATAGGTCTAATATCACTTTCGTGAAATCTATCCCTTGTCATCCGAAATGTTTTTGCAATTTGATTTAGACCGTCAAACATGTTAATCAAAATTCTAACAATTTCCTCATCAATTGCATCATTATCAGTAGAACCAACAACATTCATTCTATTCATAACTTCATTCTCAGTATCATATACATATAACTGTGCAAATTTAGGAGATTCTCCATTTGCTGGAAGTAAAGAACCAATCCGATGATAATTTTGACCACCAAGTCTAAAAACATATGGTCCAGAAGCATTATTGATAACACGATCAATTTTGCCACCAAGAGATGTAAACGCAAAAATCGAGTTGTAGATCCGTATGTTTTTTTGGAATTTTTTACTTTTGGGTGATCCTTCACAATCAAGCAATTCATCAAGTAACAAAGGTGTCGCTCTTAATAAAGGTAGTTTTATTTTCCCGCCTCGACAACACATGGAGTATATTGGTCTACGATTAGAATTTGATTTTAATCGTTCACCATGCCAAAAGATGGCACCACAAAACTCGCATGTGAGATCAGGAGAACCTAGATTCAAAACTTGAGCATTTTCCATGTCACTTCCAGCAGAGCCATCTAAGTCATCAACATCATTAACTGACTGAGCATCACTTAATTTGGATGCCATAATTCGTTGCTGAGCACGTTTCTCAATTAACCTCTTTCGTTTAAGTCTACGTTGTTTGCTAGTCTCACCAATCTCCATCCTAATATCATATTAAAAATGGGAGTGAAAACAAAACAAATAATACATCCAACACAATAAAGTAAAGATCAGAAAACATCATGTGAAGCTTAGGTTAAAAGACCATAAATCACTCAGGAAAATACAAACAAAATAAAAACCAAACATTAAACAATAGAATGAACATACCTTAATAGCAAGAAACTGGTCACTTGAGATCAAATGCACAACTAAGTATAAAGAAGTAACTTTCCTGTAAAAATCAAACTAAAGCACATTATGCGCAAATACAACCCATAAATTTTACAGCCTGTAAATCATAAAAGCTAAATCAATTTCAACTGAGAGATTTTCTAAAAAAATACAAAATTTTGAATTAACAAAAAGTAAAAACATTCGCACTAATACCATCAATTCAACATATTCCATGTCTTATTTGAAAACAATCAATAATAAACAAAGTATTGGTATATATGAACTATTTACTTGATGGGAGTACCATTTCCCACTAATGAAAAAATAACCGAATTGTATGACACGTGGCGAAACATGATTGGCAAGGTCATTTTTGTAATATCATATAGCATTGAACACAAGGATCAAGTGACAAAAACACATGCAAAATTGACGTCTTTTTTTTTAAACAAAGATCAAGTGATTTTTTTGTGAACGTTTGTTAATTTTGCACTTGTCATACATGCACAATTAACAAATGGATTTTTTCATTTAAAAAAAACAAAATTTTAATTACAAAGTAGCAGTAGATGATTACTGTCGTCCAACACAAAAAAAAAACCACATGATCTTTGTAAAAAAAACGTCAATTTTGCATGTGGGCTAATATTTGTCAATCGGTAATCCACTTCTTCACCTATAAAAGCCTCCGTGCTACCACAACAACTCACCACCTGTCAAAAAAAAAGGGTACAACAATTTCACAACAGACTAAAAACACAAACATTACACGTGTATACATGAAAGTAAAAACCATCGAACGAAAACCATATGAGCCTAAAAAAAGCTATCCATTATCAAACGACATGACAATCATATATAAATAACTAAAAAAATTGTACAAACCGGATCCTCTAGGAAGAAAGTCTTGCCCAACTATGCTTTGCAAAATCAAAACACGGAAAACATACGTTGAGGAAAAGGAATGTTTATAGGCACAACTCTACCAAGAGTAGTTGATGATTAAATGAGGTTTGGCCCAACCCCTAATTTCCTCTCCAATGAATTTATTGCTAACATTGACAACTCCATTTAATAATTGTACACTCCAACTCGCCTAAACTTTCAATGGTCTTACGTTTTAATCTCTCTATTATATTATATTATAATTAATCATGAAAGAAAGATAAATTAATTGATAATTTATATTGAACGTAGAAATAATTCAGAAAGCTTGACTTGGTGTTATTATATTAGTAACCTCTAACCCATTGAAAATGTCCTTTCTATTTTCATTGGAGAATCTGAATGCTGGATTAACTATTTGATTAGACCCAACAAATAATTATTAAATGGAGTTGTTGAATGTCAATCGGTAATCCACTTCTTCACCTATAAAAGCCTCCGTGCTACCACAACAACTCACCACCTGTCAAAAAAAAAAATGGGTACAACAATTTCACAACAGACTAAAAACACAAATATTACACGTGTATACATGAAAGTAAAAAACCATCGAACGAAAACCATATGAGCCTAAAAAAAGTTATCCATTATCAAACAACACAAACGACATGACAATCATATATAAATAACTAAAAAAATTGTACAAACCGGATCCTCTAGGAAGAAAGTCTTGCCCAACTATGCTTTACAAAATCAAAACACGGAAAACATACGTTGAGGAAAAGGTATGTTTATAGGCACAACTCTATCAAGAGTAGTTGATGATTAAATGAGGTTTGGCCCAACCCCTAATTTCCTCTCCAATGAATTTATTGCTAACATTGACAACTCCATTTAATAATTGTAAACTCCAACTCGCCTAAACTTTCAATGGTCTTACGTTTTAATCTCTCTATTATATTATATTATAATTAATCATGAAAGAAAGATAAACTAATTGATAATTTATATTGAACGTAGAAATAATTCAGAAAGCTTGACTTGGTGTTATTATATTAGTAACCTCTAACCCATTGAAAATGTCCTTTCTATTTTCATTGGAGAAGCTGAATGTTGGATTAACTATTTGATTAGACCTAACAAATAATTATTAAATGGAGTTGTTGAAATCCTTGGGCCGATGCTATCAATCTAAAACCATCCAATAATGCATGGTATCAATGCTCCCCAAAAAAATCAAAAAAAATGATGGATAAAGAGGGGTTAAGCAATGACAATGAGAAGAACAAAGGAAAACCCAGCACTATGTTACCTGGATCTGCTTGTAGCTTCGAAGTATAGCTTTGATTGAATCTGGGCCGTTGTGGCAAGGAGCTTCGGATCAACAAGAGAAAGCAACGTAACAGTTGACCATACCACATGGATTATAGTAACAACGACATTGCAAAAGTCGAATGCAACATTTCTGGAAGTTTTGCAATTCCTCTCAAGTAGAGAGGCTAGAAGTCCGAATATCTATAAAAAGCTAAGGACGCTTCTTAATGTCAACTTGACAAAGGATGCAAAAAAACACAGATAAAACATAGAAATTAAATCTGTTGAATTAATAATCTGCCAACAGTAGTCGGTAGATTATATTAATAAAATAATGTTGATTTTGACATGTGGGCTATTATATTAATCTGAATTATTGTGACGGTTATCTTAGGATAGGATTTATAGGGTCCTGTTCCTATTAATTATACTGATAATTTGGTTTTGGTCCCTGAGGATGAATTATTAGTTTTTCTATAAGTATGGTTCTAATCCTATTGTTAGATCATAACTTGAAAAACATAAAGGATTCTATTCTTGGAAGATCATAACCAACGACGGTATATTTGATTTCCAAGGTGAATATAATAAAGTACATATTTTGTTGCCCAATTGTGCATCAAAGAGCCTAATATTGGGCCCTAACCTTATCCGAGTTTGATGCTCAGCATGTGCCTCAAAAGGCAATAAAAAAAATCAAACTTTGGCTGATTTTTTGGTCGATCACCCATGCTTATGTACCACTACAAAATTAGAACAAGATTTATGAGCGATAGATCTTAGCCCATGAATTTTGTATTTCGATGGGTCCAAATCATCAAGAGGAGATAGAGTAGGGACTATCATCGTCAAACCACTAGGTCAAACATATCAATTCTATTTTACTTTAGAAGAGGCATGTACACTCACCAAGCCGAGTACGAAGCAGTAATCATTGGCTTGGAAATCCTAATTGAAATAGGAGTCAAGAGTGTGAGAATCAAAGGAGATTCCCAACTTGTAATTTGCCAAATGTTGGTTCGTCCAAATGCCAAAGTCACTCAATTCTGGCCTTGCACGAAATTGTACAAAAACTATTGGACGAATTCAAACAAGTTCAGTGCAATTGATTCCAAGAATGTATAACCCATTTGTTGTAATCTACTAGTAAAATCATGAAATTTCATTTCTTGTATGAACCCTAATTTTCATAAATTGGGGTTTTTGTGGAATATGTGATTTTTGGTAGATTATGGTTATGATTAAAGCATATATATCATGTATGTTTTGATTTTGTCTAGGGAATTAAATTACCTTAGCTTGTGTTAATTTATGGGTAATAGAAAGTTTAGACAAAGTGAATTGAATTATTCTGTCTAATTTTTTCATGAATTCTAAGTGTTGTTATTTCAAAAGCACTATTTTTAAGAAATCATTTGATTGTCCGTAATGCCTCTTGGACCCTTGTATTGTGATTGACTGACGTGTGCAAATACAAGTGTTTGATAAAAGTTCTAAGTCACATATATATATATATATATATCTGTGTGTGTGTATGTATGTATGTACTGATAATGGAAAGAGTTCTCGTGTCTTCAAGAACTTAGTTAAATCTATGGTATTATTCAGAGACTATTAGAAACGAGAATGCCATGTGTTTTTGGACATATCATTCGATGTGTGCAAGAATTATAGGAAAAGTAAATCATGTGCATGTTATATATGTCCTTCGATGTATGTACATGTGACAGATTGTTTGATGGGATGATACAATCCCAAGAGGAAACTCATTGTTCATAGTTTATTATTTACCATAATTTGATTGAATAATCTATGTTAGTTAGCTTATCACTTCTGTGTATTTGGATCAGTGGCCACAGAATCAGCCTTGCCTATGCAGTACACCGCCATCAAGATCCTCCATGGGACAAATTTTGAGGAGTGGAGTGAGTCTTTAAAGTTGTACCTTGCTATGTCAAGGTCTGACTTGGTAATGAGGATAGTTGAACCTAAGCTTACTTACCAGAGCACAGCTAGTGACATAGCTTACCATGCTCAGTGGGTGGAATCGAGCTTGATGGTTATGGAATATACCATTGACAGGATCATTAAGAGAAGCATTAGGAAAACTAGTGACACTTGACTGAGCTCACAGCTGTAGTTGATGAGCATAAGAGTTATCTAAAGTCAACTAGTTATGCCACTGTGCAACTAGTTACTCATGAGTCTAAGGGCCAAAAAACAAAGAAGAAGAATCGGAAAAATGGTGACAAATCTGCTGATAGGGGGAAGAAAATGTCTAAGCCTAATGATGCAATTGATGAGAAGTCTAGTCTTTGGGGGAAGTGTTTCTTTTGTGAGAAGGTGGTCATAGGAAGGCTGAATGTCCTAAGTATAAAAAATGGCTAGAGAAGAAAGGAAGGGCAGGTATAAACTATATTTTTGTTTACTTTGAGTCAAATTTAGTTAGTGTACCTCTTAATTCATGGTAGTTAGATACAGAAGCCTCAATTCACATTACTAATTCTTTATAAGGGATAAGAAACATAAGGAGACCAAGTGTTAATGCGGTTACTGTCACCATGAGGAATGGAGTTAGAGTTGAAGTCCAGTGCGTAGGAACTCTAGAACTTTTGTTAGATTTTGGTTATGTAATTAATTTACCCTATGTGGTTGTAGTTCCCTCTGTAACCAAAAATTTGTTGTCCATCACTTTGTTAGATAAAGCTGGTTGCACTTTTATTTTTGGAAATGGACAAGTGTTGTTGTCTTATAAGTCAGTTGTAGTAGGAAAGGGAACTTTTATGGATGTTTTGTATAAACTAATCATGAATGAAAGTCTATTCAATTATGTTACAATGCATGATCCTATTTCTATTAGTGAACCTTCTTCAAGTTCTCTTAAAAGAAAGAGAATCCAGAATCCATCTTCCTTATTGTGGCATAAGAAGTTAGGTCACATTTCCGGGTAGAGAATTGAGAGACTGATAAAAGAGGGGTTATTACATAACCATGATTTTTCAGATTTTGATACTTGTGTTGATTGTGTGAAGGGAAAGATGACTATTAAGGCTAGAAAGTCAGTCACTTGCAGAACACAAAATAAGGAGCAGTGAAGCAGTTGAAAGGGAAATCAAAAGCATTTGAGGTGTTCAAAGTGTATAAGGTAGTAGTAGAGTTGAAACATGGGAGAAAGATAAAGGCAGTGAGATCTGATAGGGGTGGAAGTACTATGGAAGATATGGTGAAAGTGGTAGAAATCTAGGACCATTTGCCAACTATTTACAAGAGTGTGGTATTGATTCACAATACACACTACTTGGTACACCACAACAAAATGGTGTGTCAGAGAGGAGGAATAGAACCTTGATTGAGATGGTGAGATGTATGTTGAGTCCTTCTACTCTACCAGAGTTTCTATGGGGTGAAGCACTCAAGACAACTTGTTATCTCTTGAATCAGGTGCCTAGTAAATCAGTTGACAAAACTCCTTATGAGATTTTGTCAAGCAAGAAGCCTCGCTTCACATATCTTCATGTGTGGGGATGTAAAGTATAGATAAAACCCTACAACCCACAATCCAAGAAATTGGATATCAAGACTGTAAGTGGGCATTTCATAGGCTACTGTCAGCGCTCAAGAGGATCTAGGTTTTACTGCCCAAATCACACTCATAGGGTTGTGAAGTCTGATAGGACTGTGTATTTTGATGAAGACACTTCTAGTCATACCTAGACATATTAATATGCATGAAAATACTATGGAGGTGTCTGTTCCCATAATTCAGTTAGGGGATCCTCCTGAGGTGGAAGCTGCACAACCAGAGGAGAAACAACCTATTCCAAGTCCAGAAATTCCTACTCAACAAGCAGTTAAGAGATTAGAAAGAGCTAGGAATTCACCAATTGCAGATGATTATGTGTTGTATCTGATTGAATTTGAGTATGTTGGGAATGAGATTGTTGATCGAAAGAATTATGAAGATGCAGTTAGTACACCATAGAGGGAGTAATGGATGATGAACTGAATTCAATAGAGAAAAATGAAGTCTGGGATTTGGTGAATTTGCCTAAAGGGTGTAAACTAATGGGTTGCTAATGGGTATTCAAAACCAAGTGTGATGCTCGAGGCCACACATAAAGGTACAAACCAAGATTAGTGGCTAAGGGGTATAATCAAATAGATGAAGTTGATTATAAAGAGACTTTTTCACCGGTTTCCACAAAGGAGTCCTTGACGATGATTATGGCTTTAGTAGCTCATTTAGATCTGGATTTACATCAAATGGATGTAAAGAAAACATTCTTAAATGGTGAACTTGCTAAGAATGTGTTTATGACACAACCAGAGGGCATTGTACTACCTAGAAAGGAGCAGATGGTGTGCAAACTGAATAATTCAATTTATGGGCTCAAGCAAGCTTCAAGGTAGTGGTACTTGAAGTTTGATCAAGTTGTGACTTCTTTCAGGTTTACAGAAAGTGTAGCTGATGAGTGCATCTATACAAGGACTAATGGGAATGCTTTTGTGGTTCTAGTGTTATATGTCGATGACATACTACTAGCCAGTAACAGTGGTGACTTGATAAATGAGGTTAAGCAGCTACTGTCTTTTCATTTTGATATGAAAAACTTGGGTGAAGTAGCTTATGTTCTAGGGATTGAGATTCTGAGGAATAGGTTCAAAAATATGTTGGGACTTTTTCAGAGATCTTATATTTCTAATATATTACAGAAATACAAAACGCTGGAATGTAATCCTACTGTAGCTCCTGTTTTGAAGGGTGAGTTACTTTCAAGGTCTCTATGTCCTAGAACTAATGAAGAAAATGCAGAAATGAGCAAAATCCCTTATTCTTCAGCAGTGGGGAGTCTTATGTATCTACAATTTTGCACAAGGCTAGACATTTCCTTTGCACTTAATGTTCTGGGTAGGTAATTAAGCAATCCAGGTGTGCCACACTGGAAAGGAGTGAAGAAAGTGTTGAGGCACTTACAAGGGATTAAGGGATTGATGCTCACCTACAGAAAGACTAATAACCTTGATGTTATTGGTTATTCAGATTTGGATTATGCTCGTTGCAAGGATGACAAAAAATCTACCACAGCTTTGGTGTTTATGATGGTTGGAGGTGCAGTTGCATGGAAGAGCGTAAAGCAGTCTATCACTGAAACTTCCACTATGGAAGCTGAATATTTAGCTTGCTATTCAGAAACTAAGATTGCTTTATGTCTCATAGAACCACGGATAAATAGTAGCAACAGCACAAACCATAGCTCCCATATCATCACAAATAACAGCTCCCGATCCTGAACAAGAGTTGTGAGGATCCAAAGACCCATCAACATTCAATTTTAAAAAACCAGGAGAAGGGGGAGACCAATCATTTCTTCTAGAGGTTGAAACCAGCTTTGAGGAATTAGCTCCAATAGATCTTCCTGGAAATTGAGCTTGTCGAAATGCCTCTAAAAAAGAATCAGCTTCCCGAATGACATCTACTGTAGAAAAAAGAGAGCCTCTAAAAATTCTCCAGTTTCAACATTTCCATAAACTCCATATCACCATAGCCCACCTTTCCTTCAAACTTGCCGAGCGTTCCTGCAAAAACAAACAACACCAGTCCACGATATCTCTTCCACCAAGACACCACTGATCCGATAATTGAAAGGGCTCCACACTTCTACTGCAAGATGACACCTCCCAAAAATAAGTTCCTCATTTTCCACATCTTCTTGGCATAAAATACACATAGGCGAGGTGGCACACCTGCGCTGGGCAAGAGCAAAAGATGATGGGGGACCATGATGACATAGCCGCCAAAGAAAGCTTTTCACCTTTAGAGGGACTCTTAGAGACCAGATACTACTCCAAGCAAATGTGGATACTGCATTGCTAGTAAAGGCTAATGTAGTAAAATTTGAATGTATAATTGGTTCTCAGCAACTTCGTATCCGGACTTGACAGAGTAAAAACGATTCTTGGTGAAATGCCATATGATACAATCTAAAACAAGTAACTTGTGTAATTCCACAATAGTTTTTCCTTTAGCCCTCATGTCATTTAGCTATGAAAAAAATTCACTTTCCCAGCTAGTGCTTTGTTTGGTCGCATCCTTTCTTGACCATTAGTTACTTGTCAAAGTAGAGATTATTGTTTCATAGCTTTACCATATAGTCAGAAGTCAATCAAAGGTACATATTTAGATTTCTCTAAAGTAAAAATTATTGGAACTCATACGATGAGAAAACATAGATCAATTCACTCATTTTTAAATTGGTCACAAGCACATATAGTATGAAATGCATGTTATGGTGGAGTTTTTCTCTTGCTTAATCCAAGCCAGTGTATGCCGACTCTTATTATACAGCATACAAGTCTTAGTCTTGTTGCCTACTCTTCTTGGGGTTCGAACTTGCGAATCTCGAATTTTACAAGCTTCCAACAACATTAAAAGAGATTTCATAATTGGCTTCACAAATAGGCTCATGAAAGATTGGGAATCAATCATATCAATTCTTTTGAAAAGAATATCATCTTAGCTATTACTAAGGTGATATTCATTCGAGTATTGTACACTCTAACATTCCTAACACTTTCTTGTGCAAAGATTCAAAATGATATCATCTTTGTGCTCTTGGTCTTTAACCTCAAAATAAGTAGGTTGATACATATTGATCTCCCTATCTAGTTCTTTGTTCAAAAACATTATTTTTACATCTAATTGGTACAATCTCAATCGAAACGTGTAACAATGGCTAGGATGAAGAGAATTGAATCAACTATAACCAAGAGTGAAAAAGTGTCTTCATAGTCAATTTCTTCCTTTTTTATTATAGCCATTGAGCTACTAATCAAGCTTTGTATCGATCTATAGTCTCATCATTCTTATGCTTACTTTAACAACCCACATGTTCCCAATAGCCATTTGATTTAGGTGGATATTCAACCAAATCCAAACTATAGTTGATTGCATTTCCATTTTTTGCTTTCATTGCACTTATCCATTCCCTACATTAGGACTTGAGAGATGCTCTTGTAACAACTTTAGCTCATCCTCAATGCCTAGAGAAGCTATCATGAACATATTCTTCCCTTCAATCTTAAATCGATGATGAGGTATGAGTTCACGGATAGTCCTTTGAATTACAAATTTAACTTGAGTGCGCTCTTCTTAAGCTTTATCAATTAAGCAATGGATTCACTAAACTCTAATGGGTTTGTGCATCGTATTTTCATACTATAACCTAAACAACAAATGTTAAACCCTAAAGAGAATGAATTTGTTAAACCCTAACGGGCTCGTGTATCGTATTTCTATGTTGTAACCTAAATAATAAGTATTAAACCTTAAGGGGAACACATTTGCTAAACCCTAATGGGCTCGTGTATCGGATTTTCATACTATAACCTAAATAATAAGTGTTAAACCCTAATAAGAACGAATTCGCTAAACCCTAACGGGCTTGTATATGCTCAGCATATTGATTAAGGCAGTAAAATAATTAATTAAAATAGAAAAATTAATATATTTTTCTAAATTAAATTTTCTTCATTTAATATGTACTTTTCTTAAAAGCCTCCAACCTTACCATGAATCCAAAAAATAAAAGTCAAATTAATTACAAAAAAAAAAAAAATTACTAGACTTGTTGCAAATGATTTTTAATGAGTAACATTATCCCTAATAAGTCTCATAACTTAGATCAACCTACAATTTTGCTAATTTAAAAATCAGATTTTTGTGACAATTTTGTGACTTTTTTTCTTGTCACTAAATTTAAAATTATTTTAATACAGATATTATTATTTTATTTTATTTATTTATTTCTGTTTATTAAATTCATTTACAAATTTGCAATATGAAATTAAAATTAATTAAATTGAACATAAAATTAAATCCAAATGCATAATATTACATAACATTGTCATAAAATAAAAAATAGTCTGATTTGAATCAACATATTCCCATCTTAAGTCATACAACCATTCCGTACACATGCTAAACAAGAGAGTTTACAACAACATATCAAACAATACAAATTCCAGCTAGCAACCAATCAAAGTTTTCACATACAAAACAAGAAGAAAATCATTCCTTTCCTCAAACACTGCATAGAGGAAAGAAATTACCAAAATGAACATCAAAATATACTATACATCAATGAAGCAAAATAAACATTGTGGCAAAATAAACATTATGAGCTCATGCTTTTGCTAAACATGTCATCTAACAATCATCATTCATTACATCAAAGTGGAAACCATCATATGAACTCAAATACCAAAGACTTCATGTTTTGAACATTTTTCAGCCCAAAAATCAGCATATAAATTCAAATAACTAAAAAAGCATATGAAATCAAATAATTCAAAGTGGTTTTTGACTTCATGTTTTGAACATTTTTCAGCCCAACAATCAGCATATAAACTCAAATAACTAAAAAAGCATATGAAATCAAATAATTCAAAGTGGTTTTTGACTTCATGTTTTGAACATTTTTCAGCCCAACAATCAGCATATAAACTCAAATAACTAAAAAAGCATATGAAATCAAATAATTCAAAGTGAAAACCAGCATTAGAACTCAAATACCAAAGCTTTTATGCTAGTAGCACATTTTTCCTTTTTCTAAGGTGTTTATGTATGGAATCACAATTTATACTAATCATTTTGGTGATACGTTGATGATTTTGGAACATTGATTAGCCCACTCCAAATGAACCTCGTCGAGTTCATCCTGAGTGTCCATAGTCTTTCCACTGAACTGATAGGCACAACATAAAACCCATCAAAGTTTAAAACAATTCTATAAACCAAATATATAATATCGTTTTCATCATTTATCAATAACTTACATAATTAATTAGAAAACTAATGTATGATATTATGTCCTTCATGTATCACATCACATAATAGTTGCATTCCACATTTCCTGGTTGTGAGGGTTTCTATTTACAGTTAAACAAGAAAACGATAGTTAGAAATATAACCTGCTTTAACTTAAAGTAATAGGCACACAATATTTACTTAAGCTACTATGCTTTACCTTCACAAATCGCATCTTAGCATTGTAATTCTATCTTTGCTTACTAACCTCAGCCATGTACATTATCATATGGGATGTTTTGGTGATGGTAATGGAACAAGAGTACAAATATTGATTGGTTGCAGAAGTAGAATTTCCTGAAGAAGATAACAATGCTAACAACTTTTGATACTAATCCATTGTGAATGGTACTTCCGCTACAAGTTATGGCGCCAAAACAAAAACATTTGTGTCTAGTTGTTACACACTATGTGCTTGTGAATTACGCCCCTTTGTGAACTTGAATCCTGGTGGCAATCTATGTAATTCATAACATTTGACTCCAGTATGACTTGTTTTTATATAATATGTGCACAAGGATGTTTTGGCAAAATTATTGAAATTCTTTTCCTGAACCTATTTTGACAAATAGGATTGATGCTCCAATAGATGGTGAATCTTAACAGTAAAGTCTCTTTGAATTTCCACTTGAATCACAATTGAGAAAACCTAATTGATTGAAGGAAAGGATCAGTCAGAAGAATACAATCCTTAACAGGATCAAAGAACACGTTCAAGTCATTAAAAAATTTCACAATATAATCTTCATGTTGATAAGAAGAAACTTTTGAGAGTGCTTCACAAGTTCAGGCTGGAGTGCCAAAAATCCATCAATTCATCCCATAAGGTATTCACTTTGTAAACTATGTGTTGCCATAAATCACAGATATTATCTTTGTGACACCTACTCCTCCACGATTTTATTATTTTAATTAAATTTAGTCCTAGATTTTGACCGCTACTACCAAATAGGGACATTGAGGCTGTTGATTCGATAGGAAGAAGAAACACTTACTTGTTTCTTGATCGGTACGACAAATTTGACAGGATCGTAGTAGGTTCCAATGCTTCAACTCGTAACTCCGATTACTAGAATCGAGATAGATTTCACAGTACGAACACCCTTGATTCTTTTGTTTTAGGAACTGGAGAAGTAATCTTCTTGGAAGAAGCTCTTCCTCTGTTTTTCCTTGCCAATATACGTTTAACGTATATTGGCAGTTGAGAGCAGTTGTCTCCAAGACAACTGCCTCAACTCCCAAGTAAATGGGTTGGGCTGAGTCTAGCCCTCATGGGCGACCCAGCCCAAGTCCAACATCTCCCACTCGCCCATGATGGGCTGGACTTTATACTTGCATAAGAAATCATTCATACAGGTGAACGGACTGTGCGACCTGAAGCACACAGATATTGGGAGCTCTAATATAGAAACCTCATACAGGCCATATTAGAGACATCAACCTCAAAATATAATTATTCATGAAAGTGTACTTATATACCCCAAACATTTTGAATCACACATAATTGAGTATTATTCAATCCCTCAAGAATTCTATACTCAATCCATCACAACAATTACAAGTATTCTAAATCATATCAAACTCCTTTGAGCGAGATGATCCCGGCCGGTAAATACAAGCAATAGGTGTAAATCCAAAAAAAAATGTTCTTTCTTTCGCCCTCATATCAATTAGATCTGAATTAACTCGCTTTCCTAGGAGTGCACCTTTATGTCGAATCATTCCATGACCATAGGATACACCCTTAAGGTAGCAAACATTAATACATCACATCATGATATAGTCTAAAGTTGCAAAGGGTAAAGTATTGAGATCTATGTCTAGATCTCTCTAGGACTCACACAGTGAAGAAGTAGGGATCCATTCTTTCACTTCCAAATAGGTCGACTAGCACATGCAGTATGAAATGCATGCTATGGCAGAGCTTCTCTCTTCTATTCTTAAGACAAAGAATGTATGTCATTGCTCTCCTCATTAGAGGTAATATACCATACGAGTCTTAGTCTTGTCACCAAATCACAGGCGCCAAACCTGAACTTCTCATCTACTCACTTTTAAAGTGTCAGATGACTAACTTCACACTCGGCTTTTATCATATAGACTCATGAATGGCGGGGATTCATTCATGTCGATTCTCTTATTTAAGAATCTCATCTTGGTCCTAACCAAGGCGACTCCAAATTGATGACTTTGAATTAAATTCGCTCCCATTGCGCTCAAGTCGCTAATCAAGCGCTATAACTCAAATAGTCTCATCTCTACTCGCTTGACAAGCGCTAGAGGCGATTGCTCGTGTGAGTGAGCCAATCTTTGTCTATCAACATACCTTATTGAATTGTACAACTATACTCTTACAGTATATACCGTAAAATAAACGTTGAATAATATGTAGAAAACATTTAATTTATTCAACAAACTGCAAGCATCCTAATCGCATATTACATTCTACACATGCCTAGGGATTTTACATGTTTCATAAATACATCCCTTGCTATAGGCTTGGTGAGTGGGTCTGCCACCATGTCATTTGTAGAAATGTATTTTAGGACCACGTCCTTGTCAGTAATTGCATCTCTAATATAGTGATATCGTTTCTTTATGTGTTTGGTCTTTCCATGATATTTAGGATCCTTGGCAACAGCCAATGCAGCAGTGTTATTACAGAAAATTGTCACAGGTTCTGATGCTGTTTTGACAATTTCTAAGTGCTGCAGGAAACTCTTTAACCAAACAGCATCTTGAGTTGCTGCGGAACAAGCTACGTATTCAGCCTCCATAGTGGATAAGGCTACACAAGATTGCTTTTTGCTACTCCATAGTATTGCACTATCATTTAGCAAGAAAGTAAATCCTGAAGTTGATTTGCACTGATCAACGTCTCCTCCCCAATCAGCATCGGAGTAACCTATCAAGCGCAAATCCTTCTTCCCTTGATAACATAGCATATAGTCTGAAGTTCCTTTCAGATACCGCAGAATCCTCTTGACTGCCATCCAGTGCTTTTGACCAGGATTTGACTGATATCGGCTGACCAAACCAACAGCATAACATATGTCAGGACGTGTGCACATCATTGCATACATCAGACTCCCGACAGCACTGGCATAAGGTACTCTGGACATCTTTTCTATCTCTTCTGGAGTCTTGGGACACATATCAAGACTTAGGCTCAAACTCTTTTCAACAGGAGTATCCATCGGCTTGCTATCTTGCATGTGATAGCGCTCCAACATCTTTTTGATGTAAGTCTCTTGAGATAAACCCAAAAGCCTTTTAGCGCGATCTCTAATGATCTTCACACCAAGCACGTAGCTAGCCTCACCCATGTCTTTCATTTCAAAGTTGGACGATAACCACTTTTTAGTGGTATCAATCATCTCTTTGTTGTTTCCAGCTATTAGAATGTCATCGACATATAAGGACAAAATTACAAAACCATCACTTGAACGTTTTAAATACACACAATGGTCCTCATCCATCATCGTAAATCCATTCTTTTGGATTGCTTGATGAAACTTGATGTTCCATTGCCTAGATGCTTGCTTGAGACCATATATAGATCTTTTGAGCTTGCAAACTTTGCGCTCTTGTCCTTTAGATTCAAAACCCAAAGGTTGATCCATATAGATTTCTTCATCTAGTTCTCCATTGAGAAAAGCAGTTTTTACGTCCATTTGGAATAATTCTAAGTCCATATATGCAACTATAGCTAGAACGAGGCGAACAGAAGTAATTCTCACAACAGGTGAGAATGTATCTTCATAGTCAATTCCCTCTTCTTGTGTGTAGCCTTTTGCTACTAGTCGAGCCTTATATCTTTCTATGGACCCATCCGCCTTACGTTTAATTTTGAGAATCCATTTATTTCCAATGGATTTTCGACTTGGCGGTAGATCAACCAAATCCCAGACTTGATTAGCGTTCATTGACTCCATTTCTTCTTCCATAGCTTTACTCCATTCCTTAGCCTGAGGACCAGATAGAGCCTCTTTTACCGATTGTGGCTCTTCATCATCCTGTGGGGCAATCATGAATGCTTCCCCCTCAATCTCAAATCGACGACGTGGGATACGTTCACGGATGCTTCGACGAGGTTGAGATTGCTCATGATCTTGCTCCATAGGAGTCGGATCAAGCACCATGTCGCTCCCACGTTCCACGGGAGGATTAAGAGTGTTCTCTAATCCCTCAACTGCGGTTGGGGCGCCATTTTCTTGATTTTCATATAATTGAAAATCTTTATTGACCTCACCTCTCACAGGAAAGTCCTCTTCTAAGAAAATGACATCTCGGGACTCACGTTCTGTCACGCTCCCATCAGCTTTTTCACCAATGAAAACAAATCCTTTGGAGGTTTCTGAGTATCTAATAAAAATACACTTCTTCCCCCTAGGACCAAGTTTCCCATATTGATGAGAATTATTATGAATGTAAGCTGCACACCCCCAAGGATGCAAATTTCCTAAATTAGGTTTATTGCCATTCCATAATTCATATGGGGTGGATGAGACAGATTTAGAGGGAACACGATTAAGTACGTATGCAGCAGTTAATAACGCATCTCCCCAAAAGGAAATAGGTAAATTAGCTTGCGCCATCATCGACCTAACCATGTCTAATAGGGTCCTATTCCTCCTTTCTGCAACTCCATTTTGTTGCGGAGTATAAGGAATAGTTAGCTGACGAGCTATACCCTTTTCATCACAAAAACTTTTAAATTGATCAGATAGATATTCACGACCTCGATCGGTCCTTAAAGTTTTGATCTTCATGGTTAATTGATTCTCTACCAAATTAGTATATTGTTTGAAGCAATCCAATGCATCAGACTTATGAGAAATCAAATAAACGTGACCAAAACGTGTGAAATCATCTATAAAAGTGATGAAATAGTCGGCACCATGCCTAGCCCTCACATTCAGTGGTCCACAAATGTCTGAATGAATAAGCTGTAATGGACTAATGGCTCTTTTGGCTTTGCCAAATGGTAATCTAGTTGCTTTTCCAGCTAGGCAATGCTCACATGTGGGCAATTCTACTTTGGCGAGTGATCCCAAGAGACCTGCTCGTGCCAATCTATTTAATCGGTCTTGCCCAATGTGTCCTAATCTAGCATGCCATAAAATACTTTCAGTATTAGGAACAGCACTGGACTTATCAACAACATAGATAGATGGATAGTTATTAACTACAATGTTAGTGGTATCTAATACCATAAAACGATCCATTATATAGCCAGAACCATAATAAACGTTGTCCAGAAATACTTTTACACAACCTTTAACAAACTGAAGCTCAAAACCTAGTTCTAATAAGACAATAACAGAAACAAGATTTCGTCGAACTTCAGGAGCGTAGAGCACATCATGAAGGTAAAGTGTGCGACCACCCCGCAGCTCTAGCTTGCAGGTACCGATCCCAAGCACATCAGCGGAAGCATTGTTCCCCATGTAAATACTCCTACTTCCTTTAGGAATTCGACGAAATTCCACAAAGTTTGTTCGGTCCCTTGTTATGTGGTCGGTTGCTCCTGAGTCTACAGTCCAAAAAGGAACAGTCTCAGCAAGCATTAAACAACTACTAACATATAAGTTAGAGGGACAAATTTGTGCAAACAATACCTTTGGCTCAGTGCAATCACGAGCAAAGTGACCAGGTTTGCCACAATTGAAACAATTGTTGTTTCTGCCTTTCTTGCCGCCGCGTTTCCCACGCTTGCGCTTGTGTCCACTAGTACTAGCTTCATTTCCTCCTTTGCCTTTATGGAAAGTCTTTCCTTTACCCTTCCACTTCTTGCGTCCAGAGCCTTGTGCTCCTCGCGATTTGGACTCAGTCAAGAAAGCTTCATTATCAGGCTTCTCAGAGAGAAGACGATCTTCCTCAAGCTCAACATGACGAGCGACTTCATCAAATGTCTTGATGTTGTCGTTATGGGTAAGGTTAACACGCATGTGTTCCCAATTTCTTGGCAAAGAGCGAATCACAGCTTGAACTTGCTGCTCATCAGTCATTTCATGCCCAGCAGACCTCAGTTCACTGATCATGTTAGACATGACCGTTAGATGCTGCCTCATGGTTTGATCTTGGCGCTTCTTATAACCATCGAACTTGAGGGTTAACTGACGCAACCTTGTTGTTGAAGTTCCACCATACTGGAGCTTAACAGCATCCCAAACTGCTTGAGCTGAACGATACCTCTCAAAGCGCAGCATTATATCATTCTTCATGCTGCTCAACATCAAAATGCGAGCCACACGATCTTTGCGCTTATAGGCCTGATATGCTTCCATATCACGCCTATGTTGAGCAGTGTTGCCTTGTTCAGGTTCAGCCATGGGTTGTGTAATTAATTCCAACATGTCTTGCTCTTCCAGGAGATACTGAATCTTACGATGCCAGACATCGTAATTCTTTTCATTCAGTTTGTCTCCATGGTTCAAATCAGCGACAATGCTCTTTGTTGCAGCCATTTCAACTATATATAGATACAATTACTTAAATTAGGATTTTGTACAATTCAAATTATTTAAACAATGTTTCGCCATAAATTTCCAAATTAATTAATAATAATCTAACACATGCAACAGTAACGAAAGTAATGTTACACATTCAATCAATTTCTGTTAGCATAGTCCAATTATTATTATTTAATTTAAACATGCGCAACATTTTGGTTATTAGGTAAGATTTATCTCATAAATCTACCAACCTAAAACCTCCCACTATCTTAAATATTTCCATACATGCTCATTTAATGTAACTAATTAATAAATTACATAAAAGAAACATGCTTTTAATTAAATAACACATCAAATATGTACATCAAGATCATAAATATGTACATACATAAGCAAATAATCAAATGTACTGGAAATATGTTCAATGTGATACTATAATAGAAAGACTACATATCACATCCTAGGTATATAATCAGGATCAGCTATCACATCATCCGTGTCATCATCACTGTGTTCACCAAGCTCATACACCTCATACCATGGAACAAAACGAGCAGCAGGCTCCAGAGACCTTGCGCTTCGTCCTGTTCGACGTATACCCATAATGATATACTGGCGCTCCCTCTCAAGCAGTATCTCATCAGCGAGAGTGTTGAAGTTAATAAAACTCAACCGTGGTTTCAACGCCTGACGAACAAACTCCCATTCATTCGGTAGAGCATTGAGCACAATCTCAAGTTGTTGCTCAAGAAAGAACTCATGAACATCACGATGCCACAAATTTTGAATCCAATAAAACATATAATCTATATGCTCAGCAATCGTATGCGATGCATTCTTCTTATATGTCAATAAATGAATAATTTGTGCTCGTGTAGCCACTACATACACAAATAATCAAATAAAACAATAATTAACTTAGAAATTAGTTAATTATAACATGTACAAAATTTTCCAGAAATTCAAAAAATTCCAGAAAAATCATTAATAATTAGAAAATAAATAAATAATTCATCGGAAAAAAAATTATCATTTTCTAACCTTTCACGCGCTCACACGCGCCACAAAGCCGGAAGCCAATCAGAGCCCGCGGTGTACTACACGCGCGGTCAACGATCTGGTCAACGCGTGCTTAATTTTTTTTTTTTTTTTTTTTTTTTTTTTTTAAAATAAAAATGGAGCGCGGGTCAACCCGTGGGTCAAACCCGACCCGCGCATATGGATAGGTCAAACCCGGGTCAAAGGACCCGGTTGACCAAGAGGAAGGCGCGTGAGCGCTCCGCCTGGCGCGTGATCCTCACGCGCCGCCTTCCAGGGCTTTTTTTCGGTCAAAAATTTTTCGAACCTGGCCCAAAATACTTCCAGATCTTGTTTCGCATTTTTCCGAAATTTTTTGAGTGTTTAATTTTGATGTTTGATCATCACACAGTCTCTACGCGACTGTAACTGTTCAAGAACACATAATTTCCAGAAAAGTAACCCAGAAAATTCATCCAAGAACAATTTCGATCATGAATTTTCAAATAATCATAACAATTCATACATTTGTCAGAAAAATGTGGAAAAATACTCGTTGGAAAGCTTGTTCAGAGAGCTTTCCAACCATACCATATACGAAATCAAAACATGAAATAACAATGATCAAAATGCAGAACAAAGTTTCGGTTTTCATATTGAAAATCATGGTATATATCGTATTCTAACCCGATTTTAACATTACAAAACACGTAATCGAGCATGAAACATACTATTATTCGCCTCCGATACCATTGTTGATTCGATAGGAAGAAGAAACACTTACTTGTTTCTTGATCGGTACGACAAATTTGACAGGATCGTAGTAGGTTCCAATGCTTCAACTCGTAACTCCGATTACTAGAATCGAGATAGATTTCACAGTACGAACACCCTTGATTCTTTTGTTTTAGGAACTGGAGAAGTAATCTTCTTGGAAGAAGCTCTTCCTCTGTTTTTCCTTGCCAATATACGTTTAACGTATATTGGCAGTTGAGAGCAGTTGTCTCCAAGACAACTGCCTCAACTCCCAAGTAAATGGGTTGGGCTGAGTCTAGCCCTCATGGGCGACCCAGCCCAAGTCCAACAGAGGCAAAAGCCATGAACCATCATGCTGATGCTAAATTGCTCAACTATATCGCTTTGTAAACTATGCGTTGCTATAAATGACAGATATTATCCTTGTGATGAGTACAGATCCGCCATGGTTTTTTTATCGTAAGTAAATTTAATCCTAGGATTTTGATCACTGGTGCAAATTAAGTAAAGTGAATCAAATTATAGTTTGGCCTGCTTGTTTGGTAGGCCAATGTTTTTACCTGTAGTTTTTACCTGTAGTTTGGCCTGCTTGTTTGGTAGACCAATGTTTTGTTTACTGCGAGCATCTCTGCTAGCCAAACACTCTATGAAACGGATATGAATGTCAGGGTTCAATTTGGAAAGTTTGAAGTTTTTTTTCCTACCATTAGCAATGCACAAAATAAATTATGATGTTTGTTTTTTATAACTACGATTGATCATCATCATCATCATTCATATTGTAAAACACAGCCCACAAAATGCGATGGAGCATGCCACATCAGTTACCAAACTTTCTTAGTGTTACCCACGTGTACAATGTAAGTGTTGTTTAAGCAAAATTAATAAGCTGCTCCGTAAAAAGAAAAAAAATTATTTCTGTTTAATTTTCCTCCAAATTTAGTATACAAAGATTAAAACAAACATTTATGTAGCCCCTCTTAATTTAATTCGGAATCGAATATATATAATTTATATCGAAATAAAGAATCAAATATATATTATTATGCAATGAAACATCAGACATATTTGAAAATTATTATTAAAATATATGACAAAGAAAACCTTTAAATATATATATGTACAATGATTACTTTTTTTTTTAAATGTGGTGTTCTTGATCATGCCATCATGTTTTCACAAATTCAAACCCATATTTTCTTTACTATTTTCATCGAGATTTGAAATATATACCCAACATAACAATTTTGTAACCTTACAAAATAAATCATTTAGGATTAAGTGGTTTATGTTAGAAACGAGATATAAAAACAAACTCTTCAATTAAAATTTTAAAATACAAAATTACAATAGCAATCCAACACAATATGTGTAGAGTTAATAAATTAATTGCGCGAAGTGCGGGTATGATACCGGTATTATTAATTGTGCTAAGTTTGAAGGAGAGTATTCAATATGCTCAAAATCACAAAAAAGGCTATCATTAAACCAAACGTAAAGATAGCGTTGAAGTTAAAAAAAATTTATATGGACTATGAAATTGTGTTTGACTGTATTTATTTTCAACAAATTCGGGGGTGTATAAGTCTTTTTAAAAAACTTCAAAAAGTAACGCTACACTCTGGGAAATAATTTTTCAAATAGTCATTGATTAAAAATACATGTATAAGAGGCATTTAACATCCAACACTTCACATCGATTAAAAATAGAATGAGGGTGAGATTTTAGGGGAGTCAAACATTATTCAACATGGTATTGTGAAGAAAAAAACTCTTAGATTTGCAAAACTTGGGAGAGGAGGTGGCCTCTCGTATAGTCCCTATTCTCCTACTGCCTCTCACTTTCCCTTCCCTCTTCTTCACTTTCACTCCTCCCCATAGGTTGGTTATGTCATTTTTATTTTATTTTATCTAGGTATGATTTTTATTTTATTTTATCTAGGTATGATTTTTATTTTTTATGTTTTTGTTTGAATAAAGGATTTTGCATGGTTTCTCTCTTTCGGAGCTAGATCTCCTCCATTTGTCTTGGATGTTCGATCATCGGTGTTTTTGGTGTGCTCCAATGACATATAATCGGATCCTATTGCTAAGATTCTCAAATCTGAGAGAGTTTGAATCAATATTGTAGATCTAAGTTGTAATCTGTGTAATGTTTTTTCTTTTTAGCCTATATTTTTTTGCACAGATTGTTGGGGTACGAAATCATCGACAATCATTTGATGAGATTCCGGTGTAATACGATGTCATCTGAGAATATCCGATGATAAACATGTTTGTGTTCTTTAGTCTTTTTAGTTGCAATGCATCTTCATGATGACTTGAGTATTTACAAATCTCAATTATGAATTTACCTATTTTAATACAATTGAGTAAAGACCTTTTTCGAAAATTAAAAAAAGAAAAAGAAAAAAGAGGTACTTGCCAAAAAAAGAACATAAGAAGTGTAACTGCACGTGTCAACAATTCCTATGGGCTCCAGGTTTGATTAAGATCTAACGGTCTCGACTGAAACCGGTATCCGATCGGAAATGGTGGAGAACTGGATATATTATTATGTTAATTTTTCTTTCAAAATCCGACAACGCAACTGAGAAATTGAAGAGAACCCCAAATACAACTTCTTTTCACTTCTTCTTCATTAGTCATCAGCTTATGCTTTGGAGATACCCGGTTATTGTAGAAGCATTGGAGCAACTGCGTCTCGTTTGGTTTGCTCGAACTCTTCAACTAGTGATCGCTCCCTCCTTCGAGGATTTTTTGGGCATTTAGTATTCTGTGTTTCGTTTCCATGTAAGTTGATTTCGTATTCTGAAATTTGCATCATAATATGTATATGAATGCGAATCGTGGCTTCGATTATGCATCTGTTGAGTAATCTGTTTGTGTAATTATGGTAAATTTTGATGCATCGATTAGTCTCTCAGAAGAGTCACTGGACCAGTATTTGCTTTGCGTTGGGTGCTGAGCTGTTTTGATGTTACAAAGAAATAACAGATAATAAGCATTAAGTGGGTTGAAGAGGATTGAGGAATGCATTAATGGGTTCGTGATTGGCTATTTCTTTTTTTAGGTTAGCGATGGCTTGATGGGTTAATGTCTTAGTATTTTAGCACGGCAGATTCCCAGGCTCAAAAAGGACAATCTGGGTTGGAACCTTGGAATTCCATTTTTCCAATTTTGTCCAAAACGACTGGACTATTTATACTAAGCTGCGGCACCGAATAATTAATAATTGAGATTTGAGGAAATCTCTTTTTTTTTTCTTCATTTATTTTTCGTTTTCCACTGAGTTTTATTTACTCTCTAAACCATAAGATTGCCATAACCACACGGAAGCTATTTTTCTATCAGCTGAGTTGAGATTTTTTATTTATTTATTTATTTATTTATTTTGATTTTGTTTAGGTGGTGCATCATAAAGAACTACAGCAAACAACATGAAGGACTATTGAAACTCCAAATGTTACAAGGTTTGGAGCTCCTTGTAATCATCTGTAAGTATAATTGACATTCCGATCTTTTCGTCCGAGAGTGGACCCAGAAGCAATGTCATCTCCAGACATCGGTGCAATCTTGGAGAACTCCAGGGAACTTGATCGAATAAGGAAAGATCAAGAGGAAGTGCTAGTCGAGATAAATAAGATGCACAAGAAGCTCCAAACAAGTAAGGCTTTCTAATATAATTGTGTCCTTATTAAGAATTTACGTATCTTTACTTTTGGGTAATAATTACTCATATTGATTGGATGATGTTGCATATTGATACTTGATATATGGTTACCCTAATATTTACATATTTATAGATACTGGTATTTTTTGCAGCTAGTTGTTGGGGTGCATATTTAGGATTTTCCCCTTTTTTTCAATTTGCTCCTTTTAAGAGAGCTCAGTTTAGTCGTATTATTATTATCTTCAAAACTTTCAGAACATGAATATATGTAAGTCTGTGTTTGTGTAATTCCAACTTGATATTTTATGCTGCGTTGATGTTTGGCTAGTCTTAAGATTGATGGGTATAGGTAGGAATGATAACACTGATTTTGCTTCCGTCCAAATGTGAGTTTTCTGTGTTCTGGTTTGTTGAATGTGTCTCTTGAGGTGATTATGGTTAACTGTAGCTTGAGTTCGTTTATCTGTTTTGTGATCATGTTAACTCCTAGATTGCTCAATGGCTTCAGTTTTTATTTTATGCTGTTGTGGATGGATTCGGATAATTGGGGGCAGCATTAATTACTCACTGGGTGTTCATATTAAGAAAGTGGATATTTGACTTCTCTAGTTCATAAAGTAAAAGGATGTGGAATTATTGCATATAGAAAAAGAGAAACTAGCATATGTGTGGACACTGGATAATCCTTGATGATATATATGTTTCTTCTGTCTTTCTCTTTTCCTCTTTTTTTTGGCCCGGGATGCTTTGCACAGAGCACCGCACCGGAATTTTCTTAATTTTCCCAATTCTCTGCAATTGAGAATATTTTTGGCTCAAATAGATTATGTGTTTTTCTTAGAGAAATAGTTTGGTGCAGTTCAGAAGAGTTTGTAAGAGATCAGCTTTATGTTAAGCTGGAACTTTTTCTTTGAGCATCAGTCCTATGATGCTTATCAACATTTTTTTTGTAGCTTTAACAACATTATGGTATTTTATGTCAGGTTTTTATATATAGTCACATGCAATGATAGCCTTGTCTATATGTCACCGAGGACAAAGCTTCACTTACATGCCTTTGTAGATTTCAGCATTCAATAGTTCTAGACAGAGTTGGTCATTAAGGCCTCTGTGGGTAACCCAAAAATTTGGGAACACTGGTTTCATGAGTTAAGTTGGTTGACTTGAACAACCCGATATGATGTGGAAGGTGCTGTCAAACATGGTTGGTCTGCCTAGCCACTTTGCGCTCTGCATAAAATCCTTGTGCAACTGTTGCACGCCACTGCCTGGCAGAATTCTCATGAGAAAGGCGGGGTCTTAGAGGTCCATTAAGTTGTCAATCACGAGCGATGCCACGAGTGATATAGAAGGAAACTATATTAATATATTTAATTTTTCTGTATCATAACAAGGCCATAAATACCTGATCTGTTGGGATACATGTAATGAAAAATTGCAATATAAATGGACAAGAAATAAGAAAGAGATCATCTACTAAACTAATGTCTTAACAGATTGTTTTGCATTGTGCTTTCATATTGTGGTTTTTGATACAGGGGCCAAGTGTTTGTATTGATCCCATACAATTTAAAGAACATTATTTTGAAATGAATTTTTAGTCCACAATGGTGTGAAGAATCGAAAGAGAAGAAAGTTTGATCATTTCCCAAAATTAAAGTGACTTTTTTCGCATCTCTGCAAAATGGCATGGACAACGGTCAAGAGTTTAACCGTAATGGATATTTTAGGTTTTCTTGCTATGATTTGTTTTATGGTAGCACCATATTTTCCAGGAACGCTCGTCTCCCCTCCGTACCCTGAACTAGGACAAACGTCTTGTAATGGGGTACACTAGTGACCTAGGATGCTTGGGTATGCGATCTGGGACGCCCAAATGGGATTCCTGAAATCTTTTTCATTTTTTAGTTACTGGTACCTTTCAGTGTCATACTGGATGGAAAGATGCCCTTGGAGTTATCGGAATCTTCAATCTAGAAGCTCTGCTGGTGCAGATCTGTTTCGTTTTAGAGAGAATTTCTCATGCGTCAAAGCCATGTCCGCTGCGTCTCAGCCTTTGGGGTGTCTTGAAGCTTCAAGATGCTTTCTTAGTCATATTGGGCTTAGAGATTGTTTTGGGCTTTTGTCTTCATATGTTGGGCTCATTCAATTTGTATTTCAGTCAACTATCATAACTCAAGTTTATACCGTGTGTTTCATGTAATCAGTTTCATATTTTATTTAAGTATTGATTTATTAATCAGTCTCATATTTATTTATTGATTATGAGAATTAAGAAGAATAATGTATTTGTAATATTTAGTGGTTAACTGGGTAACTTTTCAAACCGTACCACATTCCCATCTAGCGTATCAATTAAGTCTACCCCACCATACCATTGATGTACCCCATTTCCGTACCCATACCAGGACCTGGAGCGTACCAGTTCCCGGTAACTATGGGTAACACATCCAAGTAGCATCTCACTTATTAAACGTTGATTAATCGAGTTGAGCTTCTTTTTCTTTTTACATTCATTGAATTTTCTTGTACATGGTACAGGCCTTGTGGTAGCTATTCATTTTTCCTTGATATTTTGTTTCTTAATTCTTATGTTTATTGTTCATGTTTCTTTGCTATTATGACTAGTCTGTGGTAATTTCTTCTTCTTTATTTATTTATTGCATGTTAATGCAGCTCCTGAGGTTGTTGAGAAGCCTGGAGATACTTCATTAGCGAAGCTAAAGCTTCTATATACTCAGGCAAAAGACCTTTCAGAAAGTGAAGTAAAGTATGTTTGAGTTTGTACTTGATGGATTTTTTAACTTATGCATTCGTCCTTTTATTTTTATTTTTTTAGTATTGCAATAAAAATGATGAGAATAGGATTTGATGCTAGGGCTTTGAGCCGTATCGGTACCTTCTTACATAGTACGTGCAGTAGTTTGGCTTGAACTTGTTTTAAAGTTTTCATTTGACCTGGTTTATATACTATGGTCCATAATGTTGGATGCTATAGCTTTTCGCCAATCGTTTCTTAATTATTTGATTTTGATGCAGTATTTCCACGTCATTGATTAGTCAACTGGATGCTTTGCTGCCATCTGGACCTTCAGGGCAACAACGAAAGAGGATAGGTTTGTGCTCTGACTATGGGTTAATGAATAAGATGAGTTTTATGCCTAGTAATCTTTGAATCTATTTTTGCATTTGAAGTCTGCATGATTTAATTCCAGCAGTACATTAACCATTCATAGGTTTCATTTGGCCTGAAGCTAAGATGAACTCTTTGAGAAGGCGTATGATTCCCTACTCAATATTGATTTATTGTCTTCTAAATGATTTGAAGATGTACATTGGGGCACTCTCTTGGTGCCTGTACAATGTTCACACAGAATTGTTTTTCCAGTTGTTACTTTACCTGTCAGAGAATGACTGGTATACTGGCTGCTAGATGATGCAGAATTCATTGAGGTTTTCATCTATCTGCACCTCCTGCAACTTAAGTAAATCTATTCTCTCCCTCAGAGTGAGGAGGTTCTGTTGCTGCTTATTTTTTGCCCAATGGAAATTGAAAACTATGTGCTAGTGTTAAGCAGAAGTTGATACTTAAATTTGGTACTGAGTTACTTATACATTAATATCATTCACTACCTTAATGTATCAAAATGCTAACTGCATTTTCCATGGCATAAGTTGAAAAAACCACTCTATAGTCTATAGTCACTGGATTGTTGACATAAGTTGCAGAAGGTAACGAACAAAAAAGAAAAAGAATGAAGACTGATTCAGATATCTCAAGGCTCTCTCCCTCAATACGAAGTCAGCTAGAGGCCTGTGCTAATCTCAAGGGTGAACAGGTATGAGTAAAGCCATTTTCCCAAAAAATTATTCATGGTTGATGCTCTAGAAGTGGCATAAACGTAGTTTATTGTTTTCCATTAGTTTTAAAAATTTTATTCATGAATTATAACCTTTGCAGTTTCATCAAACTGAACAGTTTATTGTGATATATGTAGGTAGCAGCTAGAGTTACGGGAGATAATGCTGAAAAGGATGAGTGGTTCGTTGTAAAAGTGATACACTTTCACAAGGATACGAAAGAGTAAGTTTACAGCCATATGGATGGACGATTGAAATTTTTTTGCTTCCTTAAAAATTATTAATATCCAATCATATAGAAATAAATTCAGATTCAGGTGGATTTGTCTGGGCAGGACTCAGGATATAAATCAAATTATAGAAATACTATAGCACCATAGCGGTGATTATGTCAATTGTCAATGTTTTTTATTCAGTACAAAATAAAATGCATAACAAATGTACATATTTTCCAACGTTAAAACTTGTCACCACGTAAAGAACGTCTTATACCTAATGTTTGTGACAGGGTACCAGCAGTTATGATTCGATTCCTGAATCTTATTGTTATAGTCTTGCATTGCCCTTTTCATCTTGAGTTGGCATGAGTTTCTTTAGCCTCGTACATGAGTCTTTTTCTTGTGTAGTTCCTGTCATTTTATCTTCTTCCCGCATGGCCATGATTGTACTGTGGTACTTTTTATGGTTACTGCATGTTGCATCTGCTGTGATAATTCAATCAATTTTAGTTTTTCTCTAGATACATCTAGCCAAGTATACAGGGTAAGCACCGGTTTGTATCTTTGCTGATATATCTTCTGTGGCACCTTCTAGGAGCTTTTTTCAATACGTTGTATTTTGCTCTGATTCTCCATGATCGTATTCAAGCCCTATATGAACTTTATTGGAGTTTCAAACTCAAAGAAAGAATAGTTGGTATTGCTTGCCAATTATTACTTTATTAGGTGGTGATTTATGCTGGTCTGCTTGTGTGACTTGATGAATAGTTTCCTAGCCTCAAGCATCTGAGGATATCAATTTGCACCAAGGCCTTACAAGATCTTTTGAGTTTGATTTTTTTTTTTTTTTTGTTAATAAAATTTTGATTGTTTCTTGTAGCAACCCAAACTAACTGGGATTGGGACTAAGGAATTGATGATAATGATTCTTTTTTTTTTTCCGGTTGCCAAGTGTTAGTGGAGAGGGCAACCAAACCCTTGATCTTATGGTCAATGGGGTTGGGGTGTGACCATCTCGACTAAGGTGACAATCCCATTATGATGATAGAACAAATGTGATGTGCCACCAGTACTTTTATATCCAGTTCTCATTTTATATGTCATTATATCTGCAATTACGTTTTAGTTCAACTGTTCAAGTTGGGCCTGAATCTGAGCCTCCTTTTACCGATTCGTCAAGGGAACAACTAGGGTATCCAGATTTTATTTATATTATCATGTATTGTGTATCCTACTGGTGAAGGAGAATTTGAGTGATATATTCTCACTAATGTCTCATATGGATTCATGTAGCTGATCGAACATATCATTAACGATGATGAAAGATTTGTTGTTTTGTATCTTGTACCCTTTTTTTTTAAATGATAAAGAAATTACTTTGTAAATACCTCTAAGAACATGGCTGTATTAATGTTTTATCTCGCAAACTGGAGGTCTATATATCATGATTTAAAGGCATCCCCTAATGGGACAGGAGCAATCTAATTGTTGACCTATAGCAAATGGGTGGACCGAAACCGAACGCCTTCTAATGCGTCTTTTTGAGTTTTAGGAGCGCCGATGTGGTGTAGTGGTATTAGTGAGACGGATTGTCTTGTGCGACATGGATGCTTCTCTGTTTTTACTATTGTATGTGTATCTGCTCAAAATTTGCACCTGTTGATTATCTTATAATATGTATTTGAGTACCCTAGTTCAGAATTTTGGCTCATGGGATGGAGTGACCTAGGCTTAAGAGCATCCTTTGGAGCTGACATGGAGATGCTTAATAATTTTTTTTGTTTCTCTAAACTCATAATTTGATTTGTTTTTGATGTGTGATAATGAACTTGGTGGTAGGCTACTGCTTTACTGAACATACCTTTTGTTATGGATTTGTTATTTTCTGTAACTTGTATCTGTATGTGCAGATTTGAAGTGCTTGATGAGGAGCCAGGTGATGAAGAAGAGGGCAGTGGCCAAAGGTGGGTTTCTCAATTGATGCTTTGTTATTTGTTTTATATTAAAAATAACCATGCAATACTTGTATCTCATCTGTCTTTTCCCTTGATGTCTTATGGTATTGCCAATTACTCATGCTCACATTCTCCATTGCTTGTTTTTAATTAAACTCGCATGGACAATGCTCATTTATGTCACAATAACTCCAGAAAATATCATCTGCCTATGTCACGCATCATACCTTTTCCGAAGCGAAATGATCCTCCTGGTGCCCCAGATTTTCCTCCTGGAAGACCAGTTTTAGCTGTTTACCCAAACACTACTGCGCTTTATAAGGCAACTGTTGTCGGTCCTCCGAGGAGGGTAAATACTTTCTCATCCAATTACACTTGTAAAGAAATCACAATTATATCACTATGTTTATGCAACTGACCTTATTGTATTTGTGCATGCTGCGCTGTGCTGCTAACATTTTGAAATATGTTTAGAGGAAGACGGATGAGTAAGTAATATCTTCCTATTATTTCCATCTGTCATTTGTGCAATATTTTTCTCAATGTGGGACTTGCGACAATCTGCATTATCTTGAACCAGAATCTATCTAATTTTCTCATTTGGCATGGCATCAGATTCAAAGCAACGTTTTTTTGTGCAGTTATTTACTGGAATTCGATGATGATGAAGAAGATGGTAAAATGCTCCAGTGGACTGTACCTTTTCACAGGGTGGTTGCCCTGCCGGAAGGCCATCGTCAGTGAATTATTGCTCTCTATAATTGTGTATAAATACAAAGTTGTGCAGTATCGTGAGCTAGAGGCTCAATACGCCCCCATGTATGTACGGGTTTGTTTATTCGGTAAATGCTGATCTACAGGTCCAAAATCTCATTCCACTTCCTCATCTACAATGCCTAAGAACCTTGACAAAGGGGTGACAGTTCTACTTTTTTCTTTCGGTGTATTTATTGCTGATTTTAGTTCAAGAGAGACAGCTCAATGTTCTTACCAGTTAGCATTTCCGCATTCAGTGCAGGAATCATTGGCATTCTCTATCCATGCTTGTGGGTATATATGGCAGAGTGGTTTTGTGATTATTATGAAGAATGTGTTGGAATATCTGATTCATGTCTTTGGTTTTCCCATTTTATTTGTAATATGCCAACTGGTTTTGGACTTGCTCTGGTGGGTAAGCCGACTGCCGGCAAGACTGTAAATCATTCGGAAGACCTCATGATGGGTAAGCCAACTGCTGGCTCGCCCTTCTTTTTAGTTGTATTGTCTAAACTTCAGAAATTAAAAACCAAGTGGATATACTTTCAGGAATCATAAATACACAAACCTTTTATTTGATCAAAAGTCTTACATTATATGCAGTCCCAGTGAATCGTATAACTGCACTCAGGCTTTAAACATGCAACCAACAAGCTTTGATCTTTGGTAGATGAACAACTGTGACATGGAGGTAGATTGTCGTCTGTCCCTTCGACAAAAGTAAGGGTGTGGGGGTGAAGGGGAGGATAGTTGTAGTTGCTTCCTATCCTTATGTAAAGATATTTGTTAAGAACACACTTGGGATGAGCAAAAAAATCACATGTATCGCAATAGTAGAACCAATGCTTCGGATCCCTCAATTCCTCGCACACATCACAGTAGTACTCATCGGTGCCGTCGTCGATGTTGTCGTAGGTGAGAATGAAAGGATGGTAGTGAGACTCGTGTTCTAGTGCATGAGGCAGTGTGGCGCATCTGTAGTCCAGAGTGAATGGACAGTCTTTGCATTGGAACACCTGCTTTGCATTGCTGTCACAAACATTGCACTGGAGCTCATGAATATGGTTAGTGAGATACAGAAAGTGTGGATGACCACCATGTTTCAGTTTATGTGGGACTGAACCACATGAAACGTCAATGTCAAAATAGATGCACTTTTCGCAATGGTAGACGAACCCTTGCCTCCTATTCTTACAACCTTGACAGTAGAAAATCCCATCATCGGAGGTTGATTTAGGGATGAGGATTAGGGGGTGTTGGTGAAGTGGGTGGTCAATCTTTGTTGGTAAGTCGATACAAGTTTTATGAAGGAAGAAATTGCAATCAACACAACTGTAAGATAGATGCAAGATGGGTCGCATGCAACAATCACAAGGTAAAGGTTCATGCCCATATTCATTAAACAGACTCAATACACATTCATGACTGAAGTGATTGATCTCGGTTGGCAATTCTTCTTCTTCCTCCTCCTTTTCTTCTTGCTTGTGATTGAAATGTTGGTGCTCCATCTAAACCACAGTGGTTTGAGATGTATGTGATTCAAAGATTTGGAACAAGATATAGAATCAAGGGTGGGTAAGGATTTATATATATATATATATATAAAGTAGAAATATTCTGATTGGAGACAAGTTGATGAAAGTTTGTGACAATAATGTCTCCGGTCATAGTTTATATATATTTTACTATATATAATTCATCAACTTGACAAATCAATCTGGGTTCTTTATAGCAAACTCTACCAGTGAATCTGCAGGGGAAAAAGAGAGAAACAAGAGACTAATGAGATGGAGATTAAACATTTCAGTCACAAAGATGCATTATCTTACACTGAACTGCAGCACGAAGAAGATGGAAACACAGGAGTCTCTTGTTATGGATGCAAGGAGCCTGTTACTGGTCCTTGTTACATCTACAGCACCTGCAACTTCTTCCTTCACAAGACTTGCAAAGATTTACCTTACCAGATCAATCATCGGTTCCACCGTGAACACCCTCTAATGCTTCTTGAATACAGCCCTTCTTTCGGTCAAGATTATTGTGCCTTTTGTTACAAACCTTTTGGAAGGTTTTTCTACCACTGTTTTCAGTGCAACTTCAATGTTGACACCAAATGTGCTTTGTCTCCACCGTGCATCGACGATCCAGTGACTCACAAGCATCAGCTTCTCCCTTTGTTAAGGTCAGAACCTTTCACTTGCGATGCCTGCGGAGTTGAATGTGAACTGAGTAGGTCATTATGCCCCATCTTATGCTCAATTTGCCAGCTCGTATTCCATAAAAAATGCACAGCATTGCCACATACAATCAGAACATCATATGATGAACACCCACTCTCGTATATTCTCTTTGTTGTTAAGAAAAATGAATCTGCAGAGTGGAATTGTCGAATTTGTGACCGCGAAGTGAACACGGCTTATGGATGTTATTTCTGTCCAGATTGTAGTGTTATTGCTCATGTTGATTGTGCCAGCGAAAACAGTATTTCAGGCGAGCCAGTTGAGCAAGAAGATCATGAGGCAAAAGAGAGAGAGTTGCAAAATGAGCTTGAAGTAGAAAACGAGTTGGTTGAGCATGGAAAAGATAAATCACCAATGGAGTTTGATCTCGAAATTGAAAAATCACCCATAGAGATTGTACATTTCAGTCATCATCATAATTTGACTCTGGAAGGTAAGGTCTATGATGAATGGAAACGTTGTGATGGGTGCATACTACCGATCTCTCCACCGTTTTACATGTGTGTTGATTGTGATTGTGATTACAATCTTCACAAGAGTTGTATTGATTTTGTTAAAGAAGTGAGGTTTGTTTAGTGTAGCAGTAATGTTTATCAGTTTAGTTTGACCAGTTTAGTCAAATGCTTATGTGTCATGATCTGTAATGTTGGTTTACTGTGTGTCCTAGTGTGTTCTAGAACTTGTATTAAGTTAAATATCATGAACAGTGTGTTTGTAGTATATATAAAAAAAAAACTCTTTGTTCTGTGTGATAAGAAGTACCTCTGGAAATACATATCGGTCTTGTATCTTGAATCTTCACTCTACTTGATAATTCCAGTTTCTTATCAATTCTAGTATATTTTATCTTTTGCTGGTTTTGTTGCTCTGGGTGCTGTGGCTTGTGAGCAGCAGTCTACTTCAGGTGTTGGGTCTACTACAGAAGCTGATGTACTTCAGGTGTTAACAGTGGTATCGGAGCCCCGTTGTCTTACAGGACCTGTGATCAGTTATTTTCCTGAAGGTTAGTTTTTCGAAAGTTCTGCAGATTCAAGGTATGGCTTCAAACAAACTTTCCCTTCCTCCTCCACCCGTGTTTAATGGAGAAAATTACGAATTCTGGTCAGTGAAGATGAAAGCATATCTAATGGCAAATGATTTGTGGAAAGTTGTGGAGAATGGGTTTGAAGACACACCTCTTGCAGACAATGCTACTGTTCAACAAATCAAAGTGCATAATGAGGCCTATACTAGAAATTATCAGGCTTTAACTCTCATTCATTCAGCTGTCAGTGAAAGTATATTCCCAAGGGTTGTTGGAGCTACAACAGCCAAAGCTGCTTGGGACAAGTTGCAGGAGGAGTTCCAAGGCAGTGTAAGGGTGAGGCAGCAGAGGCTTTTGACTCTCAAGAGAGAGTTTGAAATGCTGAAAATGAAGGAGAGTGACTCGGTTAAAGATTATACAGCCAAGTTGATGGAACTGGTGAATCAAATGAGACTCTATGGTGAAGATTTGAAAGACAGTAAGGTAGTTGAAAAAATACTTATTAGTGTACCTGAAAGGTTTGAAGCAAAAGTTTCAGCTATAGAGGAGTCTTGTGATTTACAAAAACTCACTATAGCTGAGCTTTGCAGCAAACTACAAGCCCATGAACAACGAACTATTTTTAGGAGTGAGGAAGCTAGTGAAGGAGCATTTCAAGTAAGGCAGAAGGGGAAGCAATCCCAAGCTCCTAAAGATGTTAAGAAGAAGTTGTTTGAGAAAGGTGGGAAAGGTAAAGCTGGCGAGAGCTCAAATTCAGTTGATTCTGATAAGAAGGGGAAGTTCCCACCTTGTCCACATTGTGGGAAAACTAATCATCTAGAGAAGTCATGCTGGGAGAAGTATGGTAAGCCTCAGTCCAATATCCAGTGCAATTATTGCAAGAGATATGGACATACTAAGAAGTTTTGTAGACAGAAGCAAAATCAAGTCCAAAATCAATCTGGAAATTCTTCTCAGCAAGCTAATTATACTGATGATCAGCATAAGCAGCAGTGTTCTGACCATTTGTTTATGGCAGTGAGTGATTCACAGAGTTCTGTGGACAGTTCATGGCTTGTGGACAGTGGGTGTACAAGTCATATGGCTAAAGACATAGCTTTGTTCTCTTTTCTGGATAAATCTATAAAAACTAAGGTTAAATTGGCTAATGGGGAAGTAGTTGCAGCAGAGGGAAGAGGTTCTGTGTCAGTCTCAACCAAGAATGGTATGAGGGTGATTCCAGATGTTCTGTTTATTCCAAAGCTGCATCATAATCTGCTTAGTGTTCCCCAGTTGATGAGGAAAGGTTATGTGTTGACTTTCAAGGATTGTTGTTGTGCAATAGCAGATGCAAAGGGCATTGAGCTAGCCAGAATTAACATGGTCAATAATTGCTTTCCTCTATTTTTTAAGGCCTTAAAACAGCATGTATATTCTGTGAAGACAGATGTTTCATGGTTATGGCATAAAAGGTATGGTCATCATAATTTGAAATCTTTAAAAAGTGCTGTTGATGGTGATTTGATTAAAGATCTCTCTGATGTCTATGTCAATGAAGATGTTTGTGGTTCTTGTCAGCTTGGAAAGCAGCATAGATTGCCTTTTCCAACTGAAGGTGCATGGAGGGCTTCTGAGAAGTTGGAACTCATTCATACAGACGTATGTGGTCCTATGAGTGTCCCTTCTCTAAGCCAAAATAGATATTTTATTCTGTTCATAGATGATTACACCAGAATGACATGGGTGTACTTCATCAGTAGTAAAGCACAAGTTTTTTCTGTGTTTAAGAAGTTCAAGACTCTAGTTGAGTCTCAAAGTGGAAAGAAATTAAAAGTTGTTAGATCTGACAATGGAAAAGAATACACCTCTGAGGCATTCAATCAATTTTGTGAGGATGTGGGGATACAACATCAGTTGACAGTGGCCTATTCACCTCAGCAGAATGGAGTTTCTGAGAGGAAGAACAGGAGTGTGATGGAGATGGCTAGGTGTTTGATGTTGGAGAAAAATTTGCCAAAGCTATTTTGGGCAGAGGCAGTATATACATCAGTGTATCTACTAAACAGACTTCCAACTATGTCTCTAGAGAATATGACACCAGTTGAAGCTTGGTTTGGTGTGAAACCTTCAGCTAAACACTTGAGGATATTTGGATCAATCTGTTATTCTCACATACCTTCGCAGAGGAGGAGTAAACTTGACAAAAAGGCTGACCTTGGGATTTTCTTGGGCTATGCCTCACAGTCCAAGGGGTACAGGATTTATAATGTAGAAACTGGAAAAATCATGGTCAGCAGGGATGTTATTGTAGATGAAGATTCTTATTGGGACTGGGATGCCAAAGAGGTAAAAAAATCTGGAGTGATGCAGCAAAAGTCAAGCGCAACTGATAATACTGCTGATGGTGAAATTTCAAGTTCCCCAGTAGAAGTTGCTGAAAATGATCTTGAAGATGAGAGGGAAGTTGTAAAACATAAGTCACTCTCAGATATTTATGACAAATGTTGTGCAGTTCAAGTGGAGCCTTCTAGTTATGCAGAAGCTTCACAATTTGAAGAATGGAATCAAGCTATGAAAGAAGAGCTTGTCATGATAAATAAAAATCAGACTTGGGAGTTGACTGAAAGGCCTAAGAATCAGCATGTTATTGGAGTGAAGTGGGTCTTTAAAACTAAATTAAATCCAGATGGATCAGTATTTAAACATAAAGCTAGGCTGGTAGTGAAGGGATATTCTCAGGTAGCTGGTTTGGATTTTGGGGATACCTTTGCTCCAGTGGCAAGGCTTGACACAGTGAGACTCTTGATAGCCTTAGCAGCTCAATTGCAGTGGAAAATTTTCCATTTGGATGTGAAGTCAGCATTTTTAAATGGAGTACTTGAAGAGGAGATATATGTTCAACAACCTGAGGGTTTTACTGTGCCAGGTAGTGAAGACAAGGTGTACAGGTTACATAAAGCCTTGTATGGGCTCAAACAAGCCCCTAGGGCTTGGTACACCAAAATTGATTCTTATCTCCTGCAGCAAGGTTTCAGGAGGAGTGATAATGAGCCCACTTTATATGTCAAAGAAAGTGAGGATCAGTTAGTGGTCTCACTTTATGTTGATGATTTTTTAGTGACTGGAAGAAATATTGCTTCTGTGGAGGCATTTAAGAAAGTTATGATGAAAGAGTTTGAGATGTCGGATCTAGGGGAGATGAAATACTTCCTTGGTATGGAAGTTTATCAAGGTGAGGAGAGTATCTTTTTATCCCAAAAGAAGTATGCTCAGGATATATTAAAAAAGTTCAAAATGAACCAGTGCAAGACTATTGCATCACCACTTATTGTCAATGAAAAATTGTCCAAAGATGATGGAGCTAGAAAGGTGGATCCCTCTAGCTACAGAAGTTTAGTAGGAAGTCTTCTCTATTTGACAGCTACCAGACCAGATTTAATGTATGCAGCAAGTCTGCTTTCTAGGTTCATGAACTCTCCTAGTCAAATACATTTTGGTGCAGCTAAAAGAATTTTAAGGTACCTTAAAGGTACAGTGGATCATGGTGTGCATTTTTGGAGAAAAAAAGATTGTATTTTGCAAGGTTATGTTGATAGTGATTGGGCTGGAAGTGTGGATGACATGAAGAGCACTTCAGGTTATATTTTTTGCTTGGGTTCCAATGTGTTTTCATGGAGTTCTAAAAAGCAAGATGTGGTAGCTCAGTCCACTGCAGAAGCTGAGCATATTTCAGCAGCAGGAGGAGCTAATCAAGCTGTTTGGTTAAGAAAGCTTTTACAGGATATGGGATTCAAGCAAAATAAGCCTACTGTGATTCATTGTGATAGCAAATCAGCTATTGCAATAGTTAAAAATCCTGTTCAGCATGGCAAGATCAAGCATATTCAAATCAAGTTCCATGTTATTCGTGAGGCTGAGAAGAATAGAGATGTGGAACTTGTGCATTGTAGTTCTGCAGACCAGCTTGCAGATATTTTGACCAAGGCACTGCCTAGACGAAGATTTGAGGAGTTGAAGGTCAAATTGGGAGTGTCTAAACTAAACCTCAAGGAGGAGTGTTAAAGAAGTGAGGTTTGTTTAGTGTAGCAGTAATGTTTATCAGTTTAGTTTGACCAGTTTAGTCAAATGCTTATGTGTCATGATCTGTAATGTTGGTTTACTGTGTGTCCTAGTGTGTTCTAGAACTTGTATTAAGTTAAATATCATGAACAGTGTGTTTGTAGTATATATAAAAAAAAAACTCTTTGTTCTGTGTGATAAGAAGTACCTCTGGAAATACATATCGGTCTTGTATCTTGAATCTTCACTCTACTTGATAATTCCAGTTTCTTATCAATTCTAGTATATTTTATCTTTTGCTGGTTTTGTTGCTCTGGGTGCTGTGGCTTGTGAGCAGCAGTCTACTTCAGGTGTTGGGTCTACTACAGAAGCTGATGTACTTCAGGTGTTAACAGATTTACCTAAAGAGATGAGCCACCCAATTCATGAACATAAACTATACTTTCTTCCAAAAGCGCTTAGAGATGATGGCATCTTCTACTGTCAAGCTTGCAACTTTTTCAGCCATGGCTTTGCTTATCATTGTCCAAAGTGCATCTATTTCTACATAGATGTTAGATGTGCTTCAGTTCCACAGGACTTCGAACATGTCAGTCACGACCACCGGCTTCATCTTACTCTCAATTATAACAGAGATTGTACTACCTGTGATTCCAACTCAAACTGCCTGTTTCAGTGCAGAAGGTGTACTCCTACCCCGTTTGCTATAGACTATAGATGTGCCACATTATCCCTTAAGGTCAAGCACAAGTCCTGTGAACAACCTTATGTACTAACTTATCATCCAATGGAGTGGGGTTACTGCGATTTGTGTGACCAAGTTAAGAACCCAGATCATTGGTTTTACTACTGTGATAATTGTGAAGGCCAAGCTCATCCCAAGTGTGCTCTGACTGACCACCCTTACATCAAGCTAGGAAGCATTTACAAATTTACAGGCCTTCACCCTCACTCTCTCAAATTTGTCCTCGAGTATTTGTACTGTCTTCCCTGTGACATATGTGGTGAAGACTGTAAAACTTGGTCACTTGAATGTACTGAACCTAACTGCAACTACAGAATTCACTAGGATTGCAGGTAATTTTTCTGATTTTGTATCATCACCATGCTTGTTCTTTTACTTGGCCCTGAGTTCCTTTTATCCATGGAATTTTGATTTGATTACTTTCAGTTTCTGTCGATTGCGATCTTGGCTTGTTTGCCTGTTTATTTCTAATAATCAGGTAGCAGAAACTACTGAGGAACATTATCAAGTAATAGACAAAAGTGTGATATATATATTCAGTCAATCATTTGCAGGTGATAACATCAGATTGTTCAAGCAGAACAATCAGAGAAGAATAAAACAAGACAAATTATATTCACTTTAACTAAGAAAAATAAATCTTAAAACTAGGATTGTTTATGTTTGATGAGACTCCATGGTTCCAATATTGAGACTGGAGAAGCTTGATCAATTGACGACGATCCTTCAGACAATACCATGTCACCACACAAAACATTATTATCATTACTCATAACATTGCTACTCACATCTTCAGACCACAGTGATGGACAATCAAGGCTAAGAAAGGCATCAATGTCTATATCGTCAATCCAACCCAATGAAATTTCATCCGAATTTTTTGGAACCGAATCCCCATCATTCGTCTCTGTTGTCCCAGTTTCATTCGCTGAATAACCATAGTCCGACAACCAGTCTTCATACTTCTCTTCATTAAACTGCATCGTAGAATCATTCATGAAATTAGGAGGTGGGAATCCTGGGTCGAGTAGGAGAAATTGTGATTCGGAGAAATCGCCATTGAAGGTATTAGGAGAACCCATAAGTGGGTTTTGCCCAATTTGTCTATCTCCATCGTGATCAGTTTGAGCTACATCATGGTGTGATTGCACTGAACTAAACAAATCACCATTGAAGGAATAAGGAGAGCCCATTAATGGGTTTTGTCCATCACGACCACATTGAACTGATTGTGCTTCATCATGCTGTAATTGGACTGTTTGGGTACCAAACAAATCGATAAAGTTGTACACTTTAACAGCTTTCCCCTTCTTTTCCCCAATCTGGTTTTGAAGCGAATTAATCCGATCATACACAGCTTGTGATTTGCACTCCAATTTACAGCGCAAATCCACCAATTCCTCTCTAGCCAACTTGCCCAGAAACTGTTTGTTAAAATTCCTACCTTTGATCTCTCCTTCAAGCTTCCTCTTTCTGTCCCGCAAAACGCTCACAAAATCGTATCTCTGTTTGCACTTACTGTTCTCTCCAAGTCCTCGGAATATCCCAATAATGTCGCTCACAGTCGTCTGATTTTCAGGCCAAGTAACAATTTCTCCGTCGGGTCCGAAACAGACCAAACAAACGGTGACGTAACAGAGCTCGGCGAGCTCGCAAGCTTTCGTCTTCAATGCCAACATTCGCTTCTTGAAAGCGCACCTTCTGGAGGTCTCCGTTGCAGGTATTTTGGCATTGCGCTTTCTCTTCCTCATTGTCCCTCCTCCTTGCTGTTGATTCAATGCAGGACGACCCATTGAAATTAAGTTTTTGTTCTCTGCAGTGGTTGTAACAGAAACTCTAGATTGTTGTATTGATCACTGATCAGTACTGTTCCAGAGCTCACTGTCCCTCTCCCTCTCTCTTTATATATATAAGTGATTTTGGAGCGTTGCATTGAAGGAAACTTTCAATGGTTTCCTTTGTTAAACTTCATAATTCAAACGACTTGCGTTCAGACTTAACTGGTTCCGAACTAGCCGTTAATCTAGCTATTAGACTCTTACATTGCATATTTGCATCTATATATTTACGGAAAGAAACCAGCCACATCAGCTTACATAAAGAAAAACCACCAAGCCTTTGGCTTGGTGGCCACCGGCTTGTCCTAAACCTTAGTGCTCTGGGAGTGAAGAGGTCACTGGGTCGAGCCAGGGAAGTGGCACGTTATTGGATTTAATTGCCATAACGCTTACATATAACCCACTTTTGCCCCCAGGGCATATGGCTCAGCGGCACCAGCTGTGGTCTCAAGTTTGGGGTAAGGCGGAGTCCCGGGTTCGAGTCGGCCAATGTGCACGCTCACTTGGTGATTTAACCTGCCCACTCAGCTGTCCCTGTCGTTGTGTCGCATAACCTGCGACTTACATTCCACTGGCATTCCGAGGGCACGGGTCAGTGGACGGGTCCTTAGGTCCCGCCCCAACCTAAGCTTACATAAAGAAACATATAATTGCCAGAAATTGTTTCGCCTTAGTTTATATAATTGTCATATAATTGATTTAATCCAACGATACATTTTTTTGTTCGGAAAAAAAATCAAATTCAATATGAAAATTCTAGTAACCGGTTTTCATCCCAACTAGAAAAATAATAATAAAAATAAATAAATTATTGTTAGGCCCAATCCATCAATGTTCTATAACTCAAACCGAAAATAAGAAGTTCAATTAGTACCATAAATTCGGTCCATATTTTGAGAACCTTCTAGAAATGGAGAGGTAAATCTTTTAACTTTTTTTTTTAAGAAACAAAAATAAAAGTACAAAAGGTAGAAAAACAACGAAAAAAAAATCAAGTTGGAAGAAAAGAAAAAAGAAAAGGAAAGAAAGGAAGAGAATCAGGTTAGGAAAAAGAATCAAGAAAAAATGAACGAAAAATATTTGGTTGGATTGTTGATTGGAGAAATTAGAGAAAATGAGGAATTTTGGGGATTTGGAAATTTGATTTGAGAGTCATAGTATAAAAGGGGGTGACTTTTTCTACTTTACGGACATCTTTCTTTTTGCTAACACACTCCCTCTCACGTGAGTTAATGTTTTAGTTGGCTTAATGACAAGTTTAGTGATCTCCATCTCTCACACACACACACTCTCTCCATCTCTCACGTGCACAACTTTGTCAACAACGGATTTTTGTTGTCCAGCCACCATTGTTGTTGTTGTAACCATCAAAATGAAACTTAGACTTCCAGAAGAAAAACTCAACAAAGCACGAATATTTTCATCCACCATAACCACCGAAATCACCAAAAGAAGCTCGCACCACCAAAACTTCTCTCCTTCAATCCGGCCGACTCCAACCACCATTTTGGAAACCAAAGACAACGTTGAGCTCACAAGAGTAAGGACTATGATTTCCAACCAATTTCTGGCCTTATTGAAAAGTTTTGCAAAATCCTCTGAATTCTATGTTAGTTTGAGAAATTTTCTGAATTGTTTTTTTCAAAATCATCAGAATATTAGTTATTTTTAACAATCCTATAATTTTTTTGATATATTTTATGAAATCATCTAATATTTTTTGCTTAATTTCGAAAACACCTCTAAATTGTTTTGATGAGTTTTTCAAAATCTTTAGAATTCTGGGTATGTTTGAGAAATCCTCTGATTATCTAAATTTTTTGTTGTTTTTTGTTTGATTTAAGAAATCCTCTAATTTTTTTGATAAAAAATTCATAGGATATACGGTGATAGAGTTTAAAGTTTAGGATTTGAGTTTTAGGATATTGAGTTTAGGATTTAGGATTTTGTGGTTTTGAAGATTATAATTTAGTGTTTAGGATTTTGGAATTTAGGACTTAAGGTTTAGAGTTTTGAGGTTTAGGAATATTGGTTAGTAGCTAAGATTTTATGTTTTTCTTCTTATTTTTGTAAATTTCTCTTAATTATTCATTATTCGTAAGATTTTTTTATTTAAAATTAAAAATGTGATTGTTAACAATCAAAGAGATTCTATGAAATTCAGGGGATTTTTGATAATAGAGTTAAAATTTAGGTTTTAAGAGATTAGAGTTGACTATTTAGAGTTTATGATTTTTGGATTTGGGGATTAGAATTTAGTTGTTTTTGTTTGATTTTCATAAATCCAATTTATTTTTGATATATTTTATGAAATCCTCTGATTTTTTTATTTTTTATTTTTTCTTAATTTCAAAAGCTCTTCTAATTTGTTTTGGTAAGTTTCAAGAAATCCTCAAAATTTTGGGTAAGTTTTAGTAATCCTCTAAATTTTTGGTTGTTTTATGTTTGGTTTTCAAAAATCTTGTAATTATTTTTGATATATTTTATGAAATTCTCTGATTTTTTTTGCTTAATTTTGAAAACTCATCCAATTTATTTTGGTGAGTTTTGCGAAAAAACTCTGAATTCTGGGTAAGTTTGAAAAATACTTTGAGTTCATTCAGAGTATTTGACGAATAAACATTTAAACATATATCGACCATAAATCTTATTGGAAAAAAAAATTCTCGTAGGTTCCGAATCTATATTTTTTTAAAAAGAATTCGACTTGTATTTTACGACATAATTTTTTTATGTTATATTTGATAGGGGTGTAATGATTACAAGGATAATTAAATTACATGGACGAACAAATACTCGTATTTGATATGCATGTATATTTTTTAGGCAATTTGTTTTTCATATTTTGGGTGTAATGGTTCATGGGGAGAGGTGGATAATAATTATCCTAGTAATACATTATACTCTTATTTATTACCCTCTTATCACACCCTTATTTAGAAAGAAAATAAAAATAATGTGGTGATGGCAACATATTTCAAGCGAGTGGGAATTTATTAGAATTATGATAATTTTGTCTTAAATTATTTGAAGTATGTATTAAAATATTCAAAAGCTTAATCAATGAAATACACATTTTCATTAAATAAAAACATGCACGAACAGCTCGAACAATATCAACCAGTAATGTTAAAATGTTGTCCATAAATTATATGGCATGTATGAGTAAGGGGAGTTGGTGGATCAGACAATGAACCAGTGATGATATGATTAGCAACCCAATGATTTGCAGCTTCAGTGTAATGAACACCATCCCAACTAATAACCGACGAAGGATCTTTGCAGGAACCGGCGTAGATTTCAGAACCATTGACGTTCGCCTTATTCCCACACCAGACATCTACACCATCTTCATGGTATCCACAACATATCGTTTTTGGATCAGCAAATCCTTCTTGTTTTGCATTTCCAATCAATCCATACTTTGCGGCGTACAAATCAACATACGATAACGAGGCATCTGACAGCTTTCCCTTTAGTTCCACTACTTTTTCCTTGAGCTGCCTATTGAACTCGACCGATATCTCGTTTTGATCTTTGACACAACCATTCTGGTCAAGCTTGCCTGGTTGCGGGTTAGTGATGTGGTGTAGAGTTACTGGCAGACAACCATAAGGTCCTGTGTTGTGAATACAAAATGTCCTTGCCCCTAAACCATGTAGGTACTGAGAGGCATTCCGCGAGAGAGTAAGCCCATTGTGAATCTATCTATATGATCAATGAATTCACAAGTACTAGCAAAGGAACTTACTATGATGGCAGCACCCAGTTGGTTAACAATGTCAGGGATCGTTGTAAGAATTTCTTGGTAACTCATCGCAGCACGATAACCAGCAGCAATATCATTCTGACCAATATCGAATATATAAAGAGCCTTCGAGAACTCGTCAGGTCTCGGGAGTCTACTTTTATCACAGTCGTTAATTTCAGCTGCAACAAACCATATTTATTTTCATCAGAACAAAAATTATTTACCCTTCTATTGGCAAATATGCATCAAACTTTCATTTGGGAATTAATACTATTTACCTTGGTTATAAAGATCGGTCGTCCTTGACTTAAATTGGTTGAAATGTTCAGTTTGAACATCAAGAGCAAATGGGCTCACCCCATTCTGGAACCATGATTCATTCTGGTGCCTAATAGTGGCACCCCCAGTGGCAAAATTAGCACCATGACGGAAATTGGTTCCAATTGAATCAAGGTATGCATTCAAATAAGGCAGTCCAAGGTGTTCAGCTGCACAATTGCAAACAATTTATATAGATACACACATATAAATATAGATTAGAGATAAGCAATCAATTGTTACCAATGAAGTCGATTATGAGGCGTCCATCGGAGCCCCTGCCAGAAGGCTTATGGAAGAAAGTAGCGCCTGACGGAGACGCCATTGGATAAAATGCAGCTGCAATTCCACCTGTATCTGAATTTGAATCCCCAAAGTTGTAAATTGCAGGGAAGTTACAGGGTGATAATTCATCCAGTCCTTCTTGGCCTCTCACACTCATCATACCCCATGAAAACAAAATCCAAAAAATAATTCCTCTCGCAAACTCCATTTCTCTTGTGTCGAGCCAAATCGGCCACTGGATCATCTTCATAAAATAGGCATCTCCAACTGTGTGTTATCTTTGCTAGCTCAACTATTGTTCAATATATGTTGTTTGTGTCTTCATCTGATGTCTTACCTTAATGGAGATCATATGTTGTTTCCTTGAAGTTTTGTTCAAATAAAAGGCTTGATTTGGTGATTTACAATTATGTGCGCCTGAAGGGACCTTTTTTCATTCCTTTCTTCATAACTTTGGTTTTACATTTTTGTTATCTTCTTCAATTCATTGTTCACCTATGCAAGGTACCCTATCCCTATGGACTACTTTTTTTCGTCTACAACTGTTATTTCTGAAAGGATATCAATTGTACGTGAAGGATGTATAAACTCGATCTTATGGTTTTTATGTGTCAATTAAGGCTCGTCGGACATAAATTAAGTTCAAATTAGTCGCGTACCAAGGCTTTGCGCAGCATCAATTTATAAATATCACCCAAAACTTTGATTACAAGTTAAAAAAAAGTAGTTTACATTTAAATTTAAAATTGCACCGCATCATGCCATCATGCACAATCCAGTCAGATTTCAATTTGATTAATGACAACAATACTTGTTGAATCCCCATTTAAATAGCTGACCTTTGATAAACTCCTAGTAGCATAAATTAAAATTTCATAAACTCTGAGTTATTGTCGAAGAAATAGATAAAAGAGAATAAGAGATGTGTGATAGCAGTTGCCACTTACGTCATCAATAACATTGATCCATTGGAGAGATAAAAAAAAGTGTCATTTTTTACTACAATACAAAGCAGATCACCATAATATTACAAACCAAAAACACTGCAAGCCAAAAATACACATCCGCAATGATAAATTGGCCTTAAATTGAGTGAAAAATACACTTACATCAAAACAAATGTCCCGTAATAGTTTTACAAAGTAATCTTATGAGAATTTTTACGTATGAGCCGATATAGAAGCCTGCAAACCAAGCCTAAACAATAGCTTAAGAAAGTGAAATTTAGTCCCAGAATTGAGGACAATAGACACATAAATAGAGTACCTTTTTTGTATCCATAGCATCACTTGAACTCCCTCGTTTTCGGTCCTTTCTTTTATCATCGTTTTGCTATTGCCCTTACAAAAGCTTAGAACAAAGAGTGAGCGAGAGACACAAAACCGCAAAACAAATCAAGAATTAAGGAGCGTATACACCAAAATCCAACCAAATGACATGAACTATCTCAGTTATTTCCTCCCTGATTATATGAAATATGCGTGCCAACTTACCACCAAATATGTTGAGATCAAGAATAACCTGCTCTAGACACCCGCTAGAAAGAAGGATTAATCCAGCTGAGGAATTTGGAAAGGGAAAACACAAAGAAAATGGCAAAAAGAAGGTTCATGAACCAGAGAGAATGGCTGAATGGGCTGACATTTCCAAAACAGATTTCATGAAAATGACTAATGAGCGGTCCATAATGCTCACTTGGCCTCACCAAAAACTCGCATTCATTAGTTCAAAGTTGTCGAATTCATGCAGTTACTACGTTTTTAGCATCCCAACATTGCCAACCACCAAAAAGACAACCCTGCAGAAGATATAACACCAGGAAATTGCTTATCTTATCATAAGCCATAGTCACAAAATTCTAAAGAAAGTAGAACTTTAGAACATAAGCCAAAGCTTGAATATTCTTCCAAAATTACGAAAGTCAAACAAAGAAATTTCTTTCAAGATAAATAAGATAAAATAAATATAAAAAAGAAAATTCAAAAATTAATAGAGAATGAGAATGAAATGACAAATTTTGATCTCACTCTGACAGTTCTAACGATTCTAAACTCTAAAGTGGTCATTTACATTGATATTATTTCTCACATATTATTCTAACATTAGGTATCCTTGTATCATAAGTAGTTATAAAGGTCGTAATGTCTGAACATGAACTTAAAACATCATAAGAGAATAAAATATACATATGATGATGAATAAAATAGCATTGCAAGGGAATAAAATGAATGGAAGATAAATTTTTTAAAAGTTATGATTTGTTGACCAACCATTGTATTTATTCACAATCATTCTACCGAGGATAATTATCATGGACAATCTTTTGATTGCTTCATAATTTCATCATCGTCAGATTTTAATGCCATTTAGCCTGTTAGATTAACATAGAGTTTGTTTAGCCTATAATTAGAAAAATATTTTCTAGGAAAAGAGTGAAAATGTAACAACATAAGAAGAAAATCATATGGCATTGGAAGGAGAGCTTGCCTTTCATCTTGAAGGCCCCTTTTATTTCTAGTACTAATCTAGCACCATAATGGATTACTTATCTCTGGGCTTCCAGCAACTTCACTTGGAGTAGGCAATCCCAACATATTTTAATTTTTGAAGAATTTTATAGTTTCATTCATGGCTTATTTGTTCTTCCAGTCTCATGTTTTCTAGCAGACATCATGCTCATCATTTGGACGCGAAGTCCCAAAGCAACCAAAGCACTATCTGAAGAATAAATATGAGGAAATTAAATTGCTACCCTATGAAATAGTTTTGTTTTCTAATAGGAGTTTCACGAAATTAAATAACATACATACATGTGTGTCTCAGTGAATTAAGCTAACTTTTACCCACATAGATGCTCCTCTTATCCCCATATAGTGTTATTGTAGAATCAATAGAGACAAATAGAACCACATGCATTATGAAATAGTAAAATAGTGTCTAATGAGCATCAGATTATTTTCAAACCCAAGTAACCTGTCACAATATAAACTCTCAATAATCACTGATTAACACAAAGTATAATAGATAACTCATCGTTAAAGGCTGCAAATATGCATTGTAATACTAATGAACTCATATATTTAAAAAGACATGTAGAGAGCAACTTTCATTCATCGATAAATATAAGATATAACACTTGGCTGTCTGAGTCATTGGAAATTCATGTCTCTGACTGTTTTTTTTTCTCTTTTCAATAAATTTCATTTGGTAGCCTGGGAATTTACAAAGTACATATGCGTGGTTACAATGGAGAAGCTCGTGAATGGGTATTAAAGGCAGCATCTTCTAGAGGGTTTTACCAACAAAATCATTGGAGAGCAGACATTAGGGAGTACCCACAACTGCAAGGGAGTGTTTGAATCCTCTTTCTCCATTTTGTGAGTGCAGGTCCCATTCTGAGTTGTAACATCAATGTTGCAATAAAAAATTCTTTGATGAATAGCACTTGAGATAAGTAGGATCTGAACCATTAGTATCTGGGAAGAAATCTCAAAGTTCAGTATAGGGTATATAACAGATCTCAAGATATTTGTGTTGCATGTCAATATATTTAGAAAACTATAAGAGAACCATATTTGCATCCATAAATATATAATATAACTCTGTGCACAAAGATGAATGAACTAAACCAAATAATCAAGAATCAAGCAAATTTCATCTCCAAATCGTACAATAAGATGAAAATGGAACGAATTACATAATCAAACAACGAATTCAAACAAATTTGATCAATACGTTATCATAACTGACCGTATGACCTGATGTGGAGGATTTGAGGGGGCCATTACCGCTAGGTGCTACATGATTCTTTGCTTTGAAAGAAACCTTTCCCTGTCATGGGAGACAGATCAATAAATCGCATTCCCTGTCATCGCAGACATTGAGTATTGTAGTTGTGATATGATAGTACTTGCAAGAGGATCATTGTTGGGTGGAGAAAAATGGAGAGAGGAGACAACAATGAAAGGTTTCGGTATCTGTCAAAAAGACGCATTAGCATATGCAGTAACGGAATAGTATTCGAAAATTATCTTTTTGAGTTTTTTTCGAAACTATTTGTTCGTGAGAGGTTCATGTACTGGACATAAAGACTAATCACATTCCCAGATTTGTGAACAATGAAAACCGACAGTGCGAAGAAGAGAACAGTCGCAAAGAAAGGTAATTAATAAATCGCAGGCATTGACCATTGGATTCTTGTTCTCCAATGCTTGAGAATATTATTACCATTCTTCTCAGAATTAATATTACTAGAGTCACAACCCGCGCTACGCGGCGGGTTGTTTCTCTTCTCTCTTTTTTTAGTTTTTGTTTTTGTTTTTGTTGTGTCTTAATATTTCTTTCTTGAATCTTGTCAACATGATAATTAATTTCTCGGTGTTTAGTTTTTTCTTGAAATACAACATTCATGTTGGCTTAAGATGTAATATCCCTTTGTCTTTGAGTAGATAACGAAGTCTTATAATCTTTAATTACTGCATATAAGAAATGTCTGGCTTTATTGTCGTAAGATATAATATTCTTCCATCTAGTCTGCCATATAATATATTTTGATAGTAGTATTCATTGAAAAATACACTGGTCTACATCCTAGATATATTCTGAATCTTGAGAATATCTAAAATGATATATGATTTCATTTTCAGAAGCAATAGCTGCTCACTTTTTCAACTTCTTTTTGACTATTTTGCTACTTTTATTTAATGTTTTGTCTGTTTTGGTTTGTTTTTTTCGTCTTGTTTTCGAATAAGACTTCTTCGCCATCTTCATGATTTGTTGTTCTAATTTTGTTTATGTTTTCTTCCACCAAAAGAATTTTTGTTGGTCAGAACTTACTTGTAGTTGCAAATGGAAGGAAATCTTGTGAAAGAGTCTAGATTTAAAAGTGTTTGTGTTTTCTGTGGTAGCAGTACTGGGAAGAAGGATTGTTACAAAGATGCTGCCATTGACTTAGGTCAAGAGCTGGTATGTGATTCATAAGATATGTCGTTTGATGTTGTGTTTTTCAATTGTTAGGTTTGAGGTGTAAAAATCGATGAGTGGATTTTCATTATTGTTCATGAAGGTGTCTCGGAGGCTTGATGTTGTTTATGGAGGTGGGAGTATTGGTTTGATGGGTTTGATTTCTCAAGCTGTTCATGAAGCTGGAGGAGGTGTTCTTGGGTGTGTATTGGTTCTTTTTTTTTCCGTTTGTTGATGATTATTTTACTTAATGGTTTTTGTTGGGATTTTTGATACAGGATTATACCCAAATTTTTTATGTCGAAAGAGGTTGAACATATAATTGATGTAGTTTTAATATTTGGCCTTTTTGAAAGCTTCTTTATGTGTTAAAGATTGCATTTTTATCATTTTTGTTGTGGAGCTTAGATCATTGGAGAAACAGTTGGGGAGGTAATGCTAGTTGCAGATATGCACCAAAGAAAGTCTGAGATGGTTCGTCATTCTGATTGCTTCATTGCTTTACCAGGTTCTCTGTGCTTTTCATTTTTGCAAACACTTTTTTTCATTGTTTTTGGGTTTTGTAGAATACTTATGATGTTTAGTTTTTGATTATACTAACTTGGATTTTAGGTGGGTATGGAACTTTGGAGGAGCTGTTTGAAGTGATTACTTGGGCTCAACTGGGAATCCATGACAAGCCTGTAAGTATATACAAATTCTGTTTTCATTTCAGATGTCTTTTTATGAAAAATTCTGGAGGTGAACTTTATAATTGTCTTTTAGGTGGGTTTGCTCAATGTCAATGGTTATTATGATTCTTTGGTCACTTTCATTGACAATGCTGTTGATGATGGGTTTATTAAGCCCTCTGAGCGGAACATCTTTGTCTTGGCAACAAATGCCAAAGAACTTGTTCAGAAACTGGAGGTGGGTTTTGCAACATTTTTTCAGTTTTGAAAGTTTTTTTTTATTTGGGAAAGACAATCAGGTTTTACAGAAAGAGTTTTATTTAGTTTATCAATTTGGTGTGTCACCTTTTTTCTTATTCGTTGGTTTTGAATGATTACTTTTGTTTTTTTTTATCAGGAGTATGTTTTTGTATGTGATGGAGGCATAGTAAAAAATTAAAACCAATAAAGAGCTAAGAGTGGAAGACACATAGAGAAATGCCAAAGATCATGATGTATCAGCAGGTGGTATTAGATGGTTTTTTTTTTGGCATTGGGTTAGAAAGTGAGAGTTTCTTATGTATTTTGTGTTTGAAAAATCCATTTGTTGTGGAGTTTCAACAATGTTGTACCTTATGACAATTTCGGAGGATTGTAATTTTTATTGGTCATTTTTATTGTGAATTTTGGCATTTGCAGAATGCCTAGTTACTTGTGATTTATGATGAAAAATGATAATTGGTAGTAGAAAACTTAAAGGGAATTAATAATTGGTAAAACAATATATAAGGCTATTCTACAAAGTAATTCGAGATGTACAATTTGTGTTTCATTGATCTTTAATAATATCTGAAGAGCAAAGTGTGCTCATTAAAGCACTATAAGAAAGAGATGAAGATGTTGAAGTGAAGAGTCAAAAGTAATACAGTGGCAATCGATTATAAATCAAGGAAAAGCATAATGTACATAATGAAGTGGGAAAAAATATCCTAAATTGTGCATAGAAACAATATAATATATGACAAATAGCACAATATATTACAAATTAAAACTGTCCGAGAGCATAGAAACATTACATATATATTTCATTACCATTTATATGAAGCGTTTACCACATGTTGTCATCAATAAAAGTTGTTTGTTTGCATAAACATTAGCAAGACATTTGGAAAATCTCTATTTACATCACCCAGTCTTATTTGCATAACTCTTTATTGTAGTTTACTTATTTCAAAGGCTGCTAACTCTATTTACACAAAAGAGAAGCGTGATACTCATACCATCCAAAATGATAGTTGTAGACTATAGCTGACAACAGATTTGTTGAACTTCATGTAGACCAAGAACACTGGAGTGAGCCACAAGAAGTGCTTCACCTCAATTCTTTCTCTTGTTAATATTGTCAAACATATCAAGAATTGTTTTACCTTTTTTGTTGGTGGAAGCAACAGTTTTCTTTTGTTTTTTGTTTTCTCTCTGTGGCTCTGCAATAGTGATAATATTCCTGCAAGAATTCCAAATATAAGACAAATAAGTAGATTTTACTATCATGAACATAGATTCTTCGTTTTGCTAAGTAGATTATTAAAAATATAAGCTAAGGGTCATATGAATTGCAAGATAAAATATGCTCACCTAGTTTTTTGTTTCATTTTTTTCTGTATTGCAGCAGAAATAGGTTCATCATCAGATATTGATGTATCAGAATCATGCAACAATAGCTGTTTATTGTATTTGCTCCTTCGAACAGACTTTGATTTTTCAGGAGTTTGTAACTGCAGTCCATCAAATTTGTTGCTGCTCTGGGTGTTTGAGTAAGTTGATTCCTTCGGCAACAAATCTTCAGCTATTTTGTTTCTAGTATCTGTTTTTAGCACATCTGCATCTTTCATTTGGTTGAGTGATGTATTTTCTCCATCCAACACATCATAAGATACTTTTGAAACTTTAAAACAAATCGTTGTAGCCCTTTTGTTATTCAGATTAATTGCAACTTGGAAATTATGATATGTTGGGAAAATATCCGCAATAATTTGTGGCAGAACATATCGATTTGCACCTTTCATTGACATAATTGTAGCAGCTGATATACCAATCATTTGTTCAGCTTGTCTTCCAAATATTGTAAACAGTGCAGTACCAGTTTGATCTTCAACTGTGGCATTCAGGATATAGCTACATGACATAAAATCATATGTGAACACCATGAATATAAAACATTACAGGTTTCTTTGAATAATAAGATAAAATACACGCATTTGTGATTTAGTATGTAACTTACCAAGGTATTGGAGTTTGCTCAATAACACTACACTAGGAGCACAGTATTTTATCTCTCCAATGTTTTGTTGTACTGTTGCATGTTGGACATGTTGGATACCACCATCCATCTGCCACATCTACACTCTTTATCCTTGCTTTACATGTGAACTTTTTTTTCTGCATGTTGTTTGTGAGATGCAAAATTATTAGCAAACTAATTCGATCAATCTCAAGAATAATGACATGTATGTGAAGTTATAAATACTTACAGCATCAGTGTCTCTGTCCAATAACAACAATTCAGCAACTGTCTTTCTATTTTTCATCATGTCATCATCAAGAGTTGACAACTTCGCTCCACTGTTTGATATTATTTCTAGCATCTTAGGTTGTACTATCTTGTTTTGTAAAAAAAGTATTTGTCAATAATTATTATTGCAAAATATAATTCTGGAAATAAAAATCGTTTAAACAAACCTTCCTCTTAGTTGCTGAACTTCTGGTATTTCCAAATCAACATATATTTTTGAAGCTGATGTGCTACTTAAAATAGTTTTTCCTATAGAGAACCAAAAAAAGTAGCATCAAATGACTAAAAATGACTCTCGTACATAAATACCAAGAAGATTGTGCTTAAGGATCAATGGAAGAGGAAAGTTGTGGAGCTTCACCTCATTTTGTGGACACAAGTCCTAAAAGAAACTTTTGTATATAAATTATGAAGTATTCATGGACATAATATTTTGCAACCACATAACACTAATGATGTTTTGGATAAGCTTTGACTTTTGCTTTGACTTTATCATATTTTTTTGTTCATTGTGTTAGTGCAAGACGATTATTTCTTTCACTGTCATTTTATCTATTTCTTTTGAATTTGAAATTTAGATGAAGTAATTTGAATTTTCCGAAAAAGTTATAATGGGATCTATGGTATTCCTCGGAAGGTAAAAGTTTTCTTTATTAGGGTATCTACCTAATAATGCATCCATGCAATTCTTATACATTATTTGTCTGTATTTGTATTGTACTAAATTTATTATATCCATACATATCACAGAGGATGACTTACGAAATTATTTGTTTCCTAGCAATGCTTTTTAATATGAATTTATACAGTTCTATCCATACCAAAAAAGCATGAATATATACATAACATCATATTTTGACGTTCGTAAAACTATAAAAAATTAAAAAGACGTGGAAGAATTTAAAAGGCAAATAAAGAACATATCTACTTATTGATGTTGCATTTGGGCAAAAACACGGAACATCATGTTTTGAGGTTCACAAATTGATCAAGTGGCATCCATGAAGTTAAAACCCCAGTAAAGAACAGATCTACTTATTGATATTTCAATAGGGAAAAAGAGTAAAAGTATAATAAAATCAGCTAGACTCTTTCATATGAAGCATAGATAATTATTTTGCCATTGGAACACACCTTGAAATGTAGTCACCATCATTCCTGCACATATGATTATCACTGGATTCTTCTTTGATTTCTCAGATATGCGTTGATAGTCATATTTCATGGCTAAATCTCCCCAAAGTGTAACTGATATTATATTGAAGCTAAACAATTTTCCACAAACAATTGCTATCAAAAAATTTTGGTTGACAAATCAAAGTATTTATATCTAAAAATCATCATAATATTAAAATACCAAGTTTTACTAACACATTTTCAGAAACTGTCATATTTATCATATTTAGAAAACATATGGTAGTAAAATTAGTGTGATACTTACATCTCATCTTCGAAATCTAACTTTCGAACTTTAACCATTCGTTGGTTGCTTCGAATTTCTTCTATATCATACGCCTTCAATATTTGGCCCACCATGTCTGTCAAAACATAGTTTTCTCATAATGTTTTTTTTTGTTTTTTCATAGCTAATAAACTTGTGTACTATTGATGTATACCTGTCAGATAAACTTTATTCCGAACTCGAGATTCCATTTCAGAGTAGTTTGAGAAATAAAATCTATCAGGAGGAAACTCATTTTTTGCATCCACAGTTCTTTCAATCTTAATCCTTTTGTCAAACTTAATCATGTATTCATTTGGACATGAGCGATAAGTGTTTCGAACAGGAAAAACTGCGAGATTGCTGAAGTAATAAATATCCTTTTCATGAAGCACTGCCTTGAAATATTCTGCATTTTCTGGTCGTATGGTTGCAAGTATGCTGTCACCCTATAAAAATATTGATGGTGTGGAGTGTTTTTTTTTTCCTTTCAAAGTATCATAACAAATGATAGAGAAAGATATAATATTGTAGTCAAAGCTATCGATACCTGTTCATCCACAAGATATGCATCAACACTCATTAATAAACCATTCTCAGCATGATTAATAGAATCCCACAGTCTAGCAATCCTTGTCTTAATCTTCCAGTCACGATTAGAAATTTGAAGTTGGGCAATGAAATGATAATCCATAATAGTCGAATGCTGTGTTGTTAACCTGCATTAAAAAAATTCCATTAGATTGTTAAACATAAAACAAACATTTATAGTTTATTAAATGTTAAAATTATATTGCACATAAAAACAATAATGTATTGATCATCACCTGTCATCAAACCATCAAAAATTTCACGATATACTATATTTCTTGTATATCCTTGCATCTGTTTATCGCCATCTCCAGTCATAACTCTAAGACCGTCATAAGAAGTCACACGAGACAGAGCAACATAAAGCTGACCATGGGTAAAGATTGGTTTTGGCAAATATAAGCCAACCTTTTTTAGAGTTTGCCCCTGGCTTTTGTTAATCGTCATAACATAACATAATTTGACTGGGAATTGTCTTCTTTTCAATACAAATGGATATTTCGGATCTTTCCCATCCATAATTATTCGGGGTATGCATACCTTTGAACCTGCATGGCTACCACTTAATATTCTACCTTCAAGAACTCTATCTCCTAGATGAGTTATAAGAAGTCTTGTTCCATTGCATAAACCATCAGTCTGATTTAAATTACGAAGTAACATCACAGGTGCATACTTCTTAAGTGATAGCTTATGATTTGGGACCCCATTGAAAGCCATGGAATTCAGCACATCAGTAGTGTATAGCAAATCAGATGCCATAGAATGTTGTGATATTTTGCATATTGAATCAAAACTGTAATAGGTTCTTTCCACGGTTGGAATAAGTGATAATACATATGAATTAATCATCGCAACAGTGTCATTTGTGCCTGTAATGATGACTCTCTCATTCAAATAAACAACATCATCATACAGAGAGTGTAGGTTGTCATAAATTTCTGAGACCATGGCATGTAACTGATCATTCTGGGAGTCGACTAATAATCTATTAGGGATTTGAATCCAGCTTGCTTCTCCATCATCACGATCAATAGCAAATGAAGAAACTCGTCCATCTCCAACATCTAATATCCATTGTGCAAACTGTGTCAAACTCTCTTTATCAACAACATTAAGTTGATCTGCTTGCAATCGCATATTTTCCTTCAGCAAATATACTATACAATGTTTCCACAAATATGACTTAGTTATTGAGGCATTAACTGTGTCATATCTAGTGCCATTCAACACTACAGGTAAGATTTGTCTAAAGTCACCACCTAACAAAATGGTTTTTCCTCCAAATGGCTTTGTGTTAGTTTCACCATCATCTAGAGTGATTATATCTTGCAATGTTCTATCAAGAGCCTCAAAACAATATCTATGAGTCATAGGTGCTTCATCCCAAACAATAAGACTTGCCCTTGCTACCAGTCTTGCGAGTTGAGTTCCTTTCTTAATATGACATGTTGATGTTTCATTGATATCAATAGGGATTTTAAATCGTGAGTGTGCAGTACGACCACCAGAAAGTAACAATGATGCAATTCCAGATGAAGCAACAGCAAGCACAATTCTTCCTGTAGATCTTATGCTTGAAATTATTGTTTGATATAAAAAAGTCTTCCCAGTTCCGCCAGAACCATAAACAAAAAAAAGGCCACCTTGTTGATTATTCACTTTATCTACTACAACATCATATATAACTTTTTGTTCCATGTTCAATTGATACTCTAGATATTTGCGTTGCTCTCTAGGATCACTAACATCATAATTCATTTCTTCTCGTAAGAGTCGATTGTTCAATTCATCAAATAATTGGCCTTGTGGCATTGGCAAGCCATATTCAGAAAGAGAACTGTTTGCCCTGTTCAGTAACATCTCTAGCTCAAAAAGGATGTGATTCTTCATTTCAACTTGTGATATGTTGAAGTTTGGTAAATTCAGCTGCTGTCTTAATTTATATAATATATCATCTTGGAAATTTAGCCAATGATCCTCCCATAACTTTAAAGGATCACTAACATTGCAAAAAAGCAGCAAAGTAATAAATAGTTGTCTTAACTGAATCGCTGTTGCAAACACAGATGCTTCATCTAATGACTCGTGCCATTCCTTATCATTACCCAGTAACCCAAGTGCCATACACACAGATTGGAAATTTGGATGAATGACTCCCTCTACTGTCCTGATTTCAACATAGTTTCTAGGACCTCTCTGGACATTCAATAACATACGAAGATAATATAATTCGCCTGAGTTTGGTTCCACATATGAAATTCTGCCAATTGACTCTCCTCTTTGTCTAGTAATCCATTGCTTACCTCTATCATCCCAAACAAATTTAGAAGGAAATGAGGTATATGTAAGATTTCTTGCTGTTTCATCAGTAGAATTTCTATGCATCCATTCCGTAAACATAGTCTTTTCTATATTTGGTTGTTGAATGATATTGGATAAATTCCTCGAATCATCATAGTAAATATTTTGCATGAAAGGTAGATGTATTGACAATCTCTCAACAGGGGGATGTCTAAAATGAATATGATACTCAAAGAGACGCCAAACTGATTCATATGAAGCAAAATACCTACAGTCCAGATATTGTTGTATCTCATCAATAACACCAACTGAGCTTGATCCTTCATTTGACACATTTTGGCCAACGTGGCGCTCCAAGACAACTCTGGCTCTATCCGGTCCTTTATTGATATATTTAAATAAATATTTAATTGACCGAGATTTATTGCACCATTCGACATTAACATGAGCTTGATAACGCAACAACAACTCTTTGTTATATGGGACAACATATTTGTTATCCATCGGATGTCCATTTTTAAACACTGTATGTCCATTATCTCGTCGCCTATATAAGGCAAACCCATTCCCATCAATAGTTGTTTCTGGATGGAATGACTTTGGAAAATGCTTTGTACATCGGTCATTTTCCATACATGGCAAAAAAGGTCTTACCAAACCACAAGGACCATGAATCATAAATTTTCGAACAGTTTCATACAACATTGGCTGCGTTGATTGATCAGGAATTTCTGCAGAAATTAACTTGTCTATATCAACTGGAGTTTGACACTTGCTACTTGGATGACACCACACGACCATATGAACATGAGGCAAACCACGTTTTTGAAATTCAATGGTGTACACAACAGCAACAATATTGCCAAGATAATTGCCAGATCTTATATCAGCCAGGAAATGATCTACTTTCATTTTAAATACTCTCGTAACAAAATCTGGCCTATCCTCAATTTTTTGTCCTGGAATTACTTGAAGAGCAGATTGAATCTCAGGCCACTGCGAATTACATGTGAATGTGATAAAAAAATCTGGAAATCCGTAGAATTTACAGATGGCCATAGCATCATGGTAATTCTGAATCGTATAACGTGGTCCACCTGTAAAACTTGATGGCAACAAAATTCGTTTTCCAAGAGTATTTCCATCAATATTGCCACTGGCAAAAGCATCACAAACACCTTTGTAGCTTTCGGCTCGTAGTTTTTTTTGATTGAATCGAATAAAATTCAATCTCTGCTCTTCTACACAAGCATATGCATCTACAATAAACTGCTGAAAAAGCTTACCACCTCTGAGAAGTGTTTTCCCTTCATTACACCTTTGTTGCAACCTGTATGCATAATACTCTCTCATAGTTATGCACGTCCTTTTTGTAGTTCTTTTGGACATCATATGCTGATATTTGAGACATCTGGAATAACCATCTTCACCATAAGGAAAAAGAAGTGGATATTGCATTGCCATGAAATTTGGATGTAGTTCATCAATACGCTTTAATCCCTCAATTTTATCTTCAACAATTATATCTCTATGCTCAAAACCATCTCCAAAATCACCCACTATTAAACCAGCAATCTCAGAAGACACGGGAATGCTATATTGATCACCTTTTGAATCTCTTCTTGCACATAATCTAAGTTTAATAGGTCTTAGATCAGTATCATTGAACCTATCTCTTGCCATTCGAAATGCCTTTGCAACTTCATTGATTTCATCAAACATGACAATCAAATCTTTAACAATCTCTTTATCAGTGGTATCATTTTCAGTAGAACCGACAGCAATCATCCTATTGACAACTTCATGCTCAGTGTCATGCACATACAATTGTGCAAATTTAGGAGATTCTCTGTCTGCTGGAAGTAGAGATCCAATACGATGATAATTTTGTCCACCAAGTCTAAAAACATATGGTCCTGAAGAAGTATTGATGGAATGATCAATTTTACCACCAAGGGATGTAAATGCAAACATTGAGTTGTAAGTCCTGATATTTTTTCTAAATTTCTTACTTTTTGTTGATCCATTACAATCCAGTAATTGATCAAGTAACATAGGTGTTGGTCTCAATAGTGGTAACTTTATCTTACCACTATGACAACACACAGAGTAGACTGGCCTACGTGAAGAGTTGGATTTTAAGCGTTCATCATACCAAAAAATTGCTCCACAAAATTGGCATGTTAAGTCTGGTGACCCAACAGTTAGAGGTTCAATATTCAGTACTGGAGCGGTAGTAGCATCATTGCTAATCAGTTGGTCACTTGCCAATGAAGATGGCATAGCCTGACTGCGAAGACGATTTCTAATCAACCTCTTCCTTTTAGATCTATTCAATCTGCTACTCTCACCATATTCCATCCTATTGTCAAATGCATTCCATAAAAAATAAGCAACAAAAAGCATGTACATTCCCATCCATAAACAAATAAAGTTATCACACAAAATAACTACAATCATATAAAATACAAAATTAATATGGCTTACCTTGAGAAATTTGAAGCAACCTTCTAAAGCCAAAAAAACCAACGAAGAATAGCAGACAACAAATAATCTACCCTGTAAATAAATGGTCCATAGAAAGCAAAGACTTATTGTTAAAAAGCCGAAGCAAAAGCAAAAGACCAAGCTACAATAGCAAACAACAACAGGTCAATATTAATCATACAAATAATTGCAAATAATTCATATAAAAAGTCAACTACCAGTGTATCTTCTTGGAATTGTATCTGTTGTGTAAAAACAAAATGCAATCTTTGCAGTAGTACGGGTTGATAATAAAAAAAAGGAAAAAGTATATCCAAACCTGATAGACTCCTTTAAAGTAAAAATAATATTTCCAACAACAATAAGTAATCAGCAATAAAAAAACCAGACCATTTTTTAAGTAAATAAAAAAGGAGGCCATGATAGACCAAAAAAAATTTGTAGATGACAAAACCCCTGCATAAAAATAAAAAACAATAAATTTGGAACACAACAGACAAATCACAATTGACAAATGACAATTCCTTATGTACATCTATGTTAACGCCAGACTTTTCCTTGGTTGAAGGACTCAATTTATTGAATAAGAGAAAATGAAAATATACTCAGGAGAGAACATCATTATCATTTTAGTGATGTTAAGGAGACCTACTGAGCAATAATAGTTATGGCATTATATGTATTTTGACCGTTTGAGTTTAAACACATATTGAATATCATACCTTGGTGTGGCAGTTGCTCAATTTTTTTAAAGCGTGACTTATTTCACAAGATTAACTGCAGCTCTATCTCTCTCTATTTATTTATTTTTGGGAACTGGAGTCCATTCTTATTATTCTTAATCGAATTACATATCAACAGAATAATTGAATTCTAAAAGAAAAAAAAGGCAAAATTCCAAAGGAAAAGGTCAAAAACAAATTTTCATTGCGACCCGTAACCTGTTGCTCATGATGGTCATTCAACAATCCAATTTTGCATCACATTGTAGTCTCTTACACCCATTTATCGGGTTACCTTACTGTTTGGATACACCATTGGTGACAACCCACCATGAGAAAGACGATAGTTCGATATTATATTATAATATCATCAATGTCTCTATCGTTCAACATTTATCAAAAAAAAGAAAAGAAAAAAGCAACAGGGACAGGACTCCTGCAACTTAGAACACGTAATGTGAAAGGCAATAAATTGTAAATTATTAATAGTAGTAATTAATTGAATCAAGGAAAGAGGAGACGTATGGGACAGGGGAAGTGTAAAGGATATTAGGTTGCTTTGAACAATTCACATTTAATTTTGGGAAACCTAATGTTGCTGTCAATTCTCAATCTCTATGCGTTATATATATTAAAAAAAAGTTAGGAAAGAAAAAAAGAAACATCTAAATTCCATACACAAAAAAGAGAGGTGAGAATCCCATTATTAACTGCATTGTTCGTTTGCCTAATAAATATAGACAGCTTGTTTTGGCGACAAATAATACTAATAAGCAAATAATACATATTTTCAAACAATACTTTCTATATCATGAAGATTATAAATATTTATTTATAGCATATCATAATATGATGAATAATTTAGATATAATATATTTTTTGAGATTTGACCCACAACAATTTTTTGACAATGAATTTGAATCTTTCCAATAAATGGGGAAAATCATATTGACTAAGACCTTCATGCAAGCCAAAGTTCATTTAATAAGTATGCCATGATTTTATTTAAATATTGAAGATTTACAATCATCTCATCTAAAATAAGACCTTCTAATGCCACACTTTGTCAACATGAAGGATAATCATGACCAATGAATCTAAAGTTTATAATGACATCATTGCTTCATACGATCATGTTATTAGATGCGGATGTATGAGTAGATACAAATGTTGTTCCATATATATACTATCAAATAAGTTACAGTGATGTAAAACTCAAAATGAGCTCGACATTTGAATGTCAATCAGCAGTCACATGCTAACCAACTTCCTAAGTTACCTAATTAGTATCCCAAAATGTACATCACCGTAGCAACTAAGTCACATTTCCCAAAATATAGTCACCATGGGCTACTTACCATCACTTCTTGACATTTTCCAAATACCTGAGTCATGCTCACTTGGGTCTTCCTCCTCCTCACTTGAATCCTCTTTAAAGCTATTCATATACCTAGGTTGGTTTTGAAACAAATGTTTCTCAAGTTGAGCTACCCTTATCTTAAGCTCTTCATTCTTCATCCTTCTATTCCAAGCCTTATCTTCCACCTCTAGCTTTTTCATCTCAAGATCTGAAATTTTCTTCTTAAGTACTTCTTGTTCCTTCACCATAGTTTCCACAACTTGTGATAAATTGTTATTTCTCCTTTCCAACTTCACCCTATGCTTCCTTAACACATGCAGCTCCATCATGTTGAAGTCTCCAATATCCACCTGTGCGATTTCCACGACTTGTCTTAACATCCTTTCAGCTACCAGCTCTCTCATTATGTCTACATTTTCAGTAATGTTCACTCTTTCTTCTAGCACAGTGATAGGATTTGTGGATGAACCTATTGGTATGTTGACTCGCAGCACAAACATCATTGTACTATCAACAGGTTCTATTGTGTATTTCATCATATTACCTCCAAGGTTCATTACCACATGCTCCAACATGGTCACCCTAGAAACAAATGAAATAGGCTTCGCACAATCCATCTACAAAGAAACAATAATAACATCAATACCATTTTAACTCAATTTTTCACACATATCTCGATTCACCTTAACTCGGATAATCACCTAATTTGTTCAAAAAATTTATCATACAAAATAACTATCATCAAATACAACATCAAATTAGTACAGCCTTACCCTGGGAAATTTTGGACTAAACACAACAAAATAAAGATAAAAAACATGATGTAAAGCCTAGGTCAAAAGACTGTAAATCACACAGAGAGATACCAACAGAATAAAAATCAAACATTCAACAATTGAATTAACATACCTGAAGAGCAAGAAACTGGTCACTTGAGATCAAATGCACAACTAACTACAAAGAAGTAACTTTCCTGAAAAAATCAAACTAAAAAACATTATGCACAAATACAATCCATAAATTTTACAACTTCTAAATCATCAAAGCTAAATCTATTTCAACCCAGAGATTTTGCAAAGAAGCACAAATTTTTGAATGAACAAAAAGGTAACACATTCGGAGTACCATCAATTCGAGATACTCCATATCTTATTTGAAAAGAATGAATCATAAATAAAGTATTGGCATACGTGGACCATATACTTGATATGTCCACTATTGATTGCATTAAAAAGAAATATTCCTGCTATAAGACACACAAGTATCCGGCTACATGCAAAATTCACGTATTCTTTTAAAAAAAAAAGATCAACTGGTTTTTTGTGATTGTTTGTTAATTTCACTTGTCATACATGCACAATTAACGAATGGATTTTTTTATTTAAAAATAAACATGTCGGTAATCCACTTCTTCACATGTAAATGTCTCCGTGTTACAACAACAACTCACCAACTGTCAAAAAACAATGTGTAGAACAATTTCACAACACACGCTAAAAATACAAACACTACACGTGTATACATGAAAGTGAAAACCATAGAAACAAAAGTTATAATCAACTCAATGCCAACATGAGAAACCAACTTACAGTGAACTTGAGACTTGAGACTTTGAGCGTAAAAAAAGATACTTGAGACTTGAGACTTTGAGCATGCCAAGAGCACATCATCTTACTTACAGTGAAACCAACTTGCATTTCATAAGCATATACATATATAGTGTGTAAATGTATATGTAGAAAGATACTTTCGATATTTGAATTCAATAAAAATAATTTAAAACTGACTAACAATGACATCTTATCTGTATTTTTAAGAGATTCTGCCATATTTTTCATAGCTTATCTTCATGTAACTTCTAACTAATCATGCTTTTATGAGCAATCCAACCAACTAAAGCTAGTTGGGCTGCTTAACCCTAATAATTTCACTTGTTCATAATAAATAATGTAATCTAGCTAACGACAATAATATGCCACTTTGACTCTTACTTTTATTGGATGTCCCTGGCAACATTTTGTCAAACAATGTAGCTCAAAATGATTAATTACTCATATCATTATTGATTAGTCGTCATTGGGCATTGTATTAATGTAATAAGAATTTAATTGCAATTCGATAATGAAAAAAATGTCAAACGCATGAATTATTCACATGTGTATACATAAATTGTTTATGTAATTAACAAAATATGGAAAACTTTAATACTAAGAAAAAGGTCATGTCTTCACCGATTATATATATGTGATCGATCGATCTCCTCATGAATGTCTCATGTAGTCAAACGCTACTGATTGAAGATCATACGTACTACTGTCTTGAAAATTCCAGCCGTTTGTTTGCACATCGATATTCGAATTCGAACCCTCTTTGAAGCCATCCACTGAGACATTTCCGACACTCCATACACATATTTTATAGCCTTTGCCGACACTGCATTCCAATTAAAAAAGGAGCAACTTCCAACTAACATTCATTATTATATGTATTATTTTATTAATTAAATCATAATACAATTTTTAAACACAACTTCCAACTAACATTCATTATTATATGCATTATTGTACTAATTAAATCATGATACAATTTTTAAACACAACTTCCAACTAACATTCATTATTAGAGAGTACCGAAATAACATTGAACTCGCCCGCAAAAAGATAAACTTGCCTTTCCTTTTAGTATATTAGAGATAATTCTGTGCACAAAGATGAAAGAACTAAACCAAATAATCAAGAATCAATCAAATTTCATCTCCAAATCGTACAATAAGATGAAAATGGAACGAATTACATAATCAAACAACGAATTCAAACAAATTTGATCAATACGTTATCATAACTGACCGTATGACCTGATGTGGAGGATTTGAGGGGGCCATTACCGCTAGGTGCTACATGATTCTTTGCTTTGAACAAAACCTTTCCCTGTCATGGGAGACAGATCAATAAATCGCATTCCCTGTCATCGCAGACATTGAGTATTGTAGTTGTGATATGATAGCACTTGCAAGAGGATCATTGTTGGGTGGAGAGAAATGGAGAGAGGAGACAACAGTGAAAGGTTTCGGTATCTGTCAAAAAGACGCATCAGCATATGCAGTAACGGAATAGTATTCGAAAATTATCTTTTTGAGTTTTTGTTCTTGAGAGGTTCATGTACTGGACATAAAGACTAATCATATTCCCAAATTTGTGAACAATGAAAACCGACAGTGCGGAGAAGAGAACCGTCGCAAAGAAAGGTAATTAATAAATTGCAGGCATTGACCATTGGATTCTTGTTCTCCAATGCTTGAGAATATTATTACCATTCTTCTCAGAATTAATATTATTCCCTGCAGGAACCTCTACACCATCCACATTAGCCCATTCCCTCAACCCAGAACCCGCATCAACACTATCCAACGATTTGGGGGATTTAGATTGCCTCTCCCTATCGCCAAGTTTTTGAGGCAATTGACTCTTTTAGAACCAGTCACCTTATTGAAACTCATCCATGGACTGCCCCCTGTAGAGCTGACCCAGGCTTTTCAATCACAGTGAGAGTGGTCCAGTAGGCCACAACAATAGCAAAAGTTCATAAGTTGCTCATACCGCAAAATGGCCCATTTAGCAGCATTGTCCATCACACCCCAAAAACCCTAGACCGTAGTTGCGACCTATAACAGGAAAGAAACCCTCAAAGAGAAAGGAAAGAGACTCTCAAGGAGCGAGGAACTTGACTCTTAACTATTCTAGTTGGTGGTAGTCATGATTTTGATTTTTAGAGTCAAATTTTGTGGTATAATCATTTTTGACCTAGATCGTTTGGTGTTCACAATTAATTTCACTGTGATTAAATATAGATTAAATCAGCAGGGACCCATTAAAAGAGCAAAATTCTTCCAATAAAAATTTATTTTATTTACAAAACTCGAATTTCAGACCTTACCTAAAAAAAATCTTGTTATATAATAATTGTGACATGTGTTATGAATGTTTTAATGCGCTTTTCTTAGGATACTTAGGATATCCGCACTGCCGGTAAACAAATTGACCGTTTCATATGTACCCAAGGGCTTGGCTTCACTTTTCACTTTTCACTTGTCACTTGTGCCTATTCAGTCTTCCACCTTCGTTCTTCAATAGGTCAAGTGCAGAGCGGCAGGGACTCGTAGTCTGAGGTGCGGATTCTCGGGCCAGTCAAGGCTGCGGCTTGTTTCATTGAATCTACATCGAATTAGGTCAGTTTTCAATTTTTCACTTTTTCCGCAATTTCTCTTTTTGCCAGCAATATTATCGCTCTGCCCTGAAATTCAATCAACAAAAAATTGTAAACACTATTATTTATACATATGGAATGTCCTAATTCAAGATTTTTATTTTATCGACAAAAAAATTTAAAATTATGTGAAGCTCTGAAACATCAGAAACGCGGCAGACCCTTCCTTTAATAGATGAAATTGTGGGTTGTTGTTTCTGTCCAGTGCTTCTACTGGACTCTTCTAAGTCCCAATGATTGGTGCTGGTTTGTTTGATCTGAATTGGGGAATCGATTGTTAGCAGAGAAGAGGCGGAGTTCAATATTGCAAATTCCTTCTCTGTCATGCCTGTGACTAGTTTGCTATTTTGTTTTGTTTGTTTGTCATCTTTCTTTAAAGAAAAAGGAACTGCATTTTTTTCTGATGGTTATTGTTCTTTGTTAATGTTTCATGAATTCCACATTACCTATTATCGTCGGGGGACAATATAAAATGGCTTGGAAGCTAAGCCATTTTAGCTTTGTGCCATCTGATAACCCTTTGAAATCTTGGGAGAATTCAAGTTGCTTGTTCCAATTATTGTGACTAGCCATTTAATGTTTGTGACAAATGACATGGTAAGCTGAGAAAATGATGTTCGAATAAAAAAAATTATATTAAATCTTTAGGCACTGGCTTACATTTGCTTAACATGGGAAAATGTGCAAATCCTGTGACAACTAAAATATTTTTCCCTCTCTTTAAAGATAGATTTGCCAATAATTTAGCTAATTTGGTTGTCTTTCAGCTCTTTCTTTAACTTGCAAAGGTTGTTATTTATTTGGTAGTTGGTATAAAAATCATACAGTCATATATAATTAAGTGAATATTGGATTTATTATATTATTATAATTATTATTTATAAATAAATTAAATTATTTAATGAATGAGCAGTTTAATCCGTAACCCGTGGATCAACCAGTTAGATCTTCAAAATTATTGTTGTGGGTCAATGCGAGTCGGTTATGATAATATTTCTTTCCGAAAGGGTTTAAGAACAACTAAGTACATTGACAAACACAGGGAAATCGAACGCGCGGTCTCACTCTTACTGGTGGTACAGAAGTAGAGCAATGGCAACTTGTGAAAAAGAGAAAGCAGCAAAGGAAGGGAGCAACCTTCTGGGTCCACCAAGTTTCCAAGTTCTTGAAAACGGCAGGTTCAGGTGCGTGGAGACCGGCCACGAAATGGTAGCTGGGGACAAGGAATCCTATTCGCACAGTAAACGTTGTCGTTTGGGTCTCATCGATTTCGCTTTGTCCAACAACAAGCCCCCTCTCAACATGTTCAAGCAAAGCCCTCTCTCCAGGTAGTCAAAACAGAACTTTCATATTAATGGCCCTTCCCTTTATTAGGGTTTGGGTGTTTGTTATATAATTTGAAATGACATTGTTCCAGCATCCAATTTCTTCTGTGTTTGCTTGCTGAGAAAATTTCTTATTTTGGGGAGGAATGTGTAAACAAGGTGACATTGGCAAATGTTGATCTGTGAAAAATATATTTTACTTTATTTTTTCTGTGATGTATGCTGAGACTAGTTTGTTTTGTCATCTTTGTTCTGTTCAGATCAAAATTGATTTGTAAGCTAACTGGGAACACGATAAATAAATCCGAGGAACATATCTGGAAGCATATCAGTGGAAAAAGATTCCTGAACAAATTAGGTTTGTGTCGGGCTTCAATTTTCTGTGCTAGTTTAAAAATTGTATTGCTGGTGCCTTGGCTAATAATTTTTTGGCTGTGAATTTATAAATTTTATCTACAATCAGTTGAATTAATGCTAAAACGTTGATTTCTGAAACAGAACAAAAAGAAACTGGAAAGTTCTCATCTAATGGGATAGTAGAGAACAAAGGTGTAAAAGAACCAGAGAAAGAGTTAAAGGTGACACCTATGGATGGTGGGAAGAAAAAAAAGAAAAACAAGTGGAAGAAGAAAAAGCCAGTTGAGGAAATTACATCTGAAATGAGGGATCCGTCAAATCAGGATGATGATTCTGAAGAAACTGACTTTTGGATACCTCCGCTAGGAGAGCGTTGGGACCTGGATGATGGCGCAGATAGATGGGGGTCTGGCTCAGAAGCAGAGGATGACAGTGATGAAGAACATGAAACAGGTTTGTCTGTAACCTGGTAATCTAAATATCTCAGTGTTACTGTGTTAGTGAACAAACAAGTGTCAATGTAGTGCATTCCACTTTGTGATAGCTTTTTACGAAGGAATTGGAATGAAATGCTAGTCAATCACAATAACAACAGATAAATATATCCATTCAAAATATATATATATATATATATATATATATGCAATCATGTGTTTGTGATTTCCACTTATAAACTTTTATTTAGTTCTATTCATGGTGGTTTTGGTACTATGGTACAATTCTCTTTAGGTGTACGTTAGAACAGAAAATGAATTTTGGCATTTCTAACTCTTGGTTGATGTTCTACAAATAACCAGATAAAGTTATTGCAATGGGATTGTTGTGGCCAATAGAGAGGGAGGCCTTCTGGCTGCTAGACACTCGCTGCTTTAATTTTTGTACATCTAGATTGTTATAGAATGAAGACCTGTCTCAGCTAGATAATTATTTGATCAGGAAATACCTACTAAAGAATTATCTGATGTTGAACCCTTAGAGATGACTTGAGCTTACTCTAAGTTTCTTTTGTTTAATTCTGAAGATCGATTGTCTTGTTGTATGATTAGACATTTCTGAATTATTTTCCCCCAGACAAAATATTTATCGACTTCTAGGATATCAGCCAGACTGTTCTCTTCCTAATTTCTGCCTGGGTTTCGTTATGTTGTCTGTGAATAGTTGTATTATCAGACTCCATGAAAATCCACTAGGAAAAAGTAGCCGAAGACCCAAATAGTGATCCTCAACTCTGACAAACAATTATGGAGTCATGGACCCAATCCTAAATTGTTTGGGATAAAGGTTGTGATGATGATGACTTGTCTGTCTTAAACATTAGACATCTGAATCAATGATTTTGCAACACTTTGGTTTTGCACATATTCCTTTGAATTAATTGTAATTCTTCATTCTGATGATGTAGTTGAGGACGGTGGCAAGGAATCGGAAGAGTTTTCATTGCGGTATGTTCTTCATTATTATTTTTGCACCCTTTAGATGGCTTCTTGACTCTTATCTCTTGTATCGGGAAACTTTTTTTACTCTCTGCAGGAGTCCACTTAAATCCTCTTCTATTTGCAGGACAAAGAGAACGTCCATAGAGATTGGAACAAGTAGCTCTGCATCGAGAAAGAAGAAAGCAAAGAAGAGCACATGTTAGCTTACAGTTTTCCTTTAAGAAGATTTTGCTCTGATATTAATTAGCTGGTGGATTCGCTCAATATTTCTTCTTTGAAACGGTTGAGGTTTTTTAGGTTGCTGTTGGAACTTCAATATATATATGCTTCATCTGTGTAAGATGGAAAACTTGCCAATGAAGGTTTTTCAGGTACCAGTAAATTCCTACTTTTATGACTGCGAAGATAGACGTTAAGTGGGTACCCTGGTGTACACCCTCGTTTGCAGAAGCTTGTTATAATTACTGACAATGCAATTTAGCCCTAGCTGATACGCATAATTGGCCATTCGGAATTTAATTTTCTTGGGTATTGAAATTATTGGGAGTAAACGACCATCAATTTCTGCGATGTTTTATGATCAAAACAACACCGATGTCCTTTGACCACGATGACATTGTAGCCAATGCGAGGATGTTGGAATGCACAGGTGCGACAAGAAGCATTTTTAAGATAACACACATTAGGCCTGCACAAGTTGTTCTACATCACGGAAGGTAAATTACCAGATAAGTTATTATAATAAATACAGGTCAATCAACACGAAAAATCCTTTTAGCAATGTAATGAAACTTCTCTGTGCTTCTTAACACTGGGGGTGCATGCTGTATCAGTCGCACCATACACAGTTGAATTCTGCCAAACTTTTAGGTCAGCAAGTTGTTTCAGTTCCATCCGAGAGTATCTTCCTATGCTGTGGCAACAAAACATGGCGGGCTATGGATGATTCTCATTCACTGATCGCCGAAATTGCAACCTTCAGAGAGAAACATCCTTTGTTACAGAAGCAATAAACCATCAAACAATGCAGAGTAGGCAACAATTTTCAAGTTCACAAATGTAAAAAGTTAGTCTACTATAAATAGTGTTATTGTACATAACTTAATCTAGGAGAATGGATATAGACTATAAGACTCACACTGGTGATCTGGAGCTCGATCGATTATGGGCTCTATGATTTAACAGACCCATCATACTCTTCCAAATAAACATATTATGCAAAGAATTTACCTGACTGTGGAAGTAGATTATATTGTCGAAATGCTCTCATTCCACATCCTTTTCCTTGCAATAAGAACTCTTTCTTCAGCTAAGGACAGCGCATCAGCTCTAGGATCAAACTCTGATAGCCAGCCATCCCACCTTAAGGCAGTAAAAAATTTACGAACATAGTTTATCATGGAGGGATTGTCTCTTATAATGACAAAGCCATCTGGCCTCAGCATCCGATCCATTTCGATCAACAGATCCTCTACACTACACCCTTGCTCCTTCACTTCAGAGACTATTGTCCATGCATGAAGAAGATCATATGTACGAGGGTATGTAGAAAACGCTTCACACCTGTGTAAACCCTGAGTTCAATTAAAGGCAGTACTTGGAACCAGAAAAGTATTAACATTGTAAAGTAATATTGTTACAGGCTTTGTTAATGAATCATACCAATCATGAACTGTTCCAATCAATCCTCTGTCGTAGATGATTTTTAATCTGGCAGACTTTTGAACAGGAGCAACATTCATCACCCAAACCTCTTTATCTTTAAGCGCAGCTGCAAAACCTCCAAGGTTTGAGTTCATGTCCATCACATTTCTGAAGGAGTTCCTCTGTACAACAGATTTCATCTGCTTCCAGTACTCAATCACTCTTGAATGCCATATGCTCTGCACCATAGTGGTGAGAAAGTTAAGAAAAGTAGTGAACAGAAAAAACAAAAGAAATATAAAATAAACATGGAAGTTATGTTACGTTTGGGAACTTACAGTATCTTTGTGGAATCCCTCAGGACTGACACCAATTTCTTCCAGGCGAGAAGGTGCTGCAGTAAGCCTCTCTGGCCATGGAACTAGGCCACTGCCTTTTTCCTTGTGCATCTCTGGATAAGCCAAACACAACAACAAGAATATGAAAAAAAATAGTTGCATCACCAACCAAAAGTCAAAGGCTTGGATAAGTATGATCAGGAAAATCAGAGTTTTGAAACCGAAGACTAAGTGTGCTGTATATGTATATAATAAGTATTAGTTGGAAAATATGAACGCACATAGTTGTGAGTCAAAAATTACCTCCACCCACCTATTATCAGCACAAACGCTAAGGAACAGCAAAATGTAGGAGTTGAAGAGAAGGGGGTAGGGTTACCTAAGGCCTGTATAAATCCTACCTGAATCCCTTATCGGTTGAACTTCAGCCCAACAATGTCTAGCCATGATATTGTCAGACCACCTCAATGCATTTCTGGATGCTTATAGACCTTCACAACGTAGATTAGTACCCCCAAAAATAGTGATGGACAAAAATAGTGATGGAGGAACAGCTGTCGTGCTTTGGAGGAACAGCCACATATTTTCTATACTGATTACGTAAAACAGGGTTGCCACAGGTGTTGCTCTTTTTATTTCTGATCGATCAAGGGAAGTTCTAATGAACATAGTTTTACTTCTTTTAACCATAAAAATGAAGTGTACTCTAAAACCCAACTATAATATCCCTGCATGGCAACTTTCAGAATTATGAAGGAAAGTTCTTACAGGATTTCAGTTAAATTAATTAAGTTCAATTTTCTGGCCAAGTATCCCATATAATCCCTTGGAGCACTAGTTAGGAATATGAATGAGGATTCCTCTCAAATCAAAGCATAGGAACATCGTAATTCATACTAGACACAAATTATCGGCAAGGATCTGATTGCGCCTGACAACCCCTGGATGATAAATGTCTAGTTCCCAAAGACGATATCTTATGCCAAATGTACAAAAGAAACACAGTAACCACAAGTAAATACAATACATCAATATATAGGAGTCCATTATTCCATTAATGCAATAGCATCATTAGCATTTAGCAATTCATGCACCAGAATGATCAGAACATCAGCTAATAATATGTAAGATTTCTACCAAACTACATCACCATGGTTACTTACTTGCTGAGTAGGGAGAGATGCAAGATTTCATAAGTACGTTCCATGTTTCATCTGGATTATCATCAGAGCTACACAAAGGGGGCTGCACCCTGGGTTCTCTCTTCAAGTAACAGCTATTACTCAGCGGCTTTGCAAAAATAACAGATTGGTCTTTCTTTACAACAACTCTCCAACACATTCTTCTCACAAGATCATACATGGCATTCCAGATCCTTTGATTCTCTGGATCATGTGCATAGGCTTCAGGGGAAGAGTACACGAAATAGCCACCTGGTCTTAATACTCTATCTAGTTCTAATAAAAGAATCCCATCTCGCTGAAGCCAATCAATGCGACATCGCGAACAATGAGCCAGTTCAAATGAACGGCTAGGATAAGGAAGTCTTCTAGTTCCCAAGACACCTAGAGTTGATGGAATTCCTCTCTCCAGTGCAAATTGTATCTGATTCTCGTGTACATCATTAGGTGCAACAGACATGGCTACAATATTGTGGGAAAGAAGATAGGCTCCAAAGCTTGCAACTCCACAACCTATGTCGATAGCATTCCGAATGTTTCCACCATTGTGGAGTTTATCATCAGGAAATTTAAGCATCTATACCAACAGAGGATTCAAAATTAAGCTTGGAAATAGAGAAACAAAAAAACAAAAGCCACAATATAATGCTACATCCAGAGGGCAAGGAAAATCAGCATTTTTCCTACAATGTTAACTATGACTCATACAGTCACTTTTCATCAAGAAAGCAAAAATTAAGTCCAAAAGAAAAGCAACAAAGCTACCAAACATAATATACTAGCTGTCCCTCCCCACAAGTCATTCAGAATAAACTGATAAAATTATCGAACATACCCTAGCAAGAGAAATGATATACTTATCAGCTCCATAGTGGAAATGGGTGCCTCCACCAGGAAAATTTATTTTCTCCCCGTTCACTACCATCCAATTTTGATCAGACTTCTCTTGTGCAAGATGTGTATGTGGTATATTTGCCTTCCATACTTCAGTTCTACTTGTAGGCCATCTTACAGGGATCTGAAATTCTAAAGATAAAATGATTGGAATCAAAACTAACTGAAACCAAACTGAAAGAACTTCAATGAGGGCGAGAAGAATCACTAACCTTGTAACCGACTGGTGGTGGAATCAGACAGTTATATCTCCTCTCTGGAGGAGGGCAATGCCGCTCGTAGTGCTCCATTAAGTTCAAATTGGGCTTTAATTTATATTGGTATATGAGGTTTCTATCCAAACAAGGTATCAACTCTGAATATCTGATGTCACAGACCTGCAAAAAACCACTGACCATCAATTGGCCCCCTCAAATATTAACATAGAAAGCACAGACAGAGAGAACTGCAGGGTTCGGGATGGGGGTTGGGAAATCAACACATTTGAATGGTAAGCTAGAAAAATCATTAAAGGGGAAGAATACAAAAACAATCAATAGACACAAAAATGCTTACAATTAAGACTCAAAAGTATGCGGCATGAATTTGATCCATAAATGCAGACTCTTTTCTCAGAAATTCATTAACACGATAATTTTACACTATTTGCCTCATTTAATTAAAATAAAAAACAGTAAATAACCGATGGAACAAAAAAAGACTCTTCACAGGTTTAACAATCACAGAAATACTGCATAATCTAAGGAACAAAGTAAAATCAGAAAGTTAACTAAAACAATGCGAAACGTACAGGTATGCTTTTGGGGATTAGAGGGTTAAGCTCTCGGTCTTCGAAAAATTTATCAAAGTCTCGTGTCCGAGCTAGCCTGCCGAGAACCGGATCGACGCCGTCGTACACGGACTCACCGTCTCCGGATCCGGACAGGCCTGGAGCAAAGGCAGATCCATAGTACATACAAATCAACCCAAGAACCGCAATGAAAGCAATTAACAAGTAAATCAATCGCCTGGAAGTGGGAATCCGGTCGCTCTTTTGCTTCATTTCCTTATCGGAGGCGAGCAGAGCCGAGCCGGCCGGAGGTGACCTGAGAGTAATGACTAGTGATTGACAGTAAATTTTAGTATCGAGAGGATCGCAAGTGCAGTGGCACCTCGGGCAAGAGACTCTAGCGACAGTCGTTTGATTGAGTTTATCTAGTGCGGTCGGGGCTACTCAAAGAATCGGATTCTCTGGGATTGATCGGTTGTAAGAGCACGTACAATGGTACGGCAGTATGATGTCACATTAAAGTTATTTTTATTCATTTAGAGCATTCACAATCAGGAAAATGTAAGAGTAGATGCGATAGTTAATAGATTGTTGTCCCCGTCAAAATTATTTGTGAATTCCATTTTTGTTATATAAAAATTTAAATCATACACATATCTTAATATAGTAATATCAGCAAAACGCATATTTCAATACAGCTACATCAGCAAAACACATCTCCCAATACAATAATTCATTTCTCCATTATTCAAACCAACTATTTTCTTTTCCTACGTCTTTTTCACAACAAAACTACACAAAAATCAAGATTGATCCCACCAAAACACATCTTTCAATGCAACCAAATCAACAAAACACACTCTTATTCACATGTCACTCATCATCACCCTAATTTGGTATCCTTACCCCCTAATTTGGTAACCAAACCCCCCTTAATTTTTTATTTTTTATCTCAAACTCAGTGCCTTAATGTTATTTTATTAAGATTAGTTTACTTTTTAAAATACCAATTATGTCCTTATCTATTAATAATCATACCCCCATATCCACAAAATAATTTTTTCATTCTAATATATGTTTTAGAAAATTTATTTTAATTCTTAGATAAATTTTTTTTTCAATATATGTTGTATATGTTGTAGAACTATTTTAATTTTTTTTGTATTGTTTTAATTATTAGTGAATTTTTTCCTGCATTTTTTGTTTTGTTTTCAATTATCACGGTATTTTTTGTTTGTATTCTACAATGTTTTTTTACTTTATTTTTGTTTCTACTAACACATGATTTTGTTTTGATTATTAGTGATTTTTTCCTGCATTTTTTGTTGTTTTTCAATTATTACTGAGTATTTTGTTGTTTTGTTCAATTATTTCTGTAAAATAAAAAAGTTGACGTACATACTGTGTACTAACTATTTTGTTTCTATCATATATGCATGTTAGCTTTATTAATTTTTTCTACTAAGACATTATGAAGAAAAAGAAAATCAAGATATTTCTAGCCCATTTGCAAGATATTCCCAGCCCATAAAAAAGAGCTTTTCTTTAATATTGCAGGGCACAAGCTCACTATTGTAGAAGTTGATGCTCTTTTGATTCATGTTACTAATCTATCAAAAGAGTTGAGAGTTTGCAAAGGAATAATATTATGTTCATATCCGCTCATCTCTAAGTCGATGCCTTGGCTATAGCATGAGCCGGAGTGATACCACTGGTGATTGGACTGTGATAGATAAGCCTTAGATTATTTCAAGCAGAATAGGCGAACAAACACTTTGAAGGCATCATAGATAACCCATTGGGCATCAGTAAGGGTTCCAATCATAACAATAAGAAGGTCAGTTTACCTCTTTGAATATCTCTCTCTCTCTCTCTCTCTCTCTCTCTCTCTTATTTGGGAGGGAAACAAGACCTTTAAGCATTACTACTCCTTAAAGCTATAGTTTTTTTTAGAACTTGCTCCCCTTTTCCGCTTCTATCTTTGGTCTTAAGAATGCTGTTCTTAAAATCTGATGAGCCAACCTTCAATATTACATATTATCTCGTGCTTGGGTCATCAGGTCCGGTTCTAGTAAGCGAGTGTTATACAGGCTTCAATTTGTTTATAAAAGCAAGCTACCTTTAGCCAACACCTCAAAATCTTGTTGAGAATGGGAGCATGCTTGGTAGCAACTACATTAAACGATTTGATCGAGGAGTCTCTCTCTGTGACCTTTACGTGATAGTAGGATGTCCACTTTCTTCATTGTTAGTGGTGCCAGTGCATCTTTGTATTTTGTTTAGGGGCTTGGTCTTTTCTTTCTTTCACTTTTCTTTCTAGTTGTCTGAAGTCTCACTCTGAATGGATGTTGTCGTGATCTGGTTGTGCTCCTCACTTGAAATGTCTTTTTTATATCTTTTTTGTTGACCTTTACTATATCTGCTACTATAGTATTTTATTTTAAAATGTTGATTTTGGTTAGGTCTCACCTGTTGATTATCATTTGGTTAGGCCACAATGGACAATCTTAAATTTTGGGCAGAAAGTTTGAGATTGTCGAGTGGATCGATATCAAGTGAGGTATGAAGTATGATATATTTTATATAATTTATATAAAATTAATTTTAATGATATTGATGTTTTCTTGTAGGAGGAATATGTTCAAAATTTATCAGCAACCCATTCTTGGAGAGAGGAAGAAAGCGGAGTGGATTTCCATACACAAGAAGATGAAGATAATCTTCAAATTGATGTTACCGATGATTTTTTGACGGATATGGTAAAAATTGATAAATTTATATTTCATCGATTAATTAAATAAGCGGGTGTTGACAAGTTAAAAGTGTTTACAGGTATTCAATTCTCGAGAATCACTAGTGGAATGGGTTCGAAATCGTGGACGTGATCTTGGTTTTGTAATTATTATCAAAAGGTTAGAAATCGGAGGATTTGGAAAGCTTCATAAATTACTTTTACAGTGTGAGCGTAGTGGTCATTACGTGCCCAAAAAGAAGTCTACCAAGGTTACTGGTTCAAAACGATGTAATTTTCCGTTTACAATTAAGGGGATTAAGTTGAAGACGGATGATGACTGGATGCTTCAGGTTTTATGTGGAATTCATAACCACAAGGCTGCAGTATACATGGAGGGTCATTCATACGTCAGTAGCCTATCTGCAGCCGAAAATGACACGTTGATAGATATGTCAAGAAATTTAGTGAAGCCACGAAACATTTTGGCCACACTAAAAAATAGAGATCCAAAGAATGTCTCAACCATTCAAACCATCTACAATGCCCATAAAAAGTTTCATACATCAGAACAGGCAGGTAAATCACAGATACAACAACTTCTGTCGTGTTTGGATGAGCACAAATATGTTTTCATGCATCGCTCTGACGATTTCACTAATGAGCTTTGCAAGTGGCACATTTCAAGGAACATAGTTGCGAACTACAAGAAGTCCTTTGCTGACAAAACATCATGGGAGGGCTTTTATTCATTATGGCACACTTTGATGAATTCTGAATCAGAAATCGAGTATGTTTATAACAAGTCCTCCATGGAGATTATGTTCAATGGTTATTCATCAGTCATAAATTATGTTAATGACGTTTGGCTCACACCGTACAAGGAGATGTTTGTAGCTGCTTGGACGAAGAACTGTATACATTATGGTAATCGAACCACAAATAAAGCTGAGAGTCAACATGCTAAATTGAAAAGGTAAATGGGCACATCACAATTAGATTTCCAAGCTGCTTGGGATTGTATTCATCAACTGTTAGAGGCTCAGTTTACAACAATAAAGGCTAGTTTGGAAAAAAGTAGAAATGTTGTTCAACATCAGTTCAAACCAGAACATTTTTTAGAGCTAAGAGGGTTTGTGTCTATGGATGCAATGCTTCGTATTTCAGAAGAAATTGAGTGTTCTAAAGTTGTGGGGGCAGACATCAATGCTTGTAAATGCAATCTTCGATTGACTCATGGATTACCATGTGCCCATGAGATTGCAATATATCTGGCGAATTATCGTCCAATTCCACTATCATGCATTGATAGTTTCTGGAATAAACTAGATATATTGCCATCAGTGTCAGTACAAGATGATATAAGTTGCAACGTAGAGGTGCAAATGTTCACATATCAGTTTAAAAAGAAGTCAAAAAGTGGTAAAGTCTCTCTGCTAAGAAAATTGAGAGAGATAATTAATCCATCAACGAGTGCACTTACTGAACCAGAGAGAAAGACAGATACTCGTGTTCGACCATCGTCCAAGAAGAAAGTTGACGCATCAACCAAACGTAATCCCTTAGCATTTGAATTGGTTGAACATGATTTTATGGAGTCATAACAACCAAGTAGACATAGTTGCTCTTCTTTACATGTCTCTGCATCAGTTCCAAAATAAATGGGGTTAAGACGAACAAAAACTACAAGACAACATCATTACATTAGCCAATTTTTGTCTATAATGCAACCTTATATAATTTATGTCACAGATGTAAAGGCAGACAGAAATTGTGGTTTCAAGGCTATTGCTGGATTACTTGGTCTTGGTGAAAATTCATGGCCCAACGTCCAACAAGATTTGATTTTCGAGATGAGGACATTTTGGAATGAGTATATTGACATCTATGGTGGTTATGATAGAGCTATTTCAATTTACATCGAAAAAAACAATTATCTAAGAATTAAAATAAATTTTCTAAAACATATATTAGAATAAAAAAATTATTTTGTAGATATGGGGGTAAGGTCACTAAAAATGGGGGTATGGTTACTAATAGATAAGGACATAATAGGTATTTTAAAAAAATAATCTAATATTAATAAAATAACATTAAGGCACTGATTTTGAGATAAAAAAAATTAATAAAAAAATTAAAGGGGGGTTTGGTTATCAAATTAGTGGGTAAGGATACCAAATTAGGGTGATGATGAGTGACATGTGGATAGAGGGGGTAAGGGTACTAAATCATAAGGGTAAAATAGACATTTAGATAAAATTAGATTTCTTCTATTAAAATATCAATTATACACTGATTACAAGGTTAAAAAAATTATTTAAAAAATTAAGGGGGTATGGTTACCATTTTTGGGAGGTTTAAATACCATTACCTGAAATGTAATTGAGAATGGATATTGTATTTAAAATTGTGTTTTGTTGATTTGGCAATATTAAGATACGTATAATGTGGGAAGGGTTAAACAAACCTCTCTCCTATACCCCTACCCCCTACCCAAACCCCTTTAATCCCATCACATCATCTCTTCAACATTTAATATTCTCCTCTCTCCTCTCTCATGTCTAGTTTTAAATATAAAAAGACAACATTTTTTATTTTTTTGTGAGGATATATATTTTTTTTTTTTCAGATTTCAACTTTTGTTTTATTTTTTTAATTTAAAATTTTTTTTAATAAAAAAGACAATACCCACAATATTTTATTTAAATTTTTTTGTAAATTGAACAAGTCAAATCTGAAAAAAAAAACATATAACATTGTTTAAGATTAAAAAAAAAAAATATTTTTTAATTAGTAAGAATTATGTCATGACTCAAATTGGATATTAATTGCATCAATATTCAACATAAATTATTTTTCTGAGTTTGACAACCATAAATATTCAAAAGAACCATCATGTGAGACTTGTTTAGGATTTATTCATGGGAGTTCTGTTCTAAGATGTCTTGGTGACTAGTAACATGTAGGCATTTGTCAGAATAAATGTTTTCTCTTGCATGGACGTCTCTTCTTGTCTCAATATATCAATTGAACTGCATCATCTGGCATGTCATTGAGAACCTTAACATAGTCATGAAATGAACCCTAATATATTATACATACATTAATCTTTTTTCCTCTTTTTTATTTTTTTTCTCCTCTAACTTACGCAACTCATAATTAGCAACACCGGCTTATAATTTAAGACTATATGAATCTTTTAATTTGCAAGTGAAAGAATATCATATTTTTTAATTACTATAAACAATTGTATAGATACATGAAAATGTTAAAATCTAATTAAAAGAGGAAAAAATAAGCAAGTCAAATTATATTCACTTAATTACTTATTTTTGTATACGAGAAATTTTTGAACTCAACGAGTTATATTGTGACGATTGAACTGTCTCCAAATTCTGGCCCATCCGAGATGATGTGTACAACATGAGAAGTGTTGTAATTATCCCTTTAACTTTGGGTCCCAGTATGTCCAATGAATCCAAACAATTAACTCGGCCAAAACTCGAGTGCATGGCAAATGGCGAAGCTAAGCCTTAATTTATAATCATTTTATATTGTTTAAATAAAAAAATTATGAACATTATCACCCTCATTAATATTTCTTAGTTTTTCTAGCATATTGAGGACTCATAATGATCCTATAATTACAAGAGACTACGTAATGATGTGAATTTCACATACATGCATGATTGTTAGAAGAGAAACAAGTTGGGTCAATTTATGCTCATTTAAACTTCCTTATGATTAATTTGGTGCCTCATGAGTCACAACAATTCAAATATTAATTTTATTTTGTCATGATATATAACTAGAAGACCATGGAGGATGAATAATTTTAATCATGATGACAATCCAATTTAATTTATTTTGTCATCACGTATATTATTAACCAAATGATCTGTGAAGGGTTCAAGTATTTAATAGATCAATAAAAAAATAAGATAAAAGAAATATTAACTTAATACTGATTGACCACCCACAAAAATGAAGGGATATGTGTTATTTTATTTTGAGAGCAGTTTATATAAAATATAAAATTTATTATAATATTTTTCAGGTTAGACAATTTATTATTTATAGTCATGATATCAGTCTCGCGTCAGGTCAGTCAAATCATAATACTCAACATTTTTCGGACTGTAGTGTAGAGTTATAGGGGGTTTAAAAGTAGGGGTGTTTATTTAGCAATACTCGTGAAATGCTGATGTGGCTGGGAATGGAAATTTATGGTGCACAATGGTGCATTTTTGGTAGTTATTTTTGGTGCTAAATTAATATGTATTGTTGTCCATTCTAATCATATTACACCAAACTAATAAGCACATAAATTTTAATACATATGTGCTAACACAACAAACATACTAAAAACAATTAAAAAAATGAATCTTTAAAAAAATGAAAAATAACATTTTATTCTAATCAAATTGTAGATTTCCATAAATATTCCAAATGTGCGTCATTAAATCTCTTTTCAAATTTGCATTGATTGAATTGTCACAAATTTGTTCCATTCGCATATGGATGTAGTGTGCAAGAACGTCTGGATCGGTAATTCTATCGATCATTAAAGGCACTTCCTTGAGTGGAGGAGCCCATGGATTGATATCTAAATGACGTTCATCCTCAATGATCATTTATGGAGAATAATGCAGGTGATCATGATTTTATTCAACTCAGAAGTCTTGTAATATCGGGCTGGTCCTGGGTGATGCCCCACCTCGCTTAGAGGACCCCAAAAGCTCGCTCCACATCCTTTCGAACACTTTCTTGTACGTTTGCAAAGATTTTTTTCCTGCGGTGTGTGTGGATGTGAAATTGATTACATCAAAGTAGCATACTGCGGATAAATTCCATCTGTAAGGTAGTATGTAGTACTATAAACATGACCATTGACAGTAAACTGAACATTAGGTGTCTGCCCTCTTATGAATCTGTTGAAAATGGGCGAATGTCGAAGAACAGTTATGTCGTTGTGACTTTCTGCCATACCAAAAAAAGCATGCCAAATTCATAAGTCATATGAGGCAACCGCCTCCAATATCAATGTAGGCTTACGAATGTGACCTAAAAAGGCACGTTGCTATGCAACAGGGCATCCACGCCATTCCCAGTGCATGCAATCAAGAGATCCCAACATTCCTCAAAATCCTGGGGCAGCATTTTCCTCCATCAACCTTTTCATATCTTGCAATTTTGGTGCTCTTAAATACTATTGCTTGTATATAGTAATAATGTTTTCACAGAACTTTATCAGTGTTTACTTCGCTGTTGTCTCCCCAATCTTGATAAATTCATCCGCCCTATCCACAGGTCCTTCGTAAGCCAAAAAGCGAAGGGTTGTCGTTATTTTTTAGATGGACGAGAATCCTATTCGCCCGGCACAATTAGGTTGTTGGTGAAAATAGGTTTCTGCACTTTCTAAGGCCCATTTGATCCTCATAAATAATTCTCGGTGCATTCGAAATTGCCGCCGAAATATGTGAGGTGGATATATGCAATCCGAAGCAAAAAATAGTCACGAATCAACTCCTCATGAGATGACTCACGATCTCTTGGAATTGTAATCCTCGTCATTTGGTGGATAGATGCAGCTGCTTCCATCGTAGGAATCATTTCTTGCATACTATGCCAAATTGCAAGTTGATTTACATGTAAGCCTTCGACACCTTCATCTACCTCCTCAAGCTCGTCATTGTTGCTCTTAGACCAAAGATAGTTCCACAAACGACTTGTTGAGCTCTCACCCATATTTGCCTTCTTCTTCTTTTGATTGTAACAGAATGTAAAAGTTGATACAAGTTGTCTATTTTTCAAATGTGTGTTGCCGGCCTTTTATAAAAAAAAATTACATGTTTTGTTTGGGAATCACTGCCATGCCAAAGAATCTTTACTGTGTGCTCATTTTTTGGCCAAATTTTGTATCAAAGATGAACTGTTGGCACGTTTTATGCACAAATCATGCATACTACTGCCACTTTTTTTGTTTTGTATTGCCAATTTACTTGTATATGCCACTTTTTTTCTTTTGGCCATTTATGGTCTACATTCACATCCATGGACCACTCTATTTAACCTTACAGCAATATTGAATAATGTCAGTGTTGCCTCACTCACAACATGCCAAATAGTGTTAGCAATATCATGCATAATTTGACCAATCTAGAGTATTGAACTACCATCCGTGAACAAAGTACTTAACTCAAAACCAAGCCTACTCATATCGTGCTGAAAATCTGGAACAAAATAGTTGAAATGATACAGCCAGTCAATCCACAAACACGTGTAAAGAAGTGCTCGTGACAATACATAATCAAGATATCCAAATGCACAGCTTTGTCCATAGATTACAAGCTCTCAAGAGAAACAAAAGTCTTATAGGCCTCTAGAGTAGAAGTGCTTCCCAAATCAAACATAACAGTACCATACATAAGATTCCATAAACCGTGAAAGGACTTAACAAATAAGAAAAACATGCAAGAAAAATGTTCATAAATAAGACAAACATGTCCACAGACAGAAAAATTGACTACCAATTCTCAGCTATGAAATACAAGCGAGAATGTTCCCAATGAGGTTATTTGATAAGCATTTCCTATACACGCGACGAAGTCAAGCATCATACCTATGACAAAAGAGAATTCAAACATCATAATCCACTACAAATTACTCATCTTTCTAGCATGTTCTACAACACAGTGAATCACCCAACAACGCTCCAAAAAATACACAATGCATTTGAAATATTTTGTCACTTTCTTCTTAGGAAGAAGAAACAATGGTTGAGAAGTAATTTACATTGGCAGCTCAACAAATGACATAGTAGAATCTGTTGAATTCTCATTTACCTCATCTCGTTTCCATTTGACGTAGTTGATGGTTGACCATTTCGATTTCCATGTCGTGCAGAACTGCCACTCTCAGATTGGCTAACATCATCGAGCTCTAAAAGCATTTTTTGGGAAAAATTGTCAGTGACACTACTATAAAATTTGTATTGAGAGTTAAAAAAAAACCTTAGCAAATGAAAATGTAATAACTGAGGCAATTCAGACATTACCTTCCAATTGAGCCTCAAAGGCTTGCACCATTTGCCTCAGCTGCTCCAACTCCTTGAACTAGTTAGGTTTCGTCAATTTTTTTCACCATCTCTCTAAGCTGCTTCCTCGCTTTGAAAAGCTTCGAGGTGATGCTTGCCTTGTTTCTATAAATCTTTGATTTTTTGGCGACCATTATTAACATCCTCTCCTCATCTATCTTTTTCTCTAGCATTTCCAGTTTCTTTCAATCCTCTTCTGCCCTCATTCGATCGTTCTCCTCTTTGATCTGTCTCCGCTCTTCCAAAGAATTCATGTATGCGTTCCAATTACGGTGGCTGGTTTCAATCACGTCATTGAATCCTTTATTGATACTCTCGCTTACTTGATTAGATGCATCACCTCTAGATGTTTTCTTGCGTGCCCTAGCAGCCTTTGACCCAAACGGCCTAGGTAAATCACTACTAACTCATGCATGTGCATTAGCCTCTTGCCCATTGGAGGCTTGGAAAGATGATCTATCGGTTCTCAGAGTCTCTAGAAGATGGGATGTGGTATTATTCTTAGCCGAAGTAGCGTCAATTGCGTCGAGGGTGAAGGCAAAATCCTGTGAACTCTCAATATTCCATTCCTCCATAGGATCATGAAAAGGCGCTTGCTTGTCAAAGCCAAGCTCTATTCTAGTTTTGCTCTTAGCAAGTATGCCATTTTGAAGAACTTCGTAGAATCACCAATAATGCTCATACTTGAGAGGTTATTGATGTGTATCCTGGAACAATGTCCTTGTAGAACGATCCTGAAAATACATAAATGACCAACCACGTTAAGAGAATAAAAAATGCAAATTAAATTCACATATTGCATCATAATAATAATAGGACAAACCTGGTCTTGAAGAGTGAAGCCACTGGGCTTGAATTCCATGTTGTGTTTACAAATAGCAGTCCATTTCGTAACCCATGGGTGAATGAGACTCCGTCAAATTTCACATGCTTGCTCATTTCTAGTCTAATCCCCACCTCTTCTTTGTACAAAGTCGTCCTAGACTCTATTCCAGAATGTGAGCTTGTCTTGAATATTTCCTCTTTTTGGGTCAATACTAATCCTCACCCAAGCCTTACATAGATCGACGTCTTCATCCATTTTCCAGTTCGGAGTTCGTGTTGTGCGTACCTCGTTCGTTGGCTTTTTTCCTCCCCTGCACTTTGAAGAGGCATTTACAGTGGGTTGGGAGGCAGAATTTGGATCATGTTGGCTTTCAGTGAAAGTTGGTGTGTAGGATGAAGATGGTTGTGTAATTCCTGGAATCCTTGAGTAGCTTGTTGCATAGCTAACATTTGTTGGAAAATGGCAGGATTATTTTGTATAGCACAAGGGTCCATGCCGGATTGGACAAATTGGAACATGAAAGATAAAAGAGGTGAAATATTTGTGGGGTTCATATATTGAGGGTTATGAGGAGTTTGGGGATTTGGGGGTTGATTGGGATTCATGGGTAAATGTGGGGGGTAATTTGAGGTTTTATTGGGATTCATGGGTGAACTTGGGAACAAAAATTTTCTACACTAGTCCTGCACCTTCTGGAACACCAGTAATACATCCCAAGTCAAGATACCAATCCACTTGCATTGAGACCACCAAACTCAAATAACAGAAACATAAGAACAAAATATACTGATAAACCAATCCACTTGTGTTCAAGCCAAAAATGGAAATCATACAAGCTACAAAATGCAGCAGTCTAGATATGTCTGTGAATTCGAAGGCATACAACATAAAGTATTATATTATTATCAATTATGCTGTCAAATGTCATACGCAATTACCAATCAAAATGATAACAAAAGTACAAAACATCATAAAATTAAAGATACTTGAACCATCCTTGTAAAAACAATTATTTGAACAAATGCAAGCCAAAATAAAAGGGTAGTATTCGAAAGCAAATTTAGATATGTCTCTGAATTCAAAGGCACATAACATGAAGCATTATAGCATTACCAATTATGATGTCAAATGCCATACGATTTGGCTTCATATTGTGCCCTGTAAACAAATTTTCAATTCCACAAATTTGATGGATTTGCAATTTATAATTACTACATTGTAATAAATTATTATTAATCTTTGTAAATATAGATAGATAGATAGATAAATAGTTTCATGAACTATACTTACTATCAACATCAGTAGATCATAACTATTCAACATGTGATCGACATTAACTAGTAACCATAATAGAAGATTGAAGTTAGAAACAAGACCTGGTTAATTGGAAGTGAATTAATCCACCCAATTGTAGATTTTCCCTCAATTGCTTGTTTCCAACAAGGAAAGTGAACTAAAAATCAGATTTCAAATAGATGAACCAGCATTACAATCATTCTCTAGAATCGAAACTAACATATCAGGACATAATTGAAAATAGCAAATTGGAGCCGGACAAGTCAAGGCATATCGACCTAAGACATGAGCTGCTCTAATTAGCACATGCACAACAATTATGTCAAGACATGGCTCAATCTGAGCTGAAAAATGGGACTTTCAACCCTACATTTAAAAGTCCCATGATGAATCAAAATTCATACTAAATCAAGAACAAGAAGTCGACAAATCCATGGAACTTACTTGATTAAAGCGATCAATAGTGTTGCTGCGTTCGTATTATCACAGGATTGGAGGTGACTTCATCGTTCTTTGCTCAAATCGGTGCCTCAAAGGATTTAGGGTGGAAACGAGTTCATTGTATGTGGTGTGGTATAGCTGCAAGGTGGTTGGCGATAACTCCAGTCGGCCCAGCAGAAGACAATATGCAAGAATGTGCTAGGTCATGCCATCAAATTGGCCCAAGAAAAATCAGGCATCCATTTTGCTCTTATTGCATGCCCATTTTCTATTTGGCCCATTAAAGGACACCAGCAAAACCTATTTTGGCCTAGCACAATAGCCTTATTGCATTTGCTATCATATTATACAAAATTTCAAATCATACAATTTTTTTAATATAGTCACATCAGTAAAACATATTTTTTAACACAATTTTTTTTTCATTATTCAAACTAACCATTCTTCATTCCTTCATTCATTTTTCAACAAAATTACACAAAAAACAAGATTGATCCCACCAAAACACATATCTCAATACAGTTATATCATCAAAACATATCTTCTAATACAATCATATTAGTAAAAACACACATTCTGATACATTATCCTCTCCCCATTTTAAATTTACCATTACATGTGCTATAAATAAAGAGTTGATTGAAACCTAACTTGATTGGACACTAAAAACACTTCTTATAAAACAAAATAAAAATAAGAAAAACTCTAAAACACTTGGGGCAACAATATCTTTATTCTAATAAAAACGGGAAAATTAGGCTTAGTAAAGGAACAGTTATCCTTCTTTTGTAGTTAAAATCTAGCTAATTTATAAATTTATTCAATTAAGGACAAAATTTGAAACTACAGATTTGTTATTATTATTTTTTTCAATTCTTTCTTTTCATCCAACTTTAAATCAAGGTGAGGCCAGTAGTGTTGGAATTTCTAGGCCGATAAATCCAATGCCACTGGCCTTGTTAAGATCCAACATCAAAAATTGCCCAAACGAGACAAAATAGCCTACCATGACCAGAACACATTTTGTCTTAATCTGGCCATTTTTTGTCGATAGATCGAAGCGAGACTAATGACGTTGGATTCACCTTACCCGAGCGATTCCAACACCACTAACCTCGCCTCCATCCGCCACCAACAGTCAAAAAAATATTTTTGGCACTTCTACAAAGAAAAAAGTGTTTTATAAAAAGAGAAACAACACTATATAGTTTATGATAATGTTGTTGGCCCCTTATCTAGGCTTTGCAAGCACTTCCAATGGTATGAATTTGATGGGTTTAGCAAATTTGGACTTTCAATTTCACTACATGGGATATAGGGTTTTAATAGCGAATATGGATTTTAGGGTCATCGAACAAAGAAAAAGTGGTTCTCCAAGGAAAAAAGTTATGACCAAAATTTGAAGTTAAAACCCTGGTGTTTAGGGTACTCAAGCACATTAGGATTTAATAATTAGAACCCTAGAATTTAACACTTGGGATATTATGATTTTAGTAGCAAATCCATTCCCGAAGCCCCATTAAAGTTTATCAAATTCGAGCCATGAGATTCGTCAAGATTAGAGAGAGAGGAAGTTGAGAGTGTTAGTCGAATGAGTGAATAAATTATCATTTTTTAATAATAAAAATGGAGAAATGTCATCTGGTGTTGGTCGTCCATTTAATCGAACGACCAGCAGCAGTGTATATGTATATTATTTATACTATATGTTATTACTTATATATCTCTATAATTTATAATATATATGTTATAACATATAATTTATAATATATATGTTATAATAACATATATATATATATATATGTTATTACTATATATATATATATTTGTGCATGTGTGTTTTAGTTATAAAATTAACAAGAAAAAATCACTAAAAAAGACCCGATTTTTTTGTGTAGATTAATTTTTCTAGTAAAATTATTGATTTATTTGTTTATTTTATGGGTATTATATATCGTTGTCTAACTTATGCATTCACTATGTATGGTTCCATATATAATTTACCATAATTCATCATGCATTTTAAATTTATTATAATTTTCATAATTGCAGTTGGTGGGCTGGGTAAATAGACGGGGAATCCCCACCTTTACGAATACGGGGAAGAGGTAGAAATTGAAATACTCAGCGGATATTTTAATGAAGACGAGTAAGAATTTATCTAATGGGTACAGGGAAGGGTAAAGGGGTCCCTGCCCCAAACTCGCCTTGTTAACATCCCTAGATACAAGTTGCACAACATCATTCTTCTGGAATTAGGTACCTGTCTAGGTCATCCTAAGATCCCAGGCTTTTCTTTTAAAATCGATTCAAGGACATTCATTTGCCAAGAAGAGATATCTTAAGATGTCAGGGGTTTCCTTTAAAATTGTTTCCGAGACATTCATTTGCTAAAATGGGAATCCCAAAATTCTCGAACATTGAATCGTGAGATGCTTGCTCAAGCATTTTTTTTTTGCCAAAGAGTGATTACAAAAATCCCGAACATCACCTGAAAGATGTTTTTCTAACATTTTGGCCAAGCCGGAAATGACCTCAATGATCCTGAGCAGTTTCTTTATCAATCTTTTTAAGCATTTTGGCCAACCCAATAATGAGCCCAATGCTCCCAATCACTTTCTTAATTGATAATAGTATATACTCAAAATCTTTTTTACACTACACTGGTATACCCTATATACAAGAGACTATATATATGAACCGACTATAATACCCATAAGTATTATAACACTACCCTCAAGTTGGAGCATAGATATCAATCATGCCTAACTTGTTACAAATGTAAGTTATCAAACTCCCTGCAAGAGCTTTAGTAAAAATATAATCTACCTGATCCCCAGTTTTAACATGTTTCACACAAATCAACCCCTATTGAAGTTTCTCATGGAAAAAATGACAATCAACCTCAATATGCTTTGTTCGGTCATGAAACACAGGATTAGAAGCTATATGTATAGCTGCTTGATTGTCACACCACAACTCTATAGGAGTTGAACTCTTGAGGCCAATCTCTTAAAGTAAGTAATGTACCCACGTAAGTTCACAAGTAGAATGAGTCATTGCTCCATATTCAGATTCTGCACTCGATCGAGCTTACCACACTCTGTTTTTTACTTTTTCAAGATATTAAATTTCCTCCAACAAAAACAAAGACACAATATCTTGTACTAGGCCGCCTATCTATTGGACAACCTGCCCAATCAGCATCACAAAACCCTTCTATTCTACTATGATCCTGATCTTTATAAACAATACCTCGACCTAGAGCACTTTTAAGATACATTAGAATATGAACCACTGCATTCCAATGAGACGTCCGAAGAGATGACATGAACTGGCTAATTACACTCACTGGAAAAGCAATGTCAGGGCGCGTCACAGTAAGATAATTAAGTTTTCCAACCAATCGTCTATATCGTTCGAGATCAGGAAGTAAATCTTCATCTTCATTTGTGAGTTTCACATTTGCGACCATGGGAGCATCACACGGTTTAGCCGCAGCTAAACTCATCTAGTTAAGTATATCAAGAATATATTTCCTCTGAGAAAGAAATATATCCTTCTTACTACGAGACACCTTAATCCCCAATAAATAACGAAAATATCCAAGATCCTTTGTTTGAAAATTGGTGTGAAGAAAGGACTTGAGAGCAGCAATACCCATAACATCACTCCCTGTAATCACAATATCATCAACATAAACTACCAGGAGAATACACCCTCGCATCGAGTTTCAATAGAAAAATAAATGATCAAGAGCACTCCGCCACAATCCAAACTCAAAGACTACCTCACTGAATCTACCAAACCAAGCACGAGGAGATTGTTTCAGCCCATACAATGATTTCTGTAGAAAGCAAACCTTCCCAGACTCCCCCTGTGCAACAAACCCAGGTGGTTGATCCATATATACCTCCTCAGTCAAATCACCATGCAAAAAGGCATTTTTTATATCCAATTGATGGAGGGGCCAATGATATGTGGTAGCTAAGGAGATAAACAACCAAATAGAGGCAATTTCAGCAATATGAAAAAAGTCTCAGAATAATCAACACAATACGTCTGAGCATAACCTTTAGCCACTAATCGTGCTTTTAAGCGATCTACCGAACCATTTGGGTAGACTTTAATAGTGAAAACCCACTTGCAACCAGTAGTAAAATTACCTGCCGGAAGTGAGACAAGCCTCCAAGTACCATTCTCTTATAGAGTAGCCATTTCATCTTGCATAGCCTTCCGCCACCCAGAATGGGAAAGAGCCTCTGAAAAAGACTTAGGAATGGACATAGCATCGAGAGAAGAAACAAAAAACTAGGAGGGAAGAGATAAATTGTTATAAGACACAAAAGAAGATATAAGATAGATACAAGAACGTTTACCTTTTTGAAGAGCAATAGGAAGATCCAGACTGGACTAGGATCCTAAGATGAAGAAGCCGGTGGAGGTTGCTCAGCCTGATCTGCGGTTGGTGCTACAGAAGATTCCACATGAGGTGCCATAGGTGGGAACGAAGTATGTTGAGCGAATGTCTTGGGAAAGGGGATATGTGAAGAGTCAAAAGAACTAGCAGGTGGAGCCTCAGAAGAACTATCAGGTGAAGAGGTACGGTAGACGAGAAATTCATCCTCAAGTGCAAACATAGAGTGATTGAAGACATAGAGCAAAGGTGTAGTTTCAAAGAATGTAATATCAGCAGAGACCAAATATCTACCAAGAGCAGGGAGCAAATAATGATACCCATTTTGGTGTCTAGAGTACCCCTAGCAAAATACATTTCAGAGAACGGGGATCGAGTTTTGACACATGTGGTCTGACGTTCTGCACAAAACAGACATGCCCAAAGATACGAGGTGGAAGAGAGAATAAATGTTGAGAAGGAAAAAAGAACAAAGTAAATGATATCACCACTAAGAATAGTAGAAGGGATGCGATTAATTAAGTAACACGCAGTGTTAATAGCACCAACCCAAAAGGGCCAAAACAGTTCATAAACTTTAATGTGAAACAACAAAGCCCGGGCAACTTCCATCAAGTGACGATTAAGATAGGGATGAATCGAAGACCCCAAATATCTCTTTGAAAATCAAAGATAAAAAAATCTTCAAAAGAAAAATATTCTCTGCCGTGTTTTAATTTTTCTGTATGAAACTCGGTTGACTACGCTTTTATCTCTCTTTCATTTCATAAAAGACACACAAATGAGAATAGCGATAGTAGTCGATTTTTGTGGGGTTCTTTTTCATTCATTTTAAGTTTTTCAAATTTTATTTAGTTGTAACTAGGCAAAAATAATAAAAAAAGAGTAAAAAATATTTAAAAACACAAAAAAGAAATAAAGGTTAAATTGTAACAAAAATAAGGGAAATTTATGGTAGAGTCGTTGTGCCACCAATTCCCATGGAGTCATTTTTTTTTATTTACCTATAAGTCATTGCTTTTGTTGACTTTCAAAGTCTGAGAAAGAGAAATTTTTCATAAATACCTGAAATGCCCTTCACCATATCTTTTATTTGTAATAATCGAACATGCTGCACAGGTTTCCTGGTGGAGCTGCGCCTTTGTTCGATTTATTTCAGGCGATTTTTTAGGAAATTTTTATGGTGAAATCTCATCGGTAAGTGACAAGTGTGGTTGATACTGTGGTTTTTTGTGTAAACTTTTTTCTTTCTTGATGGCTTAGGTGCGATTGGTGGCGGGTGAAGGGTTGTTTTCGTATGAAAACGGTTAAAGCGAGGTCTTTTGAGGCAGATCTGGTTGTTTGGTTGGGTTCGAACATCTTTTTAATGTGTAAGTATAAGTCTCATGTGATTCCAATAATTATTGACATTGAGTGTTGTTATGATCTGTTTATGAGAAGGTTGTGTGAGGGCTTTGTTTCTTTGGAGATTCATAAGATATCATTGATGTATACAATTCTGGGGTATATACAAGATAAACAGTATCAGTAGGATAGAGACAGTATCAAAATAACAAGTAGTATATACAAGATAAACAATATCGATATTAATAAACGATGCCTTACCATTAAAAGGGACAATTTCCTTTCTAACGTTTTTATTTGGTCTCGATCTTCATTATTGTGTGTTTTCTTAAATGGAGAACATTTTGCTGCCATTTGATTTACTGGAATATTGTCCCACTCATATGAGTTTTCAAGGTTAACACCATCGCTGCTTTCATTGGTACTAGTATCACCTTTGCCATTGCCATTATCAGATGCAGTTCCACTATTGCTATCGTTGCCACTACCATCATCTTGCTCTTCTGATTCCTTTTTTGACCAAGCCGACCAAGTTCAATCGGTATTGAACTACATTCTTATTCCTAGCCATAACTGTCAAAACCATAGTATCAACATATTTGTCAAAGTCTCACAATAGTTTCTGAATTTGAAAAAGTATCAACAGGAGCAAAAGTATCTATAGTACCAACAACATCGTTTGAATAAAAACTATCAACAGTTTAATTAAGGTTTAAAAAAATGATGCCACATAAGCATATATCAAAATACATGCAATAATAGAAGAATATTATCAAAGTGTCAAAATAAAATTCATAATATCAAAAGTATTAGTATCAACAGTATTGACTGATTAAATAAGCCAGCATCAACAATAAAAGAATCATATAAGTAAAGTTCTATCAGCATTTAGAACGGTGCCAAAAGATGTTAAATAAAATAAGCCCAATTCACTAGTATGGAGACTCACACACCCATAATAGTATCAAAATCTCACAGCACTTTCTAAGTCAATATCAATAGTATCAAACGTATTTGTAGTATCAATAAATTAGTTAAGGTTCAAAAAAAATAATGCTACATAAGCATATATCAAGTTAAATGCAATAATATATCAGAACTAGTATCAAGTATCAACATTGGCACACCCATTATATCCGTGGTTATCATATCAGAATAGTATCAAACTGTAAAAACAAAATTCACAATATCAAAAGTATTAATAGTATCAACAGTATTGACTGAGTAAATAAGCTAGAATCAACTATAAACGAATCATATAAGCACGGTTCACTATTTTGAATATAGTATCACAATATCAGTAGTACTGATTGCATCACGATTATCTCATGCATTAAAGTATCAACCAATTGATACTATCAAAACATTAAGCATCAATAACAAAGAAGATGATACCACAAAGAAGATGTCACCCATTATGAAGAAACACTTTAAGGTCCCACACTAGTCATGATAAAAAAGTATAGAGTTTACATCTTTTTTCTCCTTTTCAGGGGGCATGCATGAACGCATAAATGTAACACAAAAATTGATAAAAAAAGGTATCTAAAGGAGAAGTTATTGGTTATATATACTGTAATCCAAACTTACCAGTTACATTTGCGGGGGAGGATATCGGAAGGTCTTTGTGAAAGATGACAGTATCAGGAGGAAAAAATATATTCTAGAAGCTTGGCCAAGGGCATACAATATCAACGCTACCAAGTCGGGGAAGAAATCGGAAGCTTGTTTTGTGGAAGCGCAGCTAGGGATGGAAATTTGTGCCCGATCCGTCTTCCTCGATCCGCGCGGATATTATCTGATCCGAACAAGTAATGGGGCGGACACGGATCAAAGTTTTTTGACCCGACCACGGATCGGGGCGGTGATGGATCTTTGCTCTGCCCCGACCCGATCCGCCCCGTGACCCGATCCGTAATATACAAATTAATATATATATATATATATAGGTATGTATATATATATATATATATATATATATATATATATATATATATATCTATGTGTGTGTATTAGGGGATGCAAGATATTTATACATATATTAATATAAGTCTATAACACATATAGTTTACTTATGTAGTTAATATTTGTATTAAGATCATAAGTTCATGACTAATGACTCATGAGATGTAAGATGTTTATACGTTATATTGAATTTATTGTTTTGAAGGTTTAAGAAGTTAAGAATTTAAGATGTTATTAATCATGAGATGTTTATACTTTATAACTTTATGTTGCATCTTTTGATGAAGACTTAAGATGTTATTATTTATTAAAGATTTAAAGGGTTTAGGGTTGTGAATCTCTTAGTTTATGATTTATGAACTATAATTTAAGGTTTGAATTTTGACTTTAGGGTTGCGATACACAGTTAGACTTTAGTGAATTTATTAAGTTATGGTTATGTCAATAATATTATGAAAGGATTAGGATAATAGTGTAACCAATTAGGCAAAAGGGTAATCGGGGCGGGGCCGGGCGGACATGGATCGGGAAAATCTGCCTCGCAGGTCGGGGCGGGGCAGATCGGGTCGTTGAGTTTTATGTGCGGGGCGGTACCGGGGCACCCCTGATCCGTGCCCGATCCGCCCCGTTTCCATTCCTAAGCGCAGCTTGATAGATGAAAACGGCTTTTTAGAAGTTCTGCTCGAAGCCCGTGATGGTTAAGCTCGACTTCACGTGTAACGAGATTTTTGTTTTGAATTTTGAATTATAAAAGATAATTCTATCCACCTAAAATAACATGTGACTGCACATGTAATACTAGAATTTTTTGAGACTGAATGATAAATAATTGCATCATGTATGACATAATCCCCAAAAATAAAGATTCTAAGTGGGAATCCCAATTTAAAAAGCCCAAATTCATAAACTCAATCCAAGAGAAGAAGGTTATAAGGAATCGACACAAACCATTATTCCCTACAAAAACAAGTCCACAAAATCCCAAAACCCATTTCTCAACCAAAAAAAAAAAAAAACTCAAGAGGCTTGGCCCATTTGTTTGAAAAAAAGCCCTAGAACAAAATCCACATGACATAAGGAACGGCGTGCCGCACAAGAAGAAAAGAAAGGGAATTTTCGGGAAGGAAGAAAATGAAAGAATTTGACGGGAATTTTTCTGGATTTCTTAGAGAGAGAGCGAAGGAAAGAGAGAGGAGGGTTTGTTCTTGAAAGGAAAACAGAGAGTGAGGTGAGAAAGAGAGAGCAGCCAGGTTTCTTTGAGAAATTACAAGGTGGTTAAATCTCTACTTCTCTAGTTCTTCTGTTCTTCCGCTCTTCTTTTTTACTGCTGCCCCTATTTGTTTATTCGATGGGTCGAGCTCGGGGCAAAAAAACGATTAATGCCAGTTTGGTTTCAAAATCAAAGAACCTAGGGTTTCTGGCAAGTCATGACTTCTCTGTAAGTACATGCTGCTCCCTTTACTCCTCTCTTTGATATGTTGAGATCCACGATTTTCTTCTGTTCATACTGATTTAGGTTTCTGTTGTATGTTGTTCTATAAAAAACACTTGTTTTTGGACTTACCCCGTTCTTCAAAGATGTTCTTCATATGTTTGTAGCTTGGGTGGAATTTTGTTTGGAATGTGAGAGGTTTGATTAGGGCTGGGTGTTAAAGGAAATAATTCCATGAACTTTCTTGTTTGATCTGGGCCGTGTTTTAAGAGAAATAAGTTTTTGGACTTTCTTATTTGGTTTTGGGCCATTTTTTCTTTTTGTATTAGGCTTTTATATTTCTTTTGAGGCCATACTTTTGACTTTTGATTTGGGTCTAAAAATTGGTCTTTTAATTTGGGTTTAGTCTTTTGCAATTTCAAAATGGTTTTGTTCTCCTTGAATCTTGTTTAGGTTTTTGGTGAGGTAGTTTGGGCCATTAGATTTTATTTATTTCTCTTGTACTGGGGCCAGCATCATAAAATCCTAATAATAATGGATGTAAAATTGTTAAATTTCATGCATAATATTTTAGGGTGTTAAAAGCATATAGACAATTAAGATTTGATTTATTTATTGAATAAATGTTTAGATCACATGTTTAGGATTTCATTTTCATATTTTAAGTTTCCTAAAATGGATGTTAGGATTGTTTTAATATAGTTTGTCATATGCCATATGACAAAAAATGCAACGCGTTGGTTTTGAGAATTATTCAAGCTGTCTCACTTTAATAAATACATACCAAGACTAATTATGGAATCATTTGATTTTGGGTGAGTACTAAAGAGCCTTCAAGATACTGAGGTTTCTATGTGACACATCCGGAAGATTTGGTTTCCATGTAACCGAAACGCAATCAATCTCATAGAGATTAGGACGACTTATTTGAGGTCCCAAAAGCAAGGTTTTTAAAATCGTTCGAGATGGAGCTTCGCCGATCCTAGGCGTACGCCTGGGAGGGTGCCACGAGAGGCTTACGCCTCTCATGATTGAGGCGTCCTCCTCAGACACAGAGGTTCTGAGGCGGACGAGGGGTGCGACAGTGAAGTGTGACCTGCTTGGGCTTTTTTTTTGGGCTTCTCTCTCTGAAATTGAAAACCCAGCTCCAGGTCTTTGCTCTTAATTCTCTGGTATATCTCGAGTCATGACATCAGCTCTCTGCCCTAATTTAGTGACATCACAGGTGCAACTCGCTGATTCGATCTCCAGGTATTTTTGCTCTCTCTCGCTCTTCTGCTTCTTAGTTCGTCTTTCTCTCTATTGATTGCTCACTTTATCCCTGCTTCCTAGTTCCCAGTTTGTCTCTCTCTACTGATTGCTCACTTCATCCCCGCTTCCCAATTCCCAGTTCGTCTCTCTCTCTACTAATTGCTCACTTGGTCTCTCTATGCTCACTTGGTCTCTCTATGCTCACTTGGTCTCTCTGCTTCTGGAATGACTGGAAATGCTTAATTAGTTACATATTTAGTTATTTACATGTATATCTTCATGACTTGATCTGCTAATTACATATTTAGTTATTTACATATAATTGATTACATAATTAGTTTTTTTTTCTGTTAATTTTTGCAAAACTGGAGCTGTACAAACTTTGAACCATGCTTGTTGATGAATGATGATATTCATATTATTTAGAGTCATAGACTTGAAGTCTTTAATTACTTTTTTAATTCACTTTGAGGCTTACGCCTCGCCTCATATAAGGTAAGTGCCTCGGTTCCTAAAAATGATTATTAAAACCTTGCCCAAAAGGAGGGGGTTTGAACTTGGTCCTAATTTTGAACTTGGGCTATTGTGAAATATGTATATTTATCTTTTTAAAATAGCTAGTGTTAATTTATTTTGAAAAGACATCGTACTGGTATTTTGTGGTTGTAAGAATTTTTTTTAGTATTTGATATGTCCAAGAACAACTTAGATTCCTCTATATATGTTATTCATATTCTTGACAATGAGTCGGTGTATAAGCGTTTAAAATAATTTTGTCTTAGAAGGAATCGGACTGATGTGGTAATTCCATTTTAGACTATCATTTTTTATTGGATCTTGGCCAATGTGGTGTTTTTTCACTAATGTTTTTACATTTTGAGCAGTCACTAATTTTTTCAAATCCTTACGAATAGCTCTTTGAGAATTGGTCACTTATTTGAACTCCTCAAGCTACATAATAGTTGAAGAATGATAGTAAGCATCATGAAAAACTTTTCTCACCCAAACAACTATCTTCTAAGTTTTGGAAACTATACGTGAAGGGGAAGATTGCCGGTTTAATGTAAAGATAAGAAAAAAACTTACGTAATTAATCAAAAGTTTGAAGATATAACTTATAAGATTATGATAAATTTGAGTCTAAAACTTATATGATTTAGCATTGCCTTATATGAAGAGTTTCTACTAGAAGTGTATTTGGCTGATTATAATCTTTGTATCCCTCCCATATTTTTTCAAAACGTGGGTTATTTTTGTTCTGTGCAAGGAGCGATTCCTTTAGTGGCCCTGCAAATGCTAATGCATGCATTTATATTAGATAAAAACTAAAATATTCTGTTGCACTACCAAGAGTACAAAACATGATTTCAGCTCTTTCCTCACATCAATGCCCATCATTTTCGAGAAGTGAAAAATTATAAATATTTTTCTTACAAAATTTGAAAATGTATGAAAGGAAAAAAAACATTCAGCATTTCAAGCAATTTAAAAGATGGATAAAAAACATACAACAATTTTGATGTCCAAATGACTACGTGAAACTTTTCAAGGCAGAATTGAAGAAATTCAACTACAATAGGTCTCCAAATCCCAAGAAAATTGAAGAACATTGATTATATTGATTTTCTACACATTTTGAAAATGATGGATATTGATTTGAGGAAAGAGCTGAAGTTTTGCTGCGTAAATATTGTTTTGTATTATTGGTAGTGTAACAAAAATGTTTTAGTTCTTATTTAATACAAATACATGCATTAACATTTGTAGGGCCAACAGATGTGCGCTAAAGGAATCGCCCAAACCGCAAGGATCACGCTTTTTAAGGAATTGAAGCTGGGAGAAATACTTAGATTATAACTAGTCAAATACACTTCTAATGTACGACTCTATACAAGACAATCCTAAATCCTGTAAATTTATAGACTTAAATTTCCTATAATCTTATAAGTTATATCTTCAATCTTTTGATTAATTACATAAATTTTTTGGTTGTCTTTACATAGAATCGTCATTTAGTTTCCTATTGTAATCTTCCTTTTCAGATATAGTTTCAAAAACTTGTAAGATAGTGTTGTTTATGTGAGAAAAGTTTTTCATAATGTTTGGTATCATTATTTTACCATTTTGTAGCTTGACGAGTTCAAACAAATGTCAAGTTCTAAAAGAGCCATCCAGAAGTATTTGAAAGAATTGGTGGCTACTCAAGATGTAAAAAAGTTCGTGCAAAAAATTCACATTGGGTAAGATCCAATAGAAAAGATCAAAAGAAAAGTTCAGAATGAAATTACTAACTCAATCAGGTTCCTTGTAAAGCAAAGCTATTTTAAACGTTTATTCACTTACTCATTATCAAGCTTATGAACAACATATATAGAAGAATGTATGTTGTTCTTGGATATATCAGACGCTGAAAATTTCTTGGAACCACAAAGTACCGGTACAATGTTTTTTCTAAGTAAATTACCACTAACTATTTTAAGAATGAGAGTATATATAAATATTTTACAATGACCTTAGTTCAAAATTTGGTTCCCTTATATATGCTATGACTTGCTCTCGGTCAGATACTGCTCATGTAGTGAGAGTGGTCAATACGTATATGAGTAATCCAAGAAAGAACATTGGGTGGTTGTAAAATGGATTATGAAATACTTGTGTGGGACTGCAGACTATATGTTGATTTTTTACTTCGATTGAATTGAAGCTGGAAGTGTATGTAGATGCTGATCTAGTTGGTGACTTCGATAGTGGTAAAAACACTACATGCTATGTTTTTACCTTGGAGGTGCTATTGTTTCTTAGAGTTTCAAGCTACAAAAAATTGTTGTTCTGTCTTCTACAAAAGCAAAATATGTCGTTATAACAGAAGCTGCAAAGGAGATGGAGTGGTTGTAAAAATTGATGGAAGAGTTGGGATAAGGGAGTGGGAAGATTGTTCTCTACAACGACAGTCATATTGGTATATTTCTTGCCAACAATCTTGCCTTCCAATCTAATACTAAACACATACGAAAGAGATATCATTGTATCTGCCAAGTTCTCAAGATAGGCTTGTTGAAGTTGAGAAAGTTTGTGGGAAAGAAAACACGACAGAAGCTTTGACGAAGAGTGTGACGGTTGGTAAGCTGGAGCCATGCAAGACTTTAGTTAGTCTTTTAGCTTGAAGATGGAGATTATGCTGCGTGTAGGTGTCAATAATGGTATTACTGATGTAACTATTCTTACAGTTTCTGTTAGTATCCAAGTGGCAGATTGTTAAGTTTGGATATTATTGTTTAGTTTGGGTTTATATATGAGCTTGTACACAGGCTTTATGTATTGGGTTCTTTGGTTGGTATGTTTATACCAAAAGAGGGGGATATATATACCCTTGCTTCTTGTAACCCTAGAATGAATTGAGGGAAAATAATATGCAGCAGTAGCTATGGATGTAGACACCGATTTGCCAAACCAAGTTAAAATTCTTGTGTTTTTTGTTTGATTTCTTGTTTGCTTTTGTGTGTGCGCTGTTCCGATCCTTGTTTACAATGTCACACCCCCCACATATTTTGAGAGTAAATTCGAGCTTTAAAATTCAATTTCTAGAACATCACTTGCATTAGAATGTTAAGAGGTACTAAATTTTAGGAATATCTAGCATTTTTCGTTTTTTACAGCAAAACCACGACACCTAGTATTCTATGATTGCCTAAACCCCGAAACTTCCATGAAAGTGAGGAAACAATAAGCCAAAAGGCAACTGATTTGATTTGTCGAAAAGTTTTGCCACTTTGCTTCTTTTTTTTCTTTTTTTATTTGTTTCATAGAATAAAATAAAGAATCCCCAAGTTTCAGATCCGCCATTAGAAACATCCTACATTCTTACTCTAAATTGTGAAAGTCTGCAACTTGATGGCGATGCTTAAAGGTACCATTTCTTCTTTCAATTTAATCTAAATCTAGGATTTTCTGTTTGGTTCGAAAATGACTTTCCGATCGTGAATAATGTGTTTTATTTTTTTAATTTTTTTAAATATGCTTATTGAAGGACCCAGTTAGGATCACGTGTTCATTTTTGTTGGAGTAATTTCGGCATTGGTCGTCTGCCATTTTCACATTTTTTATTCAATATCTGTCAAATTTGGAGTCTTTGATAACTGATAAAATTATATTTGGAATACAGTAGCCTAAGAGAAAAACTTAACCTGCAATTCTGTGTTTTTTGAGTCTGTTACTTGTACAAGTGTATATGGAAAGAGTCATTTGAAGTTTCTTGGCTGTTTCGAACCTTCCCCTTTTCTTTTAACTAGTTGTATATAATTTTTTTAGAGAGGGTTTGCTTCTGCAGGTTTTGGTCTCATTTTGTGTTATTTTGCCGAGGAATCTAGGAAAAAAGAGCACCTTTTTTTTCTTTTTTTTTTCGGCTGTGAAGGTGAGGATAAGATTTTCTTTTGAGGATTGAAGATTTGTTACTGGATTCTGGGTTGATGGGTGGTGGATGCTCAAATTTAAAGAGCTGGAGGAAGACTTCATCAATTCATTCAAAATCATCTTCGTGGGATTATTCACAAGCACCCTATTATAGTCATGAAAGTTCAGGTTATGCACCGCAGCAACCTTATGCACAGCAGCAACCTTATTCCTCATCTCAAGACTATGCACCCCACCAATATCCCCCACCTCGAGACTATGGTGCTAACAAAAGGAGGCTGGAGAGGAAGTATTCAAAGATTGCGGATAATTATAACTCCATAGAAGAGGTAAGCTTAATTTTGATGGCTTTTTGACAGAATAGGATATTTTTATCTGGATGATTTGGTTACTGAAATGGTGTTTTGTGACCGCCTCTTGTGCTGATAGTTCGTAATTATTTGACAAATATCTTGATGGATCCCTGAACAATTTTATTTCTTTATGGTTAACTTATTTATTGGCGTTGACAATGCTTTAAATTGTGCTATTGGTTTCTGCTGATAATCCATGCACTGCAGATATTCTTTTGATTCAAAGGGACCTTTTTCTTGTTGCAGGTAATTGAGGCTCTTGTACATGCTGGTCTCGATTCTTCAAATGTAATTGTAGGAATTAACTTCATATAGAGCAATGAATGGACAGGTAAACCTCGATCTTCAATGCTTTGTATTTGTGATTTGGGAGTGGATGATTCTGAAATTGAACTGCTGAATATGTGCAAAGTCATTCAATAAGCAAAGCTTGCATCACATTGGACATTTTTTAAATCCCTACCAGCAAACAGAACCTTGGCTGCTTTTGATGAGGCTAACTTGATCCCCTGTTATGTATTTGGAGATGGTATGTTTGAAGCCTTAATTTTTGTAAATATTAATTTGTTTGAACGCTCTGGGACTTATCACTACTTGAACTTATTGCCAGCTTCAACACATGATCAAGATGTTTTCAGTTTCTATCCAGATACATTTTTTCATGGATTCAAGGAAGTCCTAAGTTGTTAACAGGAAATAGTGCCCCATCTGCGAGTTGCCGGTTTGAATTTTCTCACCTTTGTCTTGTCCATTTAAGTAGTACCGCATCTAGGCAATTTGATTTGTAGGTTATGCTTATTTTGTTCTGACAGGACCAACGTCTTTTGCTCCTGTCATTGAAATGGCTATGGCTATCTTTGAACAGAGTGGTGGTCACTACCATAGTATCATGTACTATTGATTTTGCGGATGGACAGGGTAATTTGTCTTTGTCATCGTGAAAATCTTAATTTAGCTTGTGATGATCTTAATTAGTTACAGTTAAGAAGGTTGACCTGCTTGTTTGCAATGAGCTTTTCCAAAGTAAGAAATGTCCATCCAACAAATGAATATGCTCAACTAAATCACTAATTCAAGCTAATTACTAATACTGATCTGTGGAAATATGTTGTCTTTTTGTCTTCCATCAGTGTACTACATGTAAACCTTTACTTTTCTAGGTTTAATCTTTCTGAGCCAAATTTGTCTCAGGTGACCAGGAGTGTAGATACTGAATGTGGCCAGCTGAGTCCACAAGAGAAAATAGCTCTTGATACCATCGTACAAGCAAGGTGAATATGGCATACCTAATCGTCTCCTGTTGTTGTTTATCCAGTTTTTTTGTTATTTTTCTCTTGTTCTTATGCAATGGTTTTTTATAGCAAGCTTCCGCACTTGATTATATTAGTTGGGGTTGGAGATGGGCCCTTGGACATGATGAAGGAATTTGATGATAATATCCCTGCCTGAGACTTTTGATAATTTCCAAGTAAGTTTGATTGGTAAGGGCATCGACATTCCTTTTTCTTTATCTGGTGCTCTGTCTCAGTTTGCTATAATGTTGCTGGCAATGCTTCCACTGGGATGGTATTTTTTATTTTTATTTTTCTGTTTTCTTGTATAGTTCGTGAATTTTACGGAAAATATGTCTAAGAATATGAACCAATTGCAGAAGGAGACTGAGTTTGCCCTTGCTGCTTTGATTGAAATTCCTTCACGGTACAAGGCAACAATAGAGCAGTAAAGCACAATATCCTGGGGTAGTGAGTCCTTCCCCTTTTAGCTATTTATAAATAAATTTGTCACCTCTCTGATCTCATTGTTCTGTTAATGCCTGAGTAGTAGGCGAAACGGAAATGTTCCTGAGAGGATTTCCCTCCCTCCACCTGTATATGGCACAGCATCTTTCAGCAGCTCAGAGCCTTCTCATTCTACTAGTTTTGTTAGGCCAAGTATGCCACCTTATCAAGGAGACACATCCTGCAAGCTCAGCTCCCCCTGTTTATGAGAACCAGGTATCAACTTTTTGAGAATAAATATGTCAAGACGAAGAGTATAGGAGATTCACCTTGTTCTTAAATTTCAAATTTCATTTGTTTCTAGTGCAAAATAAAATTTTCAAGTTTCAATTATAACTTGTTCTCTTAAAGAATAGTTTTGTTTTTTGCATCATGTAATTTCTTTTTTGTAACTTGAAAAAAGTATATCATGTAGAATTCACTTGCTGTGTTTCAGTATTTGAGTTGACAATGCGGCAGCATATTATCGGTTTGGGTTTACACTTCGTTTCACACGTTATGCAGGGACTAAATTTTGAGGTTTTAAGTCGATATCTTTCAGTTTTATATCGTTGCCAAATAATGATGAACCGGCTTTATTGTGTTGCGTTATATAGTTCTTCATTTTCTTTGCAATGGAAGTTATCATTTATAGTGACTGACTGATGAAAAAGTTTTTGGTGCTGCCGCCGCTGCCGAAATGAATCAATTTAACCATGCTTTAAAGATAATGAAATGTGTGTTGTGTGCCTATTGAAGAACCACTTATACTCCTGTTATGGATTGACAACAATGGCAATAAATAAATGGTCTCTCGGACTTCAAGTTCTGTATATATTGGCTTTAGAATCAGATGTTTTGAGTTGCACGAATGGTTTGTTTAACGTTCTTGGCAGCTGCATGGTCTGTTCTTCAATTCCGATCTACTTGTCGGTAGAATATATGGCTTGCCATTTGGTAGTTTTTAAGCTGCTGTTGGCTGCTGCTGCAGGGGTTAAGCTATCATGCTGTTAATAGGTAACTCTGCTAAACACATTCGTGTGACTCACTATGGTTGCCGTGGTTTTCCACTAACGGCATGGTAGTAAAACCACTGCCTCCATAGGTATGTTTTTTCTTCTGGTTTCTGTTTTTGCCGTCCGACATATAAGGGATCATCCAAATGAGTGCTTAAGCTTGGTGAACCACAGAAGGCACGTTCAGGTGAGATTCTCTAGGATACAGTGATTTTTGGCCTAGCCGTTGGCTGTGTGCCTGACATTTACTCACCAAAGCAATCCATATGGCAGGTGGTGTAGATCTTTGGGAAGAAGGGTCTATAATTACTTTAGTTGTAATTACTCTAGTTGTAATTACTCATTAGGGTTTAGGATTTATGATTTTTTTTCCTTTCTAATTCAACTATATTTTAACATTATGGTCATTAAAAATACTCAATAATACAAAAAATTGATTTGGGGATCCCGATTTGTGTGTATTTGATGAAAAGGATCGACTTTGGAGATAATCGTCGGAGACATTTATGCGGCTGATATATTCCCTAGTGAGGCATTTGATTGACATTTAGACGGAGGAATGACATGAGATAAGGGTGAAAATCATTCATTTTCTTGTTTGATTGATTTTGAGAGGGTGTAATTAATGACTCATTTCATTATTATTCTCTGTTTAGAGGTAAGCCAAACTTACCCAAACAATGACATTGACTAATCTGCACGGGAGAGAATGAATTTTGATGAAAAACTACTATACTCCTTGATCACAATTAAAATTTGAACACATGCTCATTCTTTGTTTTATGTAAAACATGATAATATTTTATCTCATTTTGCTCAAGCTCGTCTGGTACTGATCGCTCATTAGATTAGCGATGACGGAATGCCCGTAAAAGTCTGGTAGAGTACCAAATAATGGATGATGAGGCGCAAACTAGCAAAGCGTCACTTATAGACATAGTTAGATAGAAAGTGGACAAAAATATTTAATGCACCACAGCACCCCAACTGCTAATCAATCAAACCCAACCCACTGCATTCACTCTCATCAACACCTCGTATAAACTCTTATATTGCATAAAAAGGGAAGAGCCAGAGCCAATTCTAGATCTGTTCAGTCTTCACTGACAACAATGTCCACCAAATTGGGTTACCAGAGACTGAGAAAAGATCAAGGTGGGTTTGATGATGATGATGATGATAGAGGGAGCAGAATCAACATAGTGAGGCCATCTAGACTGCGGTCCAGGTTCAGGTCCTTCAGGATGGTGAAGTACAAAAGGAGGAGGTTTATGAGGATCAAGATTCCAAGCCTGAGGAGGTTCTTGACCAAGAAAGTGAGGTTGGTCTCTGTGTCATGTGCTAAGGTGGTGAAGAGATTGAAGGAGAGTCAGGCTCATTTTGGGGATCTTTTTGCTGGGAACTATCTGTTTGTGCAGGTTCATCCTTCATCATTGAAGAAGTGCATCCAGAATTATGAGCTCAGTCTTGGTAGCTTGCCTTCAAGGGTTGCTTTGCCTTCAAGGGGGTCGGATTAGGGCTTCACTTTCATTCTTTCAATAAATACGAATCTATGAATGATTTACAACTATGTATAATAAATTAGATAGTGGAAACCCACATCAACTCTCTATTCCCTTTTGTGCTTAACTAATTCTCTATTCCCTTTTCTCTCATGGGTTTTTCTTCTTCAAATTTACCTATTTGAGATGTGCTCCTTTTTATCCAGAATCAATTTTAACCTGACAGAGAAGAAGAAAATTATGCGGATTCGATTTTCTATCAAATCCGTGTAGATACCATTTGAGGTACATTCTAAGGTAGAGGTTGTGGCTTCGAAGAAGCACCAGAGACTTGTAAATCATGTGAATTTGGGATGTGGGTGGATGGGAGTTGGGAGTTGAATGTCACGAGGAGGCATTTGTTTGGCAATTGGCATGCAAATTGTATTCATATTCATATATAAGTGGGAAATGATAATGTTTGAGATCCAAGAAGTGACTTCTATTTCATCCTCAATTGTGTTGGATGTGAAGTGATCGAGGATAAAATGGAGGTCACGTTTTGGGTGGATGTATTTTTCAATTCGAAAAAGCTATGATTTACACAAATTGATATAAATAGTTTGGGCCTAGTCCACTCACCCCGCACATATGGCCTAACCAACACCCAACATAAGCTGGCTGTGCGAACATGTGGTTGAAAACCACATGTCCTGTGATAAGATGTGCATGACTTGCACTAATATACAAGAGCCACAAGCTTGACACAGACGATGTGGGACTTTGTCCCTAACAAGAATAAAAAAAAAATTCATTTTTACGGGAAAATATTTTCAGATGGTTCTTCAAGAAAGAAGCCAGAAAAGTTACCATCGCCCATCATATGTGATGAAAACCGATTATTATGGAGTTGCTCGCATAGGATTCTTGCTCAAGAGACTGTTATTTTTGTTAGTGAGCTGTTAATGATCTATTAACAATTAACAGAAACTTAGATGGCTTTGTGATTTTCTTAAATGTCAGTTAAGTAGCAGTTACCATTTTTAGCTTGTATATAAACTGATATTAGTAATGTGTGAAGGCAAATTTGATATAGTAATGAAACTGTAGTTCTTTCTTCTTCATTGTATATACCTCTAAACGCAACCTTCATCATCATTGCTGGGGTTAAGGTTGCTGGTAGCTATCAATTGGTATTGATTCTGCCATTTCCTTCCGCTGCATACCACGCATAACATGAGTTGCTATTGTAGAAATAAAGTTTCGTGTATTTTCTGTCATATATTTCCAAGATGTATACAAGGATACTTATAGCTGGTTTACATGTTTACTCCTAAAGTCGAGGAGATGATTAAGTCTATCACATAATTACAAGGATTACAATTGATTTGGAGATAATCACAAATATCTTGAAAATCTTCAACACTTCCCCCTCAAGTGGGTGCATACACATCTTTCATGCCTTGCTTGCCCAATACTCCATGAAAAGCTTTGCTTGATACGACCTTGGTAAGAATATCCACTAGTTGGTCGTCTGACTGACATATGGAACTTAAATGAGCTTTGCTTCCGATTTTTCCTTGATAAAATGGAGGTCGATTTCCACATGTTTCGTGCAATCACGTTACAAGGGAATGTGTGCTATTGTACCTGCAGCCTTTTTACCACAATACAACTTCATAGGAGATAGTCCTGGAATCCTTAGATCCTTCAATATGTTCTTAATCCAGAAAAGTTCACATATTCCATTTGTCATACCTCTCTATTCAGCGTCTGCACTAGATCGACCTACCACTCCATGTTTCTTGCTTTGCCATGTAATCAGATTTCCTCCAACAAATATTAAATATTCGGCAGTTGAACGTCTATCATCAATGGATCCGCCTCAGTCGACATCCGTATATCCTTCAACTGATTATGTGTTACCCTTAGTAAACATGATGCCTTTCCCTAAAGAAGATTTCAAATAATGTAGGATACGTAACACCGCATTCATATGTTCTTCACTTGGAGAGTGCATGAATTGACTAACTATATTGAAGGAGTATGCCAAATCAGGTTGAGTTTGTGAGAGATACATCAAATTGACCACAAGTCACTGATATCTTGTTTTATCAGTGGAAATTTGATTTGGAAATATACCAAATTTAATATTCTCTATAGCAGATGTATCAGCTGGTTTACAAGCTAGCATGTTGACTTCTTTAAGCAAGTCCAACGTATACTCTTGTTGAGATAAAAAATATACCTTGTTTTGATCTCATCACCTCAATTTCGAGAAAATATTTTTGAGGTCCAAGATCTTTCATTTCAAACTCACAAGACAAAGCGGCTTGTAACTTGTTAGACTTGTCTTTTAGTGGCATCATCTCCTATTACAATCATATCATCGACGTAGATGATAAGCACATCGATTTTGTTCTTACGATGCTTAATAAAGAGTGTGGTCAGAACCACTATGTCAATATATGAATGCTTTCATTGCACGTGTGAATCGGCCAAACCATGCCCTTGGTGATTGCTTTAAACCATATAAAGATTTTCACAATCGAAAACTTGTTTGCTTCCTTCCCCTTCTAACTAACATCCTGGAGGTAACTCCATGTATACTTCTTCTTGAAAGTCCACGTGTAAGAATGATTTTTTTTTTACGTCGAATTGATGTAATAGCCAGTCCAAATTTGCAGCTAGTGATAACAAGATCAACCGTATTTATTTTAGCCATAGGTGCAAAAGTTTCTTCATAATCAATGCCATATGTTTGGCTGTATCCCTGTGCAACAAGTGTGCTTTAAACTAGGCATGGCAACGGGGCGGATCGGGGCCGGAATTTGGCTGCCCCGTCCCCGCCCCGCAGGTAAGAAGGAGTGCCCCGTCCCCGCCCCGCCCTTCGGGGCAGACTTTTTACCCCGCCCCGTGGGGCCCCGCCCCGAAATTATTTATTTTTTTTGGAAAAAATTGAGAAAAAGAAAAGTAGGAATCCTGAATCCAGATTAACATAACATAACAGTCTAAAAACATATGTCCACAAATAATATCCTTAGGCACATATGCCTTCAAATACAAATAACTATGTCCTCATATCATAATAGTTGACAAATTACAACTAACACTTACAAATATCATAATCAATTAAACATGAAATGCATCCATTGATCCATGCCATATCTGCAAACATGAAATGACTCAATCTCTCATCTCTATTCTCCAAGAAACAAGTACCTGCATAAATGCATAATCATGGTTGGAGAAAAATAAACTATCAAAGCACAATGAAATTAGAGCTGCAGCTTGCATGCTTCATGCTTGTATACCAAATAATCATCACAAGCATCAAAGCACAATGAAATTAGAGCTGCATGCTTGTATACCAAATTATCAAAGCACAATGAAATTAGCACTAAATTGAACGAGAAGAAAATGAACATAAATGCATTGGTTTTAAAGAACTCAAACTGATCCTAAAAACAGTGCAATTCCATACGGGGTTGAAAATGAAAATGTGGGCTTGGGACGGAAGAGAATGATCATGCAGATGTTTAGTCCCATTCTTAGTATCGCCACCAAGGTGTTTGGAACAATAATTGCACACAGCCTTGAAAATCCCATCAATTTTCCTTCTTTTATAGTGTTTCCACGCCTCAGACTTCAAATTTGCCATTCCACAATCATCAGGGTCAGATTGGCCAGTATTTGTTGGAATCGAAGTTGCTGACTGATTTTCCAGCGATGGGATTGCATCAGAATCAGATGGGCCTGATGGAGTACTATCAATTGCTGGTAAAGGAGATTGAGAGCCACCAACATTGTCATTATTTCCATGGGAAGATCCTGAAGACATTCTCAATAGTTTCTCACAACAATATTAATCTGCAAGGTAAATGATCACAACAATATAATCCAGGTATACAAGTAGGCATCACTCAAACAACGAGAGGGGCACAAAAGAGACCTTTTGCGGACTTATTTTTATATATAGATAAAACTAGAAATAAAGAAATTGATCAACCAATGCTTTGAACCACTAAAACATTACATACCGCATATATATCTATATATATATCCCTCTCCCTGCAACATTTCTCAAATTTTTTCCTGAGGAAAAGAAATGATTTGTGAATAGCGTGGGATATTTTACTCACCAAAGTCCAAAGAAGGGAACCGGCTACGACGAGAGGGGCGGAGAAGAGAGGCCAGACACGGTGACAAAAAGGGTGTGCGAACTGTGACGAGAAGGTTGTGCGCCTGTGGCTATGCGACTGCTACCTAGAGGGGCTGTCGGCGGCAACGAGAGGCAAGGGCTGCAGAGGGCGGTCGCCGCTCCTACTATGCGAAATTGCAAATTGTTATGTTGTTTGATACTTTGAGTCTTTGATGCCCTACACAGTACAATCAATCATACGCCCTAATTCTAATTTCTAAAGGGTCAAGTGGTCAACTCAAGAACTCAACTGGTCAACATGACTAAAATTTCAAATGGCTAAATCTTGGCCATTGATATGAATCAATGGCCAGGATTTAAAAGTTACAACTTACAACTTATAAATCATTTTTTTTTCATTTGATATTTAAAATAATTATTAAACCATTAATGTTGAATGTCTCTAAATTTATATGATTCCAATTTATTAATATATTACATATTTACAGTGTCAAAAATACATATTTAGTGTTCAAGATAATTAATGAAATTAACGAGGTACCGCACTACCGCCCTCATTCATCAAAAAAAATTAAATTTAAGATTTATGTAAATTAGGGTTAATGTTTAGACTTTGGAGTTTGGAGCTTAGGGTTAAGAAGTTGAGAGTTGAATTAGGATTAGGGTTTAGGATTAAGATCCAAGTACTTTAAGGTTTAGATTTGAGGTTAATGTAAATTAGGGTTAATGTTTAGACTTTGGAGCTTAGGGTTAAGAAGTTGAGAGTTGAATTAGGATTAGGGTTTAGGATTAAGATCCAAGTACTTTAAGGTTTAGATTTGAGGTTAATGTAAATTAGGTTCAATTGATAAAGTACTAAAGTGAATTTAGAATTGTATATTATATAAATATGTTTGTTTACATAAATAAATATAGTACATTAATATATATAAATATATATATATATATATATATTTCTATTACACATATATATACATATATATATTGATCATACCCATTTATGTTTAAGGTTTATTGATATATATATATATATATATATATGTTTATAGTTGAAACTTGAAATGATAGATTCGAACCAAATAACAACAATAAAGAAACAATAACATAATGATTTACGTGGAAAACTCTTAAAGGGAAAAACCACAGGCAGAGAGAGAGAATTTCATTATATGGAAAAATTTGTCGCACTGCGAACTTTTCGAATAAGACCAAACTGAATTCGGGTCACAAACTTTAACAATAGTATATTATATCACATATACTATAAACATATATATATATCTCATATATGTTATATAGACTATGTTTATATAAAACATATACATATATCATATATGTTTATATAAATGTAGTATATATAAAATATATGACTACGTTTATATAAACATATATATATAGTGTATTTCGGGGCAGGTCGGGGCGTCGGGGCGGGGCGGGGAAACATCAAAACCCATCCCCGCCCCGCCCCGCCATCGGGGCAAAATTCTGTGCCCCGTCCCCGCCCCAGTAACAGTCGGGGCGGGGAAAAACCCGCTCGGGACGGATCGGGAGACGCGGGGTGGGGCGATTTTGCCACCCCTACTTTAAACCCTTCAATGTCACCATATACTTTTTATTTGACTGTGAAAATCCAGCGACATCCAACAACCTTCTTTCCTGATGATAAATCTACTACCTCCCACGTTCCATTTTGTTTGAAAGACTTCATTTCCTCGTTCATGGCTTCTTTCCACCTGGGTTCTGTCAACGCTTCCTGCACACTTTTAGGTACATTTACAATAGATATTTGATTCACAAATGATTCATATGTCTTTGATAACCGGTGGTAACATATATAATTATTTAGTGGGTATTTAGGCATACATGTCAACACAGGTTCATAAGTGTGCCTAGGAACTCCTCTTGACTTGAGATAAGGGTTTAGGATTTACCTAAGATTCAAAGCTAGTTGAATCATGGAAAGGAACTGGATCATCTAGAGGGAACGATTGGTCTTGTAGTACTGGCTGGTTACCCATACTATCTTGATCATCACATGATGGCGCATCAGATGCCATATTTGATTCATCTAGTTCCACAACTGTTTGTGATGTGTTTGGTCCACCAGATGCTGTTGAAAATGTCAAAATTTTCAACTGATTCATACTTGGTTGGTGGTTACAATCCAGCAAGGCATTATTACATGGCTCCCAATGTCTTTCCATGTCTGGAGGAGAGAAATACATGAGGGACTCATGAAACCGGGCATCCATGGTGATGTTGATTTTACGGCTTGGAATGTGATAACAGCGGTAGCCTTTTTAGGTGAGATCGTAACCAACAAATTCACACTTCAAGGCATGGGGTTGGAGTTTATGGCGAGTGTGAGTGGCAATGTGGACAAAGACTGTGCAACCAAACAATTTTGGTGATAGATTAGAAGACACTGGGTTGGTCAGGTGATGGTGTAAGGTATCAAGGTGTACGGTCTCAAATGGGGTATGAAAGTTCAAGCTTCGTGAGGGAAAATGGTTCAATAGATATGCAATAGCAGTTAAAGATTCTTCCCAATAGTGAAGAGGCATGTTGGCATCAAATAAGGTGGCACGAACCATTTCGAGGAGTTGTCAATTTTTCGTTCAGCAATCCCATTTTATTGGGGAGTGTAGAAACATGTGGTTTGATGAATGATTCCACGAAGCTTGAGAAAATAGTCTAGCTCCTGATTAACAAATTTGCGACCATTATCAAGATGGAGTTCTTGAATAGAAGTCTTATATTGAGTGGCAACCATTGAGTGGAATTGTTCAAATAATGCACAAAATTTATGTTTGGCTTTCATAAGGCACAACCAGGTCATCAGACTATGATCATCAATAAAAGAAACAAACCAATGAGCTCTGTTTAATGATGAAATTTTTGCAGGTCCCCAAACATTAGCATGGACAAGCATAAATGGTAAATAACTTTTATTTGAACTTGGCGGAAAGGAAACACGTCGGCTCTTTGCCAATTCACAAATATCACATTTAAACAATGAGCTAGAGGTGCCAAAAAAATAATGTGGGAAATAAATGCTTTAAATAGCCAAATGAGGCATGACCGATACACTTGTGCAATAACCAAATGTCAGAAGTAGATGTTGAATGAGTAACTAAGACTGACTAAACCAAAGCATTGAATTTTTCAGGCATGAGATCAACATAATTTTTATATAATTTTATATTATCTGGAGCCTTCATATGGATTTTGTCACGGTGATCTAGCTCTTGGAAGATCTCCATGAGTTCACCACAGTACGTGGGAAGTGGTCAGCCAGCTTGACGGAGTGAGAAGACAAGCTAATTAAGAGAGAATATTAATGTCTCATCGGATCCGTCATAAAAAGCTTTGGCTACAACACTCCAAATCTCTCTAGCTGTGTCAAGCATGAGATCAACATAATTTTTATATAATTTTATATTATCTGGAGCCTTCATATGGATTTTTTCACAGTGATCTAGCTCTTGGAAGATCTCCATGAGTTCACCACAGTACGTGGGAAGTGGCCAGCCAGCTTGACGGAGTGAGAAGACAAGCTAATTAAAAGAGAATAGTAGTGTCTCATCAGATCCGTCATAAAAGGCTTTGGCTACAGCACTCCAAATCTCTCTAACTGTGTGGCCTGCGGAGGTAGCGTTTCATGATTTTCGAGGTCATGGAGTTAAGTAGCCAACCTTTAACTTTTTGATTTTCGGCATACCATTGGGGTAAGACGGATCAATGGATGTAGGTGGTGAGGAGTCTCAAATGATGTAGTCCAATTTTTTCACGTCCAGCAATATCAATTTTTCATGAAGAAACTCGTTTACTGGCAAGTGAAGAAATTATGGAGTGGACTGTGGAAAAAGTGAATATGGTGAAGGATAATCTTCAAGTAGCTCGAGATCGTCAGAAACAAGCCATAAAACATCTCGAACGCAAATTGGAATTTAACATTGGTGATCATGTTTTCCTCAAGATCTCACCATGGAAAGGAGTGTTAAAAAAAAGCAACGGAAGAAATTAATCCCTCGGTATATTGGACCGTTTGAGGTTATTCAAAGGATCGGTCTAGTAGCATATCGGTTAACACTACCGCCAAAGTTGGCAAAGATGCATGACGTTTTCCACGTGTCTGTGTTACGAAAATATGTCTATGATGAAGTACATGCTCTATCGGAACCCTCAGTAAACGTGGAGGAGAATTTACAATTCGACAAAGAGCCAATAGAGATTCAAGATACTCAGGAAAAATTACTTCGTAACAAAACTATAAAAATGGTGAGAGTACTATGGAGGAATAGTGAGTTTGAAGAGGTTACTTGGGAATGAGAAGATTTCATGAAGCAAAGGTACCCGCATCTATTCACAAGAAATTTCTAGGACGACATTTCATGAGGGGGAGAGAGCTGAAACATTCCAAAATTTAACTTAGGTAAGCATTGCATGGATCCCACTTTATATAGTAGTGTGTGTATATATATCTGTGCGCGCGCGCATGTAATCTTTTTTAAAAAAACATATGTACGTATATACATCTACATATATAAGGTAGGAACACTATGCCAAAAAAGGCATACCTTGACAGATTATGTGTGACAGTTTTTTCTATCACAAAATAAATGATAGAATTGTGATAGATTTTGTCTATCATAAACATTTATGACAATGTCGTGACAAAATTATTTCTATCAAAATTATTTATGATGGAACAATGACATAACTTTTTGTATCATAAACATTTATGACGAAACAATGACAAACCTTTTTCTATCATAAACATTTATGACAGAACAATGATAAACTTTTTCTATCATAAATATTTATGATGGAGCTTACCATCAACCAATCTCTTATTTGCATGCCAAGTCAAGTCTTTAGCAGTTTGGGTAGACTGGAACATACGCGGGATGTCGGAGCTTACCATCAACCAATCTCTTATTTGCATGCCAAGTCAAGTCTTTAGCAGTTTGGTTAGACTGGAACATACGCCTAAATCTAGGAATAATGGGAAAATACCATAAAACCTTTGCAGGAACTCCTTTCCGATATTGGTCCACTTTACCATCCTTTTTCTTCCATCTAGATACACCACAAGTAGGACATTCAGTAAGTTTCTCATACTCTTTCAAATAGAGAATGCAATCATTTGGGCAAGCATGTATTTTAACATAATCCATGCCTAAAGCGGTCATTGTCTTTTTCGCCTCATACATAGACACAGGAAGTTCATTCTTTTCAGGCAATATGTCTACTAGAAGACTTAAAAGCTCAGTAAAACTTTTGTCAGACCATCCAAATTTACCCTTTAAATTGAACAATTTCACCAACGCACCTAGCTTAGTGAATTTGGCGCATCCAGGATAAAGAGGTTTCTCAGCATGTTCTAATAATTCTTTGAACGTATTAGGATCTGCCTCACAATCCTTGTAAGCATCTTGAACCATTTCTAGCGTGTTATCCTCATCATAGTCCACATACTCTGACTCAAATTGGTTGTCCATATTAGGAGATGGACATTTATTTATCTCCTCCCCGTGCCAAAACCAACTTTTATAGTTTATGTCAAAACCATAAACAAACAGATGATCTCTGACAATATTCGGCATGTAAAATGATAAATTGCAACACCTAACACACGGACACTTAATTTTGCGACTCTCTCCCGCATATTTAATAGCAAACTCCACAAATTTTTCAACACCCACTTCATATTCAATAGATAGTCTATCACAATCAATCCAAGATTTATCCATTTTTGAAGTGCAAGTGTTCCTGACACACAAGAGGATATACATACTTTTCAATTTTTCACTTCATATTTAAGAAAGAAAAACATAAAAACACTGTAAACAAAACAGAACTAAATGAAAGATAAATGCAATTATTCATATACACAAACTATTATCAGATTCTTAACTATAATTGTATTATTATTTTCGATAAATAAATACTAGTGTATACACACAAAAAATAAACACTTCTCAATTATTCATATTTGTATACACACTTATATATATGTACTTTTCTCTCTACACATGCATACATATTGAGATCCACTAAGAGTCTAAGCAAAACTACATATTTATATATATATATAAGCTTTGACAGGAAAACAAGCAACCTGGAATGGAATTTCAATGATGAAAAAGTATATATTATTAATTAATGATCTTATTCACATGCTAGAGACTTCCAATAGTGAGAGTTCCAACAACTAATTAATTATATATTTTGCTATCTGTATAGGTTTAGACAAATGTAAATATAAATTTTCATATCCAAAAGAATTTTTGTTCAACCACCTCCAAAAATAATACGTTTTCTATAAAATTCAAATTATAGGTTCAATATATTGACATTCCATGGACATGCACACCTTTTTCTTCATTTAAATTCCTTGTAGTGCCATGCACTACCATATTAATTCTACGTTAGCTACAATGTTCATTATACAATCACTCTTATTCATCTTAATTTAATTTACACAACACATATATTTCAATACACTATATTATAGTTGTCCAGATTTGAAACGTTACCTTGCTCGTTGTCGATAGCTCGCAGTAGCTCACGTACGTCGTCGTAAATAGGCTTGCACTCGCGCGGTACTTCACAACGGCAAGCAACAGCCGTAGTAGGAGTGGACAGCTACTTGGTAATTCTCAGTCTAGGGATTTTGGCTTTGACGTTTCATTCATCAAAACCCTTGCTATAAGGTAGCCGATGTGCTTCCCATGTGTGACGTTCCGCAAAACCCAAAGATCTGATTTTATGTGTTAGGGTCCTGATCCACTAAGTTGATCAAATCCCTTCTTGTTTACTTTCCTACTGCCAATTGAAGACAAAGCACTGATTATGAGAAAAGGGAATTGAAGTGCTATTCTTTCTAATTATAATGAGAATCTCAAATAGGACAAGCACCGAGTATGAGATGAAGAAGTGCTATTCTTCCTAATTATGAGTTCTAGGGTTGCCGCTTTGTGTCTAACATGGACTCTAGGGTTTCTGTTTAGGTTTTTAGTGTTAGACGTACGTGTAGGACAAATAGTCAATTAGTTAAAAAAATGTAATATACTAATATTTGATAACTAATAAGGAAAAATATGAAATATATTAATATTTGGTAAGTAGTAAGAATAATAAATGTTTATGATAAAAAAATTATATCATTATTCCATCATAAATATTTATGATAGAAAAAGTTTATCATTGTTCAGTTATAAATGTTTATGATAGAAAAAGGTTTGTCATTGTTTCGTCATCAATGTTTATGATACAAAAAGTTATGTCATTGTTCCATCATAAATAATTTTGATAGAAATAATTTTGTCACGACATTCTCATAAATGTTTATGATAGACAAAATCTATCACAATTCTATCATTTATTTTGTGATAGAAAAAACTGTCACACATAATCTGTCAAGGTAGGCCTTTTTTGGCACAGTGAAATACTTAATGTAGAAAAAGTTACTGCATTAATGTGCAGTTGGATAATGGTTGGGTTGACAAGTAATTTTTGAGATTGTTTTGACTATATTTGAATAAAAAATAAAGAAAGAGACTGGTTGAATTATGATTTTTCTGGATTTCATTTTGATGATAAAGGTAACATGGGTTTCTTGCTATTTTCCACATGAAATTGTTAGTTTTTCTGATTTCAAACCCCTGTTTTGCGTTTGTAGATTGTTTGGAATTGACGAATTTCGTGAAAAGAATGTATGCCTCTGCACATGGCCACCACCCCAGTCTTGGCCTGACTGTGGGTATGTCTCTAGTGGACATTGAATGATGACTTGATTAATTACCACAATCTTCCTAGCGAGGAAGCATACGGGTGGTAGCCCCCTCATACTAACCGAATTGACGGATTCGGGTAAAAATCGTGTGACTGGGACAGGTAAGATCCTTGGTAAGGATTTAAAATTTTGAAATGGCAGACATGGTGATTTTTTGGTTAAATCATTGTGATTAATTAGCAAATACTTATGTTATCCGCTACTAATATTTATTTGAAAGAAAGATTGTTAAAATGAGTTTTAATTCATTATTGATATAAAATAGCGCAACTTACCATCCTGCATGTTTTCCATACATGTAGACGAATGAAGAAGCTTCGACGGGAAGGATTGGAGTTAAAAACAAAACTGTTGTGATATTTTAGTTATGTTTCTTTTCTGTGTTTGCATGAGTAGTAATGTGTAATAAGTAAGTACTGATTTTAAATTATGAAATAAAATCTGTGACTGTATGTGTAATAAGGCTTACGGTAATTTTGACTACGGGTCATAAGGAGATTGGATGTACGTGTAATTACCTTGCCGTGTAATTAAATCAGGTCGATTTGGGGTGTTACAGAAACCGACATTAAAGCCTCCAGATTCATATTGAACATGAATGATGGGTGTGGTGGTATTGGTGGGTGGTGTAAGTTGTTCGGCCATGATGAAAGTTTGAATCTGGGAAGGATGAAGGTGATACACGAATAATGAGATTCAAAGATCAGAACGGCCCTATACCATGTAGAAGTAAAGTTTCATGTATTTTTTGTCATACATTTTCAAGATGTATACAAGGATGCTTATAGCTAAGAGATGATTAAGTCTATCACATAATTATAGGGATTACAATTGATTTGGAGATAATCACAAATATCTTGAAAATCTTCAACGTAATCTTCAACAGCTACTGCTATGGACAATCGAGTCTCTAATCTGGGAAGTAACGTGGAATAAATGTTCATTGCCTTTGAGAAATTGCAAGGTTTCATGAACCATGACATCACAAACCTGAATATGAGTATGAGCGTTCTAAGTTTGGGGTAAATCATTCTGCTAGGAGATTTAAAGGTTAAGAAAAAAAGAAGTAACCATTAAAGAACAGTGTGGCAGAAATTGAAATTAACTCGTTTTCATGAAAAAGATGATCCTATGGCTTGGATCCATAAAGCCGACCAGTATTTCTCATGCCATGAAACTCTAGATCTCCATAAAGTATTAATCATACCATTTAAGTCGAATGAGAGACTTTACAATGGTTCTGATGGATAGATTGCCTCCAATCCATACCAAGATGGGAGGACTTCATGACTATCTTGTATAAAAAATTTAGCCCCTCTGAAATTGGGGATAATGCTAAGGTATTATTCAAGTTGAAACAAGTTGGACATCTCAAGGACTACATCAAAGAATTTAGGAGATTGGCCAATAGTACCTATTGTGTTAGTCCACTACTGTTAAAGAGTTGTTTTCTTGTAGGATTAAAGTCGGAATTGAGGTATGATGTGAAGTTACAAAAACTCGAAATCCACACTCGAAGCAATTATTTTATGGTAAATTAGATAGAATGACATTAGTAGTTCCATTCTTTGAAATTGGTTCATTCAATTTCTAAACTTAGAAATAAGGACAAAATAATGAATATTCCAAGAATATCCCTACCATCCAACTAGATTAAAACGGGTCAGTAACCATATCTCTCTCTCCAACATTGCTATCTCTCATAAAAGAATATTTTTGATCAAATCTTCATTCCGAACCAGGGGCATAAGAGGGGATTGAAGAGTATCGAGAACGTTCAGGGCAGTCATAGATGACCGAAAAATGCTTCCAAAGGGTGAGTTTTTCTCACATTCTCTCTTTAGTCGACCAAGCATGACAAAGTATTTTTGGACCACCCAACGAGACACCAAAGACCGCCATAGTGTTCTCTCACATCCTAAACCCTATCCACCATAAAGAATCAAGTTTAAATGTAGCAAGGGGGTTTGGTGAAGTGTTGGGGTTGGGGATCACACTCGTTGGGTTCATCGATCGGAGAGGAGCATGGCCCAACCCGCAGCGACGTCCGTTGTCATCATCAAGCATTGAGTCAAGGGAAATTTGGCAAAATGACCCAAAAATAATACATTTTTTGGTAACTAACCCTTTTTTAAAAAAACTTAACTTATAACCCTTTTACTCAAGGAAATGTCTCATATGCCCCCACTCCACCTTAAGCCCTTCCCTCCAACTAAACTGCTTTAATTAATTAAAATTTGAAAAATAAAATAAGTTACTTACCAGTTATCACTGGTGCGCGAGCGTCCGGAAGATCGAAGGAAGGGAGAACGACACCAAGCCGGCCAGAGAAGCATTCCGGCATTGCACCCAAAGAAATTTCGCTTTTGTTCTGCTGTTCACGAAAGGCTTGCCATTTCTTCCATCAGTCCAACACGCACCGGTAAGACATTTATTTTACTGGTTCTTCATGTCTTTCCTTTGTTGTTGATGATCTCATTTTGAAAGAAAGGGAAGGAGAACGATAATGTGTCTGCTCATGGTATGAAATGCATGAGTGTATCTCCCTTGTCCTTTGGTTGTTTACTGGTTTTGTTGATGTGCATCATGTCATTTGGGTTATGGTTAGGTTTTGCTGTTTATTTGGGTGATATTAGGTATTCCAGTATGGATTGAAGTTAGTTGTTTTAGGTTTGATGAAATGCAAATATTTCCCAGGTTTTACGAATTTTGAATTTAGTGGATGATACAAAACAAGATGTTGCATTGAGTACTCACAGTTTTGTTTAGAAGCTTTGAAGTTTTTATGTGAACAGTTTTTCATTTGTTTAACACTTCGTTTATGTTTGTTTAGAACAGTGACAAGTTTGTTTATAACAGTAAAGATTTTATTTGGAACGTTGTAATGTTTTGTATATGACAAATTAGGTTTTATTTTGCACTTTTGTTGGTTTTTTTATGATATCATTTTCATTTTTATTTATAACATCTCAGAGTTGAAATTCGTTACATTGGGCATACTTAATTGTTTGTTTGCAGTCCATCTAAATGGAGTATAGGATAAGAGAGGCAGACAGGTTCCCTTCTAAGGTGAATGTTCTCTGCAGACTGTATCAAGCCACATGCCTTATTAGAGAAGAACTCGGGAAATTTAACTACTTAGAGGAGTTTAACAATTCATGTTTTGGGAGGTTCCTACAAATAAAAGCACCAAAAAACCATCCGCGGATCATACACCAAGTCCTCCTACGCCAAGTCAAAGCTCCAAAGGATGAGTATGAGGGAAAAATGGTTTTCAAACTATGTGAAAAGAGAGCGACATTCTCCATTAGGGAGTTCAACCTAATAACGGGTCTGACATTTTCCCCACTGCCGGAATTTGATCCATTACTAGAAATTGGGCAATTTTGCATTGTTGATACAGTTTTTGAAGGGAAAACACTAATATCATGCAAAGAGTTGGAAGAGAAGTTCATCGGATGCAAGGAGGTAGAGATGAAGTTGAAGCTGGCTCTGGTATACTTTGTTGAGGTTGTTTTACTCAGTGTTCTGAAAACCGAACCGGTCATCAAACCGGCCAAGACACCGGTTACCGGTTTAACCGGTTGAACCGGTTCAACCACCGGTTCAATCATAAAAAAGAAAATACATAAAAATATTTAGGTTTATATTTGATATGATTAATTTTATACAATTTTAAGATAAATTTTAGATATCTATGTATGTGAGCAACAAAATGATTCAAAAAAAAGTGTCAAATTTCAAAATTCAAATATAAAATAATCAAATAACCCAATTCTCACTTATATATTACTTATTATTAGTTTTAGAATTATTTTTTTTAATGATTTTTACTGAAATCTTAAAACCGGCCGGTTCAACCGGTTCAACGGTTACCGGTTTTTCCGGTTCTAACCGGTTTAACACGGTCAGACCGTGTCATCCGGTTTGATAGGTCAAACCGACCGGTCAGAACACCGGTTCCCGGTTCAACCGGTCCAACCGGCCGGTTCGGTCCGGTTCTCAAAACACTGGTTTTACTTGGTAAGGAGACGAAGCTGTCCATCGACCTTAACTTCTTGAATTTAGTTATGGACTTGCAAAAATTCAATGAGTTTCCATGGGGGACACTGAGTTTCAAAAGAACTTGTGAAGGACTCCAAACTGCCTTACGTGGGAGAGCGCAGAAATTCAAGCAGAAGGGGGTGAAAATTGACTTCTACAGCCTTGTAGGGTTCCCATATGCCTTTCAGGTATTTTCCATGAGAAGCTGAATGTTTTGGTTTGGAATAGCTATTTAGTTAATTTAGAACTTAATGTTTTTGGTTGAGAACCAATGTAGTCCTGTTTATAATATTTAGTGTTTACACAAAAAAAAACTTTTGTTTATATTTATTGAAATTAAACACTTGTACCATTATTTTGCTTCAAATATGGGCTTATGAGGCTGTCCTCCAATTGGGTGAAACTTTTGCTGTGAAGGATGGAGACCAACATCCACGGATGTTGAAGTGGTCTCCAACTGTATCCCCTAAGCCTGCTGCAATTGATCATGTACTTGACAATGATGAGTTTGACGTGCATGAAAGTGTGTTACCCTCATTGGCTGAGATGGAGGAGCAGTACACTCGTTTGATTGATGCCAGTGTATGCATAAGTGTAAAGCCGCCAGTGTTTAAGGCTTCAAAGCACAAAAAGCAAACCCATCAACCTGAAAGTCTCAAAGAAGACACAAAGAATGAAGCATCGCTGGTGTGTATAAATGATATGATGTGTTATACATATTTGTAACACTTTTTGCAAGAGCATATTTCAGTTTAGAAGTATTATATTTCTGTTGTTTATAAGTATTATATGTCTGTTGAGAATAGTTTTATTTTATTTTGGGACAGCTTGTTTTTAAATTGGATAAGTTTGCTTTTTCTATTGGAACATTTTCACTTATGTTGACAATAGAATTTTTATGTTTGGCATAGTACAACTTATGTTGATAACAGTCTATTTATGTTGACAACAGTTTCATATTATTTTTGGAACAGTTTAAATTCTGTTTATATTTTTTCATATTATGTACTACGTGGCTTTATGCAGTCACCAATGAACGAGCTTGTTGCTTGTCGATTATCAGTGAAAGTCAGACAATTAGACGATACATGAACATCACGAAACTTCTTAATCTGAAATAAACAAACATCTTTCATTGCAGTGGCTCGCATCCACCAGTTGCATTCATCAACACAACACCGAATCACAAATAGTGTTTTGGTAGACTTCACAACTTTGAATTGAAAGTGTTTATTCACCGCATACTTGCATAACCTTTTATGCAAGATCTTCTTCTCCGTAAAAATGTCACCAACTCTCATAACCTCGGCACTTCCATCAGACTCAACATTGGACTCAATTGCACGATTGACCGAAGGATTGCTGGGGCAAAAATTGGATGTATTTGTTGCCTGATTATTCCGGCCATTATTATGATCTTCGACTGCATAATCAGCTGCCTCAAGGAATGCATCATCGACTACGTCATCAGCTATATCATAGGCTGCCTCATGAGTTTGACCATCAAAATCATCATCATACAGTTCAACAGTAGGTTCATTGTTATGTGGTTCTATTCCATCAATGTCTGGCAGTGTCTCTTTGTTTCTACTGAAACCAAGACCAGGAAATTCTCCTATTCCTTCTACAAAATTATGCACGTCATCCCTGTGTTGGACATTTGGTAAGTTATCCCCGAAATCATCAATTCTGCCTCCAATATTAGAAGATATGCACAGAGATGTAGCCGGAATACTTCTATCCATATTACACCAAATAAAACAGCGAACATCATCATCTCCTTCGATCTCAACCGGCTCGGTAGGACAACGCACATTGTAAAGGTACTTCATCTGAATATCATTATGCTGCAACTTTGTAATATCACGTACTTTATCGACTAATTCACAGTAAGAAATAAACTCTGAGACTATGATAGCCTTGCTTTTCCCACCTTTATATGTGTAGTGCGTCTCATTTTTTCCCACTTTCCAAAATACTGAATCAAAATGCTCACCTCTTTCATTCCTTCAAAAAATGAACAATATATTCTCAATGAATCATTTTTCACAAGGACACAAAATAAAAACAATATTCTAAACATAATTATACTATACTAAATAGAATATATACTATTTCTAAACACAATTTTACTCTACTCTAAACCAAAACTTCGCATAATGCTAGTCTTCTAAACAGCATATAACAACTGCTTTCTTATACTATACTAAATAGAATATATACTATTCTAAACACAAGTTTACTCTGTTCTAAACCAACACTTCACATAATGCTAGTCTTCTATACAGCATATAACAACAACTACTTTCTTATACTATACTAAATAGAATATATACTATTCTAAACACAAGTTTACTCTGTTCTAAACCAAAACTTCACATAATGCTAATCTTCTAAACAGCATATAACAACAACTGCTTTCTCAACCCGTTGCCCAGAACTCAAAATCAGTCATAACGTATAAAATTAATTCCATTGTTTCACAATTTTCCAGTATGCAGCACACAACTCACGGTTTCCATGAACCCAACATAATGGAGACATCCACTTTATACATACCAACTAATAAACATAATGCATTACAGATTAGGGTTCAATATCTGACCTGTAGTCAAAACGAGTCTCGAGCTTCAAACCCGAGCTTCAGATCCGAATCCGAAAACCAATAACACCCTCGAAATCAGAGCTAGAGCTTTAAAACTTTTACGTCATTCAAGTCGAAGGATAATGTAGAGGAGAAGTTGTCCGAAATCACAACTCGAGCTTCGATTTCATGGTCGGAAATCAATATTCGGTGGCATGATGTCCACACGCATCGGGAAGGAGGAAGAACGGAGGAGCTCGAGGAAAAAGCTGCGAGGGAATTTTACAAATTGGGAAAGTTGCTGAAATTGGGAATTAACAAATAGTAGAGGGAGGGCATATGAGACATTTCCTTGAGTAAAAGGGTCATAAGTTAAGTTTTTTTAAAAAAGGATTAGTTACCAAAAAATGTATTATTTTTGGATCATTTTGCCAAATTTCCCTTGAGTCAACGTGACAGGAGTCACGATTTTCTTCAAACTTTAGTGAAATCAAGTTGACTAACTTGTTTGTTTGTTGGGGAAGACAAAGAAGTGGGTTGGGCTGTGTTATTTTTGGAGTTTGGGCTAGATAAAATATTATTTTAAAATTTGGGACTTAATTATTTGACTAGTAAATATGGGCTAACCTGTAGCATATTAAGCCCGAAAGATATGTTTAGTTTTTGGCCCAAATTTAGATAAATTGACTTTGTCCTCCTCTTTTAAAAAATGAACCCTTTGACTTTCTTTTAAAAGACCCTTCGGCCATAATGTGTATAAAGGCCCAACTTTTGTTTTAACCATATTTTTAGCCCAATTTGAAAAAATGGCCCATTTTTACCAAATTAAAAAAGTTCGACCAGAATTAATAAACATTGATCAACTTAATAAATTTTGAACAGTTTGACCAATTAAATAAGCAGACTTACGTCCAATTGACCGGGTTTAATAACCCATTGTTGATTGACATAGTAGTCTAGTATTTCGAAATAGTCGATTAAATAGTTTAATTCTAGTATTTTGCATATTGGTGATCATGGTTAATTGGTAGACGCTTGACTTGCTATCTTGTTACGAGGTAGAGGTTATTTTTTTTGAATCTTAATACCCATTCTTCATGCTATTTTGCTTCTTCATTCTCTTATTATTTCACTGATTATAATTCGTCATTTCGTTACACTATCGTTAACTTGTTGAAATTTTTGGCATCCTATCTATTCGTTTTTTTCAATCATATAGCTTAGGCATAAATGGCTTTTTAAAAAATTTGACTTGATCGAGAAACAATGTTTTCAAATATTAAATTTATTTAAAATGTTTCTATCTACAAATTTATTTCTACCCAAAGATTTCCATCTTATTCTTAGTCGAAAATCCCAAAATTATTTAAATCGAAATAAAAGGTTTTCTTACTATTTTCATAAAAATTGTTTTATAGAAATTGTGCATTGTATTTAAAATAATACTATAATTTTGCTCGTAGTTTTGGAGTATGATATTATGTACGAGGATTTTTACTCTACTCATGCATAATTTATTTGCGATTGTGGATTGTGGGTCGATTGGAGTCGTTGTTCGTTGTTGTTCTTGGCCAGATGTTGTTGGTTGGCCTTTTATTGTAGCCAATCGTTGTTGATTGGCTTTGTAGTGGTGGTTTATAGTACTCTGCCATGAGATGTTATCACTGTCTATGATTTATTCTCCATTGTCGTATAGCCATTTTGGTGTAAACCATTAGTGGTCTTTTGTTCCACCCGCGGGAGCATACAGGATGTTGACCAACCCTTCGTGATCATCGTTGGCAATTGTTCATATATGTATTATTGATGCATGATTTTATTGTTGGCATGATCATTTATCATTTTACCTTACTTTAATTAGTATCTCTTATTTTCTTCACCGTCATACTCATTGTTCCCTCCACTTGGAAACATAGCCGTACCACCAATGTACTAGATAGATGGCTGGAGGGGCGAGATCGGTGTCCACCGTAAATAATCAATTTTAAATGTTGCAAGGGGGTTATGTGGAGTTTTGGTGCCATAGACTACCTTATTTTATCCGAAGATTTTCATCTTATTTTAAATCGCAAATTCTAAAATTACTTAAATTGAAATAAATGTGTTCTTACAATTTTCCTAGAAATTATTTTATAGAAATTGTGTACTGTATGTTATGGATCGAGATTTTTATGCTACTCATGCGTCATTTGTTTGCAATTGTAGATTGTGGATATTGTCGAGACTAAGTTCTAATGTAAATTTAAAGTCTAGTATGAATTAAATAAAATAATGAATATTTTTTTATAAAAAAATAAAAGAAGAAAAAAGACAAAGGTGGGGAAGATATCCTACAAAAATTTTGAGAATTAAAATGATATATTAATTAAATTTGGATCTACCTCTTTCCCATATATTGAGCTTAAAATTTAATGTAATTTGTTCCATAAATTTGAACTATAATATTTACTTAATTATTTTTTTACCTCCTTCCATGAACTAACTTATAATATTTACTTAATTATTTTTTTTGTTCTTTTTGGGTATTTGCTTAGTTTGTGGGTTCAAGAACCTTTCTACTGCTATTTTGAGAAGTAAAGAACAAAATGTCACAGCTCATGCTCTTCCCTCACATTTTTCACTTTCTCTGATTCCCAATCAAGTAATGGACAAGGTTATCAAATAAGGCAGAACCACCTTTGGGGCCCATAACCATTGTTGATTACAAGAAAAGAAGCATTAAATTACTATTTATCAGATCTTCTGCATACACATTTGCTATTCTTTTCTTTGCTAGATTTGTAGGCATAGGGTTCAAAGGTGACAAAAAAAGTGAGTTTTTTGTAGTAACTGTAAGAGCCAGGGCTTGGGCCTAACACTTCATGCACTAAACCTCAATGAAAGCAAAGAAGTGGATTCTAGTAGTCTTGAGTACATTTCAATGACTATATAAAGGAGATCCTTTGCTGCAAGAGAACACACAAAGCCATTGTTTCTTCAACTTCTCTTAACACTTTCAGTTGTTTGTTTTGCCAGATATGGCCCTTAAACAGGCAGCAGCCAATATGCAGCAATTGGGCAAGCCAACATCAACTGATATGCAGCCATTGGCCAATACTGATGGGACCAACAAGCCAACATCAAACATTATGCAGCAACTGATGAACAACCCCCTCAACCCCAGTTTTACTACTACCAGGCAAACACAGCCAGACATTCATCAGCAGCAGCAGCATCAACCGCAGCAGCAGCAGTATCAACCGCAGCAGCAGCAGTATCAGCAGCAGCGGCAGCTTATGAATACCAACCCCAACCCATTTCACAATTTGGGCGATCCCAACGCAGCAGTGCAAACACCAGGCAATGTTATGCAGCAATTGATGCACGGCAGCTCCAAACCAACAACGCATATGCCACCTGGAATGCAGCAAAGAGGTGACCGGCCTATGTTCTCATCAGCTGATGACAATATGATGATGAAGCACATTCAAGGAACTCACGCACCCGATGGACGTGAGATTGTTGAAGTTAAACCCCTTTTGCAACTTGTCGAGGACATATTCAATCGTGCAGCCCCAAGATTTGAAGCCAACGGTATATCGGTAATGATCTATTCTACTTGATTATGAATATTTATTCTTAAATTTTGTTTGCTATTGTACTGATTCATCTTTATTTTGTAGGGCACACCAGGACTTACTGAAGTTCTGGAAGACAGAGCCTACTCACCCAACTTCATTGCAACACTCGACTCTGTGGCGTATCTCATTGATCGAATTTCCAGCGAGGTTATCTCAAAACATAATATCATTTACCTTTCCAAACAAACAAATTATTTTTCATATATTTCGATTTCCGTATTTGTGTGACTAGCAAGCTATCCTCACATTGACAGATAGCTTATAAGAGCGCAAGTGGTGGTGATGTACATACTACTACAATGGCAATACTGAACTTGGTATCCTACTACTCATGGGATGCAAAATTGGTGCTTGCTTTGGCTGCTTTTGCTGTCCAGTATGGAGAGTTCTGGCTTATTGCACAGACCTACACCTCCAACCATCTTGCCAAATCAGTGGCGATGCTTAGGCAATTACCTGAGCTCTTGCAGCATACGAGCACGCTCAAACCTCGTTTTGAAGCAATCAGGAATCTTATAAATGCAATGCTAGATATCGCCAGGTGCATTGTCGAGTTTAAGGAGCTCCCATCTAAGTACATTGCACCAGATCATCCTGCATTGTCCACTGCCATGGTTCATATACCAATGGCTGTCTACTGGACTATCCGAAGCATAGTGACGTGTGCAGACCAGATTACAGGAATCACTGTTTTGGGGCATGAGTATGTGCTATGTGTCCTTGAAATCCTGAAGTTATATTAATTGGATTATGAACTATAGATTACTTCTTTCATTGTTTACAGGCACATAGTATCCACTCAAGAGGCGTGGGAGCTCTCAAGTTCGGCTCACAAGCTTGGCAACATGCACAAACATTTAATGAATCAGCTGGAGATTTGCTATAAGCACATAGGTGAGCTTATTGGTTTCAGTTAAATCACTGTAAAACAATGCCTTTTCGCATGGATATTAACCGAGGCACTGTATAATGCAGATGAAAGGAAATACGATGAAGCTTATAATAACCTGAAAGGTTCATTCCAGATGACACACATTGATAATATGAGAGTTCTCTGGCTATTGATTACTTCAAAGGAAGATCAGCCACCTCTTGTTGACGGAGTCACCAAGAGGAGAGTAAGTATTCTTTTTCTATTTTTGAATTCTGTCAGTCACTCAAACCAGTTTAGCATTGATGATTCAGTGAGGTTAAAAAGATGATTAACGGCTCTGTTTTGTACCTACAAATCAGGTTAACCTCGATGTCCTGAAGCGGAAAAATGTGCTTCTGCTCATATCAGACCTGGACATTTCACAAGAAGAGCTTTCGATTCTCGAACAGATATACAATGAGTCCAGGCACCATCCATCCAGGCAGGAAAGTCAATATGAGGTGGTTTGGCTTCCAATTCTAGACCCAGCTGTTCCTTTGAGTGATGCAAGGCAAAAGCAATTTGAGAATCTTCAGTCTGGCATGCCTTGGTATACAGTTTATCACCATTCATTGATCGATCGGTCAGTGATTAGGTTCATAAGGGAGGTTTGGGGTTTTAAGAAGAAGCCTATTCTTGTGGTTCTTGATCCACAAGGACGGGTTGCTTGCCCAAATGCCCTCCACATGATGTGGATTTGGGGAAGTACTGCCTTCCCATTCACCACTTTAAGAGAGGAAGCTCTTTGGAAGGAAGAGACTTGGAGACTTGAGTTGCTTGTGGATGGCATTGATCCAGTCATTCTTAATTGGGTAAAATATATAACTATTGCTCATTTATGATTCTTAGCAGAAGTATGTTGTTTGGTCTTTCTAATTTTTTATTTGCTTCCCTAATTAGATGAATGAAGGAAGGTACATATGCTTGTATGGAGGGGAAGACATGGAGTGGATTCGAAGATTCACAGGCTCAGCACGTTCTGTTGCACTATCTGCTGGTATTCCATTGGAGATGGTTTATGTAGGAAGGAGCAATCCAAAGGAGCGTGTCCGGAGGAACATATCGACAATCTTGGTCGAGAAGCTGAGCTACTGCTGGTCTGACTTGACCTCAATCTGGTACTTCTGGGTGAGAATAGAAAGCATGTGGCACTCCAAAAACCAACTTGGTAAAACCTCTGAGAACGATACCATAATGCGCGAAATCATGTCCCTGCTTACCTTTGACAGCAGTGAAGGTGGATGGGCAATTTTCAGCAGAGGATCAGGTGATTTTGAAATGGCCAAAGCAAAGGGTCCTCAATTCCACACTTGTTTGACTGAGTATAATAATTGGAAGGAAAATGTCCAAGAGAAAGGATTCATACGAGCAATGCATGATCACCTTGCAAAAATTCACCCACAACATCACTGCAATCGACTTGTGCTGCCTGGTACCACAGGAATGATACCAGAGACTATTGCGTGCTCCGAGTGTGGCCGCATTATGGATAGGTTCCTCCTGTACCAGTGCTGCGATGAGTAAACAGAATACTACTACCAAGGTTGCCAATATGAATGGCAAAGTTTGAAATAAGTGCGAGACACATACTAAATAAAATTGTGACTGCCGATGTTAAAAATACTATGTAACTTGATTTACCATATATGTTTTCAATCAGTCTGTGTGTGTACTTGTATGTTTCCTTTCAATGTCAATAAAAGAGCAGTATATCTGTTTCTTTATCCTTCTTTAGCAGAAAGTCAGTCATTTTAGAAATTCATCAAAGCTCATAGATTCAACAGGATATCATCTCTTACTGCACTAGAGATGACCAGTCCACAGTTTTTGGATTGATCATTTAACATGTCTTTTATATTAGGATTTGTCTTCACTCCCGGATGTTTATGTTTTCGGATAAAGTGTATGAGATATTTATTTACAGATATATTAAGTAGAGTTTATTCATGAATATTAAGTATTATATATGGGAAAGCCAAATTGAAGATAGATGAAACTGAAGGAAAAAAGAGAGAGACAAGAAAAATCTATGAGAAGAGAACGTTTAATAACTCAATGAGTACTAACACTGCACATAAAGTTTGATTCCTCTACTAATACTTTGATTTTGTTTGCAGGCACTACTTACAGTTGTGTATCTTTTAAGATAGATGACATTTGAGGTGATTTGTAATATATAACTGTGCCCCGAACTGGGAAAAGATTGAAGATAGATGAAACTGAAGGAAAAAAGAGACAGAGAGGAAAAAATTATGAGAAGAGAATCTTTAATAACTCAATGAGTACGTACACTGTAGATAAAGTTTGATTCCTCTACTAATACATCCCTTCAACCACCAAATACACATTAGGGTGGAGATTTCCTCTCATCCTTTGTTTTTCTCTTAACTAGTCTCTTTCTACCATTCAGTCCTTCATCGCAAAAAAGCTACAGATGTTACAAACTGACCAAAAATGGGTCACAGGATTGTGGTTGACGGGATGTGATTGTTTGTAAGAACACCTGAGGCGGTAGTAGAATGGCTTAGCGTACTGACCTAAGAGGCACCGATACGGATACGTGATACGTATACGACATGATACGGATATGGGGATACGTCATTTTTCAAGAAAATAGGATACGTTTGAGATACGTTTTAATTTAAAATTTAACTAAATAGGTTTCAAACTTTCATAACATAATCAAACATAAATAGTCATGAAAATTGACAAATATAACATAAATAGTCATTAGCCTCCTACATAAAAATTACATAAAGCCTTAAACATCGATTGCTTCATGACTTCCATCACCCAATCCACCCTCATCGCCATCATCATCAAAAACTACACCCTCCAAGTCCGGCTCATCAAGAGAGAGATGTGCAACCTCTAACTCTCCAACATCCTCAAAGGTACAAACTCATTAAAAATGGCTAACCTCATGGAATGGTTCATGATAAAATTCTTGATGATATTAACATCCCCCGAAACAATTGTGATCCAAGAACACTCGTCATACACTATTTGATTGTTTTCCAAATTCTTCGCCGCACAAATATTCTGCAAAGCAAGATTTAGTGTGTGAACCACACATGGCGTCCACACAATGTGTGGATACACTCCTTCAACAAGAAGTCCTGCACCTGCACAATTCTTTGCATTATCTGTAATTACTTGAACCACATTTTGAGGACCAACTTCTTCAATAACTTCTTTCAATAAGTTAAAGATAAAGAATTTGTCTTTCGTCTCACCAGAACAATCAATAGCCTTGAGAAACATAGGCCCACTTTCAGACACTGCCATAAAATTGATCAAAGGCCGCCTTTGTGAGTCACTCCATCCATCACTCACGATCCTTACTCCTTTCTCTCGCCATGTACTTTTAATTGGCTGCAACAATCGCTCTACATTTGCCTTTTCTTGTTGGAGCAAAGTTGTTCTCAACATATTATACCCCGGAGGCAAATAACCTGACAAGTTATGATTGCATGCAAATAAGAACATACTCACATAGTATGGACTCCTTGCCAAGTGAAATGGCAAGCCTGAAGCATAGAAAAATCTTGCAATGAGAGCATGCAATTGATTTCGAGCCTCCATATTAAAAGATTTCTCAACAGGACTAGTCTGTCTAGAACTTCCAGCCTCCTTTCTTTTCTTAGACTCATAGCAGTTGCATACATTCCACCTGGAAACATAGTAGAAGGTGGTAATGGCACTTTCTTTGGTGCATTTGCTATTTCTCTATTCTTAACTTCCTCTTCCAATCTTTGCATGTCCACAATATCTTTGCTAGAAACTTTTTTATAACCAGCAATGCCTAACCTAGGCAATTTCAGTAAATGAGCTCTCACTCTAGTGTAAGAGGTAGTTTTTTGCATATGGCAAAAATTACACTCCCATGAAATATTTCCTCCACCACTACCTTCGGCATCCCTTTCTTGTCTTTTAACATATCTCCAGAGAGGTTTGCATGAATCATCAGTACTACTACCAATACTAGAAGATTGCACCGAAGCAGAGGCAGTGCCAGTGGCTGAAGCAGAGGCAGTGCCAGTGGCTGAAGCAGAGGCAGTGGCCATGAGAAGCCTGGATATTAGATATGAGATTAAATTTTAAAAAGGAATAAGTGGAGACTGGAGATCAAATTCAGAACCATTCCAAATGTTATGACTTATGAGATTGAATTTTTAAAAAGGCTTAGTGGAGACATGACAAAAACAGGTTAAATACAAAGTCAGACCTGTTTTCGCTGCCTGCTGGAGTTTCGCCTGAAGTCGCGCCTGGAGCTCGCGCCTGAAGTCGCGCCTGGAGCTCGCGCCTGCTGGAGTCGCCTGGAGCTCGCGCCTACTGGACTCGCGATGCCGCCTGGAGTGTCGCCTGCTAGAGTCGACTGCTGGAGTGTCGCCTGCTGGAGTCGCCCTGTCACCTGAAGTCGCGCCTGAAGCTCGCGATGGTTTCGTTGCGGAACAATTAGGTCAGGTAAGACCAGAGCTGATTTTGATTTAGGCTTTGGGTATTGAATACGTATCCAGGCCGTATTTTATCCATATCCCAAGCGTATTTTCAATTTAAAAAATTAATTAAAAATTTGTATTTAAAAAATACGTTTTCCAGACGTATCCGTACGTATCTGTATCCGATACGTTACGGATACTGATACTTCATGTTATTAAACGTATCGGTGCTTCTTAGGTACTGACACTTGACATTATTAATTGATGTAAACCTAATAATTTAAGTAGAAAGCCACTAGTGTGTATTACATTCTCATGTTACATCTACATTGTCTATTTCTGAGTAGGCTGACAGGGAAGTGACCCTTTGTAAAACATCTGAGGTGGAAGTAGAAGGGCTCAGCGAGTGCTGACACTTGACATTATTAATTGATGGTGAACCTAATGATTTAAGTAGAAAGACACTTGTTTGTAACATTCTCATGTTACATCTACATTGTCTATTTCTGAGTAGTAGTTATGCTACTGATTGTTGTTGAAGATGGCCTTTATGTTCCATTCAACCTCAACCAGTCTTTATGTTTGTTACTTCCCTTTTCTTCTATAAGTTTTTTTTGTGAGACCCACTGTTTTAGGTGAAGGGGGACAGCCTTTTAATCTAGTCTGTCTGTATTGGGTTGCTGAAGGTTTTTGGACAAATACATGAATTCTACTTTCAGGTTTGAAGATGCCTTTTCTTTCCGGTCCTAATATTATTGTATCAAAGAAGGAACCATTCCTTTTGACGAAACTGTTACCAGTGCTTGTTTTCTCAGACAAAAACCATAGATGAGATCTTCTCCTAAAATCCCTGCTGCAGACAATGAACATGTCTCTCCAACTTATCTGAATAGCAATAAATAAGGTAATGTTAAGATGTGTGAGTCCCACCATTCCTTCTCTTTCCTTTGCTTAATTATAAGTTATGTATTATATGCTGTTGGTAGTTATCAGGTCATTTTCTCTTCATTGGAATAGAACTTGTGTGTGTGTGTGTGTGTTTTTTTTTAATCTTGATTCCTTAGTCCTAAGTCCTAACACTAGGGGTCCATGAGGTGTGGCTGATTTATGTTGCTATTGTACTGCAAGGTCAAGACATCCCATGATAGACCCACCCAAAATCTTCATCACCAGAAAAATCATCCAGTTCTTGTTCCACCATATGAGCTTTTCTTGCAGGGGTGTCTTGGGATCTCAGAAAAACAAGGAGACTTGATTACACATCTCATGATGAGTTTGAAATCATGGGGATTATTTCACTCTGTTAAATCACTAATTGGTGATAGATTTGGACCTGAAAACTGCAATTTACCTGGATTATACACACATGGTTAGCATTATGGGTGTTAATAACATGAAAAATAGGGATTTGAGTGATGATATTTGACAGTTGGGTGTATCTCACCAAGATCGTTAGTCAACAAATATGAAAACTAAATTGCGAAAAAATAAACAAAAACAATACCAAGAATTTTACGAGTAAAACTCAACCAGAGAAAAACCTCGAGTATATGAGCGACTAACCTTGAGGAACAATCCACTAAGAACGAATCAGGAGTTACAACCCTATCTTTGATCTAAAGGCATCGCTCATCCCTCTCATTCAGTGTTTTGCTTCAACCTCACTCAACCTAACAAGGTAGAGACCTCTCTTGGATCTCCCAAGAGACTTCGCAAACAAGTAACTCAAGAAGAACAACTCTCAATACAAAACCCTCGCTACAAATCACTCATTAAACTCTCAAATTTAGAATTTCACACACGAAACAATGAGATGACTTGCTTTTACGAAGTTACAAAAATCCAATGCTCAAATCTCACTCACTAGTAACTTCGGTACACTCCAAAATAGCTTGGATGAAATATTTATACCACACGAGTGTCTTGGAGATCAAGACTTCTTTTCCCACAAGAAACTTATCACCTTATCACCTGAAAAGATACAACACATATCCATACTTGTTTGATGACACATGCACAATAATAAGTGATAATAACCTCTCCATGTGTCGTGAAATAAATATGTTTGAACCACTAGATTTGCTATCTTAATACACGACATCCACAACACTTCAATTCCAATAGAACACTAACACACCTATATAACCGCATGTGGACATAACCATTAGAAAAGGACACCTATCACATTGGAATAAGATATTATACTAAACACAACTTCACGTAACACATTACATAAGGCTCATCATGAAAGTCCGTTAATTTAATAATAAGTTATAGCCCATATATTAAAGCACACACAGACTGCTGAAGTAACTTGCTATAACTATCGTGGTAGGTTACATCCCTGCACATCATCACCCAATTTTCATAATTCAAATGGTTAAATATATCTCACAATTGTCAATTAATTTTTTTATTAAATTAAAAAGTCAACAGTATTGGAGACGTAGATGTGAAATTATACCTAGAAAGTACCTTGGATGAGGCAAATTACACATGGGATTCCACTAAGCCTAATTTCAAGACCTCTGTTTGCCTTTTTAACCAACTCTGTTCAAATGGTCAATTAAAAAGAGTTGTGGTCCCATCTGTCCTTGCTATTTTTTTGTCAATTGATTTCTTAAAGTTTTTTTTGCCAGAGAAGCTGCATATAACAAAGGGAATCTGATATTTTATATTATGGCAAAGGCAAGAAAACTAAAAGATGGTTTGTTACTTTGTTTATGAAGACTTTGACAGCCTGAAGAAATTGTTTGAATGCTAGGTGGCATGTTGGGTTTTTCGTCCATGTTAACCCTGGGTTTTTTGTCCTCAATTATGTACTTTCTATCTCAGTATTTTTGGACAAAAACATAATTCCTAGAAGCTTGGTTTACAGGTCAAGCAAGTCTGCCCTCATCGGACGTGCCCTAGCCCAAGATGGGGAAGGTAAGTTGCGGATTGTACGACATTGACGGTCCAAGTGCTGGCCCAAGAGTTAATCTGGTTTAGAAAAAGGTCGCTCAGGGTTGAATAATGTACAAAAGAATCCGTCATAGGAGCTCAACCTCGTGACCTCCAACCTAAGCCTACTAATCGATCAACACCTCAACCGTCAAGCCATATGCCCTGGGGGCCATAATTCTTAGAAGCTGCCACCATGGGAGATTTTCAATAAATATGGTTTGATAAATGTAAATGGTAGTTAAAACTTAAAAGTGATATAGGCATGATTATTTTTATTCCCAATAATGAGGGAGGGTTAATTTTGGGTCATTTTAGTGATCATAGATTACAATGTCTCAACCTACCAACTTTATCCACATGGGTTGGGAGGGGGGGGGGGGGGGGGGGGGGGTAAATCCTTATTGAATATAAAAAATCACAAAGTAAATTAAGCTTCTGCTCTCTCCCACAACAAATCCAGTCTGCTCTTCCTCCTCTATATCTTGACTCTATCTTCTAATCACAAAGTAAATTAAGCTTCTGCTCTCTCTCTGCCAGTCCCACAACAAATCCAGTCTGCTCTTCCTCCTCTATATCTTGACTCTATCTTCTAATATTCAGGATAAAAAGGTGAAGGGAATGTTTGTTCTGATAAAATACTGTTGGGGAAAAAGAAGACACTATCCTTAAAAGGGCTAAATCAAAACAGAGGAGGGTTGGGGGAAAAAAGGGCGGGATGGGGGGTGTGACATCGTCGATGGCGGCGAAGTTCGCCTTTTTCCCTCCGAACCCACCAACATACAAGTTGATAACGGACGGACTTACTGGTTTGTTGCTTCTCAGCCCCTTCCCACACAGAGAAAACGTGGAGATTCTCAAGCTCCCAACAAGAAGAGGCAGTGAGATTGTGGCAATCTACGTGAGGCATCCCATGGCCACTTCTACGGTACTCTACTCTCATGGAAATGCGGCCGATCTGGGACAGATGTACGAGCTTTTTATCGAATTGAGCATCCATTTAAGGGTTAATCTCATGGGGTATCATTTCTGTTACTCTGCTTTTATTTTTTGAGCTTTTTGGGTCCTTTTTTAATGGCTTCTGCGATTTGGCAACTGATTTCCCTTTTTCTGTAGCAATAATGGGTTTTTTTATTCGTTAATTGTACTGATTTGTTTATTTGTGGATCTTTTATAATTTCGGTACTTAACCAGTGCTTCCCTTGAATTTTGGGCGCTAACATAATGGGTTAGTAAGTCTAGTATAGCTCTACTTCTGAGTTTCACCAGATTTTGTTTTGGTTATTTCTTGTTACTGTTTTATTAATTTGGCATCTGAATTTGGAAATTATGATCATTTTGTGTGCTATTTGCGCTGGGTTGTCAGTTTGGCGTCCATGTCTTTGGAATTTCTTGTGATTGAGCTGTGAAAAACTGGAATTTTTCTTTTTTCCTTGGGCGAAGGGGGAGGCGGTTTGTCAGAAGAAATATTTAAGAATGTTTGGTTGAATTCCTTTCCTTCAACTTTTATCTAGATTGACTAGTCTTAATGCCAGTTATAATTTGGGGTCTCTATTGAATTATTTATAATTTGGGCTTCAGCTTGTTGATTCACTCTTTTGCCGATGGTACCATTTGGTTTAGGTTACTTTTACAACCGAACATATTTTATCATAGCGAATTTTTGCACATTTGGAGATGTGGCTTCAACAGTTTTTGAGAAGGCTTGGCCAAGTGTTTCAGCTTCTGCTTAGTCTGATAGGCTAATCTCAGCCCAGGTGTAATATGGTTGTGAGGTTCATTTGACTTGTGTAATAATCATGGAAAAATTCTATGAATATATCTTGTGTACTAATGCATCTAGAGTGTTAGGAAGGTCTGATTTACTATTAAGAAAAGAACTTAAGGTTAAAAGCAGCTTATTTTTATTAGAACTTTGTGGCTATGTACAGGTATGATTATTCTGGGTATGGGCAATCATCTGGAAAGGTATGTTGGAGGTTTGAGCTCGTTTATTTTATTTACACATTATTTATCTTTTTTTCTGGTAACAATGGGGAAAACAAAAGGACGAACCAACGTAGTATGAGGTGCTAGTGGTCAGAATGAAAGGTTCATCTTAAGCCCATTTCCTGTATTGCAGCCTAGTGAGCAGAATACATACGCTGATATTGAAGCTGTATATAAGTGTCTTGAGGAAAGTTATGGTACCAAGCAGGAAGATATGATCCTTTATGGCCAATCTGTTGGCAGTGGCCCCACCTTGGATCTTGCTGCTCGACTGCCTCAGCTAAGGGCGGTTGTGCTTCATAGTCCCATACTTTCAGGTTTAAGAGTCATGTATCCTGTAAAGCGTTCATACTGGTTTGACATCTACAAGGTAATATAATTACTTACATTTATGGGTGCTCAACTCCTGAAGCTATTTTCTAACATTAGCGCAATATCTTTTTGCTGTTTGCAGAATATTGACAAAATTTCACTTGTTAATTGTCCAGTTCTTATCATTCATGTGAGTATTTATACTTACCCTAAAATCTCTATAAAATCGAGATCATGTTCGCGGTTAGTTGTTTAAATCGTTGTGCGGATAGCATTCATATGTTTCCTTTTTGGTAATCCTGCATCTTTTATGAAATTAGCTCATGAGAGAATTTTATGTTATAATGTTGGTTTCAGATGCATAATTATTGCTCAATTTTTTTTTCATTCTTTACTCTGAATCTATTGCATCCTATGTACATTAATAACGTCAAGTTTAAGCTGGTTGAGGATTGACTGGTTTCTTTATGTATATCATCATTTTTCCCTCTTCTCCTTAAGTTTCAGCTTTTCTTTGATCATATATTATTCTCTCTTCTTCTTTATGCTCCATCTTCTTGTGCTCGTAAGTTAGGATCCTGATTAGTTCTATGCCAAAAATCCTAATACTGCTGAATATTTGTTATGCATAAATCCTTAGCTTTTATCAACTTATTTGCACTTGGATTTCATCATTTTCTCTTTCAAATTTAGTTGCAAGGTTAATGCGATAAAAAGGTGCTGTTTTCAGCTAAGAACGTAAGGCTATCCTTTTCCATTCAAAATAAAAACATTGAGTTGTTCTCATATATGTATATGTATGCAGGTACTAAAAAGGGTAAATATTAATAAAATGAAATACAAACAACTATGTTTTTTTTTCAATATTAACAAATAAGATTATAAAAAACCAAAATTCAGAATAATTTAATAAAACCAGTATTGAAGATTCTCAAGAATGGCTTCACAGAGAAACCCTTTATTGAAAATTTTAAAAGATTGTTCATTTATCTCATATTGATTTGCATTCTACCCCATCATTTTTCTTAAGAGTCATGTTTTCCCATGAAAGGATTGTTTGTTTTTGGCTATTTTTAAATTGAATCCAAGACAAATAGATCTGCCTTAATCTTTTGGTCCTGTGAGTGTCTTAAATCCAAGGAAAAAGATAACTGTCATGTTGATGACCTGGAACTTCTCAGAAATCGAGACAAAATAAATTGAAAATAGATTATACATGGGCAACAAAAACTGTCACCCTCCCATGCGCATAGTGAAAGGAAGAAAAAGAAAATGATATTTATTTCTGTTTGCATTAAGCATAGGTTAGTCTGTCAATGATTAAAACACATTGGTTGAGAACATTGAAAGGAAAAACACATAAAAATTGTAAGCAGGTCTGCATGATGACTTCTATGGACCCCAGGGATGACCAAATCCTGATTCCCGTGCATTTGTTTGCACTCATAAAAAAGGTGATGTATGCTGACATCATTGCGATCTGTTTGTAACTGCCATAACTTGGCACAGCCATTTGAGATATTTTCCTGTCTGATTTCCTATATTTGGAATGTTTTAACATATTATAGATGACGATGAACTGTTATGTTATTACCTCCGGTGTTAAGTTTGTGTCTTGATGCTGTTGAATGAGAATTTAAGTTTTTTTTTTATGTATCTGTTTATTCATGCTATTACCTTAAATCTAGCTCCTATATCTTTATTTTCTACAAATACATCGAAATATGTCCTACATTTTGGTAGTCAGATTTGACCATATATACTACTACAGAATTTTAGAGAGAAGCAGCCTCTTATAGATTATACGAGGAAAGGAATCGAGTGGCAAGTATTGTTGCATGAGTGACTATAATAAGGGATTAGTGCTTGTCATTCATGATATTATTGGCATGTATTGTCAAAATTGTTTCCAAAATTATGAGGCCTTTTATATGTGGATTAATTAAATGATTGTGTAGGGAACTTCAGATGAAGTTGTTGATTGTTCTCATGGAAAGCAACTCTGGGAACTGTGTAAAGAGAAGTATGAACCACTTTGGCTGAAAGGAGGCAACCATTGTGATTTGGAGCACTATCCCGAGTATATCAGGCATCTGAAGAAGTTCATATCAACTGTTGAAAAATCTCCTTCTCAGCGATTCAGTTCTAGAAGAAGCACAGACCAATTTGAGCCATCCCGGAAGAGTACTGATGTTTACGAAGTTTCAAGGAAGAGTACTGATCGGAGGGAGAAACCGAGGCAGAGCACTGACAGGCATGAGAAACTGAAAAACCAGGCCATTAATCCTGATAAGCTAGAAAAGTTGAGAATGTCTTTCGAGCAAATGGAAAGGGCCCGAAGGAGTGTTGATGTCCATGAAAAGTCGAGGAAAAGCATTGATCACCAGTTGGAAAGAGCACGAAAAAGTGTCGACCGTTTGGATAGAATACGAAGTACTTCCTAAAACCAACTGTAAAATTTATGCGTTGTGCATTGGTTTTCTGTTTTGGTTAATCTATTTGTTCTCTCTTTTTCAAATCATTGTGGTTGTGGGCTTTGTAGTTGGCTTGTGGTTTCCATGTAATAACTATGGCAGGAAATGAGATGGGGCTTGACATTACAATGGCATACTCCCTTTAAATCAGTTTACTGGCTTATGCTGTAATTACCTCGAGTACTTTGATTTTTGGAGGATCGTGGAGCATTTTTTTTTGGTTGAATTGGGTGATCCTCTTGCATGGAAAATGCATGAAATATGATTTTTGTGGTCTGTTCATGAAGGTTGGTGAAGTGAGTAAACCTGTATACCATAACATTCCAGCATGCTGGTTATGAACTGAACAACAGAAGGTTACAAATTTTCTAATGAACAGGTGGTGGTTCCAATTTTCTGTGATGGTATTTAAAAACCATTTGGCGGTTATTAGCCTTCTACAACTAAAAAAGGAACTACTGTTTTCTGCCAAAACTTAAAAGAAAATTTCAAGTGTCTGAAACAAAGTAAAGTGAGACACAGTAACAACTCCAAAACTATAAACTGCAGCTGGCAGAATCCTGAAGCTTTCTCAACCTTGCATCTTGGCTTTGAAGTTGGTAAGAGCTACGTATAGGAGCTCAACCTTGCAAGTATGTGAAATATACTGGCTTCATTCTCGGTTTGTCAATTGTGTTGGTCAAGAGCCTTATTGCATGGAGACTTTGGATCTGTGCTCACTGTATTCAACTATGGCAGATGGTGGAAGACGACCAATGCAAATCTCATTCACCGTTGCAAAAAGTGGAAACAACTCTAGCCATCCATGATGCGTTAAGACTTCATACACTTCTTTTGCCGTTGAGACACCCTTCAAGTAAGGAAGAAAAATCAGAAGAGTCTACACAAAATTGAAAGAATGCTTGGCTTCAATTACCTTTTGTCCCCAAAAGATCCCAAGTTTACACAATTTTCGGTCCAACAAAATTATGCAAACAATACGAATTTTCTTAGGTACTATTATGGGTTTGGATCTTTCACCATCATCACAAATGTGCATCCATGACTCACACGTCTGTAAATTCATGCACATTAAAGGAAATATGTGCTTCTGAGCGTGTTTAGTTCCCATTTGTACGAAAAAAAATTCTGTAAACCATCCATGCGTTTGTTGGAAAAACCTATAATTTCTAATGGTGTGGTTCTTCTTGTTGTTAAAGTTTATTCTCATTTATGTTAAACTGAGAAAATTTTGCTAATGTGTACTTTTCGTTTTCGAGATCCAACAATTGAGTTTTCATAGCTACCTGTAACTTTTGGCCGTGCAACATCTCTGCTTCTAGCTCGTCAAAAGACCTGCAAACGAGAAAAGCAAGGTTTAATGAAAGACTCATATATCTACTTGGGTTTACATAACAAACGAAAAAAAGAGTACCTTTTCCCCCCACTCTTGGCAAAGGCCTCTGCAACTTTCCTGTTTCTTCCTCCTACTGCAACAAATGATGTAATTATTCTCCAAGAAAAATTTCATTATAACAAGGGAATTTAGCTGCTTCCTTACAGCATGTTGTGATGAGATCAGCAACACCACAGCTCTCGAAGAAGGTGTTGTCCTTCACAGATGGAAACAACAGCTTGGAAAAGGCCCTCATTTCCCTCAAACCAATTCTCATGATTGCAGCCTGGTAACTCATAAACAGTCAAGGTAAAACAAAAGACAGAAAGGAAAACATGCTCAAGCCTTACTAAAGTTGCTTTATTGCTTGCACTTACTTTTGTGTTATTTCCCATGTCCAGGCCATCCACAAAACCTGTCCCACTGGTGATTAGTTCCACTATGACTTAAAAGATCTTGTAGGTAAAGCAGAAAAGTTATAGTACTACGGACCTGCTGCTATAGCGACGGCATTCTTTAAGGTACCACATAGTTCAACGCCTTCCACATCTTGGACCTATTGATTAGATGGCCGAACAAAGTTAGACTAAATCATCGATAACTTGATTCAATTCAATCAATCTGCGATCTATACTACATTTGTTAAAAGTTTTAGATGTTCTTGTAATATCATGTTGTATCATGTTATAGGCATGCTTGAACCTAGATGATCATATGGACTATCGGTCCTGCTTAGATCAGTTCAAAGGTAAGCAATTTTTTTAGATTTGATGCTTGTAAACCGAAAGTGTAATTATTGTACTCACAGCTGTGACCATGAAATAAGGAGTACTAAACAACTGAACCCATTTCTCTGCAGTTTCTCTGCTCTGTCTGTATCCAACTGTAGCCTCGCTAAACTTTTCTAGCGCAATCTGCACTTGTCCAATATATCAACAACTTGACAAAATGTACAAGCAAATGAGGAGAATCCGAGAAGATTCTAAACCAGGTTTATTACCTCATTTGCAATGTTTGCACCCATTAGAACACAACAATTAATTCCAAGCTGCTCGGAAATAAGAGCTGAGATCATATGCGGGCCTTCCTTCTTGACCTCCATCCCTTTAATGAGGGAGATACCCTCCACACTGGCCTGCAGCTTGCCAACAAGCCCCTTGCATATACCCTCCATGAATTGATGAGGGGTCACAAATACCAACATGTTTGCATCTTTTACTGCATAATCACCCGCAGCACAACTAAGTGATCATCCCATCCACATTAAGACAGTCAAACAAACACAAGACTCAATTAACTAGAAATTTGTACCTGCATTTTCAAGATCAGGATCTGCTATGACATTTTTGCCAAGCTTTATTCCAGGGAGATATTTTACATTTTCCTGTTAAAGAAAAAAGTTCATGACACAGATTCGCAATGCTGAAAAGCAATAATATAGGCGTGATAATAGTAATTAAGTCCTCACATTGGTTCGGTTGATGACATCAGTTAGCTTCTCACCACTTGGTAATTTTTCCTCAAAGACCCACATTCTCACTTCATCTGATTTCATCACAAAAATGCAAATCCAAAATGGGTTTCATTAGAGAATTACTTTTGAAATACCAGAAATGTAGCAAGACAAATTATAAAAAAAAGCTTTGAATCCCCAAGTTTAATCTTCCAAACAAAATCAGACACTAGTTAATAACACCTTGTGTATGTGTTAGCACAATTTATGATCCAACCCAAGATATATAATGATTCATAACTGCAATTTATATTCTTTCCAACATTTGTGACCTCCCAAATTTTACCCAGTAATTGCACTCTATGAATAACAGAGACATGCAATCTAAATTCTCATTATCCTTTCACATAAGCATATATACGAACACCTTAACAGCAGAAATCCCAAACCATACCATGAAACGAACCAAGCTTCAAGGTGTTGGAGGCAATGAGCTTGGCAGCAACACTGCCCCAATTGCCGCTTCCCACCACAGTGACTCTTGATTTGTGTGAAACAGCATCATCACCAGCATTGTTATGGTTTATGGGTTGTGTTGGAGCGTCAACGGCTGCAGTAGAAGAAGCCATGGAAGAGAAAGAAAAAAAGAGGAAAGGAGAGAGATGGGCTGTAAATACAATGGGAGGAATAGAGAAATGGGAGATGGAGATGGGAGAAAACAAAGGATGATTGTATATGGAGAGGAGAAAGCGCATTTGGGCGGAGAGACCAGACACGTTTCGTTGGAAACTATGTGTTGTTGTGCTTACATGTGTAATCTGGGCGATCTAGTCGATGTCACTGTGTCTCAGAATTGGAAAAGAGAGGAATCTTCATTTCATGGAGACCGCCTGCACAACTGCATCTGCCGATGTTAGATCATTTCAGTGAGGATATCTTAACAGATATTCTTATAAATTTACAATTTCTTTGACACTACAGCTACCCATTAAATACTATAAATTATTTAAATAGTTATTTTCATAATTATTTTCCTTAATTTAAAGTGATTACATTTTATAACTATTCTGTCAAAATACTACCATATTAAATAATATTAAATTGACAATAATATTAATAATTTCAATAATTATTGATTAAATATTAAATATTAAATATTAATATTATAATAATGTGGTAGTTGAATTGTGTGACTATAAATATGATAGATGAATTGCGTAGTTACGAATTTGGTGGTAAAATGTGACAATTTTGTGGTTGTTAAAATATCTGATTATTTTGTGATTGTTGAAATACTTTGCTATGAATTAATTGTTGAATTGTGTCGATGTCATTGTATAGTAAAAATCATTTATATAACTATAAACAATCAAGTTCCACTAAAACTCATAGGGATAGAGTATTTAAACCCCCTAGAATTGGTAACCAAATCCCCTTTAATTTTTTATTATTTTTTTATCTCAAAATTAGTATCTTAATGTTATTTTATTAAGATTAGATTAGTTTTTTTAAATACCTATTATGCCCTTATCTATTAGTATCCATACCCCCATTTTTAGTAACCTTATACCCATACCCACAATTTTTTTTTATTCTAATATATGTTTTAGAAAATTTATTGTAATTCTTAGATTATTGTTTTTTTCAATATATGATGTAAAAAAAAGAAAATTATTTAAAATTATTTTGTTTATATTATATAATATTTGTTAATTTTTTTGTACTAAGATATCATTTTGCGCAAATTATTAGTGTTTTTCTGCATTTTTTATTATTATTACTGAATTTTTTCGTGCATTGTTTTTTGTTTTTCAATTATTATTGAATTGTGATTCACATATGTGCTTCTTTTGTTAGATAATTTTGTAATTGTATAATGAATAATACATGTGTGCTTCTTTTATCAGATAAGTTAAGTCTGTAATCAAACAAAGTTTTATTTATTATTTTTAAATAATGAATAATACTTTACCAATGAAAATAAATTTTATATTTTACAATAAAATAATGGTTTTGATCATAATTAGAAGAAAAAAATAAAGTAAAAAAACATAGTGGAATACAAAGAAAAAATTCAGTAATAATAATAAAAAATGCAGAAAAAAACACTAATGATTTGCGCAAAATGATATCTTAATAGAAAAAAAATTAACAAATATTATATAATACAAACAAAATTAAATTAAATATTTTTCTTTAAATGATATCTTAGTCGGCCACCCTCTCTCTCTCTCTACTAGTTTTCCAACTTGAACTTGGTTTTCTTGATCCACTTTAGTATGAGCTTTTCATGGATTACAGTGGGGACCTTCAAGAAAAAAAAAACATGAGTTTCTCATGGATTTTATAATTATCAACCCAAATCTATAGACTTAATTTAAATTCATGTACTATAATATATTTCACTAAAATATTATAGTTTCACTCCTCGTCTTATCTCAAATTATATTTGAGCCATTATAATCATTCATTCTCTTGACATTAAGTTATAGATATTTGTCATTTAAATATCTCGTTGAAATAATATATTTAATTAACTTATTAAATTATTACCGCTTAACTTATTTGAACGTGTTGGATTATTAAAATTCACTTACAGGATTTGACACAATCTCAAATCATATAAACATTCTCAAAAGAGTATCACCAATCTATGTTGTTCGTGAATTTTATTAACAAATTATTATCCATCGTACATTCAATATTGCGGTAACCTAATTCACTTAGTGCTTATTAGCCTATACAAAAAGCCTTCACCTTTTAGTAAATCAAAGTTTCATATATTGAATGCACATGTACAAATAATCTTTAATAAATTAAGAGTATGAACAATTTTATAGCATGAACAATTTTATAGCATGTATGTGGCTGTACAATTTTCTATATAATCAGACTAAAATAATTGATTCATGCATTGTCCAAATCAATACATTGTAAATGTACTAGTATAGTAAGTTCAAATTTTACCGCTTTTCAAAACCAAGACATACATACTAAAATACTATACTATAGCCACACCGACGGTTCCAATTTCGTATTAGTTGTGATAATCTACTTGTATTTTACTGAAACTTCTGAATTGATCTTCTATATATAAACTATATTCTACACATAAATTCATATACCATATAGAATAAAATACATCAACGTCAATATGTCATTTTTCATATAAAATTCAAAAAACGGTTATTTTATTAAATAAAATTTGTTTCAATAATACAATTAAAAGTATGGTTTTTAGCATATTATTCTCATCAGTTACCACACCCAATGAATAGCGTCACACCCACTGAAATGCTTTTGAAATGGTTATCGCTCATATCATTAGCATGGTTGCTTAAAAATTAATGCTTTTAGAGAGGATATATATATATATATATATATATATATATATTTATAAGATAATTTTATAAATGATATATATATACACAAGAAAATAATGCTATATTTATAGCTAATTGAGGAGCTTGAGCAAAAAGTGGGTTACTGTCCTTGACCATATGACTCGGGTCATCATACCTCCTCAACCAACAAACCAAAATCAAAATGCAAAAATAACCCTAAATAATTAACCAACCGTTTATAACTGTCGAGTCTCTCTTGGCCTCACAATCCTTTTCTCCTTAACCCTATATAATCTCCATCTCCAATCCCCTCTCCTCCTTCATTCTTCAGCTTGGCAGTGTAATCTCTATATCACATTAGAGAATATACTGCAATCTCGAGAATCAATTCCAATTCACAAACACCAACAAAAAATGGCACGCCAATTTGTTGTGGTGGCTCTAATTTTTGTCGCCGTTGTCGGGTCTGTTGTCTCTGCCGCAGACCAAGCACCCACCACCTCTCCTGCGGCCGCCCCCAAATCGTCCACGAAAGTAGAAACACCTACACCTGCCAAGGCTCCCACAGCTGCCTCCACCCCTAAATCCTCTCCATCCCCCAAGGCCGCTACCGCTCCTGCCCCCTCCACCGATGACGATTCATCCACTGCACCCGCCACTTTACCTTCGTCTGAGTCTCCGGCTGCCTCATCCCCCGAATCTGACGTCTCCTCCCCTCCTGCACCGGCCAGCGAGGCATCTGAGGGACCTTCCACCACTGATGATGTGAGTGATGGACCCGCGGTTTCACCTGCAGCTGAGGCACCCGCCACGGAAGACTCTGGTGCTGCCACTGTCAAGGTCTTCGCTGGCCTTGGTGCTGCGGCAGTTGCTGGCTTCTTGTTTTTCTAAGCTAAGCTAGCGAGACATGCATGCATGTAGAGAGATCACATGAATGTTAATTTGTGAGGTCATGATTATATATGATGATCTTAATCTACGATGGTGTTCTTGACGTTTAATAAGTAAATTCATGTGAGTGTTTGTTTTTGATTGATTTGTTGTTACCTGTTGAGGAAGCCCTTAACAAAATTTTTGAGGGTTTGTTTTTATGATCTTCAATATTGTTCTTTGCAAAGGAATTGATCAATCGTGTGATGTATATGTCACGTGTGCCAATTTTCCTCAAGGGGGTTTAGTTTACGATTTGAACCATTCGTGTCTATACACATATTGGTACTGTTTCATTTTTTGAAAATATGACCTGAACTATATATGTATATATTGAATTAGGTAATAGCTCGTACGTTACGGTGAGTGTTCAATTTGACAGACTTTATTGGATGTTTTTAATCTTGGTTTTGAAAATTCTAGCTCGTCTATCGGATTGAAATCACATGTTTATGCATAAACGGTGCTCATTTGTACCATCACAAAAAATGATCTCACAGTCTATACTTAAAACAAAATAAACATCACCTAACAAAATTCGAACTGAGAAAGATCTAATCTAGTTGAATGGAGTTTTCCTCTGTTCAGAAAGGCATAAATAATACACAAAAAATTACATCAAACCCTAAAAAAGAAACAAATGTCTGATAGACATTTTCTGTCCACTTGCCTTTTATGATCCTAGCTCTTCATAGTAACTTGGTATAATAACAATTACACATTGGGAGAAAAATGAAAGGATTAGAACGTGAAAGGATTAGAACGTGAAAGGATTATATATGCACCTTTAATACATGCTAACTTGGAAAAATAAAATTATAGAATTGAATTCTAAGACCATCAATCATATGTTTATAATATAAAAGAACAAAGATCTCAGTAGAAAATTAAATTATGAACATCATTGAAAGTATTCATTAATCACATAGCTTATTTTGTTTTTGAAACTATTATCACAAAGTTGAGATATCTTCACCAGCATAATAAAAGGTTAATATTATTAAACAGATATCGGCCTGCATAAATTACTTCCATGAGATCCGAATACCTTTCCAAAAAGCACTAAAACATATATGCTTGGGAAAGAAAGAATGTAGATTGTAGACCATAATATCTTGGTGAGTATATAGAAGCCACTGAAAGGGATTTTTTTAGTATTTTATTTTATAAAAGAGGACGGTATTTCATATGTTTATTAGGAATACCGTGATTACAGACGAAGAGCAAAGCAAGGAGACCACAAGAGACGCTTGCCGCAGTAAGAACCAGTAGTTTACTTGAAGGAAAATGACTAATATATACTCAGTACTTAAATTCCAAAAGAGTGTACTAAGCAAATACAGGCCTAAAAAATGAAGAACAATGAATAGCAGAAGAAAGAGTTCTTTGCATCGTAAAAACGTAACAGAGGAACCACTCAGAGAAGCTAAAAAAAAATGAAGAATGAGAAGCAAAAGAAGTCTTAGAGAAGTTGAAAAAAAATAGAAAAACTTGCAAAAGAAAGAGACTGAGCAGCTAAAGAATATCATCACTTGCAAAAGAACATTGTTAACCTGTATGACAAGACCTGTAACACCTAAGAATCCACAAAAGATGCAAAAGCAAAAACCACTCACGATCGTGCAAAAAAAGTTTCATGCACAATAATATCTTGATTGCTGATTGATATTACAAAAATGATCCCACCAATAAAGTTTCGCCACGTGTTATATGTGCCTGAGAAGGTCTACCTTGCCTACCAGGACGTCATCTCGGTAGGTAGAGCAAGTAAGCAGCTGGCCAGCAGTGCTCTACCGAGATTACCTCCTCGGTATAATAAAGCACCTGGACCTACCAAGGTATAAAGCATTTAAGAGCAATCCCTAACCGTAATTAGAGGACCCACTTTAATAATGACTCTGAATCCTATATAAAGCTCTCAAAGTCAGGTATTATCTTCCTAATCACAATTTGAACTTTGGCTAAGAGAGAGCTCTAGTCCACTGAGCTTGTCTGATTTTATAATACGAACTGACTTGAGTGTCGGAGCGCCAACGCCAGAGGACAACCTCTAGTGCGGCCTTTTGCTCACTATGCAGGACTGCGGGGCTGATTGATAGTCGCCTCCTTGGAAGGGTCTTCACCTTTGGTCGGCTGCCCGACTGGTCGCCTCCTTGTAATGGTCTTCACCCTTGGTCGGCTGCCCGACTGGTCGCCTCCTTGGAAGGGTCTTCACCCTTGGTAGTCGTGCAGGACTACAAGTCTGACTGACTGATCGTCTTCTCGGTATTGGCACCTTTCTGATGTCATCAGTTTGGCGCCGTCTGTGAAAAATCTAAGTTTCCTTACTTACAATGGTTAGACCTAGAAGAACCAATGTGAATGATCCTAAGACATCTCATGCTCAGCACCTGGACGATGATACCGAGCAACAACCGCAAGAGCATGCAAATGTTGCAAGGCACGAGATACCCTTGGGTGCACCCCAGGCCCAAGAAGGAGGAAACGTCCAGGTACCACGACATGAGGCAACTGGTCCTCCCATTAGCGCTACACAGTTTAATCAGCTCTGCCAACAAGTGCAGTTGCTCACTGAAATGATGATGGCTAACCAGCAAGCCTCACCTTGGTCTACTGAAAGGAACGAGGATGATAGAAACTCTGGCTCTCTGAATTCTAGGAGCAAGAGAAGAGATGAGAACCGAGAAGGGAATTCCAATACCAACAGGAACACTTATTACTCCAATATCAATGATGATGTCAATAAGCACCTTCAAGAGGTAGACCGTAAGCTAGCAGCCCTGCAGGGACGCAATATCATTGACGAGATGTGGGATGGTTCCATGACTCCCCTATCTAGGGACATTCTTGAAACTGATATACCTTGTGACTTCAGGCTCCCCAACCTTAAGCAGTAAGATGGGAAGAAAGATCCTCATGACCACGTCATGGGATATAAGTCTATGATGTAATGCCGAGGAGCCTCAGATGCAGTTTTGTCCATGGCTTTCCCCTCCACACTTATTGGACCAGCTCGGACTTGGTTCATGAATCTTCCCATGCAAAGCATTTATAGCTTCCAGGACCTATCAAGGCAGTTCAGTCTTCGATTTGCAAGTGCTAGGAAGCCCAAAACCACCAATCAAGACCTGATGGTGATTGAACACGAGACAGGAGAATCATTTCGTGACTTTATAGGGAGATTCAACCAGATGTGCTTGGAGATCCCAGATGTATAGATTGCTGTTGCAAATGCTGCTCTCATCAGGATCGTTCGTCATGAGCAGTTCTGCAATTCATGTGCACTGATGCACCACAGTCCATGGATGAACTCCTAGCTAGGATTGAGAAATATATCAAAGCAACTGATTCATTGAAGTCTTCTCGTTTTGCAATACAAACCTCCCTTGACCAGGCTAGGGGCTCTGGTGACAAGGGCCTCCCAGGAGGGTCAGGAGGTGGCCGACCAGGCAGTGATAAGAAATTAGAAAGGGAGAACAACAGGCGAGGAGAATAATCCTCTAGGAAGTCTTAAACTGGTCCACTAGCTCGCTTCAGTAATTATACCCCATTAAATGCTCCCTTAAGAAAGGTATTGCACGAGATTGTTGCCCAGAATTTAGTCAGATGGCCAAAAAAGATGAGGACTCTCCGAAGAAGAGAAAGTTTTCAAATAAATAATGTAGGTTTCATTAGGACTATGGTCATGATACTGACGATTGCAGGCAGTTGAAGGATGAAATTGAGGAGTTGATAAGGAGAGAACACCTCAGGAAGTACACTGTTAATCGGGAGGAAAAGCGAAGGAGAGACAATAAAGAAGATGATGACCATAGGAGGCCACGAAGAAGGGAACACTTTCCTCAGCATGAGAGAGGCACTGTAGGAACAATCAATTTATGTGGTGTCATTATTGGAGGGTTGGCAGCAGGTGGAGAGAGTACCTCAGCTGGAAGAGCATATGCTTGCCCTACAGAGCAGCCAACCAAAGCAAAAAAAGGGTCAAAAGGGATGAGAAGGTTATCACATTCTCAGAGAAGGATGAAGAAGGTATTCAAGTTCCTCATGATGACACCTTGGTAGTTGAGGCAGTGATCGCGAACTTCAATGTCTTAAAAATCCTGGTAGACAATAGGAGTGCAGCAGACATCCAGTTCTACCACACCTTCAAAGCTATGAAGCTCTCGGAGGAGAGACTGAAGCCAACCTCAGTACCCTTGTATGGGTTCACAGGAGAATCGGTCATACCGAAAGGAATAATAACCCTTCCAGTCATGCTGGGAACACACCCCAAGACGGAGATGCATATGGTGGATATGTTGGTAGTCAATGTGAAAGCTTCGCACAATGCCATCATAGGAAGACCATTACTTCACAGGGTGAGAGCTGTGGTCTCAACCTATTGTTTAAAGATGAAGTTCCCCACCTCTAAGGAAGTTGGTGAAGTTAAGGGGAATCAGAAGGCTTCTCGGAGTACCTACTTCACTGAACTCAAAGAGAGGAAGAATGAGAAGGTCTCGGTAGACAGACTGGATGTGAGGGCAGAAAAGCAGGTGTTCAAATCGACACCAGTAGAGGAACTGAAAAATGTCGAGATCATGGCTGGCTCAGAAAGGTAATTCTATGTTGGATCTCAACTTAGAGAGGAGATGACCAAGGAGATAACCGAACTACTCCTAAGTAGTGTGGGTACTTTTGCATGGAGTGTTGATGAGATGTCTAGTATAAGTGTTGATGTAATAACTCATCGACTAAGCATTATGCCCGGTGCCAGACCTGTTAAGCAAAAGAGAAAAAACTTTGCTTCTGATCGCCAAGAAGCGATCAAGGAAGAGGTAATGAAGCTGATGGAAAGCCAATGGGAAGTGGAGGATGTGTGTTGATTTCACCGATCTGAATAAATTATGTCCCAAGGATAGTTACCCATTACCAAAGATTGATTAGCTGGTAGACACCACTTTGGGGCATCAGCTCCTCAGCTTCTTGGATGCCGACTCAGGATACCATCAGATAAAAATTCATCTCAAAGACTAGGAGGGGACTTCATTCATCACCCCTGAGGGGACGTATTGCTATAAAGTAATGCCTTTTGGATTGAAGAATACGGGAGCCACCTACCAAAGGTTGGTGAACCACATCTTTAAGGATCAGATAGGGAAGTCCGTGGAGGCTTATGTGGATGACATGGTGGTAAAGAGCAAGAGAGTTGAGGATTACACTACTGACCTGCGCAAGATCTTTGATACATTTGACCAATTTGGAATGAAACTTAACCCTGAAAAGTGTGCTTTTGGCATGGCATCTGGGAAGTTTCTTGGCTTCCTAGTAACTAGCAGGGGGATTGAGATGAATCCCAAAAAGGTGGAAGCAATCCTTCAGATGAAGCCACCAAAGAATGCAAAGGAAGTGCAGAAGCTGACCGGCCGAGCAGCATCACTAGGGAGGTTTCTTGCACGATCCGGTGACAAATGTAGACCATTCTTTCAGGCATTAAAAAAGGCTAAGGAGTTTAAGTGGACAGATGAGTGTCAAATTTCCTTTGAAAATCTTAAAGATTATCAAGGTCAGCCTCCACTCTTGACTTGTTCAAAAGAGGGAGAAATTTTGTACCTCTACCTAGCAGTATCACAATACGCAGTCAGTGCAGTGTTGGTAAGTGAGGTAGACAAAGTGCAAATACCAGTGTACTATGTCAGTAGGGTTATGACCAGTGCAGAGACAAAGTACACCCAAGCTGAGAAACTAGCTTTTTCATTAATAGTGGCAGCAAGGAAGTTGAGGCCTTACTTCGAAGCACATACAATCACTGTCTTAATTGACCAGCAACTCAAGAATGTCCTCCAAAAGCCAGACACTTTGGGAAGGTTGGTGAAGTGGGCTATTAAATTGGGAGAGTTTGACATCAAGTTTCAACAAAGGCAGGCTATCAAGGCGCAAGCTTTGGCTGATTTCATTGTTGAACGCAAAAAGGAGACCAACCAGGACAATGCCAATTCCATACCTGAGCAATGACAATTGTTTGTGGACGGCTCATCCAACTAGGAAGGTAGTGGTGTCGGCATTCTCCTACTCTGCTCGGAGGGGCATGACTGTGGAACATGCTTTACGATTCAATATCAAGGCCTCAAACAATGAGACAGAATATGAAGCGGTATTGGTAGGATTACGCCTTGCCGAGCAGTTGGAAGTTAAGAATTTGATCGTTAATAGGGACTTACAGTTAGTCACTGAGCAGATCAAAGGAGAATATGATGCAAAAGTACCAAGTATGATCAAGTACTTGGCAAAAGTGAAGGAACTGATGGAGAGGATACCAAAGATGGAGGTTAGGCAGATTCAAAGAGGGGAAAACTCAAGGGCTGAGGTGTTAGCACGGTTGGCATCTGCCACTTCAGTTCAGGTGTCCACTTCTGTTCAGGTAGAGATATTGCCACAAAAGAGCATTGAAGTGAAAACATTGATGGCGGATATTGATGTTGATCATGAGCCGAGTTGGATGGATCCAATCAGAAAATTCTTGGAGAAGTAGAGATATATTGCCACAAAAGAGTATTGAAATGCAAACATTGATGGCGGATATTGATGTTGATCATGAGCTGAGTTGGATGGATCCAATCAGGAAATTCTTGGAGGATGAAAGTTTTCCTAAAGATCGCAACCAGGAAAAAAGCCTCCAAAAAAGAGCAGCTCGGTCTACCCTGATCTAGGGAGAGCTGTATCGGAGATCATTCACTCTCCTTTATCTGAAGTGCCTAGCACCCCAGGAGGCAGACTATGCACTCCGAGAGGTACATGAGGCGATATATGGAAGCCACATTGGTGTCAGGACCTTAAGTCATAAGGTGTTGAGATGCGGGTATTATTGGCCTACTATGATGAAGGATGCCATGAAACTTGTGCAGAAGTGTGATAAGTGTCAGAGGCACTCAAACGTACCACGAGTGCCTTCCTATAAAATTATCCCAATACAAAACCCCTGCCCATTTGCGCAATGGGGCATGGATCTCCTTGGACCATTCGTCCAAACAGCCGAGCAGAGAAAAAACCTTATTGTCGCTGTTGATTACTTCACTAAATGGATAGAGGTAGAGCCATTGGCGGCAATCTCAGAATAGAAAGTGATGGACTTTATATGGAGAACTATTGTCTACAAGTATGGCTTGCCACAAGCTCTGGTGGTGGACAATGGAAGATAGTTCGTTAGCAGAAAAATGCACAAGTTTTATGAAATCTTAGCATTGACCTAAGGATTACTTCTGTGGCACATCCTCAGGCTAGTAGTCAGGCGAAGGTTACGAACTGGACCATCCTAAAAGGTTTGAAGACAAGGCTAGATGGAGAAAAGGGGAGATGGGTTGAAGAACTACCTAGTGTGCTGTGGTCATACCGCACTACACCCCAAACGTCGATAGGCGAAACTTCATTCTCCCTCTCATTTGGAACCGAAGCATTTATTCCGATCGAGATTGGGGTCCCTTCATTGAGAACTGTCAACTTTGAAGAATCAATGAATGATGAGCTACTACTCAATAACCATGATCTCCTAGAAGAGACATGAGAGAATGCCAGGATCCGGACTGCTGCATACAAACAAAGGACAGCTCAGTACTACAACAGGTGAATACGGAAGAGAAAGTTCTCTGTAGGAGACCTTGTACTGAGGAAGGTAGTTGCCATAGAAAAACACCCAGGTAAGCTTGGTGAAACCTGGGAAGGGCCCTACCCAGTTGTGAAGATTTTGAAGGAAGACACATAGAAGATCGAAGATCCAAAGAAGCCCGGGGATATGAGACACTGGAATGTGGACAATCTTCGAAGATATTATATTTGAGACATTTCTGGATGCCTATTTTAATAGATAATGTTTCTATTTTATGCATTTGTTTTTCAGATTGGATCCTGGGAGAATGAATAAAATCTTAAACTTCTTTCCCAAAATAAAGAATCTCGTGGCATGTGAAGACTCAAATCGGACAGCATACAAACTTGGCCAGAAAATTGGCTAAGTATAAATGTTAACTGACCAGCTTTATGAGATCAAAAAAGGTCACACTGGAGCATTTGTAACTTGGTCAGCCTATCGACCAGGATGGTATCCCAGCCTTCTCAGACAATCACAAGATATCAAGACTTAAACAAATTCCTCAAAGAAAAAAAAGGTTAAAGCACCTGGTCAGCAGAGCGACTAGGATTACGCAGCAATATAGACCTGGGTATTCACACAGAAGGGATACTAAGATCCTGGTCGGCCTACCGACCAGGGATAGTATCTCCACTCTTTCAGAAAGTTATGAAAGAATTTGTTGAGACTTATGAAAGTCTTGTGAAATAAAGAGGTTGGTCGGCCTATCGACCATGAGGGCATATTAATCTTAATAAATAAATATATATATGAGCCTGGATTGCTAAGCAACAAAAGGACATATTTCATTAAAGATAAAAAAATGTTTCATTACAAGGAAAGAGAAAAACAAAAAGGGGCAAAGCCCATACAAAGAATAGTTCACGCATCTGTTGGAGGGATGCCGGACTCCTCGACAGGGTGGACATTTTTTGGCACAGCCGAAGGAGCCTCCTCGGTAGTCTCGGCAGATGGAAAAAGAGCTGGATTTTGTGCTTCTTGGTCAGCCTATACAATCTCCTCTTCCACTACCTTCACTTTCTCATCAGACGCCTCATCCTCAGAGAAATTTGTCTCGGCAAGCCCCCTCTTCTTTCTCTGCTCGACTTTCTTGAAGGCTTCAAGGATCTCCTCCTTGGACTCCTCAAGCTGATCCCTTACCATGAGAGAAGGGAGTCAGGATGGAGGAGTCCAGACCAGCTTTAAAGAGTAGCTTCCTGGACTCTTTGACACCTCCACGAAAGCCATAGAAGCCTTCCTCCCTCAAGGCAGCCTTGAACTCCTCAGAGTCCTTGAATTTTTGGACGGTCTGCTGCTCGGCATCACCGAGGAGTCGTTGATAGGTCTCCTCGGAGTTCTTCAATTTTCTCTCTAAGAAGACTGTTCTCTCCTTCAACTTTTTTCGTTGCCGAGCAGCTTTCTCCATCTGTGCAAAATGAGCCTGCAACATTTCCTCTATCTCTGCATTCACCAAGTTTAGCTCATTCTCCACCTTAGTGGCACGCTCCTCAGCAGCATCAACTTTCTCCCTCTGCACGGTCTCCTCATAGGCGAACCGAGCAATGTTGGAAGGAAGGGCAAAGAGGTGTACAACAGTCTAAAAAAAAGTTAGAAAAATTCTAGCTAAAAATCAAGATATCGAGCTCTAAAGCACAAGGTTATACTTGCATGAAGAGGGAGTTCATCTGAGTTAGATGCTCCATGGCCGTAAGACTAGACACTCTGTCATAGTCCACAGAGGTAGCCAAGTGTATCAACATCTCAGTAGCCACCCTTGAATTGACCACCCTGTTAGTTTGACTGACATCCCACTGGGGAGTATGCCGAGCAAAGTCCTCCTCGGTAATTGGCGTCAGAGGGAGATCATTGACTTGGCGAGGAATCTGAGAAACCCCAGGCTGAGGAGTTCCAAGCCGAGGAGAATGGGCATTTCGAGTCACAATAGTGTCTGAGGTTGTGGCCCCAGTAAGGGCTATCTTAGAAGACCTAGTCTCCCCCGTGGCGCCCACGCGAGGCCTCTTGGGCTCCTTGCTTTTGTTTGTTTTCTTCATCTTTTGTTGCCGAGGAAGGGGAGCTGCGTTCATTACCATGTACTCGGACAAGTCAGCCATATCTGCAAAGCATCACAACAAGTCAAATACATACCGATCAGTAATGATAACCAAAAATATTGGAAAAGGAAAACGAAAACAAAAGCAAACCTTGCCGAGATCCATAACAAAAATTAGAAATAGAGAAGTCCTACAAGTTGAACTTCATGTCGGTATCAGCCCCAACGATAAGGAGTTTACTCCAGGCCTCATATAATTTTAATTCTTCCCCCTTCAATTGGGGAGGATGATTGAACTGATCAGTAAAAGGTACCGACTAGGTAGTACGGAAAGGAAGTTCCTCTCCTTGAAGAAGAGGAACTTGTACAAAGATGTAAGAATTCTTCCATCTCTTGATGGACTGGTTGTACAGGGGAGACTTTATCCCTGGCTTAAGCTTCAAGTAAAAGAGGCTAGGGGAGTTTGGAAGATGACACAATAAAGAAAGGTGTTGAATGACCGAGGAAGAGATATCGAGGTGATGTCTATGGGAAAGACATAGAACGTTGGCCAGAAAATGCCAGGAATTGGGTCCCAGAATAGCTGGAGAGAGATTGAAATGACGAAGGAGACTGGTGATGGCTGGTGGTAAAGGAATCCTAGCACCTACTTGAAGTGACCTAAGTGAGATAACAAACTCCTCTCGGTTAGGGTGAAATGAAGACTCTCCCTTACCCACACGTCGATAAGGGTAGGGAACTCCATACCTAGCCACTACGTCATCAATATAACTGTTTGACTGGTCACATGTAAGATAGGTCAGTTCAGATGTGCTGGCATTAATACCTCCACCCCTCTCATTGGGAGGGAGTAAATCATGAGGGGCATACTCTACGGGGTAATCTAGAAATGAGGCCTCTACAAATAATGGTTTTGTTGAAGGAGGGTTGGTCTGAGTTCTAACCACGGTATAGGTGGTTGCTTGGTCACTATCTGAAGAAGATGTTGAGAGAACAGATATAGAAAAAGTGCTGGAGCTAGAGGAAGACATGTCTTACCTCAATGAATGCTCGGTTAATGAAAGTTTTTGGGGATGTTTTGTTGCTCGGTATGTATGACTGCTCGGTAGGTTCTCTCAAATTACATAAGGCGTGTGGAATGACTAGGCCTTCAGGCCTTTTTATAGAAAAAGACCACCATCAGTCAGATCGACAGCCAGGAATAGATGGCCAATGAGCCGTACAAACATGGATCGTTGATCAAAAGGTCTGGGCTGTCAGGGCAATCACAATAGTGCCACTCTAATGGCCTATCAAAATTTAAAAATGGGTCCCACATCTATCTCACAAAAACACAAATCTCAATACAATCAAATCAGCATAACACATATTATAATACTGCCACATCAGCAAAACACATCTCCCAATACAAAACCATTATCCAACCTAACTATTTTCCTATCCTTCATACTATCCCCATCCAATTTAAACCAAAATCAAGGCTGGGTCCCACCTTTATTACAAAAAGTCAGGCCACATCATCATCCATATCACCAAAATACATATCTCAATACAACCACATCCACAAAACACAACACATATTTCAATACAGCCACATCAGCAAAACACATATTTCAATACACATTTGTTGGCCCATTAACTTTTCACCATTACAATTGCCCTCATCTCCCCATTAATGGCATGACATAATTACTCGTCTCATCAATCTGCGTAGACGGCGCCTCGATAAAGGAGTGGGGGCAACTGATATTGCAAAAATGACCCCACCAATAAAGTTTCGCCATTTGTTATATGTGCCTGAGAAGGTCTACCTTGCCTACCAAGAAGTCATCTCGGTAGGTAGAGCAGGTAAGCAGCTGGCCAGCAGTGCACTACCGAGATGACCTCCTCTGTATAATAAAGCACCTGGACCTACCAAGGTGTAAAGCATTTAAGAGCAATCCCCAACCATAATTAGAGGACCCACTCTAATAATGACTTTGAATCCTATAGAAAGCTCTCAAAGTCAGGTATTATCTTCCTAATCACAATTTGAACTTTGGCTAAGAGAGAGCTCTAGTCCACTGAGCTTGCCTGATTTTATAATACGAACTGACTTGAGCGTTGGAGCACCAATGCCAGAGGACAACCTCTGGTGCGACTTTTAGCTCACATTTACTCACTATGCAGGATTGCAGGGCTGACTAACTGGTCGCCTCCTTGGAAGGGTCTTCACCCTTGGTCAACTGCTTGACTGGTCTCCTCCTTGGAAGGGTCTTCACCCCTGGTCGGCTGCCCGACCGGTCGCCTCTTTGGAAGGGTCTTCACCCTTGGTAGTCGTGCAGGACTACAGGTCTAACTGACTGATCGTCTTCTCGGTACTAGCAACTTTTTTGACGTCATGACTCATAAAATAAATCCAAAAAAATGCAGAATATAAGCAAAAAAAGACACAATCAATGTGCAACCTGAGAAACGTTTATTTAGAAAGAAAGACTTTAGAACATGACATGGACTGTATAGATCCAAGAGAATCTTAGATCCCAAAAAGGAGTTCTACATATATACATACACACAAACACATATATGATGTGGGATTCTAAATCATTTGATTAGTTAAAACAGAGAGTATTCCAAGGTTTCTCTTTGTCAAAAAAAGAAAGCATAAATAAGAAAAGGAAGACAGACATATACCATTTACAAATAATGGAAATAATAGTGCTTTATAAAAGAAGTATGTAACTTGGGGGACGGAAAATTACTAGTGAGTTTTGAATTTGTTAAAGCACCATAATAGAAGCATGTAATTATCCTTGAATTTTTTAAAGAAAATTCAAGGAAAATTACTCCATGAACAAAGTGCACATTGCAAAAGGAAAATTACTGGTGAGTTCTAAGTATTTTAATATTTTCTATTATGTCTATGTGTAACTAAATTATTTTCTAGCTAGGTTTGGTAAGTTCTTGTACCGAAAATCTTGCGCATGAATTTGATTGACGATTAGACCAAGTTTAATTCAGTGTTCTGAATTTATTGTTGATTTTCTATTGTTATTCATGTCTGATCAGCATTATAATTTTAGGAATTGTTAGTTGAACATATTCGGCTGACCATGATCCGGTGTTTGACGAAGTAACAAGCAATTTGCGTAAGATCTACGTTTTGGAAACATTGAACATAATTGATAGAGTAATAGACAATTGCCCTACGTTGTGAGATTGTCGATTTTCTAGTGTGTATGCTTGTCTAAGGAAATACTTAAGATAGACCAGCCAAGACTTCTCTGATTAGAAAAGATCTTGCAACTATACCAAAATGAAGATAGTTGTTTAGTGAAATCTAATTGACTACAGTTGGACTGAGGCCTTTCAGTTGACATCGTTAAACTTTTAAATTGTGTAATTTCTATTAATCTATATGCATAGGTGGAGGTAGTTGAGCACGCCAATCCCAAGATAGTTTTCATCCATTGATATTTAATTCGACCATAATTTTACTGTTATATTATTTGCACTACTGTTTCTTACAGTTTTTGTGGATCTCATTGACCTTTTATTGTCTTTCGACATGTACTCTTGCGATTGGGTAAAATCCAACAGTATTGGAATTACGAATTTTATTTATGATAAAAAAGTATCGATCAGTTGGCTATCAATAAGTCATCATCATACAAATCTAAAAATATAAACTTACTCTCACTAGTTTCAAGTATATACACTGATCAACAATATTTTCTTTAAACCCGAAAGAAGTAATGGTATGATGGAACTTAAGATACCATTGTCGAGAAGCTTTTTTTAGTCCATATAATGACCTTTTAAGCATACAAACCATGTATTCTTTTCCTTTAGTTACAAATCCTTCTAGTTGTACCCTCTAAACTCTCATTCAACGAAGCAGTTTTCACATCCATCTAGTGTAGCTCTAAGTCAAAATGAGTCATTAGTACTAATATGATTCTTAATGAGTCCTTCTTTGAAACGGGACTAAAGTTCTCATTGTAATAAATGCCTTACATTTAAGTAAACACTTTGGCAGCAAGTCTAGCTTTATGTCGTTAGCTATTGCCTTTTGAATTGTGTTTGGTTTTAAAAACCCATTTAAATCTAACGATTTTCTTATCTTTAGGCAATTCGACTAACTCCCAATTTTTTTTTGAGGTCATAGAGTTATCATTCATGGCATCAATCCATTTATCAGAATCACTGCATGTAATAGCTTGTGAATACGTAGCGGATCATTCATATGACCAATATCATAGTCGGATTCTTGTAAATACACCACATAATCATTAGGAATAGATGATCTCATATTTCCTTGGAATCATCTTAATGCTATATCTTCCTTTTGCATTGCATTCACAACATCATTGACAATAGTCTTATTAATGGGAATTTCGGGTTGTTGTCCATTCAATTGTTGCTCATTATTGTTGATTGGTTCAACTACATTTGGAGCAACAATATCTTCATGAGGTCAAGGTACTGAAATAGGTACTTTGACTTCTTGAATGGAAAGATTCCTTACTTCTGCACTCCTATTGACTTTGCCATTTTCAATGAATCTGACATTTTTCGATTTCAACAATTTTGATAGTATGTTTAGGACAATAAAATTTATACCCCTTTGACTTTTCTATATACCCAATAAAAAACATGATAATGTTCTTGGATTCAATTCCTTTTTATGTGGATTGTATATTTTTGCTTTTGCTAGACAACCCCAAACATGTAAATACGATAATGTGGATTTCCATTATTTCCACAATTCAAAAGTTGTCTTTTGAACTTCCTTTCTAGGAACCCTATTTAGAATATACACTGCAGTTTTAAGAGCATGCATTCACAAAAATCATGATAAATCAGTCTTACTTATCATACTTCCAACCATATCCATAAGGGTACGATTACGCCTTTCGGCTACATCCTTTTGCCAAGGTGTATGTAGCATAGTGTATTGTGTGCAAATATCGAAACATTCTAGGAGTTTAGCAAAAGGTCCAGTGCGTTGCCCTGATTCATCGAATTTTCCATAAAATTCACCACATTTATCGAATCTAATAATTTGCACTTTTTTACCCAATTGTCTATCAACCAAAGTTATGTGAATATCTATAACATTTACAGACTTAGATTTATGATGCAATAAATATAGTTAACAATGACATGAAAATTCATCTATAAAGGTGATGAAATATTTTTCTCTACTTAGAGAGATGGTACATCAAATGGTTTGCAAATGTCTATATGTATTATCTGAAGAAGCCGAATACTTCTTGTGGCTTCTTTCCTAGTGTCTTTGGTCTATTTACCCCTAATACAGTCCAACACACTTAAAAATCTAACCAATCCAATTGTGAGAGGATTCCTTCCTTTTCTATTCTTTCCATTCTTTCTTTGGATATATGTCCTTGTCTTTTATGCCACAAGAATGATGGTTGCTCATTTAATGAGCTATGTTTTCAACGTTATGATGCAAGGTAACTAAGGATTGGGAAAAATTAGGTTCAAGGTTTATTTGGTACAAACCATTAATCAAAATTCCAAAGCCAACAATAGAAGAATTTTTCTATAAAGTAAGGCCATTATTTTCGAAATTGAATGAAAAGTCATCAAGGATAAGTTTGAACAATGAAATCAAATTACAGGAAATATAAGGGAAATAAAAGGTATCATATAGATCCAAACAAAATCCAGAATTCAAAATCAAACGAAAGATTCCTATGGTTTCAACTTTGATTTTTTGTCTATTTCCCATATAAAGAAATACTTCATTTGGCTTTATGTATCGCTACATTATATTTGAAACATGAGTAAATGATCCATAATCAATCCACCAAGTATTAGAAGAAACTTTAATTAAATGTGATTTGAAACGTACTAAAGCCAAACGCTTGCTTACCATTCTTTTCTAACCATGCTTTACATTTTACACAGTCTTTCTGAAATTGTCCAATTTTCTTTTAGAAATGACACTTTTCACTTTTCTTTTCCTTCTTTGTGGGTGAGTTTTTCGGATCCATTCTGATTTGGTTGGTTGTGCTTCATGCCTTTACCAGTCTTCTTTCTAGCTCCTTTCACGACAAGATGCGTCACATGACCATTATGATGTTTAAATCATTCTTCCTCTTGGACCAACATAATTTGTATCTCATTTACATTCCACTTACCTTTAATAGTGTTGTAATTGATCTAAAAATGTCAAATTGGACGAGAAATGAGTCATCTATCGTCATGCCCAAAAACCTTAACTTTACAGCGAGATAGGTCATCTCAATTATGTGTCCATTCATGATACGAGTACCATCAAAATACATCGTTGTAAGTTTATCCATAAGTAATCCAACAATGACTTATCAGCAGTACATAAGCAATCTTTGACATTTATTAAGATATTCCTTTGCCTTTTGTGTTTTAGGTAAAGAAGTTTTAATGTTTGTGGCAATTGTTATTTGTAAGAACATAAGGCTCAGTCTGTAGACCTAGACCATGATTTATGAATGACTCGTCATCCTCATTACTCTTATCAATGAGAGCAGCAGACTCATCCTTAAAAAGAGACATGTCGAGGCTCTCATATTGAACTATACTTGCTCATACCAATCAGAAAAATTAGTTCCATCAAAACTAGTGACGTTGGCAATGTTTAATATTTGCATAGGTATCTGAATACAGAGGATAAAAAAATTCTCTTGGGTTCTTGGACTCGTGTGGATCCGAACCAAAATTCAGGCGACTACTCAGGGGCGAGTAGGGTATGGTAGTGCTATAATCGGCCCCAAACCAAATTCAAATTATTATGTAATATTATATATAGCTATTAACACATATTTAAGATATTTTGAGGTTGCAGGAACTTGTTCCATGACTTAAAGAGTGGCTACCACTAAGCCAATCACTCCTTTGAGTTCTTTTTTGTATATAAGTGTGTGTATGTGTGTAATACGTATATATAGTATTATAGTTATTCGTGTATGGTTATATAATACAGATATATAGTATTATAGTTTAAGAACTAGAGTGTAGTATGATCGGGGTCGAGTTTGGGAATGAGTTGGGAGTAGGGATAGAAAGGGCATACCCATCCCTGCCCTGCTCTATTGTCATCCATGCTGAATACCTAGATGCGTAGGCTCTAAGAGAATCTCCCTTCCTCAAGTGTAAGATAAATAACATATACAAAGTTGCACAATCTCTATTTTTTTCTATAAACCTAGCCACGAAGATCCATGAAAACTTCTTCCAAGATGAAAATGAGTTCACTGAAAGCTTATGAAACCACTTCATTGCGATGGTGCCGAGACTTGATCGGAACATTTTGCAGATAGTACATCTCAACATGTCCAAAGAGTCATCTTATGGGAGTAAATCAATATGTGCGTCATAAGATAATTTTTCCTGTCATATATTACAAATGGCAAAGATGAGAATTATCTTCATGATGTAGAGCCCATTCAAATGGCGTAGAGCTCATCTTCTTGAGAGTTTGCTCAGCTTTCTTCTAAGCACTTCATAGGGATTTTGCGACATCTTTGTTCGACTTAAGCCTTGGACTTTCTTGGGAAGTGCTTTGGTGCCTTATCTTTCTAGATCATAGGAATCTGGATCTTGCGCTTCATGGAGATTAAGCGCATCCTATTTTTTCCATCGTTTGACCCGTCTTTCTGTGAAGTGAAACCTTCCGATACTCTCATTGTCTTGCTCCCTCTTGAACACACTTAGGATTAAAATTCTTGCCTTATTTAACAACTCTTTGTATTACACAAACTAAAAGTTTACCCTTCCCTCTTATGGCTTGAAACTTATCCCCCTTCAGGGATTTAGAGTGCTCTTGCCTTCATTGGAGGTCTTCTTCAGCATGAAAGATGGCTTCCTCCAATTCTATTTCATAAGGTATTTGTCTCCCTATCACTTGCTGTTGATTCCTATGGACCTCAACATCATTAAGATGGGGTAACTCTTTTCATCTAGTTACTTCCAGTATTTGAGTTTAATATATAAGTTAAACTCGTAGTGGTGTACTTATTTTATAACACTCTTGGTAGTAGTGTGCTTTTATTATAACATTCTTATCAGTTTTATTCTTTATCTTGAATTTCTCTAAAGAAGATAAGAAATAAGAATTTATTCTTATCTTGATTTTTTAGGGGTCCTATATAAGGCACACACCATCATTGCACAAAGACTTACAGAAGCATAGCATAAATACATATAGCTTTATGTTTATTATTTTCTCATGTAATCCATCTTCTTAGAGTGAGATGTTGAGTGTATATCAAGAGTGAGTTATTTATGTTTCATATTGTTTTGTTTATTCGGTGATCCGTTGAAGACATTCAATGGTGCTCTTGGTGGAGTTGTGGTTAGTTATTGTTTCGAAAGGTTAGTCGCTCATAAATTCTAGGTAAATAATAATTATGGTATTCGTCTTTAATTTCCGCACCTACTTTTTATATTTTGTTAGCTAACGTTCATGGTGAGGTACACCAAACTTTCATAGCGTTTTTGCAAAAACTCTTTGCTTTCCACAGACAACGGTGCCAATTGTCAATGCAATTTTTACAATGAAGGAAAATACAATTTAGGGTTAATATCAATTCTCATCACCCAAATATATGACATGTTTCATTTTGCACACCGTAGTTTAAAAGTTACTTTTTGCACACAGTAATTTCAAAATTGTGCACCCGGGCAGTTTTCATCACTGTCAGGCAGTAGAATTGACCATGTGGCAGTTTGACCGCCACTCAATTGATCCACTTGAAATTAATTTCCATGTGAAAAATGTTTTACAATTTTTTTAAATGAAAAATCATAAAACAAATGCAAAAAAAAATCATGAAACATAATAAAAAATGATAAAAAACTGTTAATAAATTAAACACTGCCTCTCTTTCCAGTTTATGCTTTGTAGTTTTGCAAATCTGTCGAAATATTTGGCCTTTACCGACGTCAAAAACTGGCATTCACTGGCACCATTGGGTAACAAATCTCCGGCGAACTTTGCAGAACGACACAATATGAATGTTGATCCACCTTTATTCCATGAAATCACGTCTCCTACAGATGGATCTTTGATGAGTTGATAGATTTTGGTGAGAAACGGCGTGAGGAGAAATAGTTCACAATTGGCAAGAGTTAATAAGTTTTGAAAAGCCAGTGCATAATTTAAGAGGTGGGAGGTAGCAAAGGAGGATGAGAGACAACAGCTAAAGAGAAAGAAATATTTTTTTTCTTTCATTTCAATCCTTCTCAAATGGGTCCGAATTCCAGTGATTATTTTGTCCGAGAAATGGGTAAAATATGTAGATATCAATCTGTAAATCTTTCTATGGTAGTGGTCAACATGGACGTGGACGGAGGTGGCCTGATCTGGCCTCTTTCCTCACAGTGGCTATATAGTTTTGAGGTGTGATTTCGGCATAACCGTCTCATTTTCTTGGCGATTGATGGTCGAAAATGTTATGTCGAGGTTGAGATCTTCGATTTGATAGGTCATCAGTCCCAAATGGTGGTCGGAAGATGGAGGAGGGTGGTGGCTGTATTTTTTTTTTAATTGGGAAGAGGGTGCATATGAAAGAAACTAAGTTGAATCCATTTATTTATTTTAATATTTTGTAAAATATACCTTGTGGCAACCATTATTCACGTGGATTTTCCATGTGTGAGGTCAAATTGCCACAAGGCAAACTTGGTGCCCGGTAGTGTAAAAAGGTGCTCGAGTGATGAGACTGACACAATTTTCAAATTATGGTGTGCAAAATACAACTTTTTAAACTGCGGTCTGCAAAATAGAACATGACATATCTTTGGATAATGAGAAGTGATATTAATCCATACAATGTATAAAGAAGGTAATTACAAAATAATAATGTGTACATAAATATGTACGTGATTCGGTAACTTATCTACGTTCATGGGATGTTTGATATTTTATTACAAAGTGAATAAGTCTCTACCAAAATGTCTGAATGATACACGTATTTATAACCCATCAAAATTTATAGGTAGTTATGCAAGTTTGGTGTGGTTGCACTGGTTGGTTAACCTCCTTTGATAACCTCTTGCATTAATTGTCGTTCGAACAACAACCTACTTGACATTGGAGCAATTGGAACTATCCAGATATCGGTGGGAGCTTCTTTAACCCTATCATCTCATACATAGGAATAACCTCCTCCGCTCTACGTGTGTGCTTGTTCAATATTTCCTCCACACAATTCAATCCTTTCTTGTGTTACCTAGGTCATCAATGCACACTCAAGATTGTCAAAAATAAAAAATAAAATAAAAATAAGAGCTGAAATTATATATTAGCACTGTTGCATTGGCTACTTTTACTTTTCTCTAATTTTTTATTTATTTAAAAATCGGTCTTTTTTGGGCACATAACTAAAAATATATTCGACAACTTGTAACCTAATTAATTTATTCTAGACAGTTTATAATACCTGAAGTTAATATATATATATATGTGATTATTTGGTGATTAGTCCTTTATATGAGCTTTATATTCCATTTAGTCTTTTTGAAAAGTTTGTAGCTCAATACATCCCCAATTATTTGAAGCTTAACTCAATAAGGATAACTCTAAATTTTAACCTCAATTAATAACAATTTTACCCTCCCCTCATTTAAACCTATCCTTATTTTTATTATTACATGATTGCTCTTTATTTAGAAAATAATTATTATAATAAAATAAATATAAATACAATCCTAGAAAGTCGGGTGAAAATCATGTCTTATATCTACAGATAAACTAATATTTTCACTTTTGTGAATCAAAGTGAAGAGTCGATCAACCAAAAATTTTGCTTTCTTGGAAATCAAGTGCACTCACATGCACAAAGTTTACATGACTTAGTAACCTATGCATATGCATTAAAATATGTGAATCACTATATTATTGAAATCAACAATGAAACACTTATGCATCAACAAAACGTTATCCAATACAAATGTCAATATTTTTATTACATTGTTAACTAACAACCAAAGCCAATAACTTATGAGAATAATATCATAATAAAACTCAATTCATATTTCAAACAAAACCAAATACCAGGACAATTTCTAGCCTTTTTGATGACTTTTGCGAAAATCCTTTGAATTCTGGGTAAGAAATCGTCTAATTTTTTTTCTTCATAATTTCAAAAACTCTTCTGAATTGTTTTGATGAGTTTTGTAAAATCTTCTGAATTCTAGACAATTTTGAGAAATCCTCTGATCATCTAAATTTTTGGTTATTTTTTTGTTTCATTTTGATAAATCCTCTAAATTTTCTATAGAAAATTTAGAGGATTTCTGATAATACGGTATAAAATTTAGGGTTTTCAGGTTTAAGATATTAGAGTTTAGAGTTTAGGGTATAAGGTTTTGGGGTTTAGGAGATTATAATTTATTATTTAGGATTTTGGGGTTTAGGACTTAAGGTTTAGGGTTTAGGAATATAAGTTAGTAAAATTTTATGATGTTCTTCTTATTTTTGTAAATTCTTCTTAATTATTTATAAGATTTTTTTTTGCAAAATTAAAACTAGAATTGTTAACATTCAGAGGATTTCTGGTTATAAGGTTTAAAGTTTAAGAGTTTAGGGTTTAGAAGATTAGAGTTTAGTGTTTATAGTTTATGATTTTTAGATTTAAGAGATTATGATTTAGTATTTAGGATTTTGGGATTTAGGAATTTGGGTTTAGGATTTGGAGTTTTGGTTGTTTTTTGTTTGATTTTCAAAAATTCTTATAATTTTTATTATATATTTTATGAAATCCTCTATTTTTTATTTTTTATTTTTTTTTTGCTTAATTTCAAAAATTCTTCTGATTTATTTTGGTAAATTTTGCGAAATTTTTTAAATTTGAGACGAGTTTGTGAAATCCTCTGAATTTTTAGTTGTTTTTTGTTTGACTTTCAAAAATTCTATATTTTTTGTTGATATATTTTTATGAAATCATCTGAATTTTTTTGCTTAATTTTGAAAACTTTGTTGATTGGTTTTGGTGAGTTTTGAGAAATTTTCTGAATTCTGGATAAGTTTGAGAAATCATCTGAGTTCATTTAGAGGATTTAACGAATAAACATTTAAACATATCGATCATGAGTCTCATTGGAAAGAGTTTTTCGTGCTAATTATGAATCTATTTTTTTTAAAAAAAATCCAACTTATATTTTGAGAGATAAAACTTTTTTAAACTTAAAAGAAATAAAATAATATGATGATGTCAGCATATGTCATGCACATAAGGATTTATTAAAATAAGAGTAGTTTTGTCTGGAATCATTTAAAGGATGTTTTGAAATATTAAAAAATTAGAGGTAGTAAATACAATACACATTTTTATTAAAGAACTTACCGGTGAATCTCCTATATATATATATATATATACACGCTCTAACCAAAAACGGTCTGTGTGTGTCTATATATATATATATATCACTATTTAGCTCAAATATCACTAACCATTTTCCTTTTATGTAAAAAAGGCTTATAGCAAGATTAATTTAGCCCAAGTATGTGACATGTAATGAACAAAATTAAATATGAACATTAATATACCTTACTTTAGGCGAGAGAGAGAACAAAAGGTTCCCTATAATGTGACTTTATGATCGGTGCACATGCATCACTATTACATGTCGGAGAAGGAGCCATGTAAATGCGCACGTAAAATCCACTGTCTCAACTGTGCGTGACAAGCAAAAGTGTGTCTGTAATTATTTACATTGCATGCGGCGATTTAACATCTTTTTAACACTCCAGCATTTTTTAACTAGTCCATCTAAATGGACATCATTTTTTTCCCTAAATGCACATTAGAGTACAACACGTCAATGTCAAACGTCAATCAACATGTTGTAACCACTTTTTCACTTTATTACTACAAAGCATGTGTGATAATGATTCAAAAAGTTGCTTCTTCATCCAATGAAAGAATTGTTAGAAACAAGAATGAACACCCAACAAAGGTTTGATATTGAGCAAATGATCTGGGAGAATCTCACATTATTTTATTAAACACAAAATGGCATTAAGTAGCCTTACAATGCAATTGAAAGAGAGAAATAAGGAAAACAGAATTAGTCCATGTCTAACATTTCTAGACTTGATTCCTGGCTAAATACTAGCTCAAACATAAACGACTAGTTCCATTAAAATAGGATTATTAACAACTTCGACATTCTCCCTTAAATTGAATATCATTGATAATCAGTTTATACCTCGATGTGAACATACACCCAGCAGTCCACGCATCTTTAAGAACAAATCAAGCGTCAAAGGTTTTGTCATGATATCTGCAATTTTTTCATGAGTATGACAATGAACCAACTGAACAATCTCATCCTTGGTAAGCTTAAAAAGAAAATGAAATCAAACATCTATGTGCTTACTCCGATTGTGCATCACTGGATTCTTTGATAATTTAATTGCAGAACTGTTGTCGCAATACACTATTGTTGACTCACATTGAACATGAGCAAGCTCCTATAAAATCCTTCTAAACCAAACTAATTGACAAGCACTCGAGGCTGCAGCTATAAACTCAGCTTCAGTGGTGGATAGTGTGACTACATGTTGTTTCTTGGAGGACCATGACACTGCAGTTGAGCTTATCATAAATATATATTCTGAAGTGCTTTTCCTGTCATCTTGGTCTCCTGCATAATCACTGTCAGTGTAACCAATAAGCCTCTCCAAAAAAAGTTTATATTGAGCAAACGACCTGGGAGAATCTCATCTTATTTGATTAAACAAAAATGGCATTAAGTAGCCTTACAATGCAAATGAAAGAGAGAACTAAGGAAAATAGAATCAATCCATGTCTAATAGTCCTAGACATGAATCCTGACTAAAGACTAGCTCAAACATGAACGACTAGTTTCGTTAAAATAGGATTATTAATGACCTCAACAAGGATAATAAGAAATTGAATGGTTCTAGTATACGTTACATGCTAGTATAGTCATACACTAGCTATCATGAAATGTTGCATACACAGTTAGACTATGTGTGACTATTTGCTATACATTTGACCGTTGGCTATAACTAAGCCTTTAATAACGGTTGGATTCTTCCAGCTATAAATAGGACACAATATCACACTCTCAATTCTCACTTCTCAATCTCAATTCTCACACACACTTTCTCTCTCTCTCTCTCTCTCTCTCTAACTTATTAACTTTGCTCTTAGCATCTTACTCAATTTTTATCCTTGCGGATATGGACCATTTGGAAGAAATGAGAGCTTGGGCCCAAGATCTATGATTGTCAAGTAGTGTTTCTAGTGATCAGGTAAATATAGATAATGAATATTTTGATTAGTTACATATACTCGAGTGAAATTTTTTATTGATAGGATTGTACTATCAGAAATGAATTTGAAAAAGAAGAACTTTCGGGCGATTGTGAAGAGAAAATTGAAGTTGACGTTACAAATCAATTTTTAACCGAAACAGTAAAACAACTAGGGAAATAATATATCTTCTATTTTGAATATCTTTAGCAAACTTGTTTCAATTTATAACATTTATGAATTATTTTTAGGTGTTCGATTCACGTCAATCATTGATTGATTGGGTTCAAGCAATAAGGCATAATTTGGGATTCATCCTCATTACTAGAAGCTCATCGAGCTTATCATTATTGTTGCAATGCGATCGTAGTGGCATTTACAAAAGGAAGAAAACCTTCACAAAGCGAACAGGAACGAAAAAACTTGATTGTCCTTTCAAACTTAAAGAATAGTTTCAACTTCCAATTATAGAAGACGAAGCAATAGTATTTGAAATTTTGTTCCAAATATTTCTTCCAAGACTTGTTCTCCAACGAGTAAATAGTGATTGTCAAACAAGTCCCATTTAGAAATTGTAGAATAAAAGTTTAAGTTGAACCATACATGTATTGTTTACCATAGAAAGATGAAAACCACGGTTCAAACTTCAAATTAGGGTTAATATGTTGTTTGGTTATGTTAATCTAATGTGTGCCTGTTGTGGTGATATAAAAGTGGGCCTACGTGACTAATAAGTGTCTAATGATTCAAAATTTAAAAATATTTATTGTCAAATCAATGTGTTAAGTTCATGTCAAATCATTGTGTATATTTAGTAAAAAATAAATGTGTATTTGACAATTGCCTTTTTTAACACTCACCAAATAGGGCAAGTATTTATGGCCCAATTTATATACACATGACATTGATGACACTCCATCCGACATCACAATTTTTAAATTATTTTTTTTTCAAAACAAAATTTAAAATAGTTTATCTATTTAATTATGGGCAAATTAGATAAAAGGACATAATCATATTAAATTTTAGGAGGAGGTCAAATTCATTTTAAAAATTAGAAATAAGGACAAAATAATTAAACTACCCAAACTATCCCTCTCATTCATTATACGCGGTCTTCATCTTCGACAATAATATTTACTCTTCCCGACATCTGATCAAAGAGAGACCACTGCCGTTGAAATTGTATCGTCGAGAGGAGTCCAACGATGGTGGTCTCTACTCAATCCGTCGCCGGAAAATGTCGGATCGAGGCAAAACATTCGAAACACATTTTGCCTCGATCTGGACATTTCTGACATCGGATTGAAGCGATACGAGTGGCGTTGGATTCGTATCGGCGAAATGATTCCAACTCCACTAGTCTTACCTCCATCCAACATCAGAAACAGTTTCAGCAATGAAATGAAGTTTTGGGGCGTCGTCGAAGCTTCGCGGTGGCTTTCCGGCTGCTATGGACCTCTGTTCTGGCTGCCATAGGTTGGGCTCTACTCCTCTCATAGTTGCGCTTCTTTTAAGACCAACGACGATCATTTTGGTTTTCGGACAAAAAGGTTAGGCTAAAAAATATGAAATCATAGTTTTAAAACTTTTTTTCCCTGTATAACTTATATTTCTCAGTAAAACCTTTATTTATCTTTAGAATCACTTTTTCTCTGTAAAATATATTTTTCTCTATGCAATTGACCCAAAACTCGTATTCAATACTAAAACTCTATGTCCCAAAGTTCAAACATAAAAGTAAGGCAAAAAAATATGAAATCATAGTTTTCGTTCTACTGCTAGTGCATAACTGTTTTTTCCCTTTATAACCTATATTTCTCTGTAGAATCTTTATTTCTTTGTAGAACTCTTTTTCTTTATAGAACATATATTTCTCCGTAGAATCTTTATTTATCTTTAGAATCATTTTTTCTTTATACAATAGCTCAAAGCTCGGATTCAATACTAAAACCATATGTCCCAAGGTTCAGACATAAAAGTCAGACCAAAAAATATGAAATCACAATTTTCTTTCTACTACTAGTGCATAACTCCTTTTCTCTTTATAAATTATATTTCTCTGTAGAACTTTTATTTCTCTATAGAACTCTTTAACCTATATTTCTTTGTAGAACCTTTATTTATCTTTAGAATCACTTTCTCTTCATAAAATATATTTTTCTCTATACAATAGACTCAAAGCTCGGATTCAATACTAAAATTATATGTCCCAAGCGATGAACCCAAGGTTCCGACATAAAAGCCAGGCAAAAAAATATGAAATCACATTTTTTCGTTATATTGTTAGTGTATAACTCTTGTTCTCTTTATAACCTATATTTCTTTGTAAAATCTTTATTTCTCTGTACAATTCTTTTTTCTTTGTAATTTTTTTCTCTATTTGACAGACCCAAAGCACAGATTCACTACTAAACCTTTATGTCCCAAGTGATAAACCTCAAAGCTCTGATTCGTTAAACCCTAGGGTCCTAACTACTAAACCCAATGGGCTCGGATACCTTAAACACCGGGGTTTAAACTTCCAAAATTGGTTAAAACTTTTTTTTTCTAGTAGAATTATTTTTTCTCTATTCGACAGATCAAAACCCAGATTCGCTATTAAAAACCTATGTCCCAAGTGATGAACTAGAAAGTTCAGATTCACTAAATCCAACAAATTCTTACCATTGGAAGCAATTAAAGCAATACCTAAATGATGGGCCAATAATATCATCATAAAATGTACAGTGCTATTTTTCTCTGTAGAAGCTTCGAAAATATTTTTTGACCAGGTAATCTGTAACGACCCACCCCAGTCGCTACTGGTTGGCCGGGCCCATGGACCACTACCCCCAACCCCTCTCCTGTCGCACAGGTGGGTTGTTGCATGATTCGAACTCACGACCTCATGCCTTTAACATAGGGGCCGCGCCTCACTATGTCACCAACTAAGCCATGGCTTAGTTGGTGACATAGTGAGGCGCGGCCCCTATGTTAAAGGCATGAGGTCGTGAGTTCGAATCATGCAACAACCCACCTGTGCGACAGGAGAGGGGTTGGGGGTAGTGGTCCATGGGCCCGGCCAACCAGTAGCGACTGGGGTGGGTCGTTACATAAAAACTGCCTTTTTATATCAGAGCGCACACAGCGGCCTCGTGACATGGCTTAGTTGGTGACATAGTTGGACGCGGTCCCTATGTTAAAGGGAGGTCGAGGGGTCGAGTCCTGTCTCCAACAACCCGCCTGTGCGACAGGAGAGGGGTTGGTGACATAGTTGGTCGCGGCCCCTATGTTAAAGGCATGAGGTCGTGAGTTCGAATCATGCAACAACCCACCTGTGCGACAGGAGAGGGGTTGGGGGTAGTGGTCCATGGGCCCGGCCAACCAGTAGCGACTGGGGTGGGTCGTTACATAATCACTTTCCGATGACTAATTGAGGCGAGACCAGAGACGTTGGAATTGCCCGACTAAGATGAATTCAAAGCCACCGGTCTCGTCTCGATCCGTCTCCAGAAACGGCCAGATCAAGGTAAAACACGTTCTGATTGGTGCCGATTATTTTTCCTTGATTTGGAAATTTTCAATGTCGGATCTCGACAAGTCTAGTGGCGTTGGATTTGTCTTGGCCTAACGATTCTAACGTCATTGATCTCACCTCAATCTGGCATGAGAAACGATCGGATTGAGACAAAATGTGTTATGAACGTTTTGTCTCGAATCGACAGTTTTCGATGTCGAATCTTGGCAAGGCCAATGGAGTTGGATTTGTCTCGACCTCACGATTCTAACGCCACTGGCTTCTCCTCAATCCAAAACTGTAAGCATCCGCAACGCGAAAAATAAGTTTTCAATCATATTTGATTGGAATAACAATGACAAATCTGTAATTTCAAGTTTTGTCCTTAATTCAATAAATTTAAAAATCAGCTGGACCTTAACTAACAAAAAAAATTCAGCTATCCTTTTACTCTTAAAAATTAGTAAATTTGGACCTAAGTCTAATTTACCCTTTAATTATATGTTGGATTTAAAAAAAATTACACGTCCAAAAATCATAACTTAAATATCTTTCCAATAAAATCTATTATTGATAGGTTTTATTAAGTTATTCTTAATTATATTATTTTTGAATTATTTTATTTTAAAAACAATGTAATTTCATTTTGAATATATAATACAATATAATTTCTTGAATAAAGAAAATACACATTTTCATGATACATTTGGCCAATTCTATCGGTTTTATGAGTGATATATATCAAAATGAAATTTCACCATTAATTGATCAAATACATTGTTTTTGTGTACTAATACGTGAGATATGTAAATTTCATTGTTTAATTATATTGTTTTTAATAACAATGTAATTTCAAAAAATAAAGGAATTTATTATGAATATATAAAATAATAAATAATAAATTTAAGAGCTTCGTTGACAATGAAATGAAATTTCATCTTAAATTGATCATATACATTATTTTTATGTACTGGTATGTAGATTCCAAGATTTCATTACATTACGTTACGTGCACGACCGTGCACTATATTAATAGTATTATTTGTTTCTCTCTTGCCTTATTAACTTCATTTGTTTATTTGCTAATTTTCACATTCAACCATTGGATGTGACCCTATTAAGGGTGGTATTGCTATAAAATAAAATAACCAACAATATTTATCCTAAATTAGGATTGGGAGGCTAGGGTTCCTCGAAAACCTCCTCGTTTATCATCATAGGTCCTGTTATGAGATTGTAGTTGTGAAGTTGTACACGCATTATTTTTAATAAAAATGTAATTTAAAGAGATGATAAAATAATAAATACATAAAACTATAAAATAATTGCACGATTAATTAATTAGACATCAAGAACAAGCTTAGAACAATATTTTCAAAAAAAGCCAAATGTGACTTGTCATGCATGCAATGATAGATCTTCGACTAGTGCTGAGATGAAAATTGAAAAAAAAGAAATCAAGAATTGTTGTGAAAAACAAGGAATTAAATAATTCCCAAAATCAAGATTAAGGAATCTTGTATTATAAGAATAATATTTAGAATAATATTTGGAGAGAATTGAATAGATAGAAATAAGATAGAAATGAGAGAATACTTTCTTCAATTGATGTGTACAAAGTATGAAGTTTAAGCACCTATTTATAGTGCAAAAACTCACCTAAATCAACTAATACAATAAATGCTAATTGCATTTTCTCCACTAATTCTAATATCTCATCCACCACTATTAAATCATGTCTATTAGGTGTGTAACACTCCATCCACTACTATTAAAATATGTCCATTAGGTGTATAACATAATTAATATATTTGGATGGATTAGTGGTTGAGTTGGTAAAGTGTATCATCCACATTAAGTAAATGTTTTTTGACATTTACAACACTCCCCCTTGGATGATCACGTATACAAAGAGTATGCCTCATTAAAACCTTACTAAGGAAAAACCCAATGGGATAAAAACCTTAATGAAGGAAAAAGAGTACATCATTCTTGTATAGCAACTCAGTGAGATCAGTGAGAAGACTGCCTCGTTAAAACCTTGCCAAGGAAAACCCTGTGGGAAAAAACCATTGGTCGAAGGAAAAAGAGTACAATCAATATCACTGTCTTTATGTCTTTACTCCCCCTGATGCAAGAAGATCTTGGAGTTTCCGCATACCAATCTTATAGACCAACTTCTTGAATGTTGTAGGTGGTAACGCTTTAGTGAATAAATCTGCTAGATTATCACAAGAACGAACTTGTTGAACATCTATATCACCACTCTTCTGGAACTCATGTGTACTGAAGAATTTCGGGGAGATGTGTTTAGTCCTGTCACCTTTTATGTATCCTCCGCGGAGCTGAGCTATACAAGCAGCATTGTCTTCATAGACTACCGTTGGGATACTTTTAACAGATTGTAATCCACACTTCTCTTGAATATGAGAAATCATTCCTCTCAGCCATACGCATTCCCGACTAGCTTCGTAAATCGCCACTATCTCAGAATGATTGGAAGAAGTTGCTGTGAGTGTTTGTTTAACTGATTTCCAAGAAATAGCAGTATTTCCAAAAAGAAATACGTAACCAGTCTGAGACTTGGCATTGTGAGGATCGGATAAATAACCGGCATCTGCATATCCAACCAACTGAGACTTGAGATCTGATGAGTAGAATAAACCCAAGTCGGTTGTTCCTCGCAGATAACGCATGATATGTTTAACTCCATTCCAATGACGTCGAGTAGGAGCAGAACTATATCTGGCCAACAAATTCACAGGAAATGCAATATCTGGTCTAGTACAATTGGCTAAATACATCAAAGATCCAATTGCACTCAAATATGGTACTTCTGGACCAAGTAATGCCTCCCCCTCATCTTGAGGTCGAAATAGATCTTTCTTTACATCAAGTGCACGAACTACCATTGGAGAACTCAAAGGATGTACCTTATCCATGTAGAACTGCTTTAATACTTTTTCGGTATAAGTAGATTGATGAAGAAAGATACCATTACTCAAATGTTCGATCTGAAGACCAAGACAATATTTTGTCTTTCCTAGATCTTTCATCTCAAATTCTGCTTTTAAATAATCAGCAGCTTTAGTGAGCTCTTCAGGAGTCCCAATTAAATTTAAGTCATCAACATAAACAGCGATTATAACAAATCCAGATTCTGACTTTTTAATAAATACGCATGGACAAATTGGATCATTCGTAAATTCTTCTCTAATAAGATATTCACTCAATCGATTATACCACATGCGCCCGGATTGTTTTAATCCATATAGTGAACGCTGGAGTTTGATTGAACACAATCCTCTAGGTTTTGCTTCAGGCAACCGAAATCCTTCAGGGATTTTCATATAAATTTCACTATCCAATGATCCATATAAATAAGCTGTCACTACGTCCATAAGACGCATAGTCAATCGTTTAGCTACCGTTAGGCCAATTAAGAATCTAAAAGTAATTCCATCCATGACAGGAGAATATGTTTCATCATAATCAATTCCTGGTCTCTGCGAGAAACCTTGTGCTACGAGTCTCGCTTTATAACGAGTAATCTCATTATTCTCATTTCTCTTGCGCACAAACACCCATTTGAATCCTACTGGTTGAACACCTTCTGGTGTCTGGACTACAGGTCCAAAAACTTCTCTTTTTGATAGAGAATTTAGTTCTGCTTTCATAGCTTCTTGCCATTTAGGCCAATCACTTCTATGTCGACATTCATCAACGGATTTAGGCTCAGAATCCTCATTACTTTTGGTAATGTCTGTAGCAACTGCATATGCAAATATATCGTCAACAATAATCTTACTTCTATCCCAAATTTCTTTATGAGTTATTGAGCGCTCATTATTTTCATCATCAGGTACTTGTATCTCTTCAAGAGATATTTTTTCAGAATGTTGGGATTCAATAAGTTTATTCTCTTCAGGAGTAATCTCTACAGGAGAAATATGCTCTTCTGGAGTATGCTCTGCTAGGGCTTTGATAGGAGTTTGGACATTTCTTTTTCGGGGAAATCTATCTTTAGCTCCCAGTGGTCTTCCACGTTTCTGACGTGGTTTTAATTCATCACTTGCTATTTGTCCTTCAGGGACATTGATACGTTCAGTAGAATTTCTAGCAGGAATATGTGATTGCAAAACTTTTGAAGTATCATTAAATGCATCAGGTAATTGATTAGCAATACCTTGTAAATGAACAATTTTCTGAACTTCAAGTTCACACTGCTTTGTTCGTGGATCAAAATGATATTGTGTCACAGTGTTCCAAGAGATATCATCATGTTTATGATGTTGAGAATCTTTGTTGCCTAAAGGAGGAAAAATAGATTCATCAAAGTGACAATCTGCAAATCTAGCTTTGAAAATATCGCCAGTTAGTGGTTCGAGATATCGAATAATAGAAGGAGAATCAAAACCAACATAGATACCAAGTTGACGTTGTGGTCCCATCTTAGTACGTTGTGGAGGTGAAATAGGAACATAAACAGCACAACCAAATATACGAAGATGTGAAATATTGGGTTGAGAACCTAACACTAGCTGTAAAGGTGAATATGAATGATGAGCAGATGGTCTGATTCGAATTAATGATGCAGCATGTAATATGGCATGTCCCCAAGCATCAAAAGGTAATTTACTTTTCAAAAGCATAGGTCTAGCAATCAGCTGAAGACGTTTTATTAGTGATTCTGCCAAACCATTTTGAGTATGAGTATGTGCAACTGGATGTTCAACATCTATACCTAATGACATGCAATAATCATTGAAGGCTTTAGAGGTAAATTCACCAGCATTATCTAATCGAACAGACTTAATGGGATAATCTGGAAATTGTGCATGTAAACGAATAATTTGAGCTAAGAATCTAGCAAATGCAACATTACGAGTAGATAATAAACATACATGTGACCACTTAGATGATGCATCTATCAAAACCATAAAATAACGAAATGGTCCGCATGATGGATGAATAGGTCCACATATATCTCCATGAACACGTTGCAGAAAATTAGGAGATTCTACGCCTACCTTCAGGGTAGATGGTCTCACAATTAATTTTCCTTGTGAACAAGCAACACATAAGTGATCTTTAGGTAAAAGAAACTTCTGGTTTCGTAATGGATGTCCATTTGTATTTTCAATTATTCTACGCATCATAGTAGAACCTGGATGACCAAGACGATCATGCCAAAGTATAGATTCTTTAAAATCAGAACACTTCTGGTGCATCACAACATGTGTTTCAATCCATTTTATACTTGCATGATATAAACCTGAAGAAAAAGCCACAAACTTTTCTAGTACAAGCTTCTGGCTTGAAATGATAGAAGTAATATATAGGTAATCTTTATTACCTTCTCTTCCAGACTCAAAATGATATCCATTGTGACGAATATCCTTGAAACTCAATAAGTTTCTTTTTTATTTGGGAGAGTATAATGCTTCCTCAATATATATTTTTGTCCCTCTAGGCAATATGATATTAGCTCTTCCGGAGCCTTCAATTATTTTTTATGTGCCTGAGATGGTATTTACATTTGCTTCAAGAAATGTCAAGTGTAGAAAATATTTCTTATGTTTAAGGATAGTGTGAGTTGTTGCACTATCAATTAAACATATATCTTCATCGACCATATTTCTAAAGAGAAACAAAATAACTTGCATCACATATTAATCCAAAAGTATAATATAAATAAATATTAGATTGCATATAAATATATTAAACGTATAAATTTGACAAGTCCGGGACTGGTGGCCGAATGGTGGCGAGATCCAATAAAATATAGTTTAGAAAAGAAGGTCCGAGGATCGAACCCACCGTCAGCAGTTCTGGACTTTTTTTTTCTTTTTTTTTTAATTATTATTATTTTAACTTATCAAAATGATATTTATAAAATGCTGAAATTTTATTGCTTGCAATTAAATGCTTTTACAATCAAAATACAATACAACAATTAAACTCAACAAGTAAATAAACTTATTTATATATATCAGGATTTTCTAGGAAATCTGAAACATCCAAATGTGTTAAATTGCCAAGATCTTCAAGATCATCAAAGTCATCATTATTATCAAACTTAGCAAAGTTTGTTTCTGCCACCTTGCTCTTTCCTTTTGTTGAGGCTTAATATAAATCTACCAAATGTCTAGGCGTACGACAGGTACGTGACCAATGCCCCTGAGCACCACACCTGAAACAAGTTTCATTATTACCATTCTGAGGTTTATTTGGCAATCTTTTATTTGCCTGACTTGTTTCACCATCATACCTCTTCTGGTGGTATGGATTATAACCAGAATTACCTCCATGGTTTCGATGGCCATAACCACGGCCTCGACCTCTTCTTCCACCACGTCCACGTCCTCGTCCTCGATTATTATGTACAACAGCGTTCGCTTCAGGGAACGGTGTACTGCCAGTAGGGCGAGAATGATGATTTTTCAACAGCAGCTCATTATTCTGCTCTGCCACAAGTAAAGCACCTACTAGATGAGAATGTTTTGTATATGCTTTCTGCCGTTATTGCTCCTGTAATATCATATTAGAAGCATGGAATGTGGACAGTGTTTTTTCTAGCTTATCCGACTCAGTAGGTTTCTCACCACAAAAATCAAGTTGTGAGATAATTTTGTACATAGCAGAATTATACTCACGGACTGATTTGTAGTCTTGCATCCTCAGGTGCATCCAGTCGTAACGAGCTTTTGGGAGTATGATATTCTTCTGGTGTTCATACATTTCCCTTAAATCAATCCACAATGCAAGAGGATTCTTTTCCATGAGGTATTCGGCTTTTAATTCCTCATGAAGGTGGCGGCGAAGCAAAATCATTGCTTTAGCCTGATTCTGTGGAGACTCAGTATTTTCTGCTTTAATGGTGTTGTCAAGTCCCATAGCACCCAAGTGAGTCTCAGCATCAACAACCCAAGATAGATAATTGCTTCCAGAAATATCAAGTGCCGTGAAATCTAAACTTTTTAAATTCGACATAATGAAATATTATAATAAACTTAGAAAATATAACAATTGATGATTACTTACTTACAACCTCAAAAGCTTGCTCTTGATACAGCGGTGGAGACTCGTGCTGATAACGTGTTGTGAAAAACAAGGAATTAAATAATTCCCAAAATCAAGATTAAGGAATCTTGTATTATAAGAATAATATTTAGAATAATATTTGGAGAGAATTGAATAGATAGAAATAAGATAGAAATGAGAGAATACTTTCTTCAATTGATGTGTACAAAGTATGAAGTTTAAGCACCTATTTATAGTGCAAAAACTCACCTAAATCAACTAATACAATAAATGCTAATTGCATTTTCTCCACTAATTCTAATATCTCATCCACCACTATTAAATCATGTCTATTAGGTGTGTAACACTCCATCCACTACTATTAAAATATGTCCATTAGGTGTATAACATAATTAATATATTTGGATGGATTAGTGGTTGAGTTGGTAAAGTGTATCATCCACATTAAGTAAATGTTTTTTAACATTTACAACAAGAATCATATAAATTTCATTTAATGAAATGGTCAAATCTCTCCTCCTTAATAAGATGAACTTTGACTTAGGAAGAGATCTAAACGGACATTCGAGATTGTGCCATAAGATAGCTAGGCAGACTCCATCCTTAAAAGATCCAAAAGAAAAGCCAGCAATCTCTGGCGCAAAACTTAATATTTTTCTTTGCTGACAAGTTACTACTTGGAAAGAAGGATTGAGGGGGTCTATAAACAACTGCTTTTAGAATTTGTCTCAGTCCTTATATTAGATTGTCCAAGATAAGCCAATACCCTTTTTTTCTACTTCCTGATGCAATTCTTCGACCTCTCTCAAAATCGAAAGGGGAAACCCCTTCGTGAAACAAAACATAGAACATGATCTCCACAAATTGACTAGAAATCCTACACCTAGAATCTACAAAAGAATCGGTTCAAAATTTCAGATGGTGATTGCAACCTCAAAGTTTCGATCTATCGGCAAGAATCGCATGTATGTTGCAGAGGTGGAGGAATGATAGAATTTGAAATGAAATTTTAACTTTTAGGTTTCAGCCGTAATGGGATGATTGAAGGAAAAGGGTAGAAAAAATGTTTTGAAAAAAAAATTTGCAAGCCGTCAGATCTTGCAATTAGCATTGGAGGGGTATGGTAGGGTGTAGCATAGACACAAATGAGTTAAATGTGGGTATAATCATTTTATTTTATTTTTTGAAAATATGATAATATCTTTGAATTAAATCACGGTTCAACAAATCAACAATAGCTAGGGGAGGAATAGTATTCCAATCTCCCATACTAGACATAGAATCAGTCGCTCGAGCTAAGTTATGAGCAAGTTGATTCGCTGATCTCCGTACAAAAGAGAAGTCACAAGATACAAATTCTTTAGAGAGATAGATACAATCATCAACCGCTAAGCCAAACTCTGATGCATCATTAGACGGGTTACAGAGAGCTTGTACCCACAATTTTGAGTCATTCCACAATAACACGCTATTGTCCTATCTACTCTAGCCAACTTAACGCCTCACTACAACTCAAAGCTTTAGTCACAACAGGAACCATCAGACCCTCAATTAAACCATTCTTCACAGCTCTGAAGCGGCCATGATCCTCAAGCAAGACACAGCCAAAACTAAGAAAATTTCTATCCCCAAATAATGCCACATCAAAATAACAGGTGGACACTTCCATCTAGATACATCACCTAAGCCCACAACCTTCTTAACCTTTACTATTGACTGAGATGCCACCCATTGACAAAGAAAAGTATGAGCAGCAAGAAGAATTTGTGTCCCACTTTGTTGTCTACCATGCCAAACAATATCATTTTGATGCAGCCAAAGCCTCCACAAAACCATGGCAACTACCTAAACCTTCTTGATACCCATCAGCCGCACGACTTCCTCCCCCACCATTGCCCAAATGACGAGCTAAAAATAGAGTTGATAACTTGAGAATGCATTCTCCAAACATTAGAAGCAAAAAGGCAGGTAATAAAAATATAAAGTACATCTTCTGCCACTGTGCTACATATTGGGGACTCCAAAGATACCTCTACTGCTAGCATCTTTAATGTAGCCTTAGTAGGGAGACAACAGTGAGAAGCCCACCATACTAAGTCCTTGACTTTTGGGCTGAATTTATAAACTATATAACTTAGCCCATCCACCCTCATCAAAATGGCTAACCACCTCCAGGTTACTACTCAACAACTGGCGATATGCACTCCTAATAGATATCATTTATTATCCCAACTACAACGCCAATGATCAGGACACTCTCTAATATTGAGAGGAATATTCAGAATTAAGTCCCTATCCCTTTATCCAAACATGTTGCACACCAGATGAACATCCTAGCACAATTTATCAACACACTCTATTGATTTCAAGGATTAGACTTGGGCAACCTCAAGTCCTACTACCATAGGTGTTTTGATATACGGATTATCCTCATGTGGCAGCCATGGTGAGCTCCAGATACACACACAATCACCTTGACCAACCCTCCACCGAGCGCCACCAGTAATAAATGAGTGAGATGACATAATACTACGCCATAAATAGCTAGGATTAGGGCCAAGTAGCCTCCAAAAAAGAGCAATGAGGAAAGTAGCGAGGTTTGAACACCCAAGCAACCAAAGGCTGAGGTGAAGATAACATAAGCCAAGCTTGTTTGCTAAACATAACCAAATTAACTTCATGCAGTTTTCTGAATCCCAACCCTCCAAAATTCTTAGGGACACATAATCTATCCCACCGCATCCAATTTATCCCTTTACCCTATGCAGCACTATTACCCCACCATAAAGAGTTCATAATTCTCTCAATCTCCTCACACAATAGTCTGAGAAGTAAGAAAACACTCATAGAATAAGCTTGAATAGTTTGCTCCACTATTTTAAGCAACACTTCTTTCCCTGCAAAAGATAAAAATTTCTTCATCCACCCACTTATCCAATGCCAGACTTTATCTTTAACAAAAGAGAAAACCTCTTTCTTGTTATGAACAACCATTGAGGGTAGCACCAAGTAGCGCCATGACCACCTGAATTAGATAGCTGGAAATAAGCAATAATTGATGATTTTGTATCCTCTCGTGTTAGAACTGAACATGACAGAGGAGTTTTGGAAATTAACCACTTGACCCAAAACTTTTTCATAAAGATTCAAACACTCTAACACAGCATGACATTCAGCAAGATTTACTTTGAAAAATAAATAGTTGTCATTTGCAAAGAATAAGTGATAAATCATTGGAGCGGACCGAGAAACTTTAAACCCACAAATTAATCCTTTATCTACATAATCTTGTATGAGAATAGACAATCCTTGAGCACAAATAATAAAAAGATATGGAGAAAGGGGATCACCTTGACGCAACCCACACTTCGACATAATGGGGCCCACTCTTTCTCATTCACATCAATGGCATATCGTACCGATGTCACACACGTCATAATCAAATGCACCCATTGATCCACAAAGCCCAGCCTCTCCAACATTCCTTGTAAGGAATTCCATTCAATACTATATTAGCCTTTAGACATATCAAGCTTCAAAGTGGCAAAACCATCTTTCCTCTGTGTCTTCCTCGTAAGATAGTGACTCATTTTAAACACTCTAAGGATATTATATATGACCAACCTTCCTTTCATTAATGCACTCTATGAATCATAAATAATCACCGACAACACTTATTTGAGACGATTAGCAAGTACCTTGGCAACAATCTTATGGAGGACATTGCACAAAGAAATAGGGCGAAGGTTAGTAATATACTCAAGCTGCTTCTTCTTGGGAATCAACACAATAGAAGTAGAATTTAAACCCTCTAGAAGTTCACCATCATTGAGATATTTTAAGCAAGCCGCAACTACATCATTACTCTTAATATCCCAAAAAGATTGATAAAACCCAAGATTCATATCATCTGGCCCAGGTGCCTTAGCAGGATGGATCTCAAAGAGCGCATCCTTAACTTCATCTCCTTGAAAAGGACGAAGCAGGGCTTCATTGTGATGATTAGAGAGCCACAAAACAACCTTGTTAAGAATAGGCTCACCAACAGATCCAGAAGATGAAGAAAACTCAAAAAAAGTACTCAACAATGTGATCTTCTAATCCACAATGCCACTACAACTAGCTCTCATCCCCCTTCCGAAGTTTGTCAAAAGAATTTTTCTTTTTACGTATAAAGGTAGCTTTATGAAAATACTTAGTATTAGGATCACCGAATTGCAACCAAAATTGCTTGGCTCTCTGCCACCAATAGAGCCTCTTTGATCTAGTGGTGAATCAAGTTTACTTTTAGTTTTAGCAAAATGACGAATCGAATCCAAATCTTATAACAGTATGTGCTGCTTCAGCAATGACTTGCATCTAGCCACGTTAGTCTTCAATTTATCATGCACAATGACCCTCAAGCTTGTAGAGCATTACCAAAAACCTCTATCTTCACCCTTTTTTAATAAAACCCATTCTCCATTTTCACATTCATGGTTCTATTGCGATAGTAACTAGCCTAAACACATTGTTTTCTACTACAAAGTCCTCATTCTGGATCCTCCTCCTCTTCATCATCGCCAGCACCATCGTTACCATCTCCTTCAAACCCACCGCCTAACTCGCAGATCCTCTCCCAAATCTCCTTCGGAATCGGCACCACCGAAAGCCTGGGCTGCCTAAAGAGCACAAAACCTTTCATATTCTCATCACCATTCATCTCTTTCAAGTCCACCTGCCTCCTCATCTCCCCAACCGCCTTCACATCCACTACCACGCCGTCCTCCTCCTCGTAGCACTCGCGAATCACAGTGACCACGCCTACGATACGACGGGCGAAAGCGCCGGAGCCGGAGTGGTAGAAGAGGCAGAGGTCGTTGATTGACATTGCCTTGAGGTGCTTCTGGGCCTACTTGTTCTTAACGCCGTCCCACCTGCTGATGCCTCCATTCGCTTCATGGTGGTTCCAAGACCTCTATCTTCACCCTGAAAGCTAAAATTCCTATACCATCCTAATAACTAGAAATAACACTCCAACAATCAGCCTCCTGAATCCACACATTCTCAAAATTAAATCTTCACTTTCGACCATGCGCTGCCTTACTCGAAATATCGAGAAACAAAGCAGAGTGGTCCAAGGCAAGAGCCTCCATATTAATAACTACAACAAAATCAAAGATGAACAACCAAGTATGTGAAACAAGTGCCCTATCCAGCCGCTCCTCAACCCACAAATCAAAGCCTCTATTATTTTCCCATGTGAAAGGGTACCCAACCATTCCAAATCATGTAAAACGCAATCTTCCAGAGCTGCCTGAAAACCTTAAACAATAGAGTTTGGATGTGAGAGTCGACCATGTTTCTCTGACTGGGCCGAAAGATCATTGAAATCGCCAAGGCAAGTCTAACCGATCTTGAAGGCTTTGCAACAAATTCTAGGACTCCTCCCAACGGTGACGCTCAGGACATCCATAAAAACCTATCAACCCCCAGCGATGCATCCCAGGAATAGTGATCGCAATATCTACATGATCTTTTGCAAAACTCAACAATTGTGCCATAGACTTCATATGCCATAGAATAGCCAACCCACCACCACTGCAAACTCCTTCGAGAAAAAACAAACTCTCAATCCCTAAGTGGGCTTGGACACGTTCAACTCTAACTCGACTAATTTTAAAATCCATCAAAAACACAAAACTAGGTTGTTTCGTGGACATAAGGTCCATTAAGACTTGAACTATACGTGGGCTATCCAGCCTACGACATTTCTGATTAGGTGGGCCTAGAATGCAGGACCGGCCCCAACAACATTTTTTAGACTACCCTCAACATGCCCACCATCAGACCCATCAACACCCTTTGTCATGCATCGCCGTTTTTTGCTCTAACATTACACTGGTCATTATCCCCGTTCGTTATAAATCCCGCCATATCCGGAATATCCATCTACAACCGTAACTCCGCATCCTCATTAACACCAAAATTTAGGGCCATAATAGTAGAGGATCCTCCTTGCATCCCACTATTACCATTACCCACCTTCTTGAATTTTCCTTTAGACAGCTATAATTGCACCCAATCTTTGTCCACTGCCATGCGATCTCCCTCCCCAGCTAACCCCTCCGCCTGTTGTTCCGAAGCGGAATTAGGTAGGCACTGTTCACCTATAGTAGATGAAGTTTGACGACTTGGGGAACGTAACTAAGAACCAAATAACATTTCAACACCTTGATTAGGATAGTCAAAAGCTTCTCACAAAACTTCTCAGAATGGCCTATCACCCCACAGAAAAAAGAGAGTAGAATGTCGATAACCATTCATACTTGAACGTCACCCATGACCATTCTTCACCAGCCCTCTTTATTCTCATCTTCCTCTTCAACATAACCCTAAAATCTAGGGATACATGAAGCCTCATATAACTTCTCCAAGGACCCCCAAAATTGTTTGGATCTGACTCAATAAATTTTCCAAGGAACTTGCCAATCTCTCGGCCCACCCTTTCTGACATGAATCCGTAAGGAAGATCATACACTTGCACCCAAAAATCTGTATGAAATAGAGGCAACCTAGCTGGTTGCATGCCCAACTCCAGCTTTGCCATAATAAGCAGGTGCTGAACAACAAGACCACAATCCACTTTTCACCACTCGCTCAATATGGAACCCATGAAAGAACTGAAAGAGAAAAAGATTAGGCTCTAAATCCTTAATACAAACACCTTTCACAGTGCGCCATATAGCATAGCCGAAAACTAGCCGAGAGCACTGATAAGATCTAGAAAACCACCAAACTTGTCACAACGACAAGAGAGCTAGAGACTTGTCAAAAGCGACAAGACAAGCCGCTCTACCACACCTTACTAGTTATTTTTATTTATTTTTTAAAAAAAGGTATAATCATAATTTAGATATGAGGAAAAAAAGGAAGTTTTTATTTATTTTTTATTTTATTCTAGGCTAGCATGCTTATGTGGCCAACTTGGATTAAGGCGGGTTATAAAAACTAAAAACTTGCTCCCGGCAACATTTTTACTTTTTAAATTCCATGTGTCTCCCCACACGAGTTTAATAATTACTATAATTATTTTGTTGACTATTGTCCTAAACCCTAGACGTCCAAGGTTTGGCCCACAAATAGAGTTGTCCCTCCTGGATTGACGGAGCAAATTGACTTCTTAATTCTTTTTTTCTCATATGGTGTACTTTGTTCTTGTACTGATGGTTAAAGATATTCTGGTCATACTTGTCACCACTCACCAAGCTTTGATTCTCTCTGAAGGAGAGTTTACTTTACACACGAATTTTCCGGGAATTTAGACTTATAGTAATACACATTCAAACGATCGATGGGGATCACTTCGGATTCTCCTTTGTTAGAATCGGGTATTTGAATAATATGAATAACAATCATTACAAACACAAAATTATCAAGTATACTCCAAATAAATAAAATTTTAAAAATGACTGAAAATTAACTTAAACGAAATACACACAAAAAAAATCGAAATAGAAAATCGGAAACATTACAAACGAAATGAAAGATCGAGGTGATGGTAACTTCTTTGATATTCAATATCAATTGCAATAAAAATCGTAAAAACAAACAAGCCGGTTACATATTTTTTAATAGTCAACAAACATTTTTACAACATCATCCACTAAAATAAAAATAACAATCTATGTTTTTGGATTTTTTTTATAAGGAGAAGGGTGGAGCCTTGAACTTGGCGTTCGACGGTACATATGCTCTAACTCACCAACTGAACTATTGAATTCGTTTATTTTTGATATTTTAAAAGTATGTTTGCTTAAATGATTATATATAAAATGCCGTCTTACTAAACCAATGTCATCAAAACATTAACATATTTATAATGTGGAATGTTGGCTGTGCTTCCATTAATTATGTTCGAAAGTTGGAACCCGATCAGTGAGAAAACAAATTAAGTTTCATGCTTGGAAGTAATGAGAAAAAATTGCAAAAGCTTGATCTCCGTTTCTTTTCTTGACTTTTGAATATGAAATTAATATAAGTCTTTTTGTAAGACAATTTGCGTTCACAACATAAAGCAGAAGTCATTTGCATTCGACATACATGATCATATTGTCTAACTTTTGAAACAAACCAACACTTCTGCTCTTGCTTTCCTCATTCATAATAAAGTAGATAGACTAATTAATTAACCAAAAGAGAGAGGTTGTCAATGCTTACTTAAGAGCAACTTAATACGTAATGGCTAGCTTGTTCTCAGATAATTATTTTTAGCAGTGAGAGCTCTTCCTACAGTTAAGTGCACCAGCTGTGCTAGTCATTGCAGCCACAAGAGTAGAAGGCCTTGCACTCAGGCTAGAAGCTCTTGCATATACCGATGATGCACCGGCCCCGGATTGCCGGAAATAGGCACCATTCTCCATCAAATCCCCCTCTGACCTCCAGTTCCATTTTCTCCACTCACTCTCTGGTGCATCCTCATGCTTTGTCACTTCCTTCCTAAATCTCACGTCCGGTGCTGCAAATCGATTCCCCTGGCTATTTATTGTCGGATCAGCACTCCCTCCGATAGCATACATTTCCCAGTGTGTGTAGTCATTGTTCACAACGTGGAAGTATCCATGTCGACATCTACAATAACATTAACGGATATATAGAATCATGTTAACCAGCTTGAAATATTGTAGAGAGGAAAAAAGATTATGTACCTTGGCATCCTTTGGACTAGTCCTTCACCAAAATGATTAAAGGCAATAGTGACTTGCATGCCTTTGTCTTGAGTGTAAGAGTCACTATGTCCTAACAACATGACTTTGTCATGATGTGTAAAGTAGTTGTTAGAAATAGTGATAGCTGTGGAACCATGGATTGCATCAATTAGTCCATCTTGACAATTAGACAATGAACAATGATCAACCCAAATATGCTTTCCAGAAAAGATGGCTATTCCGTCGCCGTCCGATACTTGCCACCACCCGGAATGGTGAGGAGAGTCTCTAATGTTTCCATTCCCTCCTTGCTTGCAATCATGAATGTTAATGCCATGGATGATAATGTTGGTAACAAAGTGAATTTTAATGCATGGTCCTCCAGCGATGTGAACACTTGCACCTCTACCATCAATTGTCTTGAAAGAATTCATCACAAGTTCTTGGTTAAGCCTAATTACCATATCTCTTTGGAAAATGATCCACAAAGGCTCATCTTGTATAACCGCATGTCTAAGAGTGCCTGGCACAGGGTTTACAGGATTATCATCGCCGGAGTCCGTAACGACGTAGATTCGACCATTTCTTCCTCCGATTGCATCCTTACCGAACCCAATTGCACAATCTGCTAACCGTTGGCGGTTCCTCTCCCAATTAGGGTCACACCTCCAGCAGTCATCAATTGGATTCCCACTCCCACAAGACATATATGCCAAGTTCCTCCTAGAGTCATTGATGCTCCTGCATGCCAAAAATCAATTAATGTACAAAATGTAAGTTAGTTATTCATAACATAAAGAAAAATTATGTCAATGTGCACTTACTTGACTACATCGTGTGCTACAAGTTCAGGATTTTCAACTGGTGAAGAGAGAACGAAATGAGGAGTCAGGAGAGTGAGGAGGAAAATCAAAATGGAGAAAGGACTTGACATTTTGTCTTTTGGACAAAGCAAGTAGTAGTGGGAGGGGGAGTGAAGTTTGTGTGACTAGGTAGGGGTGTGTGAGTATGGAATTTATAATTGGATAAAGCCGGGAGTGATGGCGTGATTATTATTAACCCCTTGACATGGTGGGGTCCAAACCCTAATCGTAATTTCAGGTATTGCATGGATATAAGTCTACATTTGTTGGTAGTTTGAAACCGTTAATCAAGCGGGCCTCATAACTAATTTCAAACCTTGGTATTTAAGTCTAATTGGCTTGACTCTCTTAATTGCTTTCATCATTATCAGGCCTGCATACGTCAAGGGTTTCCCATGTAGTATATATTTACATGAAACTAACTTGACTCAGCAAATATTTCTTTCAGGATTCTTGATCAAATTATACATTATGAATATATATATATATATATATATATATATATATATATGACATTGTTAGAGTACGTACTACCTATTGTACAGTGTTATAAGTATCAGACTGTATCGGCTGCTCATACCGTAAAATCGCTGAACCGGTGACCAGGCTAGCATGATTCTGTCATGCATGTATATGATACGAACTTTATTTTTTAATGTCTTCGTTTTTTTATGAATGATGTTATCATATCATTAAAGTATTTATTTTTAGTATTATTATTTATATTAACATATTATTTTTTAATTTTAATTTTAATTAAACCTACAGTTAATCGATGATCCACTGATTGAATCAGTGAATCCGTGACCCAATCTCTAGCTCGGGTCAACATCGGGCACGATTTTTAAAACATTGCTACTATATCCATGATTTACTTAACCCTTTGACCAACCCATTTGGACTGACCGGTTCAAGTTAATTGGAAAATTAATTTTTAACCTCTCTCCCCTAATCACCTTTTTTGTTGACTTATAATTAATAAAGTGAGAGAGAGAAATTCATATGCCCTTTTTTTTGACTTGCAATTAAGTAGTGATGTCGAGCACAAAGAACAGACACGTTCTTTAACTGGATCGAGGCTCAAAAGTCATCATGCATGGATACAGGGGCGGTCCTGACCTATTGGGGGCCGGGGCGAAAAATTTTTTGGGGGCCCTCAAGGTGGGGTTCGAGGCAGCGCCCCGAAATTTTTTTTGAGGGTTCGGGGCAACGGCTCGAATTTTTTTTTTGACACATAGTCATAACTTTTAAATTAATAATAAAAATTCAAACAAATAAAACAACAATAAATTTTTGATGGCTGGAACCCAATTTTGGGAGGTTAGGCCATCACGCATTGAATGTCATTACATTAAAATTAAACTAGTCATTAAAATATTCAGTTAAAAATATAATTACATGAAATCACATAAATAAAGACGTTGGAGGTTGGAGAGAGAGAGAGACAGAACATAGATTACAGAGATGAGAGACGAGAGAAAGAGATGAAAGAGGTGAAGATGTAAATTAGGGTTTTAAAAGTGAAATTGGGCCTTGTAGTAAGTAACTTTGAACTTGAAATTGGAGGCCCAATTTTAAGTATAAAAAACGGATCTTTGGACTTGAAATTGAGGCCCAATTTTAACTACAAAAAATGGAAAAAATTGGGGCTTGGGGATGGACTATGGTTTGAGGGCCCAATTTTATGATAAAAAAATAAAGAAAAAACATGGTGCGCCCTACTTGGGATTGAACCTCAAACCTCTCGCAGACCAAAGTAAACAACTTACCACTAAGCCCCAAGAGAAACAACATGCCTTTCATTGCAAAAAATAAATTACATACATACATTATAACCAATTAATACAAAAAAAAAAAATTTGGGGCCGCCGGATTTTGGGGGCCCTGGGCGGCCGCCCCTGTCGCCCCACCCTAGGGCCGCCGCTGCATGGATATCGTCTGTGTCTCAACCGATGTGTATACACAATTCTCTCTTATGAGCACTAAAAATATATAGAGGTAATTTTTAAAGTTATTTATATTTGATCAATTTTACGAAGTTAAAGATATTTTTTTGTTAGAAATAAAAAATAAATGTAATCTTAGAAATGTATATAATGCTTTGTATTTTATATCTAACAATCTATATGAAATTATCATGCATTTTTTATGTTGATTTTTATTTTTATTTTAAACAAAAATATATTATTGAATTTGTAAAACAGATTCAAATACGAATATAGTTTTTCTAAATGTTTTGAAAAATTTCTCAAACCCCAAAACTTAGGTGCATATTTTAGATACACGAGAGAAAATACACATACATATGAACTATTTTAAAAATTACTCTAGTCAGCGGTTACTGCTTCGATTAGAGGGTAATCGAAGCCATTAATCGGCTATCCAATTAGTCGGCCCTAGTTGGCCTAATCGGCTGAAGGATATTATGCCACTTAAACATAGGGTTTTGAAGTTGGAGCAAAGAGATATTCGCAATCAGGCAACCAGGTTGATACTCAATTTCTTATGTAGAGCTAATTCAAAGCCGAGTTTTAGAAGAAGGAACCCAAGTCGATCCCATTTCACCGAGTCGGAAGTTACTCACTGGGCTCTAGCTGGGATGCACCAAAAGCAAATAAAAAGGTCGGCGACACTTCGAGATTTTGGGATAACAAGAGAGAGACCCAGATGAGGAAATTGAGGAATTGAAATGGGCTTTTATGGAGGCATAGCAATATAGCAGCATCATCGGGATGTTTGGTTGTTTGGCAGAGAGATTAAAAAAAAGGTTCGTAGAGAGAGAAACAAGGCCCATAGAAACATATTATAAAGGCTAAAGCCCAGTAAATGTGATACTGGTGGGCCTGGGAGAATTATTGCACAGACTTGTGTGGCTGGTCCAACACAAGAGCACTCAGTATTAGTATCTCTTAACAAATTCTTCATTTTACCTACTTAAATATTATTTGATTGGATATATTTTGATTTATATTTCTTCTATGGGTTGCAGCTCAAATAATTGTATTTGAGCTGAAATAATATTGACCGTTCATATCATTTAACTCAGATATGACGGTGGAGGATAGATTTCGTATTTTAATTTGTGTCAAAACACTCCTTTCTTCTCCCTCGAGTCAGTCGCACCTCATCTCCCCTGCCCATCTCCATTGTGCCTCCGTTCACCTCCGTTCGTCGTCTTTGTTTGTCTCTGTTTCTCTCCACTTGTTAACAATATAACTACAAAGGCCTTGCATTTGTGTTTGTTCCTTTGAACAAATTGGCCCACTTATATATGAGTCGGGTAAAATTATCAACCTGACTTCGTGGATTGGTTGTTAGACTGATAATAAATTGATTGGCCGAAAAAAATCTGTAAAATCAACTCATGCACATCCCTACATCCAAGCGATTGCTCCTCAAGTGTAAACTGACACACATCATCATTTCCCCTTCCATTTGGTTGCATCAATGTTGCGTTGTTTTTGGTGCTAAATATTTTGTCAAATGGTCATTTCAGGAACATCAAACAAAAAAAGCGCTATTTCTGATACTAAATATTTTGTCAAATGGTCATTTCAGAAACATCAAACAACAAATGCATTGTTTCTAGTGATAAATATTTTGTTAAATGGTCATTTCAGGAACATCAAATAAAAAATTATGTCAACTAGGCTTTAACAGATGTTTTTTTTTCTTCCTGCGATGTATTGTTTTCAAGGAACATATTTGAGGTTTCTAATATAATAATTGCTAGGAAAATATTATATGACTCCTATCTCAAACAACTCATAATAATTAATTCTATTGTAATATCGTATTCCATTATAAATTTATAATAACATATATATAGTTATTAATATTTAATTTAAATAACATATTTCGTATACTTATAATAAAATAACATATTTTATTATAATATCATATTTTATTATTATAATGATGAAATGAAACTCTTTAATCCTAAATAATTTATCACTGCTGGAATCGCTAATGAAAGAAGAAAACACTTGGTCCCACAGAATCTACAAACTGCCAATCCGAGGAGGATAAGAAAGAAGGATCAAAGTAGCTAGATATTATTTGGAGCCTCCATCCACGTGTTCAATAAGCAAAAAAGTGTCTGGGACCCACTTTGCACTTTCTCGTGTAACACATGGTACCTTCATCAATTGTTCATAAACCGAGTTGGAAATTAGGAAAAGTATTTACTTAATTAAAGTATTGGTAATTTTGAATCATGATTAAGTTACTATTCATGTTGTAAATTGGTTCATAACATTTTACAAAATATTAAATATCAAGTGTGTACCCCTAATAAATGAGAGCTATGACTTTGATTTTTAAAATTTAAAAATGGAGCCGAATTTTATGGCTACTGTGAGTATTACATGTGTTATGATTATTTTAGAGATACATTTTTTAGGTATATCTAGCATTATCGAACATTTTATGCCCCTAAACAATTCATTTGTAATTAAAAAAAATCATTTGATTAATTTGGAAAATGTCTAATACTAATATAACTATAAGAGAGGTTCAATGAATATGAATCCAAAAATTTACAGAATTGCACCTCATCCATCCCATCCAAGGAAATCAAAAGATAACATAACAATCCTCCACTTACCCAATCCGATTATCCCACGTGTCAAAAAGTAACCCATCACCATCCTATCTCTCTCTCTCTCTGGCCTCTGCCCTAGGTCAGCCACTCTCTCTCATCTCTTTGCCAATTGCCAATAGGTCCAACTCTCATGTCCCAATAAACCTCAATTCCTTTTCTTCACTTTTTAGAGAGAGAAAACTTGAGCTAGGCTGCTTGGGCAAGAAGAACTCACCAGTTGCCACTCCTGCCTCCTGCGCTATGAAAGCTACCAAGAAAACCAGAAAATCCAGAGCTCGAAACACCGGAACCAAGAACAGAAAGAAGAAGCCCAAGTACCTGAGTCTCCGCCTCCAATTCTCCCCACAAACCGACTCGCCACAAAGACCTGCACTTGTGAAGCGTCAACGGCACAAACAAGCACAACAGCAACGGCAGCAGCAGCAACAGATCTCGCTTTTCACGGAGGACATGCACGATGATCACGTGGCCATGCTCTTCGACACCTCCACCGAAAACACCGCCACCAGCCTCCAAGGCATCCTCGAGAACTCCACCTCTGCCGCCGCCGCCACGACGGAGCGGGAGGAGCCGTTGTCACCTTACGCGTGTGCAGAGGAGGGGTCGCGGCTTGTCCGGACGGCGATGAGGTGTAAGGAGAGGGATGCGAGTGAGGAGAAGTGGGTTTGTTATGCTCAAGTGGTGGAGGAGATAAAGAAGGAGCAGGAGGAGGTTAGTAGTTGCTGCTGCGCTACTGCTGATCATGGTTACGATTCATGGTGGAAAGATCTAGATCATCAGAGGAACGGCGGTTGTGGGTCCACCACCTCCTTGGTCCTGAAGCTTGATTATCAAGAGATATTGAATGCTTGGTCAGATAAAGGCCCTCTTTATGTCGATGAACAAGTTGTCCCTGATTTGCATGACCCAAACAATGTAAGCTCGATCTCTCTGACACATTTCATCAGACATGCATCCTTTGCCGCTGGTGCCTTGGTAGATTGGTAAATTGATGTGTGCGATCCAGAGGTGTCTGGTGGGGCGAGATCATGAGCCGCCATCCAGGCCCATATTTTAAAAAGTATCGAAATTGGGTTGCCCAAACTCATTTAGTTCCAATTGAAAAAAAATTAAGTCAACTTTTAATTGTTTTAAAGAGTGCCCTTTTTTATTAGCGTTGCCCCCGCCTTCTAAGATTCAGGTACCCAATTGGTGCGATCTGCATTCTGCACATTTTTGCCTTTTTACTAGTTTTTATTGAAGGTACTGATTTGGCCGCTTATTGAAATATCGGGGTTAGGTGGTGGGTCCATGCACTTTTTGGGCTTTTTGGGGACAAAGAACCTTTTTGCCAGCTGGGTTGATGGCCCAGTTTAACTCCTATCAGTATCAGTAAGTAATCAGTGGCTTGTGTAGCTGGACTTGGTTGATCGAATTAATTAAGGCCATGTTTGGCCTGGGTGAACATTTTCATCCTCGCCAAGTATAGAGTAGGCTTAGTTCTGTTTAAAATTCGTGTTCCTATAAAGAGGCCTTTATCCCATGGAAATTGTGGGTAATAAGAGATGTGGTTGGGACAATGCAGATGTGAAGTTAGATGTCTAAGTAAGATTAACTAAATTGCGTAGGGAAAAATTCATATGTTTTTACTAGCAATTGTCTTAGGTTGGTCTATGAGACTTGTAATTAAATGTGTGGTGTAACAGGCATCAACAGACTGTTTGGGAAATGTTGGGAATATATGGAGTGTTCCAGAGGTTGGTAGCGCCAATCTGAAAGAGGAAGGTGGAGCAAAAGAGGGTTGGAAGGTTGCACAAAGAGAAGCAAGCATGTTGAGATACAAGGAAAAGAGGCAAAACAGGCTCTTCGCTAAGCGTATTCGATATGAAGTCCGAAAGCTCAATGCTGAGAAGCGCCCTCGTATTAAGGTATACTGATTCATCACCCTGACTAACTAGATTACTTTAACACGATTAAACATGTTGATTTGAGATATCCGTTGTCAGTTTCAAAATTCTTTAAAGCAGAAGTATCAAAGTACTTTAGGTTTTAGTGTGTGAAAGATCCAAATTAACTTTCTACTTTTCCTCTTGTTATTCTTCAATTTCTTCCACGTCAATTAACATTACTAACTGTGTAGTAATCTTGGAGAATTAGAGTTGATATGTCATGGGGGTGAATGCTCTACAGTCGGAAAAGTTGATCGGTTTCTACTTTTCTTAGTGACTTTTTAAGCCTAGTTAGACCAAAGATCATGATTGCCGATGACCATAACTTGCTCTGATTGTATAGACCTTGGCTAGGTCCTTGATTTCAACACTCTGGTTCTTCTTTTTAAGTTTTAAATTTATTCATTTCCATTAATGCAGGGTCGTTTTGTGAAGAGAACTGGAGAAGACTGAAGAAAGGACTCCTTGGACATAATGTTATTGCCCTATGTGGAACCTTGTTCTTTCAATAGATTAATTGGGTTCCTATCCCCTATTTTGTCCATTTTGCCTGATGCATGATATGGGCAAGCAAATCCAATGGTGCTCTAGTTTCAACTACTACAAAGGTAAAAAAAATTCAAGTACGTGTGTTCTTTGCATTTGTAAAGTGAGTCTCAATTTGCAACTTAATACACACATATGTTAAGCGTGGATCAATTATCAAAAGCATCACAAGTGTTTTTGGCTCGATTGTAGCGAAGTGCCACTTACATAACAAAAGAAAAAAGTACATAAAGATCGATATGGGCTTATCAGGCCTCCAAGTCCAAGAATCTTTAAATGGAGGCCCAAATTTCAAGTTCTTATCAATATGGGCTTCATAACATCTCTAATGGTTTTAGGGGTTTTGAGAAATTACATATATCCTTACACGGCCTTATCCATTTGAAAATGAAATATATAATAGTAGTAGGAAGGGGCACAATGATTAGAGAAGAAGAAAGAAGGTTCAAGCTCCAAGCACCAGAAGACGGTAGAACATGCTAAAACAATATAATTTAGACCCTTTGAGAAACTTCAAGATTCACTTCCCTCACCTTTAAATACATGCAACCCTTTCATCTTTGAACTAACCAACACAAGGCCTCTCATATCAAATAAAAAATGTCTCTCATTTCTAAAGTATTTGGTGTTGATGATGACATTATTATTGACCCTTTCCTTTCAATGATGAATAAATGTCCAGTCCTCAACACCCCAACAGATTGGAAAGAGACCCCGGAAGCACACGTCTTCACGGCCGATCTTCCGGGGCTCAAGAAGGAGGAGGTGAAGGTGGAAGTGGATGAGGGTAATGTGCTCCAAATAAGCGGGGAGAGGGCTCCGGAAAAAGATAATAAAAACGACAAGTGGCACCGCGTTGAACGCTGCCGTGGCAAGTTCCTTAGGAGGTTCAAGCTACCAGATACAGCGAAGACTGATGAAGTCAAGGCTTCCATGGAGAATGGGGTGCTCAAGGTGATTATCCCAAAGCAAGAGGTGAAGAAACCAGAAAAGAAGGTCATTCAGATTGAAGACAAATAGTAAATGAGACAGTGCCATAATTATGAGATTGTGGAAATAATTGTCTTGGTGTGCTTGTGTGTTGAATTAAGCTTTGAAATGTGATGCATATGCTATGTGTTATTGTGATCAATCATAAATAAAACGTTTTTTCTTCTTATTATCCTTTTTAATTATATTTCACCATTATCCTCTCACTTGTGGGTTGGAGACTCCAAAATCAACAACAAATAAACTAGTAAACAAAGAATTAAGGTCTAATTAACTTGTCTTAATATCCAATTCGATAAAGAATTATGATCCAACTAGCCCTACAAAAGTGGACTGACTTGAATAGTGATCTTCAATTCCAACTTTAATATATTTGATCGCATCAACTCTCCTACAATAAAATATGAAAATTTATATGATATCAACTCAATTTGAATAAAATAATATGATGGTGATTGGAAATATGAATATAATGCTGTACGAAAATAGACACATCAGAAGTGTTGGATGTTACATATGAAAAAAGAAAAACAAAAAAAAATGAAGTCTCAATTTTTGTCAAATTTAAACGGGCATAGGTCATTTTTTGTGTTAAAAACATTGAGATGTGAGAGTCCCATATAGGATAAAAAAAAATCCTATGTAATAAATATATTATGGGCGAAAATATGAGATCCTACTAGAAAGTTGCAAAAAAATTGCTCTATATGATCAATGAATATGTTGCAACTAACCTTAGCTATGGATGGATCGAGCAATGTAAAAGGCGATAGCCTTAGACTCACATTATCAAAAGGTAGCTAGCCTAATCCAACAATTCATCTGTTCTGACTTTAAGGTGACGAATAATGAAATCGAGTATGAATCTCACATTCTCGAACAAAACCTTGTAAAAGAACTAGGTGTTTGGTGAATATCAGTCCACTCTGACTCTTAACTCCTATTGAACAAACTGCAAGGATTCTACCATGTGAGAGATTTAAAGATGTCAGCCTATTTTAGCTTAACCAAAGAACTAAAGGCATCTTTTCAAGAATTCTTCATATTTGTGTAAGTGATTGACTTATATTTCAAGTAAAACTCTTATTAGTGGATACGGATTGCATCACTTGAATACAAGTTTGTTTTATCTCAACTTGTTGTTACACATCACTCTTATCATGTTTTTACTTTTGCTAAATCTCCTAGTAGTGGTGGATGATTACTAAATCATTTGTTAGTGTTTTGTTTTATCTAAATGTGATTTATAGGAGATAAAAGTGGTCCTTATCATAAGGTTTCAAGGCTTATCACCACGTGCACTGCATAAGTGACATAACATCAAATTGAAGTTGGAGGGGTGTTGCGTATAGTGGTTTTTCCACTAGTACCGTAGCCATAGTGTCATTAGTGCCGTCTTACAATATAATGCAAGACTTAGAATTGTATTACGATTGTAGTGTCGTGCACCATGCACTTAGTTCAATAGGTTTTGGTTCAACGTGTTTTTTTTGGAGCTTTTCTTTGAGAGAAAAATTGAGGTCTATTGAGAGATTGAGAGAGCCTCAAGGGTGAACTTGGAGATATTGTAAGGTATTGTCAATCTTGTACTCTCTACTCATGAATTGCTTCTCATAGTGGATTGAGTTTTGGTGCGACTCGAAGAGGACGTATAAATGTTTCTCTGATCATATATAAATCTTGTGTGTCTCTCTATTTTATTCTTACTTTCATTATTTACTTTGCTCATACTATTGTCCTTGAATCTGCGTTGATTGGTTGTCGAGAATTGCTTGGATTTTCTTGTTACCTCATTGTCTTCAAGATCGGTCAACTTTAGGTGTTTGGTGTATCCAAACTTTGACAAGTGGTATTAGAGGGACTGGTTGGTGATTTTGTGATTGATTGGAGAAGTTTTTGTGGTGTTTGTATCAAATTGGGTGTTGGAGGTATTCTTGCACACAAGGTGTTTGACAAAATACCGCTGAGAATTTTCTTGGGTAGAATTATAAAATCTTGGCTGAATCAATAGAGGAGAGGTCCAAGTCAGGTAGTACAACTAGGTGAAGGTGTTTGATAGGGAAAAAATTTCTTACTGGAAGGCACAAACAGAGGATTATTTGTATGAGAAGGATATTTATGCACCACTAATTTGGTCAGACACAGTGTAAGATGATAGAAGAAGAGTTCAATCTATTAGATCGTAAGTGTGTTGGGATAATCCGCCGTTGTCTCATGGAGGATGTGTACCACAACGTTGAAGATGTCACAACAACGAAGAAGTTAATGAGTACATTGAGTAATTTGTATCAGAATTCGTTGGCTTTGGGAAAGGTTAGAGTAATGAAGTGTTTGTTTAATTTGAGGATGCAAGAGGGTGACTCGTTCTATGCACATTTGGGTAAATTCAAGTCCGCGGTTTCTCAACTTTCCAAAGTTGGTATCACTTTTCAAGATGAAATCAAAGCATTATTGATTTTATCTCAACTTCCTGACAATTGGGAGGGTGTAGCTACTTCTATTGGTGACTCATTAGGGATAGAGCCTTTGGTCTTGGCTAATGTGATTGGTTTGATATTAGCCGAAGAGACGAGGAGACTTGAAAGGGAACCATCATCCAATTTAACTCTTCTGACATTTGAGAGGGGCAGAATTTAGACGAAGAGCTCAAATAGTGGAGGCAAAAATAGAGCTAAATCTAAAGGGAGATCACAATCCCGAGGGCCTAGAGGTTGTTGAAAGTGCGGTGATATAGGACATATGAAAAAGAAGTGTCCAAAGTTAAAAGATGCTAATGATGGGAACAAGAATGATAATCAAGCTAACATAGTTGCAGCTGTAGCTAAAAATCCACAAGGTGTTGCTGTTGTTGACAACAACGTAGTGATTATCGAGGAGTTCTACTTACTCTCTTGTGACACTAGTGATGAGTCTTGGGTTATAGACTTAGGTGCTTCTTTCCATGCAACATCAAACAAGAGTTTGGTGACTTCTTATCAGAGTGGTTACCTTGGCCAGGTACTTCTGGGTGATGGAAAGCCATGTGATATTGTGGGTAAAGGTGACGTGAGGTTGCTATACATGGTAACAAATGGAAATTGAAGAATGTCAGGCACGTTCCAAAGTTGAGCAGAAACTTGGTATATGTGGGCCACGTATGTGATTCTGGTTGTGATGTTCATTTTTCAAAACATGATTGGAAAGTGACAAAAGGGAGTTATGGTGGTAGCTCGAGGTGAAACAAAAGGTACTCTTTATATGACTTCAGAGAGGAAGACACTGGCTATTGCTCATGTTGATAATGAAGCAAGTCTATGGCATAGGAAGCTTGGGCATATGAGTGAGAAGAACATGAAAACTTTACACTTTGGAGGCTAACTTACGAAGTTGAAGTCAATTGAGATGGGCTTTTATGAAGACTGTGTCTTTGGGAAGCAGAAGTAGGTTAATTTCAACAGGGATGGCAGAAACTTGAAGAATCAGAAACTGAAATTGGTTCATAGAGACGTATGGGGGCCATGTGAAATCCCTTTTCCAGGTGGTGCTAGATACTTCCTCACATTCATAGATGATTGTTTGAGAAATGTACGTATATTTTTTATTAAAGATAAATAAGATGTTTTTGCTATGTTTCAGAAATGAAAAACACTTGTTTAAAATGAGAAATGATTCAAATTGAAGTGTGTATCAACCGGCATAAAAAACAGAGTTGCCACCAATTGAATTAATGTGCAATTGGACACTAAAAATACTTACGAACCATAAATGAGAGTACGGAAGTTGATTGAGTGTAGGGAAGGTATTAGACACCCCATAACTCCAGTTTAAAACAGTTACCGAATTAATTGGTTGGTCATCTTAATAAAAACTCTCTCTGCAAGATATGATTATTTTGAAATAAATGGATCTATTTAGAAAATGCTATTAACTTATGATAGTTTTTTTAATAAAAGATTTCAATAAAAATTTAATGTAATATTAAATACTATATCAATTTATAGTAAATTTAATTTTAAGACATACCAACTTATGGTATCGAAAAATAAATTTTATTTTGGAAATTGAAATATATAATCTTTTAATTTCTAAATTGCTATCCTATGACAATGAATAGATTTGTAAATACCCACTTACGACATTTGAGTATAATTTAAGAACATCAACTGTTGACCTCTCTAAAATTTAAATTAAACCAGTATAACTTATAATTCAAATAAAAATCAAATCATGATCATTTAAAATTAAAATAATGTACATTTAAACTAACTCCACATATACACCTTTATAATAAAATTTAAATAATAAAATGTCCAAATTATACATATCATTCGAACGAGTCAATTACCCATTTGAAGGGTCAAATATACATACAAGAATAATATAAAAATATACACTAAAAACATCATTACAAATAAATCCCACATTATCCAATTAAAATGTAACTTCCACTTGATCAATACTGTACAATAACCAAAAAATTATCACAATGTTACTATTAACTTCGACATCACAGATAATAATTAAAGCAAAGAATTCAAACATGTTATGTATTTATTCTAAATGAAAATTTAATTCTAAAAACACTAATTTATATTATACATAAAAGCTATCCCTAAACATATCAACCTATGATATGGGAAACTATTTTCAAGAATATCAACTTATGATATTTAACTGTTTCTAAGCCTACCAACCTATGATAGCCTTTAGATTTAATTTACTAAGAGTTCACCATCAATGTATGCGACTAATCACCAGATCATCAATATATATGTACTGGTAGTTTTAGATGAATTAATTAGAGGCAACCTTGAATCTTATTCTTAACATAATTTAATATTGATTCGGTAGATATGGATTGATCATTATAATAATTAATCAAACCAAACAGATTGTGATTGATCATGCCGTTTCTGTAGAGGTTTATGTTCTTTGATGTGGACGATAGATAAGTCTTGTGCCCATATATATACTTATATGTAATTATGACATGTACTTGTGGCCCAAATCACCATATTATTTTCAACACATAATTAATAATGTTAGTGATTGTTTCTTGCAAGTTGCATGTGTTTTAAAATAGAAAAAGGGAATAGTCAAAGAACGCGTACAGACAATCAACTGAGTACCATAATTATGGTCAACTAAAAAGAAAAGAAAGTGTTAGGTTTGGTGATTTGGATCGCAGAGAAATCGCGTGTCATTTGGATTGGACATCACACACACATACACACATATAAAAAATATATATATACACACACAACCTCCGACACAACACCACTCACACATATAATATACCTTGAAGGCGGGCCAGCCTGGAAGCCTCCTTGTTGACACGTTTTTCAAAAGACAATGCAAGGAACTTTGACTGCGGGTGATATATTGAGTTTAAATTATTAATTAAGACAATTCTTTCTATAATCAAATTTGTTAATTTTGATTATTGATTATATTTTTCGTGGGATCTGATTTGGAGACTTAAATATTTGTAATTGAAGTGGTTTAAACTTTGAATGTTTGATTCAGGAATTGAAATTTTGAAATATGTTTGGTAAAAAACATCAGTCAGGTAGTCAGAGGAGAAATAAAAGGAAAATGGTAGAACAATTGATTCAATCACAAAGAGGAGCACTTGATAAGTTTTTCAAAGGTAATTCTTCAATTGAAGAGTTAGTGGATGATGATATAGTTAATGAATTGGGAGAAGCAGTTAATGAAGATGTATGTGATGTAGTTGAAAATGAAAATGAAACAGAAATCGACACTCCTATGGTTGAGAATGAAACTGTGAATTTGTATGATCCAAGAACTTGGGGAGACATTGATGACAAAACAAGGGATCTTTTGGTAGAAAAGGGTCTTATAAGAGAGAACTTTGAGTACCCTATGGATTGATTGAGAAGAAACTTTTCTGATTCCCATTACACTAGAAAATTGGCAATTGGAGAGCATCAAGATAGAAAATGGTTAGTGTATTCGAAGGAGGTGAACAAAGTTTATTGTTTTTGCTATAAATTATTTAAATCAGTACACAACAAAAGTCTACTAGCAAAGGAGGGGTTTTATGATTGGAAACATTTAGCTGAGAGACTTGGAGAACATGAAAATAGTTTTGAACACCTAAATAACATGTGGACTTGGCTTGATTTGCAAAATAGGTTGAGGAAGAACGAAACAATTGATAAAGAGTTACAAGGGAAACTTAAGAAAGAGAAAGAACATTGGAAACAAGTTTTAGTAAGAATTGTTTCTGTGATTAAGTGTCTTGCTACTCGTGGTTTGGCTTTCCGTGGAGAAAATAAGAAAATTTACCAAGATAGTAATGGTAATTTTTTAGGCATGCTTGAATTGATTGCTGAATTTGATTTTGTTATGCAAGAGCATTTTAGACGCATTCTGAATAAAGAGATTCATTATCACTATCTTAGTCATAAAATTAAGAATGAGTTGATTGTATTATTAGGTTCTACGGTTCAGAGCTCTATTCTGCAGATAATTAAAAAGGCAAAATATTTTTTCTGTGATGCTTGATTGTACACCTGATGCAAGTCACCAAGAGCAAATGAGTTTGATTATTCGATGTGTTGATATGTCAAAGAGAGAAATAAAAGTTGAAGAGTATTTTTTAAAGTTTTTGCAAGTGGATGATACATCTGGTTTGGAGATTTTTAATGAGTTGATTGAAGTGTTGAAGTGCTTAGAGCTCGACGTTGATAATGTGAGGGGGCAAGGATATGATAATGGGTCTAATATGAAAGGAAAACACCAAGGTGTTCAAAAGAGGTTGCTTGAGTTAAATCCTAGAGCATTTTTTATGCCATGTGCTTGTCATTCTCTTAACTTAACAATTTGTGATATGGCTAATTCATGTGTTAAAGCTAAAAGTTTTTTTGGAGTGGTGCAACGATTGTATACTTTGTTAGTTGGCTCTACAAAAAGATGGAAAATTTTTCAAGATTTTGTGCACAAGTTGAACCTGAAATCTTTGTCAGCTACAAGATGAGAAAGCCATGTTGATAGTGTTACAGCAATAATTACTCAAACTGTTGACATAAGAGAGGCTTTATTTGAATTGTCCAGAATTAGTGAAGATCCTAAAGGAAGTAGTGAAGCTGAAAGTTTAGCTACACATGAACTTGAAAATTTTGAATTTTTATTGGCAATGACTGTATGACATACTGTGTTGATGAAAATTCAGAGTGTTAGTGCTCTTTTGCAATCTGAAGATATGCAAATTGATGTTGCTGTAACAAGATTGAAGGTGTTAATTTCTTACTTTGAAAACTATAGGGCTTTTGAGTTTCCATTGGCTATGGAAAGTGCCAAAAAGATTGCAGCTGATCTAGATATTGAACATATATTTCCTAAAAGAAGACAAATCCGTAGGAAAAAACAATTTGATGAAACTGAGGAGGAACACACCTCAGTGTCTGTTGAGGAATCATTTAGGCTTTCTTATTTTCTGGTTGTTGTTGATGTTGCTATTTCTTCTTTGAAGAACATATTTGAACAATTGGAAGCATTTGAGGGTATATTTGGATTTTCATTTGATCCTAAGAGGTTTTGCAAGATGGAATACAACAGTTTGAAAGAATCTTGTGTCAAACTTGAAGCTGCTCTAAAACATGACAGCAAATCAGATATTAATGGAGATGACTTGTTTAGTGAATTACAAGTGTTGATCCTTTACTTACCTGCAAGAACAGAGACAGCCATTCCAGTTCTTGAGTTTGTGAAATCTTTGGGTTGTTTACCAAATGTTTCCATAGCTTATAGAATTTTATTAACTGTTCCAGTAACTGTTGCATCAGCAGAGAGAAGTTTCTCTAAGTTGAAATTGTTGAAAAACTATTTGCGTTCAACTATGTTACAGGAGAGGATGAATGGACTGACCATATTATGCATCGAAAAACATGTATTGGAGAAGTGTGACTTCAAAGTTGTTATTGATGATTTTGCTTCTCAAAATGCAGTGTGGTCTAAAATATTTATGTGATTTCATGTAATTATTTTTTATTTTTTTAAGCAATTATCGTAATGACTAGTTTTAATTTTAATGTAATGAAATTCAAGGCGTGATGGCCTAGCCTCTCAAAATTGGGTTCCAGCCATTAAAAATTTATTGTTATTCTATTTCCTTGAATTTTGATTCTTGATTTAGAATTTAATATTTTTCAAAAAAAAAAAAAATCGGGGCGTTGCCCTGAACCCCTAGGGGGCCTCCAATTAATTTCCCACCCAGGGCCCCAAATATGACAGGGCCGGCCCTGTATATATATTTAAATATAACCACTAGAAACGCACACATATAATATATATATATATATACACACAAATATCTTTATGTAACATCATATAAATATATAATAATATAATATATTTATAACTGATCTATCCATTTTATACTTATAAATGGATGGAATGAGTACATTTTCTATGAGAATCTTTGATGTTTTGAATTTCAAGAGATATGTCTAAAAGTGTTGCAAAATCAGTAAAACTGGGATTCTGATGCAGAAGAAGCGCTGAAGCACGCTCCAACGTGCTAAAACTGCCTTTACAAATCGGGGAGTTTTTCATTGATGACACGTTTTGAGCACCTGAGACCGCTCGAGCATTACTGGGCCAAAATGATAAATATCTGTAATTTTAAATATCTGCAACTTACTAAAAATAGTAAGTTACAAATATTTATGGAAAACAAGTGAATCATTATGGAGGGGATATTGTTTTATAGAGTGTAGTCACCATTCGAAGGAGATATACACGCCAACACTAGAAACACAAGAAAAGGAGAGAGGTTTTGTTCTTCTTCTTCAAGATCTTCCAAGAAAGCTGCAAAGTTCCTTCCATCCATTGAAGGGGGTTTATGTTTCTTGTTATTGAACATGGTTTGTAACTAAACCATTTTCTATTGGGATTGTGATGTAACCCATATTGAGGATTATGAGTTAATAGTTATTGTTATACAAATTCAGTTTATGGTTCTTGTCTTTAATATCTATGCTTATGAGTTTGTAGTGTATTTAGATGTTTGATTACCATTTGAGTATGCTTATAAACTAACCTAGCTAGGATTAAGGAACGATCTGAATTCACATGTCTTAGTGGAATTGAGATTGAGGAAATTAATTGTCGAATCTGAGATCACGGATTAGATGATTAATTGGTTGTTATAGTTCTTTAGAACTTAATGGGTCATTAGTCTTGTGTTAACAACCGTGATCGAACAGGATTAACATTTGTTACTGATATGTGTATGTGTGTATATATATATATATACATGTAGACTGAATCCTATCTTTTCTCCCTTTCATTTCCTTTTATCATTCTTCCCTTATTTCTTTCCTTTCTCTACATTTCCTTTCTTTTCTTTTCTCTCTTTTTCTTCACGTCTCTTTCTTTCTCTCTCTTTTCTCTCCACTTGGCTCTCTCCTTCTCTCTTCTTCTCTCTACTTCTCTTTCTTCACCTCCCTTTTATAGAAAAAAAAATGAAGTCACGGGTCCTTTATTTTTGTATGACCCGTGACTTCTAAACAAATTAGGAGTGTCCAATAATAGAAAATCAGTATTATATGCCTGACATGAATTATTTTTGAAAGAAAATATCAACTTATGGTATGAGCACACAGTCTTAAAAATACCAACTTATGACATGTAATTAAATTTAATCCTAAAAACATCAACTTATGACATGTAATTAAATTTAATCCTAAAAACATCAACTGATGGTATTTCTTGGAGTTAACTTTGATCCGTGAATTCCATAATTAAAGAAATTGTATCATGTAATCACACACAAACACACACACACATATATATTATATGTGATTTTGACATGAGTTTCTTTCACATTATATATATTTATATATGAATTGTGTATATATATATATCATATATAAAAGTATCACTTTTCCACTCAATTTTTCACATATATCAGATCACAACGTACTTTAAAATTCCTGATTTGGGCCTAAATTTTTTATTTATATTTTAGATAATCCAAGATTCAAACATTTCTAGTGTACAATATCAACACCGAAATTATTATTGGTACTTCTAATGAAATCACCAAATTTTTTTCCCTCCCCTTATTTTCTCTAAACACAAAGACCGACTATTTTATTCTACTCTCTTTTTTCATTCTTATTTTTAATATTTTCTTTGAAATAAAGCCGGATGAAAACCGGTAACTAAAAAGTGCTGAAGGTCAGGTAATGATGGTGAATACAATAGCAAGGAATTCAAGGAATTATATGCTACTCAGAGGATTCATTTAGAGAGGACACTCTCAGGTACTCCATAGCAGAACGGAGTGATTGAACGCATGAATAAAACGTTAAATTCCAAGGCACGTTGTATGAGATTGCATTCGGGTTTGCTCGATTCATTTTGGGCGTATGATACTGAAGCAGCATGCTACTTAACAAAAAAGACACCGTGTACTGCACTTGATATGAGGATTCTAGATAAGGTTTGGAGTGGGAAGAAGCTAAAGCTCTCGCACTTGAGAGTTTTTGTGTGTATTGCTTATGTTGGATTGGGTGACAACTAGAGAACCAAGATTGGGGCTTAAGAAATGAAGTGTGTCTTTATTGGGTATAGTGGCGATGAATTCGGGTATAGATTCTGGGATTATCATAATCACAAAATCATACAGAGTCGGAATGTCACTTTCAGTGAAGACATCATGTACAAGGATAGGGACATTACACAAGTTGAGAGCACTTATAATACTAGTACTCCACAATATGTTGATATGGAAGATATTAGTGGCAGTGGGAGCAGCAGGTTAGAAAATAAATTCTGATGTTAACATGGAGGCTTGTTAGTCAAAAGAGTCAAATACTGGAGAGAGTTCTTCTTCAGTGGGAACTCAGTCAGATGAGCGGTCATCCTTAGAAATTGATCCAAAAGCTCAGGTTGAGGACACTGGTGTACCATTGCGGAGATCTACTCAGATTCTTAAACCAAATCCAAGGTATTTATCTTCCTTAAACTATTTGTTATTGATAGATGATGGTGAGCCAGAGAGCTTTTTGGAAGATACTCGAGTGAGATTCTGGCAAGTGGGAGCTTGCTATGAAGGTTGAAATGGACTCATTGACTCAGAATAACACGTGGGTATTAGCCAAATTGCCTCACGGCAAGAAGGCTTTGCACAACAAATGGGTCTATAGGTTGAAAAAGGAAGCAAATGGCGATATCATATACAAGGCAAGGTTAGTAGTTAAAGGCTTTGAACAGAAAGTAGTGGATTTTGACAAAATAGTTTCTCCGGTTGTCAAGTACACCACTATTAGATTAGTGTTGGGTATTGTGGCTGCACATGGTCTTTACTTAGAATAGTTAGATGTTAAAACAACATTTCTTCATGGTGATTTGAAAGAAGAGCTGTATATGGTGCAACCACAAGGCTTTCTGGAAAAGGGTAAGGAGAAGTTGGTCTGTAAGCTCAAGAAGAGCTTGAATGGTTTGAAGCAAGCACCAAGACAGGGGTATTTGAAGTTTGATAGTTTTATGCAGGGAAATGGCTACAAAATATATGAAGAAGATTATTGTTGCTACTTCAAAAGGTTTTTCACCAGCTATTTTATTCTTTTACTATATGTAGATGATATGTTAATAGTGGGGGCATATGCAAAGGAGATTGCAAATTTGAAGAAGTAGTTGTCAAAGAGTTTTGCCATAAAGGATTTAGGTTCAGCTAACAAAGTTCTTGGGATGAGAATATACAAAGATGGTCTCGGACCTGTGAGGTTGTCTTAGGCTGAGTATATTGGAAATGTTTTGCTAAGGTTCAACATGATTGAAGCTAAATTGGTCACTACTCCTTTGGGTCGCTTCAAACTTTCAAAGGAGATGTCTCCTAAAACTAATGAGGAAAAAACAGATATGGCCAAAACATTCTTATTTCTCCTTATTCCTCAGCCGTAGAAGTCTTATATATGCCATGGTGAGCACTATACCAGACATTGCTCATGCGTTTGGTGTAGTGAGTAGGTACATGAGTAATCCAGGGAAGTAGCATTGGAATGTAGTGAAATAGATTCTCAGGTATCTTAAAGGAACTTCAAATTTATCATTTTGTTTTGGTAAGAGTGACTTGTTGGTACAAGGGTATGTAGATGCTGATCTAAGTGGTGACTTAGATTCAATGAGAAGCACTATAGGTTTTATATATACTTTGGGTTTGGGAGTTGGGTTTCACAACTACAGAAGGTTGTTGCGCTTTATACGACAGAGTCGGAGTATGTGGCTATTGCTGAGGCGAGCAAGAAGATGGATTGGATGAGAGATTTGATGGAGGATTTAGGTTTTCAACAAGATGGGAATAAACTGCATTCCGACAGTTAGAGCGCAATTCATCTAGCGAAAAATTCTTCTTTTCATTATAGGACCAAGCACATCAAGAGGCGTTATCATTTTGTTCGTTCTTTGGTAGAAGAAAAGTTGCTCAATCTTGAGAAGATCAGTGGAGAGAAGAATCATATAGATATATGTACCAAGGCTATCACTAGTGAAAAGCTAAAGTTTTGTAAAACTTCAGTGGGCTCGTTAACTTGAAGATATGGAAACTGTGTTGCACCAAGAAAAGGTTTCAGCACCATCAATTTATAGTATTGAGATGTTTGTTGATTACAGTTGTTACTTACGGTGAAAAACCAATTGGGTGATTGTTATGTATAGTGGTTTTTCCACTAGTATTGTAGCCATAGTGCCATTAGTCTCTTGTCACAATATAATGCAAGACTTCGAATTGTATTAGGATTGTAGTGCGTGTTTTTTTTTGAATTTTTCTTTGAAAGAAAAATTGAGGGCTATTGAGAGATTGAGAGAGAGCTTCTAATGTGAACTTGAAGAGATTGTAAGGTATTGTCAATCTTGTACTCTCTACTCATGAATTGCTTCTCATAGTGGATTGAGTCTTGGTGCAACTCGAAGAGGACCTAAGAGTGTTTCTCTGAACCTCTATAAATATTTTATGTCTCTCTATTTTGTTCTTACTTTCATTATTTAATTGAGGTGAAGTTTTTTAGGGATTTCAAAACTCAGCTCTACCTTGGTGGGTTGAGTGAAGTTGAAACAAACACTGAATGAGATGTACGAGTGATGTCTTTTTGTCAAAGATAGGATTGTACTCTTATTCGTGATAGGTTTCCTCGTTAAAACTGTGGTGTTTTTATTTGTTTTCATTTTCCGCAATTGTTTCCATATTTTGTTGAATAACGATCTTGGTGAGGTGTACCAAACTTTCACAAACAATCCCAACAATAATTCTCCAATGGCCAGTTGTGTGGAAAGGATAAGAATATTAAAAGAACTACCCTCTCGATCAAAAGTGAGAGAAAAATAAATTACCCTAATAATAAAGTACATTCGAGATGGAACCCTACATGAAAATTGCAACCTGAGTCCTCCTAGGTCCATTGGAGCACAAAGGCTTGACGAAACTGGATAGCCTGACGAAACCCCAAGGCCTAATGATTAGGCCTGATCCAGCTTGACAATAGCTTGTTCATGTCCCACAACCAGAAGGAGACGATAGATGGTCAAGCTGGAGTTGCCTAGTTGCTTGACATCTTTCTAGGTAAGAACTTCCATAAAGCCATTCCTAGACATGATTTGTTCAATTTTGTGACCTAAATTATGTTTGTTTAGACCCATGAAGTTCACGGTGCAAAAAATTTGCAAAGAACATTTATGGAATTTTTTGGGGGATCTGTGATAGTAGTGGAGGGATTGGGTTGATACGGAACAAGTTCGATTTGGGAATGGTAACAATAAAGTACGATCTTCTGATACTTGACCATGACATATGATTTATGTTATGGCAGGTAAAGATATGAGTTGTGCTCGCATAGATGGATATTGATGATACACTGTTAGGGCCTGAGAAGAAGCCGAAATCCTAGATACTTGATGAAAACTACTAAAGGATAAGACGACTCCAAACCAGATTCAAACTTCATCTATCGAATAAGATATTGCAGGAAATTCTGAAGGAGAAGACAGCCGTTGCGTTATGGAAAAAAAAGCTTGACCAACAAGTTATATTTTAAATAGTTTATATTCTTATAGACTCTTTGAAGGTGGGTCAGTACAAGATCACATAACTGTTTTTAAAGAAATTGTGACTTAGAGGCTATGAAAGTTAAGTACAAATAATAAGATATATGGTTAATTATATTGTGTTCCTTGCCTTCATCGTATATAACTTTTCGAGATACTATTTTATACAATCATGAATCTTTCAATCTTGAGGTTGTTTATGATGCTTTATCTTCTAAGGAGAAAATAAAATAGCTGGTTGGTGGAATTGCGACTCAAGTAGAGGGTCTTGTTATTCGAGAAAGGAATCAAGAGAGAAATTGTACGGTTGAAGGTAGAGGCAGATCAAAGTTGAAAAATAGGGTTGTTGCATTATTTCCCCTATAACAACATCTCCTCCAAACCTAGTTGTATTCATTAATGGCATGTGTAGAGTCAGGTTTTGAATGGTTGGGAATTTATAATGACTATGAAACTCAAAAGTTCTCTAGGCTACTTCATAAGGTGTGACATACCTACAATCCATATATATGTTTACTTTATGAACTACGTCAATCCTAGAAGTGCCACTTGAAGTATTTGTGTCATTAGTCTCTCTTAATAGGGCCCGTGTCCATCCGGGTCTTAATTAATGTATTTAAATAGAGACCTATTGCACCACTCTACAGGGTTTCATATTTCAGCAACAATTGTTTATTACATGGGACCAAAAATCTAGTGCGTCACAGGCTTGTTAGGAACATTTTACTCATCAAGCAATCAAATGTTGTCTAGAGAATCATATGATCAGTGTCTATGGAATACTTTGTCAGACTCTCTGTCATAAACCTCAAAAGTTAGGGGCAAAAACTTTTCTCGACAAGAGTTTCCCATTGAGTAGAAGATCTCGTGAATAAGATTGTAGTCATTCTCTAAATAGTTATCTCTTCCTTCAATGATTCGTTAGTCTTCATTTCATCCATTGCAACTCATTTTCTTATTGGGCTCCGAGATGTAGATCATCATTGTATCATTATTAGATGATAGGAATGCCTATACCTATTCTTTGGGATAAGGCTTTCTTTTATGGTCGTAAGAATCTCATGGTCATGGGCATGCCTTGGACTACTTGGGGCAAGACCCATGTTCATTTCAAATCGGCTTTCATGCATATGCTTAGGACTCTTTGGTGTGAGACTCATCTTTCCGCAGACATAACTTTCATGCTCACGCTTTGTCTTATTTGGTGACTGACTTTTCTTTCATACTAGCATGAGTTTTATGAGCACACCCTAGAATTATTAATTTGGAACTTCATCAAATTTATGTTGAAATCGAATTCTTAAATGATAATTTATGTGAAGATGTTTACATGAAGCACCCTGAGGGTTTTGAGGAAAACGATAATGAGCAGTTAGTATGTAAACTGAAGGAATCCATTTATGGATTGAAACATGCCTCATGATAGTGGTATTTGAAGTTTGATGAAGTCATAACTTCTCTTGGTTTTTTAGAGAATAAACTATTGTATTTATCTCAAGATCAGTGGGAGTAAGTTTATTTCCCTAGTTTCGAATGTTGACACGTAGTTTGCTAGTAATTATCTTAGCCTTCTACATAAAACCAAAGATTTGTTATCCAAGGTTTTTGAAATGTAAGATCTTGGTAAGATGTCCTTTGTCCTAGGCATTGAAATTCGTCGAGATATATCTCGAAAACTATTAGGGTTATCTCAACGTGCCTACATTAATCACGTACTTGACATATTTAATATGTAAAGTCATAAAACCAGAGGGATACCTATTGTCAAAAGAGACAAACTTATTAATAGTAAATGCCCTAGTAATGATGTTGAAAGAAAATCAATGGAGAATATTATTAGAATCTGAAAGCACCTAATATTATTGTTGTAATGAGCTTAAATTTGTGTTAACATTAGTACAAAATATCGCCCAGTTTATTGTTATTGTACGTGTGCAAGTAGTGTTGAGGGGTATTTTAGTTCAAAGCTGGCTACTGGGCGATATTTGCACTCGGGCGCGGTCGTAATTCATGGGAACTGTTTTCTTTACGTAATTGGAGGTTGACGTGACAAGTAGGGTTGTGCTGGATTAGAAGCTTTATTTAAAGAATGAAAACCCAAGAGAGCTGCAGGAGATAGTAGATGCCAAAAAGAACATAAGAGAGTCGTATGTAGCAAGAATATGGAATCAAAGCAAGGATTCCTAGTGCAGATTTTATTTTTGCCGTTTGAAATTTAACATTTTTTTCTGAATATTGTGGTGATTTTTATTAGTATTATGGGCAGCTGATTTGTTTTCTAGCTGGGATTTGGTAAGTTCTTTTACCAAAAACTTTGTGCATGGATTCAATTAATGATTAGACCAAGTTTAATTCATTGTTCTCTGGATTAATTGTCAATTTCCTATTGTTATGCATGCCTGATCAACATTATAATTTTAAGAATTGTTAGTTAAACATATTCAGCTATCCATAACCCGGTGTTTGACGAAGTAGCAAGAACTTGTATAAGATCCAAGTTTTGGGAACATTGAACATAATTGATTGGGTGATAGACTATTACCATAGGTTGTGTGATTGTCAATTTCCTAGTGCGTATGCTTATCTTAGGATATTCTTAGGAAAGACCAAACCAAGACTCCTTGATAAAAATGATCTAGCAACTGGAGCAAAGTTAGAATCGTTGTTTAGGGAAATATAATTTATTGCAGCTGGACCAAGGCCTTTCAATTGACATTGTTAAACTTTTAAACTGTGTAATTGTTGTTGATCTGTGTGCACAGATGGAGGTAGTTAAGTGCGCTAATCCTAAACTAGATCTTGTCCATTGATATTTTATTCAATTGTATTTTTGCCATTAGATAGTTCGCGTTATTGTTCCTTATTTAATTGGTAGTTGGTATAGTCTCCGGGGATTCGATCTCATTCACTTTTTACTGTTTTGCAACACGTACTCTTGGGATTGGGTAAAACCTGTCGGTATTTGAATTACAAATTTTATTCGTGATAAAAAGTATCGATCAAATATTCTATATGCTAGTGTCAATCGTAGTTTCATGCATGCTCAAGTTTGTACCAAGCCTAACATAGCCTATATAGTGGGTGTACTAGCGCGATATCTTTCTAATCCAGGAAAACAACATTGAGCTACTATGAAGAATCTCATGAGATATTTGTAAAGAACAAAAGAGTACATGCATGTTTCTAGGAAAGTGGAGCATCTTGAAGTATTGGGTTACACGGACTGAGATTTTGTTGGATGATCAGACGATCTGAAAGCCACTTCAAGCTACATCTTTGTGATGGCAGGAGGAGCCGTTTCTTGGAAGAATTTCAAGAAAACTCTTCGTGACTCCCTTAATATGGAGGTCAAGTTCATTTCTTTCCATCATTCTAATTCTCTCACCTGCTCGATCATTTTATGTTGGTTTTTGTAGTTTGCTCCTAGAATTCTATTTCTTTGGCCTTCGTGTCGTTTGTGTTTGTTTTGTTCTCTCCCCTTCTTGGGGAGGTTTGCTTGGTTTGTTCTTCCAGGCCATCTTTGATGTCCTTGTGTTTCTCTTCGTTTTTTTTGGAATATATATTGCGATTTAAAAATTAAAAAAAAAACAAGAAGTTCATTTCTTGTTATGGTGCTCCACTTAAGCAATTTTGTTAAAGAACTTCAATTATGGATTGAAAGTTGTTGATTCTATATCTCGAACTATAAAAATTTATTGAGACGATAATCGTGTTTTTTAATGAACAATAAGAGTTCAAAAGATTTATATGCATGCGATTTGGATTATGTATTCTTACATTTTTTTGATACTAAGGAAGGGGAATACCCAACAGAAACAAGAAAGTTCAATAGGCCGATGGGCTACACAAAAGGAGGGGGGCAACATAAAGGGAGGTAGCCCTCTCCATTTTACAACTCTCAACATATTGGTGATAAATTTCACTCAAATTGGTAGTAGGGGAGATTCGAACACAACGCCTCCCATTTTCTACATAGTAGGAAAACCAACCAGGCTATCAAATGGTTGTATGTATTCTTACATTAACAACATATAATTATGAGTTATCATTATTTATCGAATAAAAATTTGACTTTTAGTTTGAGCCTAATGAACTCATTTATGGGAAAAAAAATGGAAGTTGAAGAGATCCATTTTAATTTATTGATTAAACATAGAATAAATTTATTAATATACGCGGAGAAGAAATACACTATACATAGATACACAAGTTCATAATAGTTTAGCACTTAGTCTATATCACAGTTTATCACTTAGTCTATATCACATTCTAAAAACCCTCTATGGATTCATATTCCTTGATTTTCATCTGTACATGATGACATTATTTATCAGATTTGGAATATAAGTGTAATACTCTTAGTCTTTAGGCAATGTTGCAAAAAATGGTCAAATCGGCGACTAGTCGACCGAGTAATTATTTTGTAATTTGGGTTACAGGTGAATCGAAGCAGTAAATTGGGTTACCTGATTAGTCGGCCCAAAACGGACATTATCTACCCAAATCGGAAAATGACCTAACCCAATTACCCAGCCCAGCCCACCAGATAAAATATTTTGTAACTTAATTCCTAAATCTTTGAAACTCTGGTCATATCTTGCGTTCGACGTTGACCATCACCAGTTGCCTGTGAGAGACGACCTCGACTACGGTCTGCGACAGCAACCGGGACGGCACAAGATCAACTTTGACTTCGACAACCACCGCAATTTCGAGTCTTCGATTGCTATCACAACTTCGATAGTTCGACAGCCACCACCTGTCTTCTCCTCTCCTCTGTTAGTCATTGCTCTTCTCTGTTAGTTAGTTTGACCATTTTTTACCTGCTGCAGTGTTGCTTCTTGTTGAGTTGTTACTGTTTTTGGTTCTGAATATATGAGTCAATTTCTTACTATTTTGTTTGTTTTCTTCTATTTTAGTTTTGCTGACAAAAGTTTTGTCAATAAATGTTATATAATAATTAATATTTAATCTTGGTTCGTTGGTTTGTTGAGGTCTCATAATTTCTGAATGTAAGAATGTAAGATTAACTGATTTAGAATCTGATTTTACTTATTTAGAACCTGATTCAGGAATCACTGTAAGATATTAAATATGGCATATCCATGTAAATGTTCTTAGCTTTCTCCTCCTTATCATTTAGTGTCAATGCTACTACTTAACAGTTAACTCATAACTGCACATTAACTTTAATGATAACATTTAAAGTTTTAAAGTTTTAATCTTTGTTTTGTTAATTGTTATAGTTTCCATAAATTTCATTCCTATTAATTTTTTAAGGATATGGCTACTTTATCTGCTGCTTCTAATTTCAATGCTAGTGAAGCCACAAGTGATGTGAATATTCAAAATGCATTAAAACGTGCTTCCAGTGATATTGGTTGGGAGTTTGGCGAGCTTGTTGATACTATTGCAATACATAGAATCAGATGCAAGTGGTGTTCGAAAGTTATGTCTGGGGGCATCTACAAGCTCAAATGTCATGTAGCTGGTAGGTCAGGGAATGTGAGGATTTGTCATAAGGCTAGTAAAGAGGCAATAAAGGCATGTGTTGAGACATTAGATGGTAAAAAGAGGAAAAAGGTAGAGAATCAAATTGAAGATCATGAACTTAGAAATGAAGTTTCGATCTCTGATTCAGCAATAGAGATTGATGAGGAGATGGAAGTCATGGGATCAAGAAGAAGAAGAGTTGATCACGAACCTATGAGTAAATTTGTGGAGATTAATCCACAATCAAACACTGATTCAACAAAGTTTACAAAGCAAGCTAGTTTGGTTACCCTGATGGATAAGAAGAAGATGCTCGATACTCAACAATACATAGCACGGTTTTTCATTGAGAATGAAATTTTTTTCAATATCATTCAAAGAGACAGTGTTAAGCTAATGACAGAGAGTATCGGGCAGTTTGGTCCAAGACTACCTAAGCCTAGTCGATATCGCTTGAGCGGTCCATGTTTGAAAGCGGAGGTTGCAAGAATTAAGAACTCACTAAAGAAGCATGAAGATGAGTGGGCCATATCCGGTTGTTCCATTATGATTGATGCTTGGATTGACCGTAAAAGAAGGAGCATTATGAACTTGTGTGTTCATTGTAGTCAAGGGATCTATTTCATTTCCTCAAGGGAGGATTCAGATGCATCCCATACGGGAACCTACATATTTGACTATGTCGATAAATGCATTGAAGATGTAGGGCCAGAAAAGGTGGTGCAAATTGTGACGGATAATGCTTCCAATAACATGGGAGCTGCAAGTTTGATGTGAATCAAGAAACCTAATGTGTTTTGGACTTCTTGTGCCGTACACACGGTGAATCTTATGCTTGAGGCAATTGATAAACTTCCAAGGTTAAAGAATGCAATTGATAAGGCTAGGGCCTTAACCATATTCATATATGCTCATCATTCAACTCTAAGCATGATGACAAATATGACGAAGAAGCGTGACATAGTACGCCCAGGTGTGACAGGTTTTGCTACTAATTATCTTTGTTTGCAAAGCTTGGTGGACAAAAAGGAATAACTAAGACTTATGTTTACTTCTGAAGAATGGGCCCAAAATTCACATTCTTAGAGTGCGAAGGAAAAAGTGGCATATGCGACAGTTATTAGCATCTCCTTTTGGAAGTTTGTGAACTCTTGCTTGCTTGTTTTTCATCCATTGGTGAAAGTACTTCGGCTTGTAGATAGTGACAGACCATCTATGCCATGGTTGTATGGAGAACTTCAAACGACGTTAAGGGAGATTAAAGAAGAGGTATGTACTGGAGTTGAAAGGAATTATAAACTGATACTTGACATAATTGAGAGTAAATTCAAAGGAAGACTTGATTTCTCTTTGCACTTGGTGGGTTTCTTGCTTAATCAGTACTATTTTGCAAAGAATAAGGTGGATATAGGAGAAGATGCAGCTGTTATGGAAGCATTTATTGATTGTGTGGAGAAGTTCTTTCCGATGATTTGACTACTCGAGGAAAAGTGTCTGATGATGAATTGATAAAGTACAAGAAATTTGATGGAATATTTGGAAAAAAACTTGACATTAATGCTTATGAAAGTAAGAATGTCAATGAGTTCAATCCCAGTAAGTCCTAACTCTTAAACTCCTCGATGTTTTCTTCTTTATCGTTCATAATTCAAAAATGAGAATTGATTAGTGTTTTTTTTATCATAATGAATGTTAGCTGAGTGGTGGAGTAACTATGGTGGTACTACTCCAAATTTGAAGAATATGGCAATTAGGATTCTCTTATTGACCTCAAGTTCATTGGGTTGTGAGAGGAATTGGATTACATTTGAAGGGGTAAGCAACTTTTTAGTTTTTCTATCATTATGCGATTGTTTTGATATTTTTCATCTAATTGGAACCACATTATCTTGTAGCTGCACACTAAAAAGAGAAATAGACTTAACTCAGAGATTGAACAACTCGGTGTATGTTCAATTCAATGCAAAACTTATCTCTAAGAAGCAAAGAGTGAATAATGACAAAGATGTTCTTCAAGCGGATGATTGTACTAAAGCTCAACATTGGTTGGTTAATGGTGTAGATTATGAGAGTGATGTCGATCCCGTGACTGGAGCAACATGGGAGGTACTTGATCACGTGGTGGGAGAGGATGAAATGCTTCAACCTAAGAGGAGCACTAGGAATATAAGAGAAATTGAAGTCGAATAGTTTGTGTAGGAGGAGTCATCAGACGGAGATGATGGACTTGACTTTGAGTCCGATGAAGAAATAGATATGCCTCTAGGGGAGGAGCACAATGATATTTTTGAGAATGAGGCTTGAAGCCTCGAACTTGAACTTGGATGGATGATATATTGAATTATCGATAAGTTATGCACTTATGATCCTTTTATTTTTTTAATTTGTGTGTGAAATGTTGGATTTTAATGGATTTATGATTATGATCACACGATTTTTATTTGAGCTTGGTGCTTGAATGATGTATTTGAATTTTGAACTTCAACATATGATTTATGATTTTTTTAAAAAAATTTGATTGATATATTGATTGGATATGTTTTCATTTATTTGTGTTTTTACACACACACACACACACACACACATATATATATGATATGTATTGAATATATGTATATATTATTTAAGAAAACTCAAAACGATTAATCCGATTAATCGCCGACTAGTCCCCGATTAATCCAATTAATACCTAGTCCCCGCGAACCACTTAGCGACTAACTAGCGATTTTTACAATCATATCTTTAGGTATGTTTAGATGGTTGGGTAGGGTGAGGTCAATGGTGTCATTTATGATTTTCAATATGTACAAAATAAATTATCTGATGATTAATTTCTGATGAAGGTGAATTGGTGAAATAATACAGATGAATTAAATAAAATTGGAATATTTTTCATGAATTCTAAATGAAAAAATAATTTTACGAGAACATGGATTATTGAAATTAGAGTCAAAATAGAACTACTATGAATTTTTGGAGTAAGAGTTAGAATAGAAAATAAATCATAGGCAATGAAAAAATTGTAAATAAAGTTGGGTTGCATGCAATTAGTATGTGGTATTTATTATAATTTTTAGTGTGTATACTAATATGTGTTAACTGAGATTGAAATATTTTTCATAAAATTCTATATAGAAAATAAAAATTATGGGCACAAGAATCGTCGGAATTAAAGTTAAGATGAAATTCTTATGGATTCTAGAATAGGAAAATTAATGGCAAAATTGTAAATTAAGTAGGATTTTAATGTAAATAATTGGGAAGGATAGGGGTAAAATAGTAAAACTAAAATGACAGATATTCAAATTAAAAATTAAAATAATGGGATGCACATATCACGAGGTGGGGGAAAAACCTAGTCCTAGCGCACACTGTAGAGAGGTGGCGAAACACCCCTTTGTACTGTCAGCGACAAATCGCGAAACGGCTGACATGGGGAGAACCATCTTGGTGCGGGGAGTTCAAGGAGGTCATTTTTGGATGGAACTGAATCGGTTTAGGTTGTCAATATTGACAGAGTTGAAGCTCACAGGTCGAGACCATTGACGCCGAGATATGCTAATCTCCGGCTACTTTTTAGGTAAAGAATCACGGGAATGAATCACCTTGTCATGACTAGTCGATTGGTGTCAGGCGTGACCCTCACCGCGCTACTATAGGCGATGACCCTCCTTTGCCACCAAATGGGTCTAGTAAGACTCGGGTAGGGAAAAAGAAGGGTGGAATCAGGTCTAGCCAACTCGATTGGTATTGGACGAACACTTTACACTTTGACCGGTCTATTTCAATTTGATGCAGAATTTAAGATAAATGGTTTAAATAAATGTTAATAGATATAGGTGTTAATATTAATTTCACGAACAACATTTCACAGTTGAAATTGTTGGAATTACGAAAATGTACAAAGGTAAGTAATATCCAACTGTATACACTGCGATAAATGTGTTGTTTATGATATAACTGTGTAAAAAGTGTTGTTTGATTGCATTGATTGATTGTCTTGGAATTATGATATTTCATACACGATGATGCAACTGTATTATGGAATACTGAGATGATTGTTTCTCTGTAGGTGCCCACCTCTCCTAAATCTCATATTTTACCTCAAATTATATTTGAGCCTTTCGTTATAATTGTTCATTAAAATCTTCACGTCCAGTTATAAAAACCCGTCAATTAAATATACCATTGACATATAAGATTTAATTGACATCTTTAAATTTTTTAAGCTTACCGCTTAACTTATTTGAATGTGTCAGATTAATTAAAATTCACCTAGATGGTTTTAACACAATCTCAAATCATATAAGCATTCTCAATAGGGTATTATCAATCCATGATTGAACGTGAATTTTATTAACAAATTATTTTCCATCCTATGTACACTTAGTGCGGTAACCCAATTCATTTAGTGTATATTGGCTTGTTCTAAAAGACTTCACTCTTTGATAAATCAAATTCTCATACATTAAATGCATATATACCAATAATTTTAATAAATTAAGATGATGAACAATTCCATAATGTCAATGTGAGTGTACAATTTTAATTTCATATAGTCATACTTGAAAAATTGACTCACACGTAGTCCCGATTAATACACTCCAAGTGTACTAATATAGTAAGTTAAAAGTTATACCATGTTACGTAACTAAGATAGGTACACTAAAATACTATACCACAGCCATGTTGATGGTTCGCCCAATTCCATCTTAGCTGTAATCATTTACTTATATTCGATAGGAACTTACGAATTTATCTTTCTTGTGTAAGTCAAATTATACACACCAATTTATATACCATATAAAATAAAAGATGCTTATGTCAATATTTCATTTTTCATATTAAATGATAAACATATTTTATTCAAATAAATAAAGTGAATATTTCATTTTTCGTATTAAATGATAAACATAATTTATTCAAATAAATAAAGTGAATTTTAATATTACATAAAATAATGGTATTTGGCATACTATGGCTATCAATAAGAAATTAATTTGAATTGATTTGATTAATTTTATAAATATTTTAATAGAATAAACCAATTATTAAAAAAAACTTAATTAACATAATTTTACTATCTAATAAATATAAAGGTTCCTAGTATAACTATCCCAAATAAAACAAAACATCAAGTTGGAGAAGCATATTTGGAGAAGCATATTTTTTAGTTGTTTCCCAAAATTTGTAAATTAACAAACCTTGAATTATATGGCAACTAATCAAATCCTAATTATGGTACTAGCGCAATGTGAATAGGAATGTGTGCTTTGGAATTAATTTGAAATTTTATAAAAGTTTACAATCATATTAGGCTTGTGTTTGGTAGAGCTGAAATAAGAGCGTATAAACTGTTAAATTACTACTAAGGATATTTAAAGTACTAATAGAGGTATTAAGTTGTACACCTTTCGCATGAGTATTGAAGCATAAATGAAGTACGTATAAGCTTGCGAGTTTAGAAAAGAAGCATAAATCTCTATTATGCTCTACCAAACTGGGATTGTATGAGTTCTTTTTTTCTTTTCTTTTTTTTTAGCTAATTTTGTAAAAAAAAGTATTTTTTAAATAAAAATAAAAATGGGGGAGTAAGTCCTCATAGGCCAACATTCATTCCATAATGACAAAGTTCCGAGCGCCTTGAATATTATACAAAATCATAATATAAATATACTTAATTTAAAAATATAAGAAAATATTATGTTTAATTTTCAAAAAGAAAGAAGGATGATATAAATATTTTACTATTAACATTCTCACGCTCTTTATACGTTAAACCCAAACTTATAGGCATAACCCAAGCCACGACCTTAACCAGGCAGAATACAACCTGCAGAGCAATTTTAAGTCCAAGATAGAACCCACGCCAAATCGAGACAGATAAAAACATAACAAAATCAAAATCAAAAGCACAGCCAAGGAATGCAAAAGGATACTTCAGACCAGGACCGCAGTAGCAGAACTTGCGCAACGAAGAAGAAACCCGCAGCGAAGAAGCTCGATCGTTATACTCGTTGAATTATGAACTAAATGCCCCGTAAATAACAAATTTCGCCATTAGTGGCATGTTGGACTCCGTTGGCCTGACCCTCCATAGAATAAGTAAGTGATACCTGAAACGTGGTGTTTGGTGATGTTGTAACATTGATCATTGGTCATCATCGTTGGAAGCTCGTTAAGAGGCACCGGATCAAGGTTGCCATCATTGATCGCTACTCTTAAGTCGTTAACATAACTTGCCTTGTCTCTTCCCTCACCGGCAAAGTAGCCGGACCCCATATCTGTCCGAGTGGGTGTACCTTGGGGTTCGGCGTTTGTCACCAGACCACCCCAAGTAACGTGTTTGGCTGAACTTTGCATGTGATTAAAGAGAGTGGCTGGCCAATACCCCAAGTCTCTATCATTATACGTCAACCACCAATTTTCATCACTTGGATCCTAATTAAGTTAACCACCGAAATTATGTGAATAGGTTTACAATTGCATGTGGATTAATGCATCAAACCAACCAAATTAGCTTTTAGCTATTAATTACCAGTCTAATTTCAAGTTCGATAGCATATTGTGTTCCCTCATAAGTTGATGTCGTGTCATATGCACCTCCCACTACAGTATGACCACTTGTTTGTACAAATCCTGGACAACGAGTATCGTAACATCCTGTTGCCCGATCTGCATCTGTCTGTGTGTAATTTTGAAGAAATTAGATTAATGTGTATGTAAAAGTTTTTAAGAAATAAATCATGTTTATAATAATGCACCAACTTACGGTCCAATATACGAAGAATCGTGTTATTGTGTCACCATAGAGTTGATGATTTACCTAAGTGGCAGAGAAGGAAAATATTTTTGTAGAACATATATTTTATCACTTGAAATATGATATATCTTAATTTTATTAAAAATAAATTAATACTGACTTGCCATCCAGTTTCAATAGTATTAAAACTGTCCTTTGGTCCTGATATGACCGATATCTGGGAAACACTTATGCTACCTTCATCAACCCTTGGATTCCACACATTTATCACTCCTTTAACGCTCTTGACATTTTTTGCTACACCATTTATGTTTCCTGATGCAGAGTAGGTAGCTATTGCGTACTTTGATCATGCAACCAAAATAAATAAATAAAGGTACAATTAATATTATCTAGGTGAAAATAATAATAATAATCTCTACAGAATTAAATGATTGATTGCATGCAAGTACCATTTTGTTAGAGTGTCTCGTAAGTTGATGATAGATAGAATGTTTCTTGTTTCCAAATTTAGTTACATAATTGTATCTCATAATATCATCTACAGTGATTCGACGCATAGGAATACTGCCCTTAGGACATCTTGTACCATTTTTGTGCCAAACTTGAGATATTGAATTAGTCCTCCTACTCTTCGACTCTTCCTTATTCATTATCATCCATTCTTTAGGCATTCTCTGTCAATTAGTTTAAATAAAAAATACTTATTAAAATCATCACAAAAAAAAAACTATATATCTACTAATAGTTTTATTACCTGAATTTTATGATTCTTTAAAAGAGGGTGATCAAAAGCTGGTTGCTTTCTTTTATCAATACAATCAATGAGATCTCCATCTAAACTCTTCATATATGGATCAAGTGTTAAGGTAATTCTCTTCAACTACAGTAAATGACAATATATATATATATATATATATATATATATATATATATGTTCTTTACACATAGATAACAATAACTGAATAAGTATAATTTTCTTAATATACAGTTACCTCTATAGTTAGGAGAGCGGGCTTGTTCATCGTTTTCAAAGCCATGATAGCTTCTTCATATTTACTCTGGTTCAGAGATAAAGCATAAGTAGTTTCTTCAACGACGAGGAATACCAACAAAGAAAAAATTAACAACTTCATTAGGTATTTTGACTTCGGTGAATTAATTTGGGAATATTAATTTGAGATAATCAATATGCTGGTCTATATATATATATATATAGTATTTGCGAATTGTCATTATACAAAACTGATCGATTCGTTCAAAGTTTCCTATTGATCAGACATTTGGAACTTTATTGCCTGCCCACAATGGGAAGATGAATCCAATAAACAACAAGAATTTTACCCTTTACTATCGACTCTCGTATATTATTGAATCTGACACATAAAAAGATGGATCAACGGCAAATATTAAACTTTATTGTCTACACAAATATGGGATGAAGTATCCAATAAACGGCAACTTTATTTTATGCAGAGATAACTTCGTAGAATATGTCATGCATGCATAGATAACTTCGTAATCATATAAATAAATCTCAAAAGAACATTAATTAAACGCGAAATTCATCGATAAGTCATTTAATAAAAATGTGTATTCTATTAACTAGTTTTAACTTTTGAATATTCCAATATATCTTTCAAATAACTATGGACAAAACTACCATTAATCTAATAAATCCTCATGCGCATGACATATGCTGACATCATCAATTTTTTTTAAAAAAAAAATTAAAATATTTTTATAACTCAAAATACATGTCTTTTTTTTTAATTATTTGGTGATAAGTCCTTTATATTTCATTTAGTCCTTTTAAAAAGTTTTTAGCCCAATACATCTCCAATTATTTGAAGTTTAACTCAATAAGGACAACTTTAAATTTTAACTTTAATTAATGACAAGTTTACCCTGCCCTCATTTAAATCAATCCTTATTCTTATTAGTATATGATTGTTCTTTATTTAAAAAATAATTATTATAATAAAATAAATATAAATACAATCCCAGAAATTCGGGCGAAAATCATGTATTTTATCTATATTTTTTTAAAGATAAACTAATATTTTCACTTTTGATGAATCAAAGTGCAGAGTCGATTAACCAAAAAAAAATTCTTTCCCAAAAATCAAGTGAACTCACATCCACAAAATTTACCTGACTTAGTAATCTGTGCATATGCATTAGAATCTGTGAATCACTATATTATCAAAATCAACAATAAAACAGTTGTACATAAATAACACGTTATTCAATACAAATATCAATATTTTATTATATTGGTCACTAACAACAAAAGCCAACAACTTACGAGAATAATATCATAATAAAACTCAATTCATATTTCAAACAAAACCAAATACCAGAACAATGTCTAGCTATTTTGTTGACTTTTGCGAAAATCCTCTGAATTTTGGGTAAGAAATCCTCTGAATGTTTTTGCATAATTTCAAAAACTCTTCTGAATTGTTTTGCTGGGTTTTGTAAAATCCTCTGAATTCTTGACAAGTTTGAGAAATTCTCTGATTATCTAAATTTTTTGTTCTTTTTTTTTGTTTGATTTTGATTAATCATCTTAATTGTTTATAGAAAATTTAGAGGATTTCTAGTAATAGGATATAAAGTTCAAGGTTTTGAGATTTAAGATATTAGAGTTTAGTGTTTAGAGTTTAGGGTATAAGGTTTTGGGGTTTAGGAGATTATAATTTATTATTTAGGATTTTTGGGTTAAGGACTTAAGGTTTAGGGTTTAAAGTTTAGGAATATAAGTTAGTAAAAGTTTATGATTTTCTTCTTATTTTTGTAAATTTTTCTTAATTATTTATAAATTTTTTTGTTCGAAATTAAAACTAGAATTGTTAACATTCAGAGGATTTATGGTTATAAGTTTTAATGTTTAATGTTTAAGAGTCTAGGGTTTAGAAGATTTTAGACATTAGTGTTTATTGTTTAGGATTTTGGGATTTAGGGTTTTGAGGTTTAGGATTTAGAGTTTCGGGTTGTTTTTTGTTTGATTTTCAAAAATTCTTATAATTTTTGTTATGTATTTTATGAATCCTCTATTTTTTTTTTGCTATTTCAAAAATTCCTCTGATTTGTTTTGGTAAATTTTGTGAAATCTTCTAAATTTTAGAGAAGATTGTGAAATCCTTTGAATTTTTGATTCCTTTTTGTTTGATTTTCAAAAATTCTATATTTTTTTGATATATTTTTATGAAATCATCTGAATTTTTTTGCTTAATTTTGAAAACTCTTTCGATTGGTTTTGGTAAGTTTTGATAAATGCTCTGAATTTTAGATAAGTTTGAGAAAAACCTTGAGTTCATTTAGAGGATTTGATGAATGAACATTGAAACATATCGATCATGAGTCTAGCTCATTGTAAAGAAATCATATTGATTATGAATCTTTTTTTTTTAAAAAAAAATCGAACTTATATTTTGAGAGATAAAACTGTTTTAAAGTTTTTAAAAGAAAAAAATAAAAAGAATATAATGATGTCAACATATGTCATACACATAAGAATTTATTGGAATAAGTGTAGTTTTGTCCATAATTATTTAAAGGATGTTTTGAAATACTAAAATATTGAAGGTAGTAAATGGAATACACATTTTTATTAAACGAGTTATTTGTGAATCTTTAAAAAAAAACTATATAGATTCAAAATCAGAACAAAACACTCTTTCCAATAAAACCCATTATCGATATGTTTAAATATTCATTCGTCAAATCCTTTGAATTAAATAAGAGAATCTCTCAAACATATCCAGAATTCAGAAAATTTGTCAAAACTCACCCGAACAAATCAAATAAATTTTGAAAATTAAACAAAAAAATTCAGATGATTTCATAAAATATAACAAAAAATTATAGAATTTCTAAAAAAAAAAGATTTCTCAAAATTGTCTAAAATTTAGAAGATTTCACAAAATTCAACAAAAAAATAAGGAGAATTTTTAAAATTGAGCAAAAAAGTTCAGAAGATTTCATAAAATATAACAAAAAAATTATAAAATTCATGTAATTCAAACAAAAATAACTCAAAACTCTAAACCCTAAACTCTTAAGCCCCAAAATCCTAAACACTAAATGGAAGGAAATGATTTTTAATAATCCACAGAGGAAAAATTCAAAGAATTCTGGGTTTATATATATATCAATTTTCTTATGTGCACTTAATCTTCTGGGGTGCAAGGCATTTATTCAAAAAATTTGAAAATTTTATTTTTGTGATCGATCGATTATAAGAATCTAATAACTTGTTTTTTGGTCGAAACAAAAATCAAATGAATATGAAAAGTGGATGAAATGTTTTGTGTTTTATATCCAACAATCTAGAATTATCATGCACTTTTCATGTTGAATTTGTTTTTTTGTTTCGAACAAAAAATATATTATTTGATTTGTATAACCGATCAAATACAAAATAAAATTTTCAAATTTTTTGAAAAATTTGAAAAATGTATTTCGCCCCAAAAGATTAAGTGCACATAAGAGAATTGCACTATAAATTATTTTGTTTCTCAACATTTGTCTCTTAGTTTTTTTTACAAAGATTTATTGTATATCATAAGTGGAGAAGAAAAACCCCCCTCTTGGGGTTCACAACAGGGGGCTTGAAAACCTAACTCATAAAAATGAGAAAAAACACCAATAAGATTTAAAGGAAACAAAACAAAGCAATAAGATCTAAAGATACAAGCTAAGATTTCATTCTCGGGACAAGAACTCCCATCTGATCCATTTTCAGGAGCCCTTTTGCTTTTCGAGGAAAATCACTTAATCTGAATTTTTTTTTGAAATTCTACTATTGGAGGCTTTTGTAGCCATACATTCAGTAACCACGTTAATCTCACGAAAGCATGTTGAAAATGCACCTGACAATTCTTAATGATGATGTAAATTGTTTGTTTCAAATAGAACAAACTTCAAGGACATTTTGTAGCAGAAGAAAGAATATTAATGACCACTAAGGAATCAGACTCAATAAGCATATAATTATAACCCAAGGATATAGCCAACATGATGCCATCATAAATGGCTTTCAATTCCGCAAAAGAAATGGCATTTTGGCCTTTGAGAATCCACCTCTAAAATTACCTAAGTGATCTCTTATAATTCCTCCACCACCTGCATGCCCTGGGTTTCCTAAAGAACTCCCATCACAATTGATTTTAACTATATTTCGGGGAGGGGGAATCCAATGGAGGATTACTGGCCTGCAACTTTTTTTTTTGCTAAGAAGGAATATTGAATAAAGTATACAAAAAAGGATCATTTAGCTGAATCTTTTACTTTTTTGAGTGACTTGGTAAGCATAATCTAATTTGATCCATAGTTATAAGTATAATGACATCAGCAAATATTGCTTTATTTTCGTACCTGCATTTGTTCCTTGCCTTCCATAAGTTCTAGCAAATTGTTGCAGGAATCAACATAGAAAAAGCTCCCAAAACAGACTGTTTCCTACCAATTCTCCACCACTCGGCAAGCAAAACATTTAAAATGTCATGTCTATAGTTCAACCCAAAAATGTTAGCAAAAAATTTTCAAACCTGACAAGCAAAAGAACTTTGAACAAAAATATGAGTGGCAGATTCAACATTTGAAATACTACAACAATGGCATTTTGAGGCTAAATTTATTCCCTTTCTTTTCAGGTTATCATCATGAGGGAGCTTATTATGCAGAACTTTCCACATGAAAATAGAAACTTTTGTTGGTATGGAGGGATGCCATATATAATCAAAAATAGGTATGTAAATCAAGCTCTTTCTAGAAACCTTCCAAACTGATTTAACAGTGAAATCACGATTGACATCCAGATTCCAAATCATTTTATTAGCATTATTCGTTAGAATCACATTTTCTTTAATAATTTTCTGAATCACCTCTTCAGGCAATAGAGTTCTCATGAAATTTAAGTTCCAAGCATGGTTAAAATAGTAATCCGTAATATGAATTGGCCAAGAAGGGTTAACTGAAAATCATCTGTCCAAATGTTAATATTGCCATTCCCTAAAAGGTAAGACACATTATTTTGCATTAAAGATCTAACTCTACATAGTCTTTTCCAAGAGGAAGATCCATTTGTAGGGGCAATTGAGGGATGTAATTTACTGCAAATATTTTTGGTTCATGAAAGAGTACCACATTGATTTTGAGGTTCTAAACTTCCACCACAGCCTACAATCTAAAGCTTGAATCATTTCAGAGAAACTCCTAATGCGTAATCCTCCTTCATTAAATGGTCTACTGATTTTATCCCATGAAATCCAGTGCAATCTTTTTCAAAACTCATAGCTGCCCAAAAAAAAATCAGCATACAATGTATTTAATTGATGTATTACTTTTCTTGGAGGATCAAGGACAAAAAATAGAAAGCTTGAGAAAGAATTTAGAACATGTTTTATGAGAATGAGTCTTCCGTCTGTAGAGAGCATTGTGGTACTCCAATTGAACAATTGATTTTTGAATTTCTCAATTAATTTATCAAAAAGGCATATTCTTTTCCTAGCATTGGAAAGAGGGCAACTTAAATAGGTCATAAGGAAGTATTTTATCTGATATCCAGTTTAAGATTTAATGATGTCAATCCTAGAAGCATTCATATACTTGGGAGTAATTAAACAACTTTTTGTATGTGTCAGATTAATTAAAATTCACCTAGATGGTTTTAACACAATCTCAAATCATATAAACATTCTCAATAGGGTATCATCAATCCATGATTGAATGTGAATTTTATTAACAAATTATTTTCCATCCTATGTACACTTAGTAAGGTAACCCAATTCATTTAGTGTATATTGGCTTGTTCTAAAAGACTTCAATCTTTAATAAATCAAATTCTCATACATTAAATGCATGTGTACCAATAATTTTAATAAATTAAGATGATGAACAATTCCATAATGTCAATGTGAGTGTACAATTTTAATTTCATATAGTCATACTTGAAAAATTGACTCACACGTAGTCCCGATTAATACACTCCAAGTGTACTAATATAGTAAGTTAAAGTTATACCATTTTACGTAACTAAGATAGGTACACTGAAATACTATACCACAACCATGTTGATGGTTCGCCCAATTCCATCTTAGCTGTAATCATTTACTTATATTCGATAGGAACTTACGAATTTATCTTTCTTGTGTAAGTCAAATTATACACACCAATTTATATAACATATAAAATAAAAGATGCTTATGTCAATGTAATACCCTGACCCGAAAAAAATATCAAAGTAAAGAATAATAATAAGAATAATAATAATAATAATAATAGGGAGTTTGAGTTTGAAATATACCAAATAATGAAAAAAAAAGGAAAAATTGATTAGAGATGAATTACCTATTGAAAAAAAAATAGAAGTCAATAAAAATAAATAAATTACATATATATATATATATAATATTATATATATATTGTATGTATATTGGTGCCACTTTCGGTGGCCATGTTTTGGGCCACCGAAAGTGGCCACATTTACAAGGCCATTTGGCCATTTTAAAAAAAAAATTAAAGTCAAATGGTGTTGGCTTCCATTTTTTGTTTTCGTTGAGCAACAGAGGGACGACAGTGAGAAGCCGAGAGAGAAGAGAAAGAAAGAAGAAGGAAAGAGGAAGAAAGGGGGAGAAGAAAAGAGTGAGTTTTGGGGCAAGATTTAGGTGCTTAACAAGATTCAACAATAATTTGTCAAAGATTCCAAGGTTAAGGTAAGGTTTTCTATAGATTTTCATAGTTAGGTTTTATGGATTTAATTTTAAAGTATGTAACAAATCTGAATTTTTGGATACATTTGGTTATAAAATAGGTTGAATAGAACTTGTTTATGCTTAAATTGGTAGATTTGATTGTTGGTTTGAAGTAGTAGTGTGGATTGTGAGAGATTTGGGAAAAGGGTGTTTGAAGGATGAATTTCATTGATTCCATTGATTGATTTCGAATTTGGGGCTAAATTTCAGATATATTAATAATGTAAGGGAGGATAATAAACTCTCCAAATATGAGACAATTCCGTGAAGGAACTAATAGGGTGCTAGTGTAACTTTAAGAGGGAAGTTTGTGGTTTAAAGGGTTCGAGTGAAAAATCCGAGTTGGGGCTTTTATTTCGAGGTTTTAAAATATATATTAGGTGATTCTAAATTGCTAATTTGGAATGGGTTCTTACATGAGAAAAACAATTTCACATTTTGGCTAATAGTGTTGGCTAGAACTATTTCGAATACAAAATTGAGAAAGAATTATAAATTCAATTCATTGAAATTTGATGACTAGTCGATAACTACTCCTACAGGCTTGTTGAAAACATAAGGTGATTCGTGGACGCATCGAACACCTACGCTCGTGCCGGAAAATTTTAGGTTGAGTAGTAACACTTTCTATTCATTGCTTGGATTCGAGGTAGGGGAATTCTAGCCCAATCTTTCGATTATTTCTTGTTATCTAAAAATGCGTTTTTAATCTTCATTGTTATTCATGTTTGTGTTTTTCCCTATTTGCTCCCTAGGGAAAAACGGCAAATAGAGAAAAACGGACCTAGGGTTATTCTTGAATTTTCCTAAATATTAGTTTGCATTCCCGGTTGATTGCTTGGTCTTATATCAAGCATGTTTGGTTCTTATTCATGCATCATGACTAGTTAGATATATAACTAGGATTTGTTTATCGCTATATTAAATTCATGGCATGACATTGCTGCATTAGAGCCACATGGAAGTGCGAATATGGTTTCGTGACTTCCGTAGGTTGTGTGAACGTCATATGGGAGGAGGGTTGTGGAACCTCGGCTTGGTTGCAACCGAATGACTCCTATATGAGGCAACATACTGAGATTCCGAGGAATCGGTTCAGAGAACCCGAGTCAGTATGGACAAGACCAGTGTCTTGTAATTGGTCATGGTTTCCTTATTGAGTCGTATGGTGACAGTGTTCACCGATATCGATGTGTGGGGATGGATGCCGAGGCGTCGTCCCATTGGGACTCACGGTAGGAAACGAGACCACGGTTTGATGAGTATTTGTGATGGTGACTCATAGTCTTGGCATGTTGCTGCATTGACTTAATCTTTTTATTCAGCTATTATATTTTGTTATCCTCATTACCCCTACTGAGGCATTGCTCACCCTTTTCTATATTTCCTTTCCACACAGGCGAGACTGGTACGGATACCGGCACTGCGGATCTGTAGGAGGTGGGATGACATGGTGCCACCTGGAGACACTAGGATGGGTTAGAATAAAGAATTAATTTTCTTTATTATGTTTGATATTTTATGCACGAGTTGAGGATTGTGTATGTGACTACGTTTATGAACACCTTGACGGTGTGTGGATGGTACGGATAGAAGGGTGCCTTGCGATAGGACTCCTGTACCTGGGAATGAATCTTATTGTGATATTGCATGTTGATACATGTATGATGATTGTGATTTATTATGTATTGCGGATACATGCTGTAGATGGCCGGAGGCCCTGCCTAGGATTGTGATTGCTTGTGATGTGATGGCCGGAGGCCTTATATATTGCTGAATATGCGCTGCGTATTTCAAGTGGGCATTCTCCGATATATGGGGAGATGCTGCCAAATTTCGGTAGAAATTTACGGATTTAGTTGGAGAAATTAAGATTTAATCTTTTGTGATAATGTGGAGATTTAATATCTTATAGATATTAAATTAGGTTTAAACAGTAGCGCCTCCCGGGTCGAGGCGTTACAGTCAATATTTCATTTTTCATATTAAATGATAAACATATTTTATTCAAATAAATAAAGTGAATATTTCATTTTTCGTATTAAATGATAAACATAATTTATTCAAATAAATAAAGTGAATTTTAATATTACATAAAATAATGGTATTTGGCATACTATGGTTATCAATAAGAAATTAATTTGAATTGATTTGATTAATTTTATAAATATTTTAATAGAATAAACCAATTATTAGAAAAAACTTAATTAACATAATTTTACTATCTAATAAATATAAAGGTTCCTAGTGTAACTATCCCAAATAAAACAAAACATCAAGTTCGAGAAGCATATTTGGAGAAGCATATTTTTTAGTTGTTTCCCAAAATTTGTAAATTAACAAACCTTGAATTATATGGCAACCAATCAAATCCTAATTATGGTACTAGCGCAATGTGAATAGGAATGTGTGCTTTGGAATTAATTTGAAATTTTATAAAAGTTTACAATCATATTAGGCTTGTGTTTGGTAGAGCTGAAATAAGAGCGTATAAACTGTTAAATTACTACTAAGGATATTTAAAGTACTAATAGAGGTATTAAGCTGTACACCTTTCGCGTGAGTATTGAAGCATAAATGAAGTACGTATAAGCTTGTGAGTTTAGAAAAGAAGCATAAATCTCTATTATGCTCTACCAAACTGGGATTGTATGAGTTCTTTTTTTCTTTTCTTTTTTTGTAGCTAATTTTGTAAAAAAAAAGTATTTTTTAAATAAAAATAAAAATGGGGGAGTAAGTCCTCATAGGCCAACATTCATTCCATAATGACAAAGTTCCGAGCGCCTTGAATATTATACAAAATCATAATATAAAATTACTTAATTTAAAAATATAAGAAAATATTATGTTTAATTTTCAAAAAGAAAGAATGATGATATAAATATTTTACTATTAACATTCTCATGCCCTTTATACGTTAAACCCAAACTTATAGGCATAACCCAAGCCACGACCTTAACCAGGCAGAATACAACCTGTAGAGCAATTTTAAGTCCAAGATAGAACCCACGCCAAATCGAGACAGATAAAAACATAACAAAATCAAAATCAAAAGCACAGCCAAGGAATGCAAAAGGATACTTCAGACCAGGACCGCAGTAGCAGAACTTGCGCAACGAAGAAGAAACCCGCAGCGAAGAAGCTCGATCGTTATACTCGTTGAATTATGAACTAAATGCCCCGTAAATAACAAATTTCGCCATTAGTGGCATGTTGGACTCTGTTGGCCTGACCCTCCATAGAATAAGTAAGTGATACCTGAAACGTGGTGTTTGGTGATGTTGTAACATTGATCATTGGTCATCATCGTTGGAAGCTCGTTAAGAGGCACCGGATCAAGGTTGCCATCATTGATCGCTACTCTTAAGTCGTTAACATAACTTGCCTTGTCTCTTCCCTCACTGGCAAAGTAGCCGGACCCCATATCTGTCCGAGTGGGTGTACCTTGGGGTTCGGCGTTTGTCACCAGACCACCCCAAGTAACGTGTTTGGCTGAACTTTGCATGTGATTAAAGAGAGTGGCTGGCCAATAACCTAAGTCTCTATCATTATACGTCAACCACCAATTTTCATCCCTTGGATCCTAATTAAGTTAACCACCGAAATTATGTGAATAGGTTTACAATTGCATGTGGATTAATGCATCAAACCAACCAAATTAGCTTTTAGCTATTAATTACCAGTCTAATTTCAAGTTCGATAGCATATTGTGTTCCCTCATAAGTTGATGTCGTGTCATATGCACCTCCCACTACAGTATGACCATTTGTTTGTACAAATCCAGGACAATGAGTATCGTAACATCCTGTTGCCCGATCTGCATCTGTCTGTGTGTAATTTTGAAGAAATTAGATTAATGTGTATGTAAAAGTTTTTAAGAAATAAATCATGTTTATAATAATGCACCAACTTACGGTCCAATATACGAAGAATCGTGTTATTGTGTCACCATAGAGTTGATGATTTACCTAAGTGGCAGAGAAGGAAAATATTTTTGTAGAACATATATTTTATCACTTGAAATATGATATATCTTAATTTTATTAAAAATAAATTAATACTGACTTGCCATCCAGTTTCAATAGTATTAAAACTGTCCTTTGGTCCTGATATGACCGATATCTGGGAAACACTTATGCTACCTTCATCAACCCTTGGATTCCACACATTTATCACTCCTTTAACGCTCTTGACATTTTTTGCTACACCATTTATGTTTCCTGATGCAGAGTAGGTAGCTATTGCGTACTTTGATCATGCAACCAAAATAAATAAATAAAGGTACAATTAATATTATCTAGGTGAAAATAATAATAATAATCTCTACAGAATTAAATGATTGATTGCATGCAAGTACCATTTTGTTAGAGTGTCTCGTAAGTTGATGATAGATAGAATGTTTCTTGTTTCCAAATTTAGTTACATAATTGTATCTCATAATATCATCTACAGTGATTCGACGCATAGGAATACTGCCCTTAGGACATCTTGTACCATTTTTGTGCCAAACTTGAGATATTGAATTAGTCCTCCTACTCTTCGACTCTTCCTTATTCATTATCATCCATTCTTTAGGCATTCTCTGTCAATTAGTTTAAATAAAAAATACTTATTAAAATCATCACAAAAAAAAAACTATATATCTACTAATAGTTTTATTACCTGAATTTTATGATTCTTTAAAAGAGGGTGATCAAAAGCTGGTTGCTTTCTTTTATCAATACAATCAATGAGATCTCCATCTAAACTCTTCATATATGGATCAAGTGTTAAGGTAATTCTCTTCAACTACAGTAAATGACAATATATATATATATATATATATATATATATATATATATATGTTCTTTACACATAGATAACAATAACTGAATAAGTATAATTTTCTTAATATACAGTTACCTCTATAGTTAGGAGAGCGGGCTTGTTCATCGTTTTCAAAGCCATGATAGCTTCTTCATATTTACTCTGGTTCAGAGATAAAGCATAAGTAGTTTCTTCAACGACGAGGAATACCAACAAAGAAAAAATTAACAACTTCATTAGGTATTTTGACTTCGGTGAATTAATTTGGGAATATTAATTTGAGATAATCAATATGCTGGTCTATATATATATATATATAGTATTTGCGAATTGTCATTATACAAAACTGATCGATTCGTTCAAAGTTTCCTATTGATCAGACATTTGGAACTTTATTGCCTGCCCACAATGGGAAGATGAATCCAATAAACAACAAGAATTTTACCCTTTACTATCGACTCTCGTATATTATTGAATCTGACACATAAAAAGATGGATCAACGGCAAATATTAAACTTTATTGTCTACACAAATATGGGATGAAGTATCCAATAAACGGCAACTTTATTTTATGCAGAGATAACTTCGTAGAATATGTCATGCATGCATAGATAACTTCGTAATCATATAAATAAATCTCAAAAGAACATTAATTAAATGCAAAATTCATCGATAAGTCATTTAATAAAAATGTGTATTCTATTAACTAGTTTTAACTTTTGAATATTCCAATATATCTTTCAAATAACTATGGACAAAACTACCCTTAATCTAATAAATCCTCATGCGCATGACATATGCTGACATCATCAATTTTTTTAAAAAAAAATTAAAAATACTTTTATAACTCAAAATACATGTCTCATTTTTTATTTATTTATTTGGTGATAAGTCCTTTATATTCCGTTTAGTCCTTTTGAAAAGTTTTTAGCTCAATACATCTCCAATTATTTGAAGTTTAACTCAATAAGGACAACTTTAAATTTTAACTTTAATTAATGAAAATTTTACCCTGCCCTCATTTAAATCTATCCTTATTCTTATTAGTATATGATTGTTCTTTATTTAAAAAATAATTATTATAATAAAATAAATATAAATACAATCTCAGAAATTCGGGTGAAAATCATGTATTTTATCTATATTTTTTTATAGATAAACTAATATTTTCACTTTTGATGAATCAAAGTGCAGAGTCGATTAACCAAAAAAAATTTCTTTCCCAAAAATCAAGTGAACTCACATCCACAAAATTTACCTGACTTAGTAATCTGTGCATATGCATTAGAATCTGTGAATCACTATATTATCAAAATCAACAATAAAACAGTTGTACATAAACAACACGTTATGCAATACAAATATCAATATTTTATTATATTGGTCACTAACAACAAAAGCCAACAACTTACGAGAATAATATCATAATAAAACTCAGTTCATATTTCAAACAAAACCAAATACAAGAACAATGTCTAGCTGTTTTGTTGACTTTTGCGAAAATCCTCTGAATTTTGGGTAAGAAATCATCTGAATTTTGGGTAAGAAATCCTCTGAATTTTTTTGCATAATTTCAAAAACTCTTCTGAATTGTTTTGCTAGGTTTTGTAAAATACTCTGAATTCTTTACAAGTTTGAGAAATTCTCTGATTATCTAAATTTTTTGTTCTTTTTTTTGTTTGATTTTGATGAATCATCTTAATTGTTTATAGAAAATTTAGAGGATTTCTAGTAATAGGATATATAGTTCAAGGTTTTGAGATTTAAGATATTAGAGTTTAGTGTTTAGAGTTTAGGGTATAAGGTTTTGGGATTTAGGAGATTATAATTTATTATTTAGGATTTTTGGGTTAAGGACTTAAGGTTTAGGGTTTAAAGTTTAGGAATATAAGTTAGTAAAATTTTATGATTTTCTTCTTATTTTTGTAATTTTTTCTTAATTATTTATAAATTTTTTTGTTCGAAATTAAAACTAGAATTGTTAACATTCAGAGGATTTATGGTTATAAGTTTTAATGTTTAATGTTTAAGAGTCTAGGGTTTAGAAGATTTTAGACATTTGTGTTTATTGTTTAGGATTTTGGGATTTAGGGTTTTGAGGTTTAGGATTTAGAGTTTCGGGTTGTTTTTTGTTTGATTTTCAAAAATTCTTATAGTTTTTGTTATGTATTTTATGAATCCTATATTTTTTTTTTTGCTATTTCAAAATTTTCTCTGATTTGTTTTGGTAAATTTTGTGAAATCTTCTAAATTTTAGAGAATATTGTGAAATCCTTTGAATTTTTGATTCCTTTTTGTTTGATTTTCAAAAATTCTATATTTTTTTGATATATTTTTATGAAATCATCTGAATTTTTTTGCTTAATTTTGAAAACTCTTTCGATTGGTTTTGGTAAGTTTTGATAAATGCTCTGAATTTTAGATAAGTTTGAGAAAAACCTTTAGTTCATTTAGAGGATTTGATGAATGAACATTGAAACATATCGATCATGAGTCTAGCTCATTGTAAAGAAATCATATTGATTATGAATCTTTTTTTTTTAAAAAAAAATCCAACTTATATTTTGAGAGATAAAACTGTTTTAAAGTTTTTAAAAGAAAAAAATAAAAAAGAATATAATGATGTCAGCATATGTCATACACATAAGAATTTATTGGAATAAGTGTAGTTTTGTCCATAATTATTTAAAGGATGTTTTGAAATACTAAAATATTGAAGGTAGTAAATGGAATACACATTTTTATTAAATGAGTTATTTGTGAATATTTAAAAAAAAAACTATATAGATTCAAAATCAGAACAAAACACTCTTTCCAATAAAACCCATTATCGATATGTTTAAATATTCATTCGTCAAATCCTTTGAATTAAATAAGAGAATCTCTCAAACATATCCAGAATTCAGAAAATTTGTCAAAACTCACCCAAACAAATCAAATAAATTTTGAAAATTAAGTAAAAAAATTCAGATGATTTCATAAAATATAACAAAAAATTATAGAATTTCTAAAAAAAAAAAGATTTCTCAAAATTGTCCAAAATTTAGAAGATTTCACAAAATTCACCAAAAAAATAAGAAGAATTTTTAAAATTGAGCAAAAAAGTTCAGAAGATTTCATAAAATATAACAAAAAAATTATAAAATTAATGTAATTCAAACAAAAATAACCCAAAACTCTAAACCCCAAACTCTTAAGCCCCAAAATCCTAAACACTAAATCTTAACCCTTAAATGGAAGGAAATGATTTTTAATAATCCACAGAGGAAAAATTCAAAGAATTCTGGGTTTATATATATATCAATTTTCTTATGTGCACTTAATCTTCTGGGGTGCAAGGCATTTATTCAAAAAATTTGAAAATTTTATTTTTGTGATCGATCGATTATAAGAATCTAATAACTTGTTTTTTGGTCGAAACAAAAATCAAATGAATATGAAAAGTGGATGAAATGTTTTGTGTTTTATATCCAACAATCTAGAATTATCATGCACTTTTCTTGTTGAATTTGTTTTTTTGTTTCAAACAAAAAATATATTATTTGATTCGTATAACCGATCAAATTCAAAATAAAATTTTCAAATTTTTTGAAAATTTTGAAAAATATATTTCGCCCCAAAAGATTAAGTGCACATAAGAGAATTGCACTATAAATTATTTTGTTTCTCAACATTTGTCTCTTAGTTTTTTTTACAAAGATTTATTGTATATCATAAGTGGAGAAGAAAAACCCCCCTCCTGGGGTTCACAACAGGGGGCTTGAAAACCTAACTCATAAAAATGAGAAAAAACACCAATAAGATTTAAAGGAAACAAAACAAAGCAATAAGATCTAAAGATACAAGCTAAGATTTCATTCTCGGGACAGGAACTCCCATCTGATCCATTTTCAGGAGCCCTTTTGCTTTTCGAGGAAAATCACTTAATTTGATTTTTTTTTTGAAATTCTACTATTGGAGGCTTTTGTAGCCATACAGTCAGTAACCACGTTAATCTCACAAAAAGCATGTTGAAAATGCACCTGACAATTCTTAATGATGATGTAAATTGTTTGTTTCAAATAGAACAAACTTCAAGGACATTTTGTAGCAGAAGAAAGAATACTAATGACCACTAAGGAATCAGACTCAATAAGCATATAATTATAACCCAAGGATAGAGCCAACATGATGCCATCATAAATGGCTTTCAATTCCGCAAAAGAAATGGCATTTTGGCCTTTGAGAATCCACCTCTAAAATTACCTAAGTGATCTCTTATAATTCCTCCACCACCTGCATGCCCTGGGTTTCCTAAAGAACTCCCATCACAATTGATTTTAACTATATTTCGGGGAGGGGGAATCCAATGGAGGATTACTGGCCTGCAACTTTTTTTTTTGCTAAGAAGGAATATTGAATAAAGTATACAAAAAAGGATCATTTAGCTGAATCTTATACTTTTTTGAGTGACTTGGTAAGCACAATCTAATTTGATCCATAGTTATAAGTATAATGACATCAGCAGATATTGCTTTATTTTCGTAACTGCATTTGTTCCTTGCCTTCCATAAGTTCTAGCAAATTGTTGCAGGAATCAACATAGAAAATGCTCCCAAAACAGACTGTTTCCTACCAATTCTCCACCACTCGGCAAGCAAAACATTTAAAATGTCATGTCTATAGTTCAACCCAAAAATGTTAGCAAAAGATTTTCAAACCTGACAAGCAAAAGAACTTTGAACAAAAATATGAGTGGCAGATTCAACATTTGAAATACTACAACAATGGCATTTTGAGGCTAAATTTATTCCCTTTCTTTTCAGGTTATCATCATGAGGGAGCTTATTATGCAGAACTTTCCACATGAAAATAGAAACTTTTGTTGGTATGGAGGGATGCCATATATAATCAAAAATAGGTATGTAAATCAAGCTCTTTCTAGAAACCTTCCAAACTGATTTAACAGTGAAATCACGATTGACATCCAGATTCCAAATCATTTTATCAGCATTATTCGTTAGAATCACATTTTCTTTAATAATTTTCTGAATCACCTCTTCAGGCAATAGAGTTCTCATGAAATTTAAGTTCCAAGCATGGTTAAAATAGTAATCCGTAATATGAATTGGCCAAGAAGGGTTAACTGAAAATTATATGTCCAAATGTTAATATTGCCATTCCCTAAAAGGTAAGACACAATATTTTGCATTAAAGATCTAACTCTACATAGTCTTTTCCAAGAGGAAGATCCATTTGTAGGGGCAATTGAGGGATGTAATTTACTACAAATATTTTTGGTTCATGAAAGAGTACCACATTGATTTTGAGGTTCTAAACTTCCACCACAGCCTACAATCTAAAGCTTGAATCATTTCAGAGAAACTCCTAATGCGTAATCCTCCTTCATTAAATGGTCTACTGATTTTATCCCATGAAATCCAGTGCAATCTTTTTCAAAACTCATAGCTGCCCAAAAAAAAATCAGCATACAATGTATTTAATTGATGTATTACTTTTCTTGGAGGATCAAGGACAAAAAATAGAAAGCTTGAGAAAGAATTTAGAACATGTTTTATGAGAATGAGTCTTCCGTCTGTAGAGAGCATTGTGGTACTCCAATTGAACAATTGATTTTTGAATTTCTCAATTAATTTATCAAAAAGGCATATTCTTTTCCTAGCATTGGAAAGAGGGCAACTTAAATAGGTCATAAGGAAGTATTTTATCTGATATCCAGTTTAAGATTTAATGATGTCAATCCTAGAAGCATTCATATACTTGGGAGTAATTAAACAACTTTTTGTATGTGTCAGATTAATTAAAATTCAACTAAATGGTTTTAACACAATCTCAAATCCTATAAGCATTCTCAATAGGGTTTCATCAATCCATGATTGAACGTGAATTTTATTAACAAATTATTTTCCATCCTATGTACATTTAGTGCGGTAACCCAATTCATTTAGTGTATATTGGCTTGTTCTAAAAGACTTCAATCTTTAATAAATCAAATTCTCATACATTAAATGCATATATACCAATAATTTTAATAAATTAAGATGATGAACAATTCCATAATGTCAATGTGAGTGTACAATTTTAATTTTATATAGTCATACTTGAAAAATTGACTCACACATAGTCCTGATTAATACACTTCAAGTGTACTAAAATAGTAAGTTAAAGTTATACCATTTTACGTAACCAAGATAGGTACACTGAAATACTATACCACAACCATGTTGGTGGTTCGCCCAATTCCATCTTAGCTGTAATCATTTACATATATTCGATAGGAACTTATGAATTTATCTTTCTTGTGTAAGTCAAATTATACACACCAATTTATATACCATATAAAATAAAAGATGCTTATGTCAATATTTCATTTTTCATATTAAATGATAAACATATTTTATTCAAATAAATAAAGTGAATATTTCATTTTTCATATAAAATGATAAACATAATTTATTCAAATAAATAAAGTGAATTTTAATATTACATAAAATAAAGGTATTTAGCATACTATGGCTATCAATAAGAAATTAATTTGAATTGATTTGATTAATTTTATAAATATTTTAATAGAGTAAACCAATTATTAAAAAAAATACTTAATTAACATAATTTTACTATCTAATAAATATAAGGGTTCCTAGTGTAACTATCCCAAATAAAACAAAACATCAGGTTGGAGAAGCATATTTTGTAGTTGTTTCCCAAAATTTGTAAATTAACAAACCTTGAATTATATGGCAACTAATCAAATCCTAATTATGGTACTAGCGCAATGTGAATAGGAACGTGTGCTTTGAAATTAATTTGAAATTTTATAAAAGTTTACAGTCATATTATGCTTGTGTTTGGTAGAGCTGAAATAATAGCATATAAACTGTTAAATTATTACTAAGGATATTTAAAGTACTAGTAGAGGTATTAAGCTGTACACCTTTCGCATGAGTATTGAAGCATAAATGAAGTACGTATAAGCTTGTGAATTTAGAAAAGAAACATAAATCTCTATTATGCTTTACCAAACTGGGATTGTATGAGTTTTTTTACTTTTCTTTTTTTGTAGCTAATTTTGTAAAAAACAAAGTATTTTTTTTTTAAAAAAATGGGGGAGTAAATCCTCATAGGCCAACATTCATTCCATAATGACAAAGTTACACCGAGCACCTTGAATATTATACAAAATCATAATATAAAATTACTTAATTTAAAAATATAAGAAAATATTATGTTTAATTTTCAAAAAGAAAAAAGGATGATATTAATATTTTACTAGCTATTAACATTCCCACGCTCGTTATATGTTAAACCCACACTTATACATTGTCATACTCGACTCACACTCACACTAACACTCTCTTTTCTTTGATAAACGGACAAATTTATTAATTGAGAAATTAGAGTAATTAAGGTAAGCACCAAAGCTAGGCACAACCCAAGCCACGACCTTAACCAGGCAGAATACAACCTGCAGAGCAATTTTAAGTGCAAAATAGAACCCACACCAAATCGAGACAGATAAAAACATAACAAAATCAAAAGCACAGCCAAGGAATGCAAAAGGATACTTCAGACCAGGACCGCAGTAGCAGAACTTGCGCAATCAAGAAGAAACCCGCAGCGAAGAAGCTCGATCGTTATACTCGTTGAATTATGAACTAAATGCCCCGTAAATATATTTCACCCATACATCCATGGATAGTGACTTATGAACGCACATATAATATGCTAATAACAAATTTCGCCATTAGTGGCATGTTGGACTCCGTTGGCCTGACCCTCCATAGAATAAGTAAGTGATACCTAAATAGTGGTGTTTGGTGATGTTGTAACATTGATCATTGGTCATCATAGTTGGAAGCTCGTTGAGAGGCACCGGATCAAGGTTGCCATCATTGATCGCTACTCTTAAGTCGTTAACACAACTTGCCTTGTCCCTTCCCGCACCGGCGAAGTAGCCGGACCCCATATCTGTCCGAGTGGGTGTACCTTGGGGTTCGGCGTTTGTCACCAGACCACCCTAAGTGACGTGTTTGGCTGAACTTTGCATGTGATTAAAGAGAGTGGCTGGCCAATACCCCAAGTCTCTATCATTATGCTTCAACCACCAATTTCCATCCCTTGGGTCCTAATTAAGTTAACCACCGAAATTATGTGAATAGGTTTACAATTGCATGTGGATTAATGCATCAAACCCGCCAAATTAGCTTTTAGCTATTAATTACCAGTCTAATTTCAAGATCGATAGCATATTGTGTTCCCTCATAAGTTGATGTCGTGTCATATGCACCTCCCACTACAGTATCAACACTTGTTTGTACAAATCCTGAACAACGAGTATCGTAACATCCTGTTGCCTGATCTGCATCTGTCTGTGTGTAATTTTGAAGAAATTAGATAAATGTGTATGTAAAAGTTTTTAAGAAATAAATCATGTTTATAATAATGCACCAACTTACGGTCCAATATACGAAGAATCGTGTCATTGTGTCTGTAATACCCTGACCCAAAAAGATAGAAATAAAATTTAAGTGTAAATTCGGGTTCGAAAAATATATATATCAAGAATTGGACTAAGGTTGATTAAAAATGAGTGAGTCATAAATTAAATATAATTAATAGGAGTGAAACATTGAATAAACATAAAAGTGTTAACTAATTATATATATATATATTATATATATATGGATACAAATACATAGTATAGTATATATATATATATTGACCCCACTTCGGTGGAGTCAAATGACTCCACCGAAGTGGAGTTATATTGTAATATATAGTTTATATATATAAAAAAAATTATTAAATGAATGGTGCTGGCCGGGCCAGCACCATTGTTTAAACAAAAAAAAATAAAAATTGGTTTGGCCGAAAGCCACAAACAGAAACCACGAGCGACAGAGAAGGAAAAGAGAGAAGAAGAAAGAGTGGGAGAAGGAGAAAGAGGGAGGAAGGAGAGCTAGGAACTTAGTTTTGAGTGGAGATTTAAGCAATGTTGAAGGTTGAAGGTTCAAGGAAGACTTTGGGTTTATTTGGCTCTTAAAAGAGGTAAGGATATATTTCGAAATTTTCATGATTTTGTTCAATTTCTCTGTCATTCATGTTAGAAATGTGATAAGAGTACGAGAATGAGTAAACTTGTGGTTTAAAAATGGAAGTTAAAGAGATTATATGCATTTTTAGAAAATGGGTGCCTAAGGAACGAATTTCTTCGATTCCGTTGATTGGGTTCGAGTTTGAGGCTTAATTTTGGATATGTTGGTGATTTAGGAGTAGGTAACCTACCCTCCAAATTTGAGACGATTCCGTTAAGGAATCGATAGGGTGTTAGTGTAAACCTAAGAGGGAAACTTGGGGTTTACGAGGTTCAAGTAAGAATTTGAACTTGGAATTTCATATGGGGGTTTAATAATATATATTAGGAGACTTGAAATTGTTAATTTGGAATGGGTAGATATAAAGGAGTGCGATTGCACATTTTAGGCTAATATGGCCTAGTTGAAAGAAATGTTCGATTTCAATGTTTATTGAATTTATTTCATATATATATATGAGGTTGGTTATGTTTTGACATTATACGGGGTTCGACTTTGCTTCTTTATTAGGTTTGGGGAAGTCGGAACCCTAAATCGGAAATTGGTAGTAGCATTTTCTATTATTGCTTGGATAACGAGGTAGGGATTCTTACCCTTTTATAACATTCCTTGGAGATTTCTCATTTCATTCTAAAGAGCGGTTGGTAATCCTTCATTGTTCTTTGATTTGAGTTCTTGCCTGGATTGCTTCCTAGGAAGAACGAGCCATGAATGTTATTATTGAAGTTATTGCATAACCGAATACATGTTTGATCATCTATCAAGTATAATTTATTCTCAAACATGCATCACGTAGTTACGTATGTATATAGGATTTTTATATATATGTTTATTCTTGCATATTGGACATGCTCATTAGATGCATTAGGAGTTGCGGGCACGGGCTCGTAGTTCCTATAAGAGTTATGTGTGGATGTGGGAGTCCGAGGGCGGGACGAGACCAACGTCTTATGGCTGGAGAGCTAATTAAGAGTTCGGTCATATAACCATGTCGGATGTCTCATGAGGTGACATCTATGTGGTCTAGGGGCAGTGTCAAGGTTTCCGATGATATACCGGACATCCGTTGAAAAATGCCAAGAGGGACCATATATTGATGAAGTTGTTGTTTATTATTAATGTGCTCATAATAAATGTCATGTTGCTGCATTATGCCATGTTTTCCAATTTAGCCGGATTATCTCGTTAAATCTTTATTTCCCTACTGAGCCTTCTGCTCACCCTATTTCTTTTCTACGATCTTCAGGTGAATCTGGTACGAATGTCCAGCCGACGGATCAGTAGGTGGAGACGTGACATGGAAACGCCACCTTGGAGCTTAGGTTCTTGACCATGTGAAAACTCTTGTTATCTAGTACATTTAGTACTTAGATTGGTTTAATGGATTAAGTATTTATCTTTCTTTTACTTTATGAAGAGGATGATGAACGGTCGAGAGCTGCGCCGTTAAACCGGGACTCTCGTACCGAGATTATGGAACTATGTTCTGGATGTTGAACATAATCTCGTACCGAGATTATGTGATGGATGATTTTTTTCTTTTACGTATCTTGCATGTGATTAGGTGGCCTGAGGCCCTGCCTAGAGTGTGAATGTGGTTAGCTGGCCTGAGGCCCTGCTAGGTTGTGGATTGAGATTTATTTATGATATATATATATATATATATATATATATATATATATTTGTTGCACAGGTTGGCATTCTCCGATTTACGGGGAGATGCTGCCAGATTTTCGGTAGAATCCGTGTTAGGTTGACGTGAGAGGAAGTCTTTAGGAGACTAGTGACGTCATCGGTAGCGCTCCCGGTTTGGGGCGTTACAGTGTCACCATAGAGTTGATGATTTACCTAAGTGGCAGAGAAGGAAAATATTTTTGTAGAACATATATTTTATTACTTGAAATATGATATATCTTAATTTTATTAAAAATAAATTAATACTGACTTGCCATCCAGTTTCAATAGCATTAAAACTGTCCTTTGGTCCTGATATGACCGATATCTGGGAAACACTTATGCTACCTCCATCAACCCTTGGATTCCACACATTTATCTCTCCTTTAACTCTCTTCACACTTTTTGCTACACCATTTATGTTTCCTGATGCAGAGTAGGTAGCTATTGCGTACTTTGATTATATATGCAACCAATCCAAAATAAATAAATGAAGGTACAATTAATATTATCTAGGTGACAATAATAATAATCTCATTGCAAGTACCATTTTGTTAGCCTGAAAAAATATATAAGAAAAAGGTACCATTTTGTTAGTGTGCCTCGTAAGTTGATGATAGAGAGAATGTTTCTTGTTTCCAAATTTTGATACAGAATTGTATCTCACAATATCATCTACAGTGATTCGACGCATAGGAATAGTGCCCTTAGGACATCTTGTCCCATTTTTGTGCCAAACTTGAGATATTGTATTAGTCCTCCTACTCTTCGACTCTTCTTTATTCATTGTCATCCATTCTTTAGGCATACTCTGTCAATTAGTTTAAATAAAAATTACTTATTAAAATCATCACACAAAAAAATGAACTATATATCTACTAATAGTTTTATTACCTGAATTTTATGATTCTTTAGAAGAGGAGGGTGATTAAAAGTTGGTTGCTTTCTTTTATCAATACAATCAATGAGATCTCCATCTAAACTCTGCATAGATGGATCAAGTGTTAAAGTAATTCTCTTCAACTAAAGTAAATGACAATACATATATATATATATATATATATTCTTTACACATAGATAACAATAACTGAATAAGTATAGTTTTCTTAATATATAGTTACCTCCATAGTTAGCAGAGCGGGCTTGTTCATCATTCTCAAAGCCATGATAGCTTCTTCATATTCACTCTGGTTCAGAGATAAAGCAGAAGTAGTTTCTTCAACGACCAAGAATACCAACAAAGAAAAAATTAAAAACTTCATTAGGTATTTTGACTTTGGTGAATTAATTTGAGATAATCAATATGCTTGTCCATATATATATATATAGTATTTGTGAATTGTCATTGTACAAAACTGATCGATTCATTCAAAGTTTCCTATTGAGACATTTGGAACTTTATTGCCTACCCACAAACGGGAAGATGAATCCAATAAACAACAAGAATTTTACACTTTGCTATCGACTCATATATTGGAAGATGGATCAAAATGAATGGTATATTATTGAATCTGACCGACATTTTTTTTGTTTGAATTAAATCAAATATTTTGAGTTTATATCGAATGATCTAAAAATTTTACATTTTTTCAGTTTGAGTTTTATTTTTTGTTTCCATCAAATATTTATGCATCGTTGGATCTGTGTTGACATTAATGCTTATGAAAGTAAGAATGTCAATGAGTTCAATCCCAGTAAGTCCTAACTCTTAAACTCCTCGATGTTTTCTTCTTTATCGTTCATAATTCAAAAATGAGAATTGATTAGTGTTTTTTTATCATAATGAATGTTAGCTGAGTGGTGGAGTAACTATGGTGGTACTACTCCAAATTTGAAGAATATGGCAATTAGGATTCTCTTATTGACCTCAAGTTCATTGGGTTGTGAGAGGAATTGGATTACATTTGAAGGGGTAAGAAACTTTTGAGTTTTTCTATCATTATGCGATTGTTTTGATATTTTTCATCTAATTGGAACCACATTATCTTGTAGCTGCACACTAAAAAGAGAAATAGACTTAACTCAGAGATTGAACAACTCGGTGTATGTTCAATTCAATGACAAAGATGTTCGATGAAGAAATAGATATGCCTCTAGGGGAGGAGCACAATGATATTTTTGAGAATGAGGCTTGAAGCCTCGAACTTGAACTTGGATGGATGATATATTGAATTATCGATAAGTTATGCACTTATGATCCTTTTATTTTTGTAATTTGTTTGTGAAATGTTGGATTTTAATGGATTTATGATTATGATCACACGATTTTTATTTGAGCTTGGTGCTTGAATGAATGTATTTGAATTTTGAACTTCAACATATGATTTATGATTTTTTAAAAAAAATTTGATTGATATATTGATTGGATATGTTTTCATTTATTTGTGTTTTTACACACACACACACACACACATATATATATATATGATATGTATTGAATATATGTATATATTATTTAAGAAAACTCAAAACGATTAATCTGATTAATCGCCGACTAGTCCCCGATTAATCCAATTAATCCTTAGTCCCCGCGAACCACTTAGCGACTAACTAGCGATTTTTACAACCTTATCTTTAGGTATGTTTAGATGGTAGGGTAGGGTGAGGTCAATGGTGTCATTTATTGTAATATACCGAACCCAAATTAAAAAATATATATAATAAATTTTCAAATTTTATATTTTTAATAAATACTAAATATTATTAGAAAAATATAGGCGCAAGAATCACCGAAATCGGAGTTGAATTGGATTTGTTACGAATTATGTAAGTTTAAGTAATTAAGATTAAAACGAAGGGCAAAATGATAATTATGTGAAAATCTGGTATAACCCAGATTTTCTAGGCAGTTTCCAGCAAAACACGCGAGGTAGAGAAATTTGATATGGGTTTTTCGGGTTTGTGGTCCGATTGGGGCAAGTGAGGTGTCGAAACGAAGCTTGTGGAGAGAGGAGCAAAACCCAACCGGAATCATCGTCATCGGACCACTGTAGACGGCGGAATCAGGCGGCGAAGTTTCAGTTTTTCAAGATTTCAAAGCTCGATCCCGGTTGATTCAGTAGGAATTTCGGAACGAGACAGGTACCATTAGATTGTTCGTCTTATTTGATCGGGTTGACCCGAGTTGACTTTGATCGGGTTTGACTTTTTTACCCGAGTTGACTTTTTGACCCGGTTTGACTTTTGACCCGAGTTGACTTTTGGTTGACTTTTCCGTAATTTCACTGTCGCGTATACGTATCCGTATTTCGATGCAGGAGGTTGATTTGAGGATTTCGGATTGGGATTTCGGACGTACTACAGATTAGCGTAGTCGACATTTCAGGTAGGGATTCTGCCCTACTTCTTATTTGGGGTTCCGGGGGTTCCGTATTCGACGGACTCCTATTTGTCTATTGGTGTGAAATTCCCGGAGGTTGGAAATTTCTCTGTTTCTACTCTTATTTGATTTATTCCCACAATTGCAATTTGTTATGATTATATGTTGTTTGTTTGGAGGTATATGTACGACTGGCGGCATTTTGTGCATCGTATCTCTTGCGGGGCCCACTATCCTGGTGGGCCCCACATATCCTCCCGTGGGGCCCATTATCCTGGTGGGGTCCACTTATCCCTTTGTGGGGCCCACCTCCTGATGTTTGGTTTTTTCTCGAGAGTCCGGATAGAACTTCATTATGATGATATTCTATGATATGTGAGATTACTTATGTAGTGTTTGGGTAGCTTGAGGTGTAAATCCGGTTCGGGGAACGGAGGAGTTCCTTGCCGTTCACGTCTCTGGGATTCATGGGTGCTCATCTGCACCTATCTGGGAGAGGGGCGTGACAGTTTGGTATCAGAGGGAGGTCAGTTAGTTTTTGGAGTGGTTATTCGGTTTCTTTTGTTTTTCCCCCAGCTACACATCACGCGCTTCCCGGCTGATCTGGTGAGTTATTCTTTCTTTTATGCTTTGGGGTATTTTATTTATGTAGTGGTACGTTTATTTTAGACATGGTAGATGCACGTAGTACCCGTGTTCGGGGTGGACGTGGTCGGGGTAGAGGCGAGATTCCTGATCCGATTGAGGAGGTTGAGTTACCGATACCTGAGGAAGACGAGACCTCCAGTGTATCGAGGAGTGATAGATCCTAAGGCAGCTGAGGATTGGTTGCGACAGTTGAGGAGACAGATGGTGACACTCAGGATACCTGATCAGAGGAGAGCTCTATTGGCTTCAGCATTTTTAGAGGATGATGCTTATGTTTGGTGGAAGAGTATGACTATTGGTAGAGAGAGTATGGAGATGCCATGGTCAGAGTTTGAGACACTGTTTCTAGCACAGTATGTTCCCCAAGCCATTCGCGTTGCGAAGGTCAAGGAGTTTCTGGAGCTGATTCAGAGTAGAGATATGACGGTGTCACAGTATCAGGCACGGTTTGAGGAGCTTGACCGATATGGAGAGGAGTACATTGCCACTGAGGAGAAGAAGATACTGAGATTTCAGCGCGGGCTGAAACCCCGCATTTCAGAGCGTTTAGCAGGGATGATGGTTCGTACTTACCGGGAGTCCATTGATAGGGAACTTGATATAGAGAGGAGCATGGTTGATTCACAGGATTATTGGGAGCTTCATAAGAGGAAGTACGGAGATACTTCTTCTGCCTCAGGGAGCAGTAGTAGACAGAGGACTGAGGGTCAGAGACAGAGACCCAGACAGGATCAGGTGCAGAGATTCCAGGACAGGAGACAGGACCGTCCGAGTCAGCAGCAGAGTTCTCAGAGACAGGGACAGCAGGGTCCGCAACAGGGACATCAGGGTCCAAGACAGGGACAGGGGTCCATATCAGGATTATATTGCTATGCGTGTGGTCATACTGGACACAGGATAGCAGACTGTCCTAGGGCGGATAGCCCATTGTGTTTATCTTGTGGACTACCAGGACATATCCAGAGGTATTGTCCGAGGAGTCGTACAGCACCATCAGGCAGAGGGCAGAGAGCCCCAGCACTTGCAGCACCAGCACCTAGAGCTCCAGCAGGCAGAGGGGCCAGACCTCCAGCACCACCAGTGAGACAGCAGCAGCAGCAGAGGCAGGGCCAGAGAGCTGGAGTTTATGCAGTTGCATCCGAGCCAGCACCATATCGTGATTTCATTGGAGGTAGAGTTTTACTTTTCAGTTCTTGGGCACGTGTTTTATTTGATACCGGTGTCATGCATTCGTTTATTTCTACCTCTTTTGTTGAGGCATTGGGGTTAGAGATTTCGGATTTGGATAGGAGATTGGTAGTGGATTCTCCGTTGGGGTCAGGTACCGTGGTGAGGAGCATTTGTAGGGGTTGTATTTTTCGATTTGCTGATCACGAGTTCCGAGCAGATTTATATGTTATGGATTTCACTGACTATGATGTGATACTTGGATTGGATTGGTTGACTGACTATGATGCTGTGATAGATTGTACAGAGCGTAGGGTCACGTTGACATCACCATCTGGGCGAGTTAGTTTTTGTGGGTCGCGGGTTGTTACATGTTCACACTTTCTTGACAACCCACGATATACTGACTGTCTAGTGGCGAGCTTGACTTCTACATCGGAGATTTAGGCTATTACGGCTGTGCCTGTGGTAGAGGAGTATTTGGATGTATTTCCTGATGAGTTACCAGGATTATCACCACAGCGAGAGATTGATTTTGTGATTGAGTTATATCTGGGTACAGACCCGATTTCTATTCCACCGTATAGGATGGCTCCAGCAGAGTTGAGAGAGTTGGATAGGCAGTTGCGGGAGTTGCAGGGTTTAGGATTTATTAGACCCAGTACTTCACCATGGGGTGCTCCAGTTCTCTTCGTGAAGAAGAAGGACGGATCGATGAGGATGTGTGTGGACTACAGGAAGTTGAATAGGGTGACTGTGAAGAAAAATTACCCGTTACCGAGGATAAATGATTTGTTTGATCAATTGAGGGGTAGTCACTATTACTCCAAGATTGATCTCAGGTCAGGTTATCACCGGTTGAGGATTCGGGAGGAGGACATATCGAAGACGGCATTTCGTACTCGATATGGTCATTATGAGTTTCTGGTCATGCCGTTTGGGCTGACCAATGCCCCAGCAGCTTTTATGGATTTGATGCATAGAGTGTTCAGACAGTATCTTGACCAGTTTGTGATAGTCTTCATCGATGATATATTTGTGTATTCGGCCACAGAGGAGGAGCATAGAGCGCATTTGGAGATTGTTTTGCAGACACTCAGAGAGCATCAGTTGTATGCCAAGCTGAGTAAGTGCGAGTTTTGGGCGACTCAGGTGAGATTCTTGGGGCATGTGATATCCAGAGATGGGGTGGCAGTGGATCCTGCCAAGGTGAAGGCTGTGTTGGATTGGAGGACTCCGAGGACAGTGGGAGAGATTCATAGTTTCCTGGGATTAGCAGGTTACTACAGGAGGTTTATAGAGGGATTTTCACGGATTGCTTCACCGATGACTGAGTTGACGCGGAAGGGTGTTCCTTTCGTATGGACTGATAGATGTGAGCAGGCTTTTCGGGAGCTGAAGACCCGACTCACATCACCTCCAGTCCTGACCATTCCGGATAGTGGTATTGGTTATCATGTATATTGTGATGCTTCAGGGATTGGTTTAGGATGTGTGCTCATGCAGCAGGAGAGGGTGGTAGAGTATGCTTCACGACTGTTGAAGCCACATGAGAGGAATTATCCCGTACATGATTTGGAGTTGGCTGCTATAGTGTTTGCACTTAAGCAGTGGAGACATTACCTTTATGGGGAGCAGTTTGAGGTGTTCTCAGATCACAGGAGTTTACGACACTTATTTACACAGAAGGATCTGAATCAGAGGCAGCGGATATGGATGGAGTACCTTGGAGATTATGATTTCTCATTGCAGTATCATCCAGGCAAGGCCAATGTGGTGGCTGACGCCTTGAGTAGGAAGTTGGCAGTGGCACGACTGTCACTGCGGGAGTTTGAGTTGGTGGACACCATTGGGCAGTACCGATTAGATGTTAGTGACAGGGGTGATAGGTGTTTTTTGAGCAGTTTGGTGAGCCGTCCAGCATTAGTACAGAAGGTGTTGGATGCACAGCTTGGTGATGCGATTTTTGATGATATTGAGGATATGGATGGTTGGATTTGTGGTGCTGATGGAGGAGTTCGTTTTAGAGGTCGATTAGTGGTTCCAGAAGATGTTGAGTTGAGAGATGAGATACTTAGAGAGGCATACTATTCTCAGTTCGCGATACATCCTGGTGCTACTAAGATGTATCGAGATGTACAGAGACAGTATTGGTGGAGCGGACTGAAGAGAGATGTGGCCCAGACTGTGTTGAGATGTCTTACCTGTCAGCAGGTGAAGGCAGAGCATAGGAGACCTCCTGGATTGTTACAGCCGCTTCCATTGCCTGAGTGGAAGTGGGAGCATGTGTGTATGGATTTTGTGATGGGTTTACCGAGGACTGTGAGGAGGCATGATACTGTGTGGGTTGTTGTTGATAGATTGACGAAGACTGCTCACTTTTTACCGATTCAGCAGACTGACTCGGTGGAGACACTTACTAGACTTTACATTCGAGAGGTCGTACGGCTACATGGGGTACCCGTGTCCATTGTATCCGACAGGGATCCTCGTTTCACTTTCGCTTTTGGAGCAGTTTTCAGGACACTCTGGGGACGATGCTGAGTTTTAGTACGGTGTTTCACCCACAGACTGACGGTCAGAGTGAGAGGACTATACAGATTTTGGAGGATATGCTTCGGTCGTGTGTTATGGATTTCAGGGGTGATTGGGAGACGCATGTTCCACTGGTAGAGTTTGTGTATAACAACTCTTATCAGAGTAGTATTCAGATGGCACCATTTGAGGCACTTTATGGTAGACCATGTAGGTCACCACTTTGTTGGTCGGAGGTTGGGGACAGACCCCTGTTGGGACCAGATTTGATTCAGCAGACCACTGAGGCTGTGGCAGTTATCAGACAGCGACTTCTGACGGCTCAGTCACGTCAGAAGAGTTATGCAGATCGTAGGCGGAGATTGGTGGGGCCCACCTCCTGATGTTTGGTTTTTTCTCGAGAGTCCGGATAGGACTTCATTATGATGATATTCTATGATATGTGAGATTACTTATGTAGTATTTGGGTAGCTTGAGGTGTAAATCCGGTTCGGGGAACAGAGGAGTTCCCTGCCGGTCACGTCTCTGGGATTCATGGGTGCTCATCTGCACCTATCCTGGAGAGGGGCGTGACATTTATGATTTTCAATATGTGCAAAATAAATTATCTGATGATTAATTTCTGATTAAGGTAAATTGGTGAAATAATACAGATGAATTAAATAAAATTGGAATATTTTTCATGAATTCTAAATGAAAAAATAATTTTACGAGAACATGGATTATTGAAATTAGAGTCAAAATAGAACTACTATGAATTTTTGGAGTAAGAGTTAGAATAGAAAATAAATCATAGGCAATGAAAAAATTGTAAATAAAGTTGGGTTGCATGCAATTAGTACGTGGTATTTATTATAATTTTTAGTGTGTGTACTAATATGTGTTAACTGAGATTGAAATATTTTTCATAAAATTCTATATAGAAAATAAAAATTATGGGCATAAGAATCGTCGGAATTAGAGTTAAGATGAAATTCTTATGGATTCTAGAATAGGAAAGTTAATGGCAAAATTGTAAATTAAGTAGGATTTTTAATGTAAATAATTGGGAAGGATAGGGGTAAAATAGTAAAACTAAAATGATAGATATTCAAATTAAAAATTAAAATAATGGGATGCACATATCACGAGGTGGGGGAAAAACCTAGTCCTAGCGCACACTGTAGAGAGGTGGCGACAGAAACACCCCTTTGTACTGTCAGCGACAAATCGCGAAACGGCTGACATGGGGAGAACCATCTTGGTGCGGGGAGTTCAAGGAGGTCATTTTTGGATGGAACTGAATCGGTTTAGGTCGTCAATATTGAAGGAGTTGAAGCTCACGGGTCGAGACCATTGACGCCGAGATATGCTAATCTCCGACTACTTTTTAGGTAAAGAATCACAGGAATGAATCACCTTGTCATGACTAGTCGATTGGTGTCAGGCGTGACCCTCACCACGCTACTATAGGCGATGACCCTCCTTTGCCACCAAATGGGTCTAGTAAGACTCGGGTAGGGAAAAAGAAGGGTAGAATCAGGTCTAGCCAACTCGATTGGTACTGGAAGAACACTTTGACCGGTCTATTTCAATTTGATGCAGAATTTAAGATAAAAGAATTATTTAAATAAATTTAAGATAAATGGTTTAAATAAATGTTAATAGATATAGGTGTTAATATTAATTTCACGAACAACATTTCACAGTTGAAATTGTTGGAATTATGAAAATGTACAAAGGTAAGTAATATCCAACTGTATACACTTCGATAAATGTGTTGGTTATGATATAACTGTGTAAAAAGTGTTGTTTGATTGCATTGATTGATTGTCTTGGAATTATGATATTTCATACACGATGATGCAACTGTATTATGGAATACTGAGATGATTGTTTGTTAATGTTATTTTTGAATGGAATGTGATGTGAAATTATAATGTTTATGAAACTAATGTTTATTTTTTTGTTTTGCACAAAACATGACATACACGGCATGCACATAAGGATAAAATATTTTACGAACTGGGTACTATTGCTTCAGAGGGGGTATATGTTGAGGTTATGTTGACTGGAAAGAAAATTTTTTATTGATTGGAAAGTGTTCTTTAGTAGAACACTAAATTAAAGAAAATTCCGACCGATTTCTCTGTAGCAGTGTATCTAGGTTAAGGCCCAAGTACTGAAAAAATGATTTAAGTGGCTAGCTGCTCCCTAAAGATATGATCATGTGCATTCATGCATAGAGATTACTTGTTGGGCCTCTGCTCACTATGTTCCGTGATGCAGGTTATGATCTCTCAGATAATTATGCTGACTTAGGAGTTGATGGTGTCGCCGTAGCTCTATGAAGAATATGCTCATGTGACGGAAGCTAATTTTCATGGAAGATTGATTAATTAAGTATTAAATTTATTTATGTACTTACAGCTAATAGCTTTGATGTATGGTAATAAGTGTAGATTCAAAAACAAGGATGAAAAGTGCAAGATTCACAGTGGCATACTTAGAAGATATTAATTGGATGTTACTGCTTTTTTAAAATATATAAGATGATACTTTTATTTTAGATCAGGTTATTTTAATTAATTTGGTGAAATCGTGTATTGAAGTGGATCTGTATTAAATGTAGGGTGAATTTATACCATAATATAGGTAGCGTTATGGACTACGAGCCCGAGAATTAGGGTTTCGTGGGACATGACGTTACAATAAGTGTTGGAAAACAAAAACTCATAGAAACATATAAGGAACATATATATGTAAACAATGGAAAAACATATTTCAACATTTTCTTATCAATTATAGATAATCATAGCATGATCTATGCAATTAAGCTGTTACTAAATTATGGTACCTAGCATCCTTTTGAATTGATCTCCAATTAATTTAAGAACAATGAGTGGGTTGGTCGAATTAATTCAAAGCTCAATCTAGCAAATCTTTCACCATATGCACCAATTCCCAAACTTGAATTAAGAGTGTGGACTCCTTACACTAAGAACCTAAAGAAATCAAAAACCAAAATTATGAAAATGATTATAGAATCAAGAGGTCAACTGGTGTCTCAAGACTTCTAGAAAAATACACACACAAGGTGTGTATATATAAGGTTGGCCACCCTTAGGGTTTTCTCTGTAGGTGCCCACCTCTCCTAAATCTCATACTTTACCTCAAATTATATCTGAGCCTTTCGTTATAATTGTTCATTAAAATCTTCACGTCCAGTTATAAAAACCCGTCAATTAAATATACCATTGACATATAAGATTTAATTGACATCTTTAAATTTTTTTAAGCTTACCGCTTAACTTATTTGAATGTGTCAGATTAATTAAAATTCACCTAGATGGTTTTAACACAATCTCAAATCATATAAGCATTGACATTATGAACAATTCCATAATGTCAATGTGAGTGTACAATTTTAATTTCATATAGTCATACTTGAAAAATTGACTCACACGTAGTCTCGATTAATACACTTCAAGTGTACTAATATAGTAAGTTAAAGTTATACCATTTTACGTAACTAAGATAGGTACACTGAAATACTATACCACAGCCAGGTTGATGGTTCGCCCAATTCCATCTTAGCTGTAATCATTTACTTATATTCGATAGGAACTTACGAATTTATCTTTCTTGTGTAAGTCAAATTATACACACCAATTTATATACCATATAAAATAAAAGATGCTTATGTCAATATTTCATTTTTCATATTAAATGATAAACATATTTTATTCAAATAAATAAAGTGAATATTTCATTTTTCGTATTAAATGATAAACATAATTTATTCAAATAAATAAAGTGAATTTTAATATTACATAAAATAATGGTATTTGGCATACTATGGCTATCAATAAGAAATTAATTTGAATTGATTTGATTAATTTTATAAATATTTTAATAGAATAAACCAATTATTAAAAAAAACTTAATTAACATAATTTTACTATCTAATAAATATAAAGGTTCCTAGTGTAACTATCCCAAATAAAACAAAACATCAAGTTCGAGAAGCATATTTGGAGAAGCATATTTTTTAGTTGTTTCCCAAAATTTGTAAATTAACAAACCTTGAATTATATGGCAACTAATCAAATCCTAATTATGGTACTAGCGCAATGTGAATAGGAATGTGTGCTTTGGAATTAATTTGAAATTTTATAAAAGTTTACAATCATATTAGGCTTGTGTTTGGTAGAGCTGAAATAAGAGCGTATAAACTGTTAAATTACTACTAAGGATATTTAAAGTACTAATAGAGGTATTAAGCTGTACACCTTTCGCATGAGTATTGAAGCATAAATGAAGTACGTATAAGCTTGTGAGTTTAGAAAAGAAGCATAAATCTCTATTATGCTCTACCAAACTGGGATTGTATGAGTTCTTTTTTTCTTTTCTTTTTTTTGTAGCTAATTTTGTAAAAAAAAAATTATTTTTTAAATAAAAATAAAAATGGGGGAGTAAGACCTCATAGGCCAACATTCATTCCATAATGACAAAGTTCCGAGCGCCTTGAATATTATACAAAATCATAATATAAAATTACTTAATTTAAAAATATAAGAAAATATTATGTTTAATTTTCAAAAAGAAAGAAGGATGATATAAATATTTTACTATTAACATTCTCACGCTCTTTATACGTTAAACCCAAACTTATAGGCATAACCCAAGCCACGACCTTAACCAGGCAGAATACAACCTGCAGAGCAATTTTAAGTCCAAGATAGAACCCACGCCAAATCGAGACAGATAAAAACATAACAAAATCAAAATCAAAAGCACAGCCAAGGAATGCAAAAGGATACTTCAGACCAGGACCGCAGTAGCAGAACTTGCGCAACGAAGAAGAAACCCGCAGCGAAGAAGCTCGATCGTTATACTCGTTGAATTATGAACTAAATGCCCCGTAAATAACAAATTTCGCCATTAGTGGCATGTTGGACTCCGTTGGCCTGACCCTCCATAGAATAAGTAAGTGATACCTGAAACGTGGTGTTTGGTGATGTTGTAACATTGATCATTGGTCATCATCGTTGGAAGCTCGTTAAGAGGCACCGGATCAAGGTTGCCATCATTGATCGCTACTCTTAAGTCGTTAACATAACTTGCCTTGTCTCTTCCCTCACCGGCAAAGTAGCCGGACCCCATATCTGTCCGAGTGGGTGTACCTTGGGGTTCGGCGTTTGTCACCAGACCACCCCAAGTAACGTGTTTGGCTGAACTTTGCATGTGATTAAAGAGAGTGGCTGGCCAATACCCCAAGTCTCTATCATTATACGTCAACCACCAATTTCCATCCATTGGATCCTAATTAAGTTAACCACCGAAATTATGTGAATAGGTTTACAATTGCATGTGGATTAATGCATCAAACCAACCAAATTAGCTTTTAGCTATTAACTACCAGTCTAATTTCAAGTTCGATAGCATATTGTGTTCCCTCATAAGTTGATGTCATGTCATATGCACCTCCCACTACAGTATGACCACTTGTTTGTACAAATCCTGGACAACGAGTATCGTAACATCCTGTTGCCCGATCTGCATCTGTCTGTGTGTAATTTTGAAGAAATTAGATTAATGTGTATGTAAAAGTTTTTAAGAAATAAATCATGTTTATAATAATGCACCAACTTACGGTCCAATATACGAAGAATCGTGTTATTGTGTCACCATAGAGTTGATGATTTACCTAAGTGGCAGAAAAGGAAAATATTTTTGTAGAACATATATTTTATTACTTGAAATATGATATATCTTAATTTTATTAAAAATAAATTAATACTTACTTGCCATCCAGTTTCAATAGTATTAAAACTGTCCTTTGGTCCTGATATGACCGATATCTGGGAAACACTTATGCTACCTTCATCAACTCTTGGATTCCACACATTTATCACTCCTTTAACGCTCTTCACACTTTTTGCTACACCATTTATGTTTCCTGATGCAGAGTAGGTAGCTATTGCGTACTTTGATCATGCAACCAAAATAAATAAATAAAGGTACAATTAATATTATCTAGGTGACAATAATAATAATAATCTCTACAGAATTAAATGATTGATTGCATGCAAGTACCATTTTGTTAGAGTGTCTCGTAAGTTGATGATAGATAGAATGTTTCTTGTTTCCAAATTTAGATACATAATTGTATCTCATAATATCATCTACAGTGATTCGACGCATAGGAATACTGCCCTTAGGACATCTTGTACCATTTTTGTGCCAAACTTGAGATATTGTATTAGTCCTCCCACTCTTCGACTCTTCCTTATTCATTATCATCCATTCTTTAGGCATTTTCTGTCAATTAGTTTAAATAAAAAATACTTTAGAAGAGGGTGATCAAAAATACTATATATCTACTAATAGTTTCATTACCTGAATTTTATGATTCTTTAGAAGAGGGTGATCAAAAGCTGGTTGCTTTCTTTTATCAATACAATCAATGAGATCTCCATCTAAACTCTTCATATATGGATCAAGTGTTAAGGTAATTCTCTTCAACTACAGTAAATGACAATATATATATATATATGTTCTTTACACATAGATAACAATAACTGAATAAGTAAAATTTTCTTAATATACAGTTACCTCTATAGTTAGGAGAGCGGGCTTGTTCATCGTTTTCAAAGCCATGATAGCTTCTTCATATTTACTCTGGTTCAGAGATAAAGCAGAAGTAGTTTCTTCAACGAAGAGGAATACCAACAAAGAAAAAATTAACAACTTCATTAGGTATTTTGACTTCGGTGAATTAATTTGAGAATATTAATTTGAGATAATCAATATGCTGGTCCATATATATATATATATGTAGTATTTACGAATTGTCATTATACAAAACTGATCGATTCGTTCAAAGTTTCCTATTGATCTGACATTTGGAACTTTATTGCCTGCCCACAATGGGAAGATGAATCCAATAAACAGCAAGAATTTTACCCTTTACTATCGACTCTCGTATATTATTGAATCTGACACATAAAAAGACGGATCAACGGCAAATATTAAACTTTATTGTCTACACAAATATAGGATGAAGTATCCAATAAACGGCAACTTTATTTTATGCAGAGATAACTTCGTAGAATATGTCATGCATGCATAGATAACTTCGTAATCATATAAATAAATCTCAAAAGAACATTAATTAAACGAGAAATTCATCGATAAGTCATTTAATAAAAATGTGTATTCTATTAACTAGTTTTAACTTTTGAATATTCCAATATATCTTTCAAATAACTATGGACAAAACTACCCTTAATCTAATAAATCCTCATGCGCATGACATATGCTGACATCATCAATTTTTTTTAAAAAAAATTAAAATATTTTTATAACTCAAAATACATGTCTCATTTTTTTTTAATTATTTGGTGATAAGTCATTTATATTCCGTTTAGTCCTTTTGAAAAGTTTTTAGCTCAATACATCTCCAATTATTTGAAGTTTAACTCAATAAGGACAACTTTAAATTTTAACTTTAATTAATGACAATTTTACTCTGCCCTCATTTAAATCTATCCTTATTCTTATTAGTATATGATTGTTCTTTATTTAAAAAATTATTATTATAATAAAATAAATATAAATACAATCCCAGAAATTTGGGTGAAAACCATGTATTTTATCTATATTTTTTTAAAGATAAACTAATATTTTCACTTTTGATGAATCAAAGTGCAGAGTCGATTAACCAAAAAAAATTTCTTTCCCAAAAATCAAGTGAACTCACATCCACAAAATTTACCTGACTTAGTAATCTGTGCATATTCATTAGAATCTGTGAATCACTATATTATCAAAATCAACAATAAAACAGTTGTACATAAACAACACGTTATGCAATACAAATATCAATATTTTATTATATTGGTCACTAACAACAAAAGCCAACAACTTAAGAGAATAATATCATAATAAAACTCAATTCATATTTCAAACAAAACCAAATACCAGAACAATGTCTAGCTGTTTTGTTGACTTTTGCGAAAATCTTCTGAATTTTGGGTAAGAAATCATCTGAATTTTGGGTAAGAAATCCTCTGAATTTTTTTGCATAATTTCAAAAACTCTTCTGAATTGTTTTGCTGGGTTTTGTAAAATCCTCTGAATTCTTGACAAGTTTGAGAAATTCTCTGATTATCTAAATTTTTTGTTCTTTTTTTTGTTTGATTTTGATGAATCATCTTAATTGTTTATAGAAAATTTAGAGGATTTCTAGTAATAGGATATAAAGTTCAAGGTTTTGAGATTTAAGATATTAGAGTTTAGTGTTTAGAGTTTAAGGGTATAAGGTTTTGGGGTTTAGGAGATTATAATTTATTATTTAGGATTTTTGGGTTAAGGACTTAAGGTTTAGGGTTTAAAGTTTAGGAATATAAGTTAGTAAAATTTTATGATTTTCTTCTTATTTTTGTAATTTTTTCTTAATTATTTATAAATTTTTTTGTTCGAAATTAAAACTAGAATTGTTAACATTCATAGGATTTATGGTTATAAGTTTTAATGTTTAATGTTTAAGAGTCTAGGGTTTAGAAGATTTTAGACATTAGTGTTTATTGTTTAGGATTTTGGGATTTAGGGTTTTGAGGTTTAGGATTTAGAGTTTCGGGTTGTTTTTTGTTTGATTTTCAAAAATTCTTATAGTTTTTGTTATGTATTTTATGAATCCTCTTCTTTTCTTTTTTTTGCTATTTCAAAAATTCCTCTGATTTGTTTTGGTAAATTTTGTGAAATCTTATAAATTTTAGAGAAGATTGTGAAATCCTTTGAATTTTTGATTTCTTTTTTTTGATTTTCAAAAATTCTATATTTTTTTGATATATTTTTATGAAATCATCTGAATTTTTTTGCTTAATTTTGAAAACTCTTTCGATTGGTTTTGGTAAGTTTTGATAAATGCTCTGAATTTTAGATAAGTTTGAGAAAAACCTTGAGTTCATTTAGAGGATTTGATGAATGAACATTGAAACATATCGATCATGAGTCTAGCTCATTGTAAAGAAATCATATTGATTATGAATCTTTTTTTTTAAAAAAAATCCAACTTATATTTTGAGAGATAAAATTGTTTTAAAGTTTTTAAAAGAAAAAAATAAAAAAGAATATAATGATGTCAGCATATGTCATACACATAAGAATTTATTGGAATAAGTGTAGTTTTGTCCATAATTATTTAAAGGATGTTTTGAAATACTAAAATATTGAAGGTAGTAAATGGAATACACATTTTTATTGAACGAGTTATTTGTGAATCTTTAAAAAAAAACTATATAGATTCAAAATCAGAACAAAACACTCTTTCCAATAAAACTCATTATCGATATGTTTAAATATTCATTCGTCAAATCCTTTCAATTAAATAAGAGAATCTCTCAAACATATCCAGAATTCAGAAAATTTGTCAAAACTCACCCAAACAAATCAAATAAATTTTGAAAATTAAGTAAAAAAATTCAGATGATTTCATAAAATATAACAAAAAATTATAGAATTTCTAAAAAAAAAGATTTCTCAAAATTGTCCAAAATTTAGAAGATTTCACAAAATTCACCAAAAAAATAAGAAGAATTTTTAAAATTGAGCAAAAAAGTTCAGAAGATTTCATAAAATATAACAAAAAAATTATAAAATTCATGTAATTCAAATAAAAATAACCCAAAACTCTAAACCCTAAACTCTTAAGCCCCAAAATCCTAAACACTAAATCTTAACCCTTAAATGGAAGGAAATAATTTTTAATAATCCACAGAGGAAAAATTCAAAGAATTCTGGGTTTATATATATATCAATTTTCTTATGTGCACTTAATCTTCTGGGGTGCAAGGCATTTATTCAAAAAATTTGAAAATTTTATTTTTGTGATCGATCGATTATAAGAATCTAATAACTTGTTTTTTGGTCGAAACAAAAATCAAATGAATATGAAAAGTGGATGAAATGTTTTGTGTTTTATATCCAACAATCTAGAATTATCATGCACTTTTCATGTTGAATTTGTTTTTTTTGTTTCGAACAAAAAATATATTATTTGATTCGTATAACCGATCAAATACAAAATAAAATTTTCAAATTTTTTGAAAAATTTGAAAAATGTATTTCGCCCCAAAAGATTAAGTGCACATAAGAGAATTGCACTATAAATTATTTTGTTTCTCAACATTTGTCTCTTAGTTTTTTTTACAAAGATTTATTGTATATCATAAGTGGAGAAGAAAAACCCCCCTCCTGGGGTTCACAACAGGGGGCTTGAAAACCTAACTCATAAAAATGAGAAAAAACACCAATAAGATTTAAAGGAAACAAAACAAAGCAATAAGATCTAAAGATACAAGCTAAGATTTCATTCTCGGGACAGGAACTCCCATCTGATCCATTTTTTGGAGCCCTTTTGCTTTTCGAGGAAAATCACTTAATCTGAATTTTTTTTTAGAAATTCTACTATTGGAGACTTTTGTAGCCATACAGTCAGTAACCACGTTAATCTCACGAAAAGCATGTTGAAAATGCACCTGACAATTCTTAATGATGATGTAAATTGTTTGTTTCAAATAGAACAAACTTCAAGGACATTTTGTAGCAGAAGAAAGAATATTAATGACCACTAAGGAATCAGACTCAATAAGCATATAATTATAACCCAAGGATAGAGCCAACATGATACCATCATAAATGGCTTTCAATTCCGCAAAAGAAATGGCATTTTGGCCTTTGAGAATCCACCTCTAAAATTACCTAAGTGATCTCTTATAATTCCTCCACCACCTGCATGCCCTGGGTTTCCTAAAGAATTCCCATCACAATTGATTTTAACTATATTTCGGGGAGGGGGAATCCAATGGAGGATTACTGGCCTGCAACTTTTTTTTTTGCTAAGAAGGAATATTGAATAAAGTATACAAAAAAGGATCATTTAGCTGAATCTTATACTTTTTTGAGTGACTTGGTAAGCACAATCTAATTTGATCCATACTTATAAGTATAATGACATCAGCAGATATTGCTTTATTTTCGTACCTGCATTTGTTCCTTGGCTTCCATAAGTTCTAGCAAATTGTTGCAGGAATCAACATAGAAAAAGCTCCCAAAACAGACTGTTTCCTACCAATTCTCTACCACTCGGCAAGCAAAACATTTAAAATGTCATGTCTATAGTTCAACCCAAAAATGTTAGCAAAAAATTTTCAAACCCGACAAGCAAAAGAACTTTGAACAAAAATATGAGTGGCAGATTCAACATTTGAAATACTACAAAAATGGCATTTTGAGGCTAAATTTATTCCCTTTCTTTTCAGGTTATCATCATGAGGGAGCTTATTATGCAGAACTTTCCACATGAAAATAGAAACTTTTGTTGGTATGGAGGGATGCCATATATAATCAAAAATAGGTATGTAAATCAAGCTCTTTCTAGAAACCTTCCAAACTGATTTAACAGTGAAATCACGATTGACATCCGGATTCCAAATCATTTTATCAGCATTATTCGTTAGAATCACATTTTCTTTAATAATTTTCTGAATCACCTCTTCAGGCAATAGAGTTCTCATGAAATTTAAGTTCCAAGCATGGTTAAAATAGTAATCCGTAATATGAATTGGCCAAGAAGGGTTAACTGAAAATCATCTGTCCAAATGTTAATATTGCCATTCCCTAAAAGGTAAGACACATTATTTTGCATTAAAGATCTAACTCTACATAGTCTTTTCCAAGAGGAAGATCCATTTGTAGGGGCAATTGAGGGATGTAATTTACTGCAAATATTTTTGGTTCATGAAAGAGTACCACATTGATTTTGAGGTTCTAAACTTCCACCACAGCCTACAATCTAAAGCTTGAATCATTTCAGAGAAACTCCTAATGCGTAATCCTCCTTCATTAAATGGTCTACTGATTTTATCCCATGAAATCCAGTGCAATCTTTTTCCAAACTCAGAGCTGCCCAAAAAAAAATCAGCACACAATGTATTTAATTGATGTATTACTTTTCTTGGAGGATCAAGGACAAAAAATAGAAAGCTTGAGAAAGAATTTAGAACATGTTTTATGAGAATGAGTCTTCCGTCTGTAGAGAGCATTGTGGTACTCCAATTGAACAATTGATTTTTGAATTTCTCAATTAATTTATCAAAAAGGCATATTCTTTTCCTAGCATTGGAAAGAGGGCAACTTAAATAGGTCATAAGGAAGTATTTTATCTGATATCCAGTTTAAGATTTAATGATGTCAATCCTAGAAGCATTCATATACTTGGGAGTAATTAAACAACTTTTTGTATGTGTCAGATTAATTAAAATTCACCTAAATGGTTTTAACACAATCTCAAATCCTATAAGCATTCTCAATAGGGTATCATCAATCCATGATTGAACGTGAATTTTATTAACAAATTATTTTCCATCCTATGTACATTTAGTGCGGTAACCCAATTCATTTAGTGTATATTGGCTTGTTCTAAAAGACTTCAATCTTTAATAAATCAAATTCTCCTACATTAAATGCATATATACCAATAATTTTAATAAATTAAGATGATGAACAATTCCATAATGTCAATGTGAGTGTACAATTTTAATTTTATATAGTCATACTTGAAAAATTGACTCACACGTAGTCCTGATTAATACACTTCAAGTGTACTAAAATAGTAAGTTAAAGTTATACCATTTTACGTAACCAAGATAGGTACACTGAAATACTATACCACAGCCATGTTGATGGTTCGCCCAATTCCATCTTAGCTGTAATCATTTACTTATATTCGATAGGAACCTACGAATTTATCTTTCTTGTGTAAGTCAAATTATACACACCAATTTATATACCATATAAAATAAAAGATGCTTATGTCAATATTTCATTTTTCATATTAAATGATAAACATATTTTATTCAAATAAATAAAGTGAATATTTCATTTTTCATATAAAATGATAAACATAATTTATTCAAATAAATAAAGTGAATTTTAATATTACATAAAATAAAGGTATTTAGCATACTATGGCTATCAATAAGAAATTAATTTGAATTGATTTGATTAATTTTATAAATATTTTAATAGAGTAAACCAATTATTAAAAAAAATACTTAATTAACATAATTTTACTATCTAATAAATATAAGGGTTCCTAGTGTAACTATCCCAAATAAAACAAAACATCAAGTTGGAGAAGCATATTTTTTAGTTGTTTCCCAAAATTTGTAAATTAACAAACCTTGAATTATATGGCAACTAATCAAATCCTAATTAGGTACTAGCGCAATGTGAATAGGAACGTGTGCTTTGGAATTAATTTGAAATTTTATAAAAGTTTACAGATTATGCTTGTGTTTGGTAGAGCTGAAATAATAGCATATAAACTGTTAAATTATTACTAAGGATATTTAAAGTATTAGTAGAGGTATTAAGCTGTACACCTTTCGCATGAGTATTGAAGCATAAATGAAGTACGTATAAGCTTGTGAATTTAGAAAAGAAACATAAATCTCTATTATGCTCTACCAAACTGGGATTGTATGAGTTTTTTTACTTTTCTTTTTTTGTAGCTAATTTTGTAAAAAACAAAGTATTTTTTTTAAAAAAAATGGGGGAGTAAATCCTCATAGGCCAACATTCATTCCATAATGACAAAGTTACACCGAGCACCTTGAATATTATACAAAACCATAATATAAAATTACTTAATTTAAAAATATAAGAAAAGATTATGTTTAATTTTCAAAAAGAAAAAAGGATGATATTAATATTTTACTAGCTATTAACATTCTCACGCTCGTTATACGTTAAACCCACACTTATACATTGTCATACTCGACTCACACTCACACTAACACTCTCTTTTCTTTGATAAACGGACGAATTTATTAATTGAGAAATTAGAGTAATTAAGGTAAGCACCAAAGCTAGGCACAACCCAAGCCACGACCTTAACCAGGCAGAATACAACCTGCAGAGCAATTTTAAGTGCAAAATAGAACCCACACCAAATCGAGACAGATAAAAACATAACAAAATCAAAAGCACAGCCAAGGAATGCAAAAGGATACTTCAGACCAGGACCGCAGTAGCAGAACTTGCGCAATCAAGAAGAAACCCGCAGCGAAGAAGCTCGATCGTTATACTCTTTGAATTATGAACTAAATGCCCCGTAAATATATTTCACCCATACATCCATGGATAGTGACTTATGAACGCACATATAATATGCTAATAACAAATTTCGCCATTAGTGGCATTCTGGACTCCGTTGGCCTGACCCTCCATAGAATAAGTAAGTGATACACAAATAGTGGTGTTTGGTGATGTTGTAACATTGATCATTGGTCATCATCGTTGGAAGCTCGTTGAGAGGCACCGGATCAAGGTTGCCATCATTGATCGCTACTCTTAAGTCGTTAACACAACTTGCCTTGTCCCTTCCCGCACCGGCGAAGTAGCCGGACCCCATATCTGTCCGAGTGGGTGTACCTTGGGGTTCGGCGTTTGTCACCAGACCACCCCAAGTAACGTGTTTGGCTGAACTTTGCATGTGATTAAAGAGAGTGGCTGGCCAATACCCCAAGTCTCTATCATTATGCTTCAACCACCAATTTCCATCCCTTGGGTCCTAATTAAGTTAACCACCGAAATTATGTGAATAGGGTTACAATTGCATGTGGATTAATGCATCAAACCAACCAAATTAGCTTTTAGCTATTAATTACCAGTCTAATTTCAAGATCGATAGCATATTGTGTTCCCTCATAAGTTGATGTCGTGTCATATGCACCTCCCACTACAGTATCAACACTTGTTTGTACAAATCCTGGACAACGAGTATCGTAACATCCTGTTGCCTGATCTGCATCTGTCTGTGTGTAATTTTGAAGAAATTAGATAAATGTGTATGTAAAAGTTTTTAAGAAATAAATCATGTTTATAATAATGCACCAACTTACGGTCCAATATACGAAGAATCGTGTCATTGTGTCTGTAATACCCTGACCCAAAAAGATAGAAATAAAATTTAAGTGTAAATTCGGGTTCGAAAAATATATATATCAAGAATTGGACTAAGGTTGATTAAAAATGAGTGAGTCATAAATTAAATATAATTAATAGGAGTGAAACATTGAATAAACATAAAAATGTTAACTAATTATATATATATATATATATTGACCCCACTTCGGTGGAGTCAAATGACTCCACCGAAGTGGAGTTATATTGTAATACATAGTTTATATATATATAAAAAAATTATTAAATGAATGGTGCTGGCCGGGCCAGCACCATTGTTTAAACAAAAAAAAAATGGTTTGGCCGAAAGCCACAAATAGAAACCACGAGCGACAGAGAAGGAAAAGAGAGAAGAAGAAAGAGTGGGAGAAGGAGAAAGAGGGAGGAAGGAGAGCTAGGAACTTAGTTTTGAGTGGAGATTTAAGCAATGTTGAAGGTTGAAGGTTCAAGGAAGACTTTGGGTTTATTTGGCTCTTGAAAGAGGTAAGGATATATTTCGAAATTTTCATGATTTTGTTCAATTTTTCTGTCATTCATGTTAGAAATGTGATAAGAGTACGAGAATGAGTAAACTTGTGGTTTAAAAATGGAAGTTAAAGAGATTATATGCATTTTTGGAAAATGGGTGCCTAAGGAACGAATTTCTTCGATTCCGTTGATTGGGTTCGAGTTTGAAGCTTAATTTTGGATATGTTGGTGATTTAGGAGTAGGTAACCTACCCTCCAAATTTGAGACGATTCCGTTAAGGAATCGATAGGGTGTTAGTGTAAACCTAAGAGGGAAACTTGGGGTTTACGGGGTTCGAGTAAGAATTTGAACTTGGAATTTCATATGGGGGTTTAATAATATATATTAGGAGACTTGAAATTGTTAATTTGGAATGGGTAGGTATAAAGGAGTGCGATTGCACATTTTAGGCTAATATGGCCTAGTTGAAAGAAATGTTCGATTTCAATGTTTATTGAATTTATTTCATATATATATATGAGGTTGGTTATGTTTTGACATTATATGGGGTTCGACTTTGCTTCTTTATTAGGTTTGGGGAAGTCGGAACCCTAAATCGGAAATTGGTAGTAGCATTTTCTATTATTGCTTGGATAACGAGGTAGAGATTCTTACCCTTTTATAACATTCCTTGGAGATTTCTCATTTCATTCTAAAGAGCGGTTGGTAATTCTTCATTGTTCTTTGATTTGAGTTCTTGCCTGGATTGCTTCCTAGGAAGAACGAGCCATGAATGTTATTATTGAAGTTATTGCATAACCGAATACATGTTTGATCATCTATCAAGCATAATTTATTCTCAAACATGCATCACGTAGTTACGTATGTATATAGGATTTTTATATATATGTTTATTCTTGCATATTGGACATGCTCATTAGATGCATTAGGAGTTGCGGGCACGGGCTCGTAGTTCCTATAAGAGTTATGTGTGGATGTGGGAGTCCGAGGGCGGGACGAGACCAACGTCTTATGGCTGGAGAGCTAATTAAGAGTTCGGTCATATAACCGTGTCGGATGTCTCATGAGGTGACATCTATGTGGTCTAGGGGCAGTGTCAAGGTTTCCGATGATATACCGGACATCCGTTGAAAAATGCCAAGAAGGACCATATAGTGATGAAGTTGTTGTTTATTATTAATGTGCTCATAATAGATGCCATGTTGCTGCATTATGCCATGTTTTCCAATTCTGCTCACCCTACTTCTTTTCTACGATCTTCAGGTGAATCTGGTACGAATGTCCAGCCGACGGATCAGTAGGTGGAGACGTGACATGGAAACGCCACCTTGGAGCTTAGGTTCTTGACCATGTGAAAACTCTTGTTATCTAGTACATTTAGTACTTAGATTGGTTTAATGGATTAAGTATTTATCTTTCTTTTACTTTATGAAGAGGATGATGAACGGTCGAGAGCTGCGCCGTTAAACCGGGACTCTCGTACCGAGATTATGGAACTATGTTCCGAATGTTGAACATAATCTAGTACCGAGATTATGTGATGGATGATTTTTTTCTTTTACGTATCTTGCATGTGATTAGGTGGCCTGAAGCCCTGCCTAGAGTGTGAATGTGGTTAGCTGGCCTGAGGCACTGCTAGGTTGCGGATTGAGATTTATTTATGATATATATATATATTTGTTGCACAGGTTGGCATTCTCTGATTTACGGGGAGATGCTGGCAGATTTTCGGTAGAATCCGTGTTAGGTTGACGTGAGAGGAAGTATTTAGGAGACTTAGTGACGTCATCGGTAGCGCTCCCGGTTTGGGGCGTTACAGTGTCACCATAGAGTTGATGATTTACCTAAGTGGCAGAGAAGGAAAATATTTTTGTAGAACATATATTTTATTACTTGAAATATGATATATCTTAATTTTACTAAAAATAAATTAATACTGACTTGCCATCCAGTTTCAATAGCATTAAAACTGTCCTTTGGTCCTGATATGACCGATATCTGGGAAACACTTATGCTGCCTCCATCAACCCTTGGATTCCACACATTTATCTCTCCTTTAACTCTCTTCACACTTTTTGCTACACCATTTATGTTTCCTGATGCAGAGTACGTAGCTATTGCGTACTTTGATTATATATGCAACCAATCCAAAATAAATAAATGAAGGTACAATTAATATTATCTAGGTGACAATAATAATAATCTCATTGCAAGTACCATTTTGTTAGCCTGAAAAAATATATAAGAAAAAGGTACCATTTTGTTAGTGTGCCTCGTAAGTTGATGATAGAGAGAATGTTTCTTGTTTCCAAATTTAGATACAGAATTGTATCTCACAATATCATCTACAGTGATTCGACGCATAGGAATAGTGCCCTTAGGACATCTTGTCCCATTTTTGTGCCAAACTTGAGATATTGTATTAGTCCTCCTACTCTTTGACTCTTCTTTATTCATTGTCATCCATTCTTTAGGCATACTCTGTCAATTAGTTTAAATAAAAATTACTTATTAAAATCATCACAAAAAAAATGAACTATATATCTACTAATAGTTTTATTACCTGAATTTTATGATTCTTTAGAAGAGGGTGATTAAAAGCTGGTTGCTTTCTTTTATCAATACAATCAATGAGATCTCCATCTAAACTCTGCATAGATGGATCAAGTGTTAAAGTAATTCTCTTCAACTACAGTAAATGACAATATATATATATATATATATATTCTTTACACATAGATAACAATAACTGAATAAGTATAGTTTTCTTAATATATAGTTAACTCTATAGTTAGCAGAGCGGGCTTGTTCATCGTTTTCAAAGCCATGATAGCTTCTTCATATTCACTCTGGTTCAGAGATAAAGCAGAAGTAGTTTCTTCAACGACCAAGAATACCAACAAAGAAAAAATTAAAAACTTCATTAGGTATTTTGACTTTGGTGAATTAATTTGAGATAATCAATATCCTTGTCCATATATATATATATATATATATATATATATACTATTTGTGAATTGTCATTGTACAAAACTGATCGATTCGTTCAAAGTTTCCTATTGAGACATTTGGAACTTTATTGCCTACCCACAAACGGGAAGATGAATCCAATAAACAACAAGAATTTTACACTTTGCTATCGACTCATATATTGGAAGATGGATCAAAATGAATGGTATATTATTGAATCTGACCGACATTTTTTTTGTTTGAATTAAATCAAATATTTTGAGTTTATATCGAACGATCTAAAAATTTTACATTTTTTGAGTTTGAGTTTTATTTTTTGTTTCCATCAAATATTTATGCATCGTTGGATCTGTGTTGACATTAATGCTTATGAAAGTAAGAATGTCAATGAGTTCAATCCCAGTAAGTCCTAACTCTTAAACTCCTCGATGTTTTCTTCTTTATCGTTCATAATTCAAAAATGAGAATTGATTAGTGTTTTTTTATCATAATGAATGTTAGCTGAGTGGTGGAGTAACTATGGTGGTACTACTCCAAATTTGAATAATATGGCAATTAGGATTCTCTTATTGACCTCAAGTTCATTGGGTTGTGAGAGGAATTGGATTACATTTGAAGGGGTAAGCAACTTGTCGCAACCGGTTTTGCGAGAGGAATTTTTTTTAAAAAAAGAGTCGCCACCAATTGTAATATGTGCAATTGGTCACCGATTAAAAATAATTTGGTCTGCGAAAAATCCAGAGAAAATGGGTAAGTGAGTTTGTTACGTATGGGGAAGGTGTGAGGCACCCCACAACGTCTGTTTTAAAACAGTTGCCAATTTAACTTTTATTATCCCACTAAAAGATTTTTAAGAAAAATTAATTATGACAGGAATCATATATTGAGTAAAATAATTATACAAAAATATATTGAAATAAGATAAAAATAAGTTTGATAAAAACTATGTAAAAATAAAATAATTTTAGGAACATAAAAATTATATTGAAAGTCTAATGTTGAGGTTCACAGAATTTTTCCATCCAATGGTCCAATTTCTTAGAAGCACTCTCACCTCAAGAATTTTTCCGAGGGTGCATCCGATGCGTTCCCCGAATCAATTCCATCGTAGGTAAAGATTCTCGATATAACTTTTATACACTACAAAAATATACAATATAAATTTTGGAAAAGCATAAAATATAAAAATAAAAATAAAATAAGAATAAGAATAAAAAAATAAAACAAAAATAAAATAAATTTGAAATAAAAATAAAATGAAAATAAAAATAAATATAAAATTAAAATAAAATTAAAATGAAATTAAAATTAAAATGTTGGGAACCGAGTTTGGAGGATTATACGATATGAATTATCGCAAATCCCGACTCAAATGTACTAACACTTAAATCACATAATTAACACGTAAATCAAATAACACAATTAAATTAATCACATAATTCACATAATATGGAAAAACACACATTGAATAAAACACATCAATCATATAGTAAAAAAAACACACATGAGAGGGACTCGGTTCCCGTTTTTATTTAGGTAATTCATCATTTCAATCATACTATTAAATTAATATGATTGAAAATAATGATTTATTACCGAGGGTTAGTTTTCGTATCGAAGGCTCCGCACTTCATTAAATCCTTTTCCATCCAATGGTTAGGATTTTGTAAAATCATTTCCTCAAGAATCCATTTCGGGACAGCATCCAATGCTTTCCATTTTGGCTCCGTCATCGGACCAATTAATCAATCATTTATCATTCAATTTAAACAAGGTATTCTAAACCTCTTAAAAGAAGAAGCCCAAGTATTATATATAATCCTTTGACCCATTTAGACGATTAATTTCAAATCACAAATTAACGATACAGGCCCAATTCCATTGCCTCATTCAATTCAAAAGCCCAAACCACATAAATTATTCAAGTACCCATTTTAACCAACTTGATTCATAGATCTGGCCCAAACATAATCAGCCCTTCTCGTGCCTAAACTCAATAAGCACCTTACAACGTAAACACTCATACATACAGCACAATTAAATTAGCATTCATTCTTAAACCAAATAAACACCTCAAGGGGCAAACAAAATTTGATCTCATCATGCAATCACCATAGACTCGCCATACAATTCAAAAATTACAAAATTTCAGGTCACACGCGGATGGCAACACCGGTTACTGTTAATCAAATACAAATTCAAACCCCTAAGTACTCCAAATGATGGATAATATCAACAACTTTACAAGTTCAGCATGGCAACGCATCTATTATTCTAAAGCAATATCTCATACTCGCTGTTATTAAAAAAAAAACACTTTGTATCTGCACAATTCAAAATCAAATGAGAACAACTTCCATACATTCCTATGCTTATATTTATACTGACAATATCCAAAACCAGAGCCACAAAGCTGATCCCCGTATGCACTCGATACCCAATTTCAAAAGCAATAATGTGTTCGTGTATTAAAGCCAAAACAAAAAGCAGCAAACCCTCAGTTATATGACCTGACAAACAGCAATACTATCACAAGTGTATTTTTGACCATCAAAACAACAGAGCATGCAAAATTTTGAAACTAACAAATTGAATACAGAAAACACAACATTGATTAAGCGCAATCTGGAATTTCCATATACCTTCCAAATACAACAACACCAATTTTTAAGAACATCGAAACCTTCCCTCACACAGCAATGACTTTTATCCCAGAAAACCGAAAGTTAGCAGAAAAGAGTTCCAGAATTTCACAGTGGGACAAGAACGAATCAAAACCCAGAAATGAACCGCAACAGAGAATTATGAAAAAGAAAGAAATAAGAACTCACAAACCTCCCCAGAAAACTGAAACAACAGAAGACGGAAACAACCCAGGAAACCTCAGAAAACAGAAAACCGAAACCATAGAAGAAATCCCCAGAAAACCAAAAAACTGAAACCAACAGAAGAAATTAAAAGAAGAAGAAAACCTAATTCTCCTCACTCAAATCCCATGGACAGAAACCCTAGCCGAATTTAACAGCCCTTCAAACCGGAACTAACCAAACCGCCCCCCCCCCCCCCCCCCCCCGAGCAAAATCAAAACCAACAGAGGCCAGCAACCCAGAAAATCTTTCCACTTCGAAGGTCCCCTTTTCCAGAAAACAGAAACAACGAAAAACCACCAAGAAAATCGACGCCACCCGAGACAGCCCCCTCTAGAAAACCGAAGCAACCAAAAGACTAAAAAGAAACAAATCGAAAGAAGAAAAAAAAAAGTCCCCAAACTCTAAAAAACCCGAGCCCCCTGGCTCCCCCCCTTTTCCGGAAAAGCCTTCCACCTCCAATTATAACCGAAGCACCGAATCCTCCACTCCCGAAATCAACAACATCCGCTCTAATCGTCAACCCTAACCCCTTTTGTTTGAATTTTCGATACCCTCTCTCTCCTCTGGCATCCGTTTTTCTTCCTCCCGTTGGTTCCGGTCGGACGACACTGTCTCTCTCTCTCCTCCATTTTCTATTCTGCCTTTCATCTCTCACGTTTCCTTCTCTCTCACTGCTTCTAGAATTAGGGCTAACTAAATGTGGCGGGCCGGGCTTCATCAATTAAGGTTTGGGCTGGGTTATGGTGACAAACGGGCCTGCTAATTTGGGCCATCAATTGGGTTAAAATAGTTTGGTTTAAATTATATTATGGGTCAGGCTTCTTGTTTGGGCTTAAATGATTGATCAGGGTAATATTTTAGGTTCCAATTGGGCTAGAAAATTTTAAACATTAAAGTTTATCGGGTCAATTAATCAAATCAACTAAAATCGAATTTTAAATTCGAACTCTAATTTTTGTCCAAGGTTAACTCCAATTTAGCCTATATGTCGGGCTTTATTATTATTTGCATTTTTTGGATTTTTTCTTAGCTAGTTTTAAGCCAAAATTGGGGTACAACAGCTGCCCCCCTTTGCGAGGTTTTACGTAGTAAATGACACGTAAAGGTATGGTATCCCAATTTTAACTGTGTGAATTTTTCTTTAAAACCAATCTAAAATAGTTTAATCCGCCAAAATACTTTAACCGAGAGTCACTCCCATCTTGGATAATCTTGGGATTTTTTATTTTTTATAAAGTGCTCGGGATCACTAAGGCCATTCCCGGCTTGGCTAATCATTGGACATTTTTTTTATATATATATAAAAATGCTCGGGATCACTAAGGCCATTCCCGGCTTGGCAAATCTTAAAAGTGCACGGGATCACTAGTGTCATTCCCGGCTTGGCAAATCATTGGATTATTTTTTATATTTTTTCCTATAAAAATGCTCGGGATCACTAGAGCCATTCCTGGCTTGGCGAATCTTAATAGTGCTCGGGATCACTAGGGCCATTCCCGGCTTGGCAAATCTTAAAACTGCACGGGATCACTAGGGTCATTCCCGGCCTGGCAATTATTTTATAAAATGCTCGGGATCACTAAAGTCATTCCCGGCTTGGCGAATCTTAAAAATGCTCGGGATCACTAGCGCCATTCCCGGCTTGGCTCTCAATTTTAATCCATGATAATAGGTTTAATCCATCATGAAAGCATAATAGCTTTAATCTGCCATGAAAGGCTAATTTAATTCACAAATACTTTTAATTCACAACTTTAATCCAAATAACAATTTAAATCTGCCATGAAATGCCATTTTAATCCAAAAATAAATTTAATTCACAATTTTAATCCAAATAACAATTTAGATCTGCCATGAAAGGCTATTTTAATCCACAAATAAATTTAATTCAAAACTTTAATCCAAATAACAATTTAAATCTGCCGTGAAAGGCCATTTTAATCCAAAAATAAATTTAATTCACAATTTTAATCCAAATAACAATTTTAATCTGCCATGAAAGGCCACTTTAATCCACAAATAAATTTAATTTGAATCCCGATGATGAAATGTGTTTTAATCCAAAAAATATTTTAATGCAAAAGATAACCTGAAATTTAATCTTAAAAGTTCAAAAATCTCTTAATGTGAAAATATGTTAACTTAGAATTGAAATAATGAAATTGGGTATGTGAAAACCTCAAAATGATTGATGCATATGTATAAGAATATGATAAAGTCCGGTGCCACACTATACACCTGCGCAATCACTAATCACATTTTATAGTATCCCTTTCTGCTCCATTCTTTGATCAACGTATTATTTCTGATTTTTTATTCATATATTCAATTTGACTTTGTTTTAATAATACGGCTATACCCGAGAAGATATAATAAACGCCAGAATGAAATATTTCAAGATTTTCATTAGGCAAATACTCGAATGAGAGTAATTTGAAAAGGAATGTTTGAATTTAAAATCAATACGGCTTACTGCCTGCGCTAAAAAACTGCCCCAGTTTTTTGTGCGCCAATCAAATATATTCTATGCCCATAAAATTTTTTTTACCCTAATTGGTCATCTCTTAATAATATATTTTCCAACCTCATTTTTTTTAGTTCAAATTTTCCCAAGCATAAGATGCCAATATCCACCAATTTTCATAAGTTGATATTTCCTTTTTAAAACAAATCCATGTCGTATGTATAGCACTGAGTTCTCACCTTCATCATTGAATCCTAAAAAGTTACGGACTTTTAATTTCCATAAATCAATCTTATCTTTAAAGGGTCACGACTCCTAGGATACCGATTTGGTACACAATTTTCAATAGATCATAGACTCATTTTTCAAAAGGTTGAATCTCGGGTCTTGTCTTTCTTTTTACAACGGGACAAAATTTCCTTTTTCTATTGGAGGTCACGAGCTGCCTGTATTAATTTTGCTTGCGACTGTCAGTTCTCTAAAAGGCAGATATAAAATTACTCTAAAGGCGTATATAGGAGTCACTTTAAAAAATGATAGTGAGCTGTCATTATTGACATCCCATCACTAGCTTTTCCTCTCTGTCATTATTGCGTTTTTACTTATTTTAATTCTCCTTCTCCTCCTTATTGGTAGTACCGCACTACCTTCATAATTATTGCTCACTGGTTCGTCCATTACCAGTCTCACCCTCCAAATCCTCTACATTATCTGCTCGTCGTTCTGAGCTCGTCCAAAGCGATTCTTCTTCTTCAAATTTTCTTCAGTTCCCAATCGACTTCGTTTAAGGTAACAATTCTATATCTCTTTAGTTAGGATTTCTGTAATTTAAATGCTTGATGTCTGGTGATTTCATTTGCTTCATAGATTGATGCATTCAGACTTTGTATATGTGTTCATTTGTGATGGACTGAACTGGAATTTGTATTCTGTTATCGAACTAGAAACTTAAGAGAACAGCCCAGAAAACAGAAAACAGGGGTTATAGTGGGTTTCGGGATTTCCCCACACCGAGAAAAACCAGAGGAAAAAAAATCCAAAAATTTCCAGAAAATCTCTGAACAAACCCGATTTAGACTTATAATTCTGTTTTTTCTCTGGAATTTCCTTTTCCTCATCGAATCCCTGGCGCCTTTTTCTCATTTTCTTCTTCCAGCAGCGCTGGCTGTTCTTCCTCTTTCTTCGTCGTAGGGTTGGTTCAGAAATCTTGGGCCGAGGCATTTGGGTTCTAAATGGGTTGGGCCGGATCAGGCGGGCTTCAAACGTTAATACAAATTTCTCTTATTGGGCTTATTCATTGGGCTTTAAGTGAACGGCCGTATAGCTTGTTATTTGATGTTTGGCTTTTTTGACAAAATTGGGCCTAATGCATTTAGTCGTTGGACATGTGTGATGGACCGAGTCATTTGGGTTCTAAATTCCTAATTAACAGATTCGGTATTAACACATTCGGATTTTTTTATGTAATTCCGACCTATTTGCATGTCATGAAAATTTGAAATTTGTTGAGAGTTATTTGTTTTAACCGCTTCTACATATGCAATATTTGGATCCAATGATTAATTCTTAGCAATGATTAATTTTGTAATGTTCGCAGTTATTGCCTAGTGGGACTTTCCTCTCAATCAGAAGCTTGATGGATTTATTTGTGATGATGTTTTTAGTATCTGTTCTGATATTATTTTTTATGTGTATTTGATTCTTCACCTAGTGTGATTGATTCAATTAAGTGAGACATGTAATGTTTGGACGTTTTATTATCTGAATAAAGTTGTGTGGTAATGTACTGAATTGACTTTTTAATTTTTATTATTGGCAGTATATCGATGCTACCTAGTTTTGAAGAAATTCATAATTCACATTCCTCAAATTCAAATGTCACAAGCGGCTACTTCAAAAACCGAATCAATTTATCCTCACAACATGGCAATTAATTAAGAATTAACACAATATTTTCGGGGATAATCACCAAAACTGCCCCAGTTTTGGTGTGCACTCACTGATCCAATCTCGCCTAAGGTTGCTTTGAGTCCACTGTATCCGCCACTTCTTGTCAAATTATTGCAACCCTTCCAAGATAACATATGAATGGGACGCCCCAATGCATAAAACATCAATTTAAAATTCATTAACCCATTCTTCGGGTTCATCCTCAAATTCATCCCAAAAAATCAACAAGATCATTATCAATGGGATCATCAAACTGAAAGGCTTCTTCATCCGTGATAAATTTATTGGTAAAATCATCCACATGATCAGTAATAAGATCTAATAAAATTTGATCACGGATTTGGGAAAATAGTGCTATTTCAAGAATATGCTTGCGTAGATCGAATGATAAATTAAAATGATGAAATATACGCAAACATTCTATTTTGACAGAATCAGCATTTAGAATAGGATAACTCCAAGAACGCTCAAAATCATTCCCATAATGAACGACAACATTAATCTGTTCGTTTTCTAATTCAAGATAAAGATGATTGGTTTTTGTTTGGGAAAAATGATTGTCAAAGATGGGGGTTGAAAACCTTTGTAGAATATTTTGAAGTGAAGTGGATGTCATTTAGACACGAAAGAACCAAGTAGGAGGACTTTAATGTAGGAAGGTGAGTGAAATCAAGAGCAAGACATCAAATGATACCTGTGTGACAGTGATATTGGGAGGAATAATTGTCACAGTTAGCGGAGACAGTGAGATGAGGTGATAAATGGAGGAGACGGACTACCTTCAATTTCCTAACCAAAAAGCCCCAATTCTTCCCTATCAAGACTCACGACCAATTCTCTCTTTTTTCTCCAATATTTGCTCTCCGATTTTTTTTTTTTTTATCAGGCCTCCAAAGGATTCTTCCCCATTTTCCAGAAAGGGGAATATATATAGGATGGTAAGGATGAAGTTGAAAATTATTTTAGGCAAAAAGGAAAAGATGAGTGGAAAAAATGTGAGTAGGTGTTGAAAAATGAATAAAGAGGTATTGAAAAATGTGAGGGTTGTTTGTTTGAAAAATGAATAAAGAGAAAGAGGTGTGGAAAAATGTGAGAGTTGTTGTTGAAAAGAGGTATTGAAAAATGTGAGAGTTGTCGTTGAAATGGAGTTAGTATTCGAAAAATGAGGTGGGCTTTTGTTTGAGTTTTGGATTGGGCTTGATTTTGTATTATGAAATGGTCTGGGTCGATTTTAAATTGGGTTTGGTTTTGAGTTATGAATTTGGGGTAACTTTGGTTTGGAAAAAAATCCGGGTAATGATTTGGGTTCAAGTTGAATAACGGGTCAGAGTTTTTCTTTTGGCTGAATCATTCACGGTAACGAATGGGACGCACCAAAAACTGCCCCAGTTTTTGTGCGCATTTCAAATTAGTGTCATCAAACCTAAACGCTATAAAATCTATTATGCAATTACGACCCTATCAATACGAGACAATTTGACAACCCGTTCTGAGACAATTCACAATCCAACAGACTCATGTCTCCACTATCCTTCTCCAAATAATCGGAAGTCTAATCTTGCATTTGAATCAAATGAATTTTTTTTTATTTTCCTTTATCGACCATCTAATTCATTAACAGACCGAGTTATTCTTTTAGTTATGCTACTTCTAGACTCAGTTAGTGTTTACGTTCTGGTGAGGCGTGATTGCGAGCAAGCGTTATAGTGGTGGCCGTAACTTTGTCATGTGCAAATGAAAAACTTTTATCAGATTTAAAGGATGCAAAAATATGATGAAAAATGTGTAATGAAGGGAGTCTTGAACCATATTGAATTTTAAGAAATTATCCATAATCCATACATCTCATCAATTTCAACGTTTATGAGCAAATATTACTCTTTCAACTCAACTGACACAGTTTTATGGTTTCTAGATAATGGCTCAATTTCGATAGTGCTCAAGATTCTCATGCATGCAATGCAAATTAAAAATAATGTAAAAGTGAACAAGATCAAGAATATATACAAAAATATATGTACAAACAGAAGCAACGTATATAAAAACTCTATATGTACATCGAAACATCTCATGTAAAAAAAACATAATCATATATACAACAGAGTAAAACATTTTTTTTTAAATGAAAGAGGTAAAATCATATATGTGTAAGCAAGATAACATATGTATATATACAGTAAAACAAAATATCATATATACAAACTAAATAGAATCACGTATATACAAGCAGAACGACAATATGTATTACACAGTAAGGTTAGAAGTAGTTTCCTGTGTCCTATAACTCTATGGTCATCGGTTATGGACAATCTAGGCTCCCGACTTATTCCCCCGCCAGTGTCCATTGCTGGAATAGCCTGGGTCCCTCTTAATAGAGGAGTGGGTCGAGTGAGGATTTTTCGCGAGCCTGCACGGGGATTGAAATCCCTCGAAGGTCTCGTTTACTCCATCATCTCCTAAGGGTTTTGAGCCCGAGTTGTTGGACTCATGAAAAGGTGTCGTGCAAAATGTGTGAGGACAATAATATAAAAAGCTCAAAACATATCTACAATCAACATTTTTTGAAAAGAAGAAAATAATAACAAGAACATATCAATCAAAATTTTAGGAAAATAAAACACCAAATGTATTTAAAACAAACAAAATCAAATAATGGGATAAGAAAAACTAAATTTAATTGGCCCAACTCACTAGTTTTTTTTTTTTTTGAGAAATATATATACATTTTAAAAACTAGTCGTGCCCAGCAGAGTCGCCAGCTGTCGCAACCGGTTTTGCGAGAGAATTTTTTTTTTAAAAAAAGAGTCGCCACCAATTGTAATATGTGCAATTGGTCACCGATTAAAAATAATTTGGTCTGCGAAAAATCCAGAGAAAATGGGTAAGTGAGTTTGTTACGTATGGGGAAGGTGTGAGGCACCCCACAACGTCTGTTTTAAAACAGTTGCTAATTTAACTTTTATTATCCCACTAAAAGATTTTTAAGAAAAATTAATTATGACAGGAATCATATATTGAGTAAAATAATTATACAAAAATATATTGAAATAAGATAAAAATAAGTTTGATAAAAACTATGTTAAAATAAAATAATTTTAGGAACATAAAAATTATATTGAAAGTCTAATGTTGAGATTCACAGAATTTTTCCATCCAATGGTCCAATTTCTTAGAAGCACTCTCACCTCAAGAATTTTTCCGAGGGTGCATCTGATGCGTTCCCCGAATCAATTCCATCGTAGGTAAAGATTCTCGATATAACTTTTATACACCACAAAAATATACAATATAAATTTTGAAAAAGCATAAAATATAAAAATAAAAATAAAATAAGAATAAGAATAAAAAAATAAAACAAAAATAAATAAATTTGAAATAAAAATAAAATGAAAATAAAAATAAATATAAAATGAAAATAAAATTAAAATGAAATTAAAATTAAAATGTTGGGAACCGAGTTTGGAGGATTATACGATATGAATTATCGCAAATCCCGACTCAAATGTACTAACACTTAAATCACATAATTAACACGTAAATCAAATAACACAGAAATGAGCCGCAACAGAGAATTATGAAAAAGAAAGAAATAAGAACTCACAAACCTCCCCAGAAAACTGAAACAACAGAAGACGGAAACAACCCAGGAAACCTCAGAAAACAGAAAACCGAAACCATAGAAGAAATCCCCGGAAAACCAGAAAACTGAAACCAACAGAAGAAATTAAAAGAAGAAGAAAACCTAATTCTCCTCACTCAAATCCCATGGACAGAAACCCTAGCCGAATTTAACAGCCCTTCAAACCGGAACTAACCAACCCCCCCCCCCCCCCCCCCCCGAGCAAAATCAAAACCAACAGAGGCCAGCAACCCAGAAAATCTTTCCATTTCGAAGGTCCCCTTTTCCAGAAAACAGAAACAACGAAAAACCACCCAGAAAATCGAAGCCACCCGAGACAGCCCCCTCTAGAAAACCGAAGCAACCAAAAGACTAAAAAGAAACAAATCGAAAGAAAAAAAAAGTCCCCAAACTCTAAAAAACCCGAGCCCCCTGGCTTTCCCCCCCCCCCCTTTCCGGAAAAGCCTTCCACCTCCATTTATAACCGAAGCACCGAATCCTCCACTCCTGAAATCAACAACATCCGCTCTAATCGTCAACCCTAACCCCCTTTTGTTTGAATTTTCGATACCCTCTCTCTCCTCTGGCATCCGTTTTTCTTCCTCCCGTTGGTTCCGGTCGGACGACACTGTCTCTCTCTCTCTCTCTCCTCCGTTTTCTATTCTGCCTTTCATCTCTCACGTTTCCTTCTCTCTCCCTGCTTCTAGAATTAGGGCTAACTAAATGTGGCGGGCCGGGCTTCATCAATTAAGGTTTGTGCTGGGTTATGGTGACAAACGGGCCTGCTAATTTGGGCCATCAATTGGGTTAAAATAGTTTGGTTTAAATTATATTATGGGTCAGGCTTCTTGTTTGGGCTTAAATGATTGATCAGGGTAATATTTTAGGTTCCAATTGGGCCAGAAAATTTTAAACATTAAAGTTTATCGGGTCAATTAATCAAATCAACTAAATTCGAATTTTAAATTCGAACTCTAATTTTTGTCCAAGGTTAACTCCAATTTAGCCTATATGTCGGGCTTTATTATTATTTGCATTTTTTGGATTTTTTCTTAGCTAGTTTTAAGCCAAAATTGGGGTACAACACAACTTTTGAGTTTTTCTATCATTATGCGATTGTTTTGATATTTTTCATCTAATTGGAACCACATTATCTTGTAGCTGCACACTAAAAAGAGAAATAGACTTAACTCAGAGATTGAACAACTCGGTGTATGTTCAATTCAATGCAAAACTTATCTCTAAGAAGCAAAGAGTGAATAATGACAAAGATGTTCTTCAAGCGGATGATTGTACTAAAGCTAAACATTGGTTGGTTAATGGTGTAGATTATGAGAGTGATGTCGATCCCGTGACTGGAGCAACATGGGAGGTACTTGATCACGTGGTGGGAGCGGATGAAATGCTTCAACCTAGGAGGAGCACTAGGAATATAAGAGAAATTGAAGTTGAATAGTTTGTGTAGGAGGAGTCATCAGACGAAGATGATGGACTTGACTTTGAGTCCGATGAAGAAATAGATATGCCTCTAGGGGAGGAGCATAATGATATTTTTGAGAATGAGGCTTGAAGCCTCGAACTTAAACTTGGATGGATGATATATTGAATTATCGATAAGTTATGCACTTATGATCCTTTTATTTTTGTAATTTGTGTGTGAAATGTTGGATTTTAATGGATTTATGATTATGATCACACGATTTTTATTTGAGCTTGGTGCTTGAATGAATGTATTTGAATTTTGAACTTCAACATATGATTTATGATTTTTTTAAAAAAATTTGATTGATATATTGATTGGATATGTTTTCATTTATTTGTGTTTTTACACACACACACATATATATATATATATGATATGTATTGAATATATGTATATATTATTTAAGAAAACTCAAAACGATTAATCTGATTAATCGCCGACTAGTCCCCGATTAATCCAATTAATCCCTAGTCCCCGCGAACCACTTAGCGACTAACTAGCGATTTTTACAACCTTATCTTTACGTATGTTTAGATGGTAGGGTATGGTGAGGTCAATGGTGTCATTTATGATTTTCAATATGTGCAAAATAAATTATCTGATGATTAATTTCTGATGAAGGTGAATTGGTGAAATAATACAGATGAATTAAATAAAATTGGAATATTTTTCATGAATTCTAAATGAAAAAATAATTTTACGAGAACATGGATTATTGAAATTAGAGTCAAAATAGAACTACTATGAATTTTTGGAGTAAGAGTTAGAATAGAAAATAAATCATAGGCAATGAAAAAATTGTAAATAAAGTTGGGTTGCATGCAATTAGTACGTGGTATTTATTATAATTTTTAGTGTGTGTACTAATATGTGTTAACTGAGATTAAAATATTTTTCATAAAATTCTATATAGAAAATAAAAATTATGGGCACAAGAATCGTCGGAATTAGAGTTAAGATGAAATTCTTATGGATTCTAGAATAGGAAAGTTAATGGCAAAATTGTAAATTACGTAGGATTTTTAATGTAAATAATTGGGAAGGATAGGGGTAAAATAGTAAAACTAAAATGACAGATATTCAAATTAAAAATTAAAATAATGGGACGCACATATCACGAGGTGGGGGAAAAACCTAGTCCTAGCGCACACTGTAGAGAGGTGGCGACAGAAACACCCCTTTGTACTGTCAGCGACAAATCGCGAAACGGCTGACATGGGGAGAACCATCTTGGTACGGGGAGTTCAAGGAGGTCATTTTTGGATGGAACTGAATCGGTTTAGGTCGTCAATATTGAAGGAGTTGAAGCTCACGGGTCGAGACCATTGACGCCGAGATATGCTAATCTCCGGCTACTTTTTAGGTAAAGAATCACGAGAATGAATCACGTTGTCATGACTAGTCGATTGGTGTCAGGCGTGACCCTCACCACGCTACTATAGGCGATGACCCTCCTTTGCCACCAAATGGGTCTAGTAGGACTCGGGTAGGGAAAAAGAAGGGTAGAATCAGGTCTAGCCAACTCGATTGGTACTGGACCAACACTTTGACCGGTCTATTTCAATTTGATGCAGAATTTAAGATAAAAGAATTATTTAAATAAATTTAAGATAAATGATTTAAATAAATGTTAATAGATATAGGTGTTAATATTAATTTCACGAACAATATTTCACAGTTGAAATTGTTGGAATTACGAAAATGTACAAAGGTAAGTAATATCCAACTGTATACACTGCGATAAATGTGTTGGTTATGATATAACTGTGTAAAAAGTGTTGTTTGATTGCATTGATTGATTATCTTGGAATTATGATATTTCATACACGATGATGCAACTGTATTATGGAATACTGAGATGATTGTTTGTTAATGTTATTTTTGAATGGAATGTGATGTGAAATTATAATGTTTATGAAACTAATGTTTCTTTTTTTGTTCTGCACAAAACATGACATACACGACATGCACATAAGGATAAAATGTTTTACGGACTGGGTACTATTGCTTCAGAGGGGGTATATGTTGAGGTTATGTTGACTGGAAAGGAAATTTTTTATTGATTGGAAAGTGTTCTTTAGTAGAACACTAAATTAAAGAAAATTTCGACCGATTTCTCTGTAGCAGTGTATCTAGGTTAAGGCCCAAGTACTGAAAAAAGGATTTAAGTGGCTAGCTGCTCCCTAAAGATACGATCATGTGCATTCATGCATAGAGATTACTTGCTGGGCCTCTGCTCACTATGTTCCGTGATGCAGGTTATGATCTCTTAGATAATTATGCTGACTTAGGAGTTGATGGTGTCGCCGTAGCTCTATGAAGAATATGCTCATGTGACGGAAGCTAATTTTCATGGAAGATTGATTAATTAAGTATTAAATTTATTTATGTACTTACAGCTAATAGCTTTGATGTATGGTAATAAGTGTAGATTCAAAAACAAGGATGAAAAGTGCAAGATTCACAGTGGCATACTTAGAAGATATTAATTGGATGTTACTGCTTTTTTGAAATATATAAGATGATACTTTTCTTTTAGATCAGGTTATTTTAATTAATTTGGTGAAATCGTGTATTGAAGTGGATCTGTATTAAATGTAGGGTGAATTTATACCATAATATAGGTAGCGTTATGGACTACGAGCCCGAGAATTAGGGTTTCGTGGGACATGACGTTACAATAAGTGTTGGAAAACAAAAACTCATAGAAACATATAAGGAACATATATATGTAAACAATGGAAAAACATATTTCAACATTTTATTATCAATTATAGATAATCATAGCATGATCTATGCAATTAAGCTGTTACTAAATTATGGTACCTAGCATCCTTTTGAATTGATCTCCAATTAATTTAAGAACAATGAGTGGGTTGGTCGGATTAATTCAAAGCTCAATCTAGCAAATCTTTCACCGTATGCACCAATTCCCAAACTTGAATTAAGAGTGTGGACTCCTTACACTAAGAACCTAAAGAAATCAAAAACCAAAATTATGAAAATGATTATAGAATCAAGAGGTCAACTGGTGTCTCAAGACTTCTAGAAAAATACACACACAAGGTGTGTATATATAAGGTTGGCCACCCTTAGGGTTTTCTCTGTAGGTGCCCACCTCTCCTAAATCTCATACTTTACCTCAAATTATATCTGAGCCTTTCGTTATAATTGTTCATTAAAATCTTCACGTCCAGTTATAAAAACCCGTCAATTAAATATACCATTGACATATAAGATTTAATTGACATCTTTAAATTTTTTTAAGTTTACCGCTTAACTTATTTGAATGTGTCAGATTAATTAAAATTCACCTAGATGGTTTTAACACAATCTCAAATCATATAAGCATTCTCAATAGGGTATCATCAATCCATGATTGAACGTGAATTTTATTAACAAATTATTTTCCATCCTATGTACACTTAGTGCGGTAACCCAATTCATTTAGTGTATATTGGCTTGTTCTAAAAGACTTCACTCTTTGATAAATCAAATTCTCATACATTAAATGCATATATACCAATAATTTTAATAAATTAAGATGATGAACAATTCCATAATGTCAATGTGAGTGTACAATTTTAATTTCATATAGTCATACTTGAAAAATTGACTCACACGTAGTCCCGATTAATACACTCCAAGTGTACTAATATAGTAAGTTAAAGTTATACCATTTTACGTAACTAAGATAGGTACACTGAAATACTATACCACAACCATGTTGATGGTTCGCCCAATTCCATCTTAGCTGTAATCATTTACTTATATTCGATAGGAACTTACGAATTTATCTTTCTTGTGTAAGTCAAATTATACACACCAATTTATATAACATATAAAATAAAAGATGCTTATGTCAATATTTCATTTTTCATATTAAATGATAAACATATTTTATTCAAATAAATAAAGTGAATATTTCATTTTTCGTATTAAATGATAAACATAATTTATTCAAATAAATAAAGTGAATTTTAATATTACATAAAATAATGGTATTTGGCATACTATGGTTATCAATAAGAAATTAATTTGAATTGATTTGATTAATTTTATAAATATTTTAATAGAATAAACCAATTATTAGAAAAAATTTAATTAACATAATTTTACTATCTAATAAATATAAAGGTTCCTAGTGTAACTATCCCAAATAAAACAAATCATCAAGTTCGAGAAGCATATTTTTTAGTTGTTTCCCAAAATTTGTAAATTAACAAACCTTGAATTATATGGCAACTAATCAAATCCTAATTATGGTACTAGCGCAATGTGAATAGGAATGTGTGCTTTGGAATTAATTTGAAATTTTATAAAAGTTTACAATCATATTAGGCTTGTGTTTGGTAGAGCTGAAATAAGAGCGTATAAACTGTTAAATTACTACTAAGGATATTTAAAGTACTAATAGAGGTATTAAGCTGTACACCTTTCCCATGAGTATTGAAGCATAAATGAAGTACGTATAAGCTTGTGAGTTTAGAAAAGAAGCATAAATCTCTATTATGCTCTACCAAACTGGGATTGTATGAGTTCTTTTTTTCTTTTCTTTTTTTTGTAGCTAATTTTGTAAAAAAAAAAGTATTTTTTAAATAAAAATAAAAATGGGGGAGTAAGTCCTCATAGGCCAACATTCATTCCATAATGTCAAAGTTCCGAGCGCCTTGAATATTATACAAAATCATAATATAAAATTACTTAATTTAAAAATATAAGAAAATATTATGTTTAATTTTCAAAAAGAAAGAAGGATGATATAAATATTTTACTATTAACATTCTCACGCTCTTTATACGTTAAACCCAAACTTATAGGCATAACCCAAGCCACGACCTTAACCAGGCAGAATACAACCTGCAGAGCAATTTTAAGTCCAAAATAGAACCCACGCCAAATCGAGACAGATAAAAACATAACAAAATCAAAATGAAAAGCACAGCCAAGGAATGCAAAAGGATACTTCAGACCAGGATCGCAGTAGCAGAACTTGCGCAACGAAGAAGAAACTCGCAGCTAAGAAGCTCGATCGTTATACTCGTTGAATTATGAACTAAATGCCCCGTAAATAACAAATTTCGCCATTAGTGGCATGTTGGACTCCGTTGGCCTGACCCTCCATATAATAAGTAAGTGATACCTGAAACGTGGTGTTTGGTGATGTTGTAACATTGATCATTGGTCATCATCGTTGGAAGCTCGTTAAGAGGCACCGGATCAAGGTTGCCATCATTGATCGCTACTCTTAAGTCGTTAACATAACTTGCCTTGTCTCTTCCCTCACCGGCAAAGTAGCCGGACCCCATATCTGTCCGAGTGGGTGTACCTTGGGGTTCGGCGTTTGTCACCAGACCACCCCAAGTAACGTGTTTGACTGAACTTTGCATGTGATTAAAGAGAGTGGCTGGCCAATACCCCAAGTCTCTATCATTATACATCAACCACCAATTTTCATCCCTTGGATCCTAATTAAGTTAACCACCGAAATTATGTGAATAGGTTTACAATTGCATGTGGATTAATGCATCAAACCAACCAAATTAGCTTTTAGCTATTAATTACCAGTCTAATTTCAAGTTCGAAAGCATATTGTGTTCCCTCATAAGTTGATGTCGTGTCATATGCACCTCCCACTACAGTATGACCACTTGTTTGTACAAATCCTGGACAACGAGTATCGTAACATCCTGTTGCCCGATCTGCATCTGTCTGTGTGTAATTTTGAAGAAATTAGATTAATGTGTATGTAAAAGTTTTTAAGAAATAAATCATGTTTATAATAATGCACAAACTTACGGTCCAATATATGAAGAATCGTGTTATTGTGTCACCATAGAGTTGATGATTTACCTAAGTGGCAGAGAAGGAAAATATTTTTGTAGAACATATATTTTATCACTTGAAATATGATATATCTTAATTTTATTAAAAATAAATTAATACTGACTTGTCATCCAATTTCAATAGTATTAAAACTGTCCTTTGGTCCTGATATGACCGATATCTGGGAAACACTTATGCTACCTTCATCAACCCTTGGATTCCACACATTTATCACTCCTTTAACGCTCTTCACACTTTTTGCTACACCATTTATGTTTCATGATGCAGAGTAGGTAGCTATTGCGTACTTTGATCATGCAACCAAAATAAATAAATAAAGGTACAATTAATATTATCTAGGTGACAATAATAATAATAATCTCTACAGAATTAAATGATTGATTGCATGCAAGTACCATTTTGTTAGAGTGTCTCGTAAGTTGATGATAGATAGAATGTTTCTTGTTTCCAAATTTAGATACAAAATTGTATCTCATAATATCATCTATAGTGATTCGACGCATAGGAATACTGCCCTTAGGACATCTTGTACCATTTTTGTGCCAAACTTGAGATATTGTATTAGTCCTCCCACTCTTCGACTCTTCCTCATTCATTGTCATCCATTCTTTAGGCATTCTCTGTCAATTAGTTTAAATAAAAAATACTTATTAAAATCATCACACAAAAAAAACTATATATCTACTAATAGTTTTATTACCTGAATTTTATGATTCTTTAGAAGAGGGTGATCAAAAGCTGGTTGCTTTCTTTTATCAATACAATCAATGAGATCTCCATCTAAACTCTTCATATATGGATCAAGTGTTAAGGTAATTCTCTTCAACTACAGTAAATGACAATATATATATATGTTCTTTACACATAGATAACAATAACTGAATAAGTATAATTTTCTTAATATACAGTTACCTCTATAGTTAGGAGAGCGGGCTTGTTCATCATTTTCAAAGCCATGATAGCTTCTTCATATTTACTCTGGTTCAGAGATAAACCAGAAGTAGTTTCTTCAACGACGAGGAATACCAACAAAGAAAAAATTAACAACTTCATTAGGTATTTTGACTTCGGTGAATTAATTTGAGAATATTACTTTGAGATAATCAATATGCTGGTCCATATATATATATATGTAGTATTTGCGAATTGTCATTATACAAAACTGATCGATTCGTTCAAAGTTTCCTATTGATCACACATTTGGAACTTTATTGCCTGCCCACAATGGGAAGATGAATCCAATAAACAGCAAGAATTTTACCCTTTACTATCGACTCTCGTATATTATTGAATCTGACACATAAAAAGATGGATCAACGGCAAATATTAAACTTTATTGTCTACACAAATATGGGATGAAGTATCCAATAAACGGCAACTTTATTTTATGCAGAGATAACTTCGTAGAATGTCATGCATGCATAGATAACTTCGTAATCATATAAATAAATCTCAAAAGAACATTAATTAAACGCGAAATTCATCGATAAGTCAATTAATAAAAATGTGTATTCTATTAACTAGTTTTAACTTTTGAATATTCCAATATATCTTTCAAATAACTATGGACAAAACTACCCTTAATCTAATAAATCCTCATGCGCATGACATATGCTGACATCATCAATTTTTTTTTTAAAAAAATATTTTTATAACTCAAAATACATGTCTCATTTTTTTTAATTATTTGGTGATAAGTCCTTTATATTCCGTTTAGTCCTTTTGAAAAGTTTTTAGCTCAATACATCTCCAATTATTTGAAATTTAACTTAATAAGGACAACTTTAAATTTTAACTTTAATTAATGACAATTTTAACCTGCCCTCATTTAAATCTATCCTTATTCTTATTAGTATATGATTGTTCTTTATTTAAAAAATAATTATTATAATAAAATAAATATAAATACAATCCCAGAAATTCGGGTGAAAATCATGTATTTTATCTATATTTTTTTAAAGATAAACTAATATTTTCACTTTTGATGAATCAAAGTGTAGAGTAGATTAACCAAAAAAAATTTCTTTCCCAAAAATCAAGTGAACTCACATCCACAAAATTTACCTGACTTAGTAATCTGTGCATATGCATTAGAATCTGTGAATCACTATATTATCAAAATCAACAATAAAACAGTTGTACATAAATAACACGTTATTCAATACAAATATCAATATTTTATTATATTGGTCACTAACAACAAAAGCCAACAACTTACGAGAATAATATCATAATAAAACTCAATTCATATTTCAAACAAAACCAAATACCAGAACAATGTCTAGCTGTTTTGTTGACTTTTGCGAAAATCCTCTGAATTTTGGGTAAGAAATCATCTGAATTTTGGGTAAGAAATCCTCTGAATTTTTTTGCATAATTTCAAAAACTCTTCTGAATTGTTTTGCTGGGTTTTGTAAAATCCTCTGAATTCTTGACAAGTTTGAGAAATTCTCTGATTATCTAAATTTTTTGTTCTTTTTTTTTGTTTGATTTTGATGAATCATCTTAATTGTTTATAGAAAATTTAGAGGATTTCCAGTAATAGGATATAAAGTTCAAGGTTTTGAGATTTAAGATATTAGAGTTTAGTGTTTAGAGTTTAGGGTATAAGGTTTTGGGGTTTAGGAGATTATAATTTATTAAGGACTTAAGGTTTAGGGTTTAAAGTTTAGGAATATAAGTTAGTAAAATTTTATGATTTTCTTCTTATTTTTGTAAATTTTTCTTAATTATTTATAAATTTTTTTGTTCGAAATTAAAACTAGAATTGTTAACATTCAAAGGATTTATGGTTATAATTTTTAATGTTTAATGTTTAAGAGTCTAGAGTTTAGAAGATTTTAGACATTAGTGTTTATTGTTTAGGATTTTGGGATTTAGGGTTTTGAGGTTTAGGATTTAGAGTTTCGGGTTGTTTTTTGTTTGATTTTCAAAAATTCTTATAGTTTTTGTTATGTATTTTATGAATCCTCTATTTTTTTTATTTTTTTTTGCTATTTCAAAAATTCTTCTAATTTGTTTTGGTAAATTTTGTGAAATCTTCTAAATTTTTGAGAAGATTGTGAAATCCTTTGAATTTTTGATTCTTTTTTGTTTGATTTTCAAAAATTCTATATTTTTTTGATATATTTTTATGAAATCATCTGAATTTTTTTGCTTAATTTTGAAAACTCTTTCGATTGGTTTTGGTAAGTTTTGATAAATGCTCTGAATTTTAGATAAGTTTGAGAAAAAACTTGAGTTAATTTTGAGGATTTGATGAATGAACATTGAAACATATCGATCATGAGTCTAGCTCATTGTAAAGAAATCATATTGATTATGAATCTTTTTTTAAAAAAAAAAATCCAACTTATATTTTGAGTGATAAAACTGTTTTAAAGTTTTTAAAAGAAAAAAATAAAAAAGAATATAATGATGTCAGCATATGTCATACACATAAGAATTTATTGGAATAAATGTAGTTTTGTCCATAATTATTTAAAGGATGTTTTGAAATACTAAAATATTGAAGGTAGTAAATGGAATACACATTTTTATTAAACGAGTTATTTGTGAATCTTTAAAAAAAAACTATATAGATTCAAAATCAGAACAAAACACTCTTTCCAATAAAACCCATTATCGATATGTTTAAATATTCATTCGTCAAATCCTTTGAATTAAATAAGAGAATCTCTCAAACATATCCAGAATTCAGAAAATTTGTCAAAACTCACCCAAACAAATCAAATAAATTTTGAAAATTAAGCAAAAAAATTCAGATGATTTCCTAAAATATAACAAAAAATTATAGAATTTCTAAAAAAAACTCAAAATTGTCCAAAATTTAGAAGATTTCAAAAAATTCACCAAAAAAATAAGAAGAATTTTTAAAATTGAGCAAAAAAGTTCAGAAGATTTCATAAAATATAACAAAAAAATTATAAAATTCATGTAATTCAAACAAAAATAATCCAAAACTCTAAACCCTAAACTCTTAAGCCCCAAAATCCTAAACACTAAATCTTAACCCTTAAATGGAAGGAAATGATTTTTAATAATCCACAGAGGAAAAATTCAAAGAATTCTGGGTTTATATATATATCAATTTTCTTATGTGCACTTAATCTTCTGGGGTGCAAGGCATTTATTCAAAAATTTTGAAAATTTTATTTTTGTGATCGATCGATTATAAGAATCTAATAACTTGTTTTTTGGTCGAAACAAAAATCAAATGAATATGAAAAGTGGATGAAATATTTTGTGTTTTATATCCAACAATCTAGAATTATCATGCACTTTTCATGTTGAATTTGTTTTTTTGTTTCGAACAAAAAATATATTATTTGATTCGTATAACCGATCAAATACAAAATAAAATTTTCAAATTTTTTGAAAAATTTGAAAAATGTATTTCGCCCCAAAAGATTAAGTGCACATAAGAGAATTGCATTATAAATTATTTTGTTTCTCAACATTTGTCTCTTAGTTTTTTTTACAAAGATTTATTGTATATCATAAGTGGAGAAGAAAAACCCCCCTCCTGGGGTTCACAACAGGGGGCTTGAAAACCTAACTCATAAAAATGAGAAAAAACACCAATAAGATTTAAAGGAAACAAAACAAAGCAATAAGATCTAAAGATACAAGCTAAGATTTCATTCTCGGGACAGGAACTCCCATCTGATCCATTTTCAGGAGCCCTTTTGCTTTTCGAGGAAAATCACTTAATCTGAATTTTTTTTTAGAAATTCTACTATTGGAGGCTTTTGTAGCCATACAGTCAGTAACCACGTTAATCTCACGAAAAACATGTTGAAAATGCACCTGACAATTCTTAATGATGATGTAAATTGTTTGTTTCAAATAGAACAAACTTCAAGGACATTTTGTAGCAGAAGAAAGAATATTAATGACCACTAAGGAATCAGACTCAATAAGCATATAATTATAACCCAAGGATAGAGCCAACATGATGCCATCATAAATGGCTTTCAATTCCGCAAAAGAAATGGCATTTTGGCCTTTGAGAATCCACCTCTAAAATTACCTAAGTGATCTCTTATAATTCCTCCACCACCTGCATGCCCTGGGTTTCCTAAAGAATTCCCATCACAATTGATTTTAACTATATTTCGGGGAGGGGGAATCCAATGGAGGATTACTGGCCTGCAACTTTTTTTTTTGCTAAGAAGGAATATTGAATAAAGTATACAAAAAAGGATCATTTAGCTGAATCTTATACTTTTTTGAGTGACTTGGTAAGCACAATCTAATTTGATCCATAGTTATAAGTATAATGACATCAGCAGATATTGCTTTATTTTCGTACCTGCATTTGTTCCTTGCCTTCCATAAGTTCTAGCAAATTGCTGCAGGAATCAACATAGAAAAAGCTCCCAAAACAGACTGTTTCCTACCAATTCTCCACCACTCGGCAAGCAAAACATTTAAAATGTCATGTCTATAGTTCAACCCAAAAATGTTAGCAAAAAATTTTCAAACCTGACAAGCACAAGAACTTTGAACAAAAATATGAGTGGCAGATTCAACATTTGAAATACTACAACAATGGCATTTTGAGGCTAAATTTATTCCCTTTCTTTTCAGGTTATCATCATGAGGGAGCTTATTATGCAGAACTTTCCACATGAAAATAGAAACTTTTGTTGGTATGGAGGGATGCCATATATAATCAAAAATAGGTATGTAAATCAAGCTCTTTCTAGAAACCTTCCAAACTGATTTAACAGTGAAATCACGATTGACATCCGGATTCCAAATCATTTTATCAGCATTATTCGTTAGAATCACATTTTCTTTAATAATTTTCTGAATCACCTCTTCAGGCAATAGAGTTCTCATGAAATTTAAGTTCCAAGCATGGTTAAAATAGTAATCCGTAATATGAATTGGCCAAGAAGGGTTAACTGAAAATCATCTGTCCAAATGTTAATATTGCCATTCCCTAAAAGGTAAGACACATTATTTTGCATTAAAGATCTAACTCTACATAGTCTTTTCCAAGAGGAAGATCCATTTGTAGGGGCAATTGAGGGATGTAATTTACTGCAAATATTTTTGGTTCATGAAAGAGTACCACATTGATTTTGAGGTTCTAAACTTCCACCACAGCCTACAATCTAAAGCTTGAATCATTTCAGAGAAACTCCTAATGCGTAATCCTCCTTCATTAAATGGTCTACTGATTTTATCCCATGAAATCCAGTGCAATCTTTTTCCAAACTCAGAGCTGCCCAAAAAAAAATCAGCACACAATATATTTAATTGATGTATTACTTTTCTTGCAGGATCAAGGACAAAAAATAGAAAGCTTGAGAAAGAATTTAGAACATGTTTTATGAGAATGAGTCTTCCGTCTGTAGAGAGCATTGTGGTACTCCAATTGAACAATTGATTTTTGAATTTCTCAATTAATTTATCAAAAAGACATATTCTTTTCCTAGCATTGGAAATAGGGCAACTTAAATAGGTCATAAGGAAGTATTTTATCTGATATCCAGTTTAAGATTTAATGATGTCAATCCTAGAAGCATTCATATACTTGGGTATCATCAATCCATGATTGAACGTGAATTTTATTAACAGATTATTTTCCATCCTATGTACATTTAGTGCGGTAACCCAATTCATTTAGTGTATATTGGCTTGTTCTAAAAGACTTCAATCTTTAATAAATCAAATTCTCATACATTAAATGCATATATACCAATAATTTTAATAAATTAAGATGATGAACAATTCCATAATGTCAATGTGAGTGTACAATTTTAATTTTATATAGTCATACTTGAAAAATTGACTCACACGTAGTCCTGATTAATACACTTCAAGTGTACTAAAATAGTAAGTTAAAGTTATACCATTTTACGTAACCAAGATAGGTACACTGAAATACTATACCACAACCATGTTGATGGTTCGCCCAATTCCATCTTAGCTGTAATCATTTACTTATATTCGATAGGAACTTATGAATTTATCTTTCTTGTGTAAGTCAAATTATACACACCAATTTATATACCATATAAAATAAAAGATGCTTATGTCAATATTTCATTTTTCATATTAAATGATAAACATATTTTATTCAAATAAATAAAGTGAATATTTCATTTTTCTTATAAAATGATAAACATAATTTATTCAAATAAATAAAGTGAATTTTAATATTACATAAAATAAAGGTATTTAGCATACTATGGCTATCAATAAGAAATTAATTTGAATTGATTTGATTAATTTTATAAATATTTTAATAGAGTAAACCAATTATTAAAAAAAATACTTAATTAACATAATTTTACTATCTAATAAATATAAGGGTTCCTAGTGTAACTATCCAAATAAAACAAAACATCAAGTTGGAGAAGCATATTTTTTAGTTGTTTCCCAAAATTTGTAAATTAACAAACCTTGAATTATATGGCAACTAATCAAATCCTAATTATGGTACTAGCGCAATGTGAATAGGAACGTGTGCTTTGGAATTAATTTGAAATTTTATAAAAGTTTACAGTCATATTATGCTTGTGTTTGGTAGAGCTGAAATAATAGCATATAAACTGTTAAATTATTACTAAGGATATTTAAAGTACTAGTAGAGGTATTAAGCTGTACACCTTTCGCATGAGTATTGAAGCATAAATGAAGTACGTATAAGCTTGTGAATTTAGAAAAGAAACATAAATCTCTATTATGCTCTACCAAACTGGGATTGTATGAGTTTTTTTTACTTTTCTTTTTTTGTAGCTAATTTTGTAAAAAACAAAGTATTTTTTTTTTAAAAAAATGGGGGAGTAAATCCTCATAGGCCAACATTCATTCCATAATGACAAAGTTACACCAAGCACCTTGAATATTATACAAAACCATAATATAAAATTACTTAATTTAAAAATATAAGAAAATATTATGTTTAATATTCAAAAAGAAAAAAGGATGATATTAATATTTTACTATCTATTAACATTCTCACGCTCGTTATACGTTAAACCCACACTTATACATTGTCATACTCGACTCACACTCACACTAACACTCTCTTTTCTTTGATAAACGGACGAATTTATTAATTGAGAAATTAGAGTAATTAAGGTAAGCACCAAAGCTAGGCACAACCCAAGCCACGACCTTAACCAGGCAGAATACAACCTGCAGAGCAATTTTAAGTGCAAAATAGAACCCACACCAAATCGAGACAGATAAAAACATAACAAAATCAAAAGCACAGCCAAGGAATGCAAAAGGATACTTCAGACCAGGACCGCATTAGCAAAACTTGCGCAATCAAGAAGAAACCCGCGGCGAAGAAGCTCGATCGTTATACTCGTTGAATTATGAACTAAATGCCCCGTAAATATATTTCAACCATACATCCATGGATAGTGACTTATGAACGCACATATAATATGCTAATAACAAATTTCTCCATTAGTGGCATGCTGGACTCCGTTGGCCTGACCCTCCATAGAATAAGTAAGTGATACCTAAATAGTGGTGTTTGGTGATGTTGTAACATTGATCATTGGTCATCATCGTTGGAAGCTCGTTGAGAGGCACCGGATCAAGGTTGCCATCATTGATCGCTACTCTTAAGTCGTTAACACAACTTGCCTTGTCCCTTCCCGCACCGGCGAAGTAGCCGGACCCCATATCTGTCCGAGTGGGTGTACCTTGGGGTTCGGCGTTTGTCACCAGACCACCCCAAGTAACGTGTTTGGCTGAACTTTGCATGTGATTAAAGAGAGTGGCTGGCCAATACCCCAAGTCTCTATCATTATGCTTCAACCACCAATTTCCATCCCTTGGGTCCTAATTAAGTTAACCACCGAAATTATGTGAATAGGTTTACAATTGCATGTGGATTAATGCATCAAACCAACCAAATTAGCTTTTAGCTATTAATTACCAGTCTAATTTCAAGATCGATAGCATATTGTGTTCCCTCATAAGTTGATGTCGTGTCATATGCACCTCCCACTACAGTATCAACACTTGTTTGTACAAATCCTGGACAACGAGTATCGTAACATCCTGTTGCCTGATCTGCATCTATCTGTGTGTAATTTTGAAGAAATTAGATAAATGTGTATGTAAAAGTTTTTAAGAAATAAATCATGTTTATAATAATGCACCAACTTACGGTCCAATATACGAAGAATCTTGTCATTGTGTCACCATAGAGTTGATGATTTACCTAAGTGGTAGAGAAGGAAAATATTTTTGTAGAACATATATTTTATTACTTGAAATATGATATATCTTAATTTTATTAAAAATAAATTAATACTGACTTGCCATCCTGTTTCAATAGCATTAAAACTGTCCTTTGGTCCTGATATGACCGATATCTGGGAAACACTTATGCTACCTCCATCAACCCTTGGATTCCACACATTTATCTCTCCTTTAACTCTCTTCACACTTTTTGCTACACCATTTATGTTTCCTGATGCAGAGTAGGTAGCTATTGCGTACTTTGATTATATATGCAACCAATCCAAAATAAATAAATGAAGGTACAATTAATATTATCTGGGTGACAATAATAATAATCTCATTGCAAGTACCATTTTGTTAGCCTGAAAAAATATATAAGAAAAAGGTACCATTTTGTTAGTGTGCCTCGTAAGTTGATGATAGAGAGAATGTTTCTTGTTTCCAAATTTAGATACAGAATTGTATCTCACAATATCATCTACAGTGATTCGACGCATAGGAATAGTGCCCTTAGGACATCTTGTCCCATTTTTGTGCCAAACTTGAGATATTGTATTAGTCCTCCTACTCTTCGACTCTTCTTTATTCATTGTCATCCATTCTTTAGGCATACTCTGTCAATTAGTTTAAATAAAAATTACTTATTAAAATCATCACACAAAAAAATGAACTATATATCTACTAATAGTTTTATTACCTGAATTTTATGATTCTTTAGAAGAGGGTGATTAAAAGCTGGTTGCTTTCTTTTATCAATACAATCAATGAGATCTCCATCTAAACTCTGCATAGATGGATCAAGTGTTAAAGTAATTCTCTTCAACTAAAGTAAATGACAATATATATATATATATATTCTTTACACATAGATAACAATAACTGAATAAGTATAGTTTTCTTAATATATAGTTACCTCTATAGTTAGCAGAGCGGGCTTGTTCATCGTTTTCAAAGCCATGATAGCTTCTTCATATTCACTCTGGTTCAGAGATAAAGCAGAAGTAGTTTCTTCAACGACCAAGAATACCAACAAAGAAAAAATTAAAAACTTCATTAGGTATTTTGACTTTGGTGAATTAATTTGAGATAATCAATATGCTTGTCCATATATATATATACTATTTGTGAATTGTCATTGTACAAAACTGATCGATTCGTTCAAAGTTTCCTATTGAGACATTTGGAACTTTATTGCCTACCCACAAACGGGAAGATGAATCCAATAAACAGCAAGAATTTTACACTTTACTATCGACTCTCATATATTGGAAGATGGATCAAAATGAATGGTATATTATTGAATCTGACCGACATTTTTTTTGTTTGAATTAAATCAAATGTTTTGAATTTATATCGAACGATCTAAAAATTTTACATTTTTTCAGTTTGAGTTTTATTTTTTGTTTCCATCAAAAATTTATGCATCGTTGGATCTGTGTTGATTTAATAAAAGAAAAATTAATCAAAATGGATCGAGCAGCCTGTTATAATATTAGAGCAGCTAGTCACAACCCACTCATGGGAAGATTCGTCAAAAATTTGAAACATTATTAATTGTTTGTCCACACATTGAAAGATGGACAAGTAAACAGGAAAATTTTGAAACTTTATTTTCTACACATATAAAAAGATGGATCAACGGCAAATATTAAACTTTATTGTCTCCACAAATATGGGAAGAAGTATCCAATAAACGGCAACAATTTTAAACTATATTTTATGCAGAGATAACTTCGTAGAATATGTCATCCATGCATAGATAACTTCGTAATAATATAAATAAATCTCAAAAGAACATTAATTAAATGCGAAATTCATTACTAAGTCATTTAATAAAAATATGTATTCTATTAACTATTTTTAACTTTTGAATATTCCAATATATCTTTCAAATAACTGTGGACAAAACTACCCTTAATCTAATAAATCTTCATGCGCATGACATATGCTGAAATCATCAGTTTTTTTTTTAAAAAAATTAAAATATTTTTATAACTCAAAATGCAAGTCTTATTATTTATTTTTTTTGAATTATTTGGTGATAAGTCTTTTATATTCCGTTTAGTCATTTTGAAAAGTTTCTAGCCCAATACATCTCCAATTATTTGAAGCTTAACTCAATAAGGATAACTTTAAATTTTAACTTTAATTAATGACAATTTTACTCTGCCCTCATTTAAATCTATCCTTATTCTTATTAGTATATGATTCTTCTTTATTTAAAAAATAATAATTATAATAAAATAAATTTAAATAAAATCCCATAAATTCGGGTGAAAATCATGTCTTTTATCTATATTTTTTAAAGATAAACTAATATTTTCAGTTTTGATGAATCAAAGTGAGGAGTCGATTAACCAAATTTTTTTTCTTTCCCGAAAATCAAGTGTACTCGCATGCACAAAATTTACTTGACTTAGTAATCTCTGCATATGCATTAGAATCTGTGAATCACTATATTATCGAAATCAACAATGAAACACTCGTACATTAACAAAACGTTATCCAATACAAATGTCAATATTTTATTACATTGTTGACTTACAACCAAAGCCAATAACTTATGAGAATAATATCATAATAAAACTCAACTCATATTTCAAAAAAACCCAAATACCTGAACAATTTCTAGCTGTTTTGTTGACTTTTGTGAAAATCTTCTGAATTCTAGGTAAGAAATCCTCTGAATTGTTTTTGCACAATTTCAAAAACTCTTCTGAATTGTTTTGCTAAGTTTTGTAAAATCCTCTAAATTCTTGACAAGTTTGAGAAATCCTCTGAGTATCTAAATTTTTTGTTATTTTTTTTTGATTTTGATAAATCCTCTTAATTTTTTATATAAATTTTTGAGGATTTTCAGTAATATGATATAAAGTTCAAGGTTTTAAGATTTAAGATATTAGAGTTTAGGGTATAAGGTTTTGCGGTTTAGGAGATTATGATTTATTATTTAGGATTTTGGGGTTTAGGAATATAAGTTAGTAAAATTTTATGATTTTCTTCTTATTTTTGTAAATTCTTCTTAATTAGTTATAAATTTTTTTGTTCAAAATTAAAACTAGAATTGTTAACATTCAGAGGATTTCTGGTTATAAGGTTTAAAGTTTAAGAGTCTAGGGTTTAGAAGATTTTAGAGTTTAGTGTTTATAGTTTAGGATTTTGGGATTTAAGAGATTAAAAGATTTTGGGAATTGTGAAATCCTCTGAATTTTTGGTTGCTTTCTGTTTGATTTTAAAAAATTCTATTTTTTAAATATATTTTTATGAAACCATCTGAATTTTTTTGCTTAATTTTGAAATTTTTTTGATTTGTTTTGGTGAGTTTTGAGAAATCTTCTGAATTCTAGATAAGTTTGAAAAAACCTCTGAGTTCATTCAGAGGATTTGACGAATGACCATTTAAACATATCGATCATGGTTCTCATTGTAAAGAGTTTTTCGTATTAATTATGAATCTATTTTTTTAAAAAAGTCCTACTTGTATTTTGAGAGATAAAACTATTTTAAAGTTTTTAAAAGAAAAAAAAATCTAGTGATGTCAGCATATGTCATACACATAAGAATTTATTGGGATAAGGGTAATTTTGTCCAAAATTATTTAAAGAATGTTTTGAAATATTAAAATATTGAAAGTAGTAAATAGAATACACATTTTTATTAAACGAGTTATTTGTGAATCTTTTTAAAAAAAAAAAACAATATAGATTCAAAATCAGAACAAAACATTCTTTCCAATAAGACTCATTATCCATATGTTTAAATATTCATTCGTCAAATACTTTGACGAATGATTTATCAAAAATCACCCAAACAAATCAGATAAATTTTGAAAATTAAGCAAAAAAATTCATATGATTTCATAAAATATATCAAAAAATTATAGAATTTCTAAAACAAAAAAAAAAGATTTCTCAAACTTGTCCAAAATTTAGAAGATTTCATAAAACTCACGAAAAAATTAGAAGAACTTTCAAAATTGAGCAAAAAAGTTCAGTAGATTTCATAAAATATAACAAAAAATATAAAATTCCTGTAATTCAAACAAAAATAACCCAAAACTCTAAACCCTAAACTCTTAAACCCCAAAATCCAAAACCCCAAAATCCTAAACACTAAATCTTAACCCTTAAATGGAAGGAAATGATTTTTAATAATCCATAGAGGAAAAATTCAAAGAATTCTGGGTTTATATGTATATATATATAGCAATTTTCTTATGTGCACTTAATCTTTTGGGATGCAAGACATTTTTTCAAAAATCAAATGCATCTGAAAAGTGGATGAAATGTTTTGTGTTTTATATCCAACAATCTAGAATTATCATGCACTTTTCATGTTGAATTTGTCTTTTTGTTTCGAACAAAAAAATATTATTTGATTCGTATAACCGATCAAATACAAAAACAAAATTTTCAAATTTTTTGAAAAATTTGAAAAATGTATTTCACCCCAAGAGATGAAGTGCACATAAGAGAATTACACTATAAATTATTTTGTTTCTCAACATTTGTCTCTTAGTTTTTTTTTAAAGATTTATTTTATATCATAAGCGGAGAAGAAAAACCCTCCTCCTAGGGTTCACAATGGGGGGGCTTAAAAACCTAACCCATAACAATGAGAAAAAACACCAATAAGATTTAAAGGAAACATAACAAAGCAATAGGATCTAAAGATACAAGCTAGGATTTCATTATCGGGACAAGAACTCCCATCTGATCCATTTTCAAGAGCCCTTTTGCATTTCCAGGAAGATAACTTAATCTGAAAAACAAATTAGAAATTCTACTATTGGAGGCTTTTGTAGCCATACAGTCAGCAACCGCGTTAATCTCACGAAAAGCATGTTGAAAATGCACCTGACAGTTCTTACTGATGATGTAAATTAAGTAGGATTTTTAATGTAAATAATTAGGAAAGATAGGGGTAAAATGGTAAAAGTAAAATGACAGATTAATTTTCAAATTAAAAATTAAAATAAAGGAATGCACATATCACGAGGTGGGGGAAAACCTAGTCCTAGCGCATACTGTAGAGAGGTGGCGACAGAAACACCCCTTGGCACTGTTAGCGACAAATCGCGAAACGGCTGACATGGGGAGAACCATCTCGGTGCGGGGAGTTCAAAGAGGTCATTTTTGGATGGAGCTGAATCGGTTTATGTCGTCAATATTGACGGAGTTGAAGCTCACGTGTCGAGACCATTGATGCCGAGATATGCTAATCTCCGACTACTTTTTAGGTAAATAATCACGGGAATGTACTCACCTTGTCATGACCAGTTGGTGCCAGGCGTGACCCTCACCGCGCTACTATTGGCGATGACCCGCCTTTGCCACCAAATGGGTCTAGTAAGACTCGGGTAGGGAAGAAGAAGGGTACAATCAGGTGTAGCCAACTCGGTTGGTAGTGGACGAACACTTTGATCGGTCTATTTCAATTTGATGCAGAATTTAAGATAAAAGAATTATTTAAATAAATTTAAGGTAAATGGTTTAAATAAATGTTAATGGATATGAGTGTTAATATTAATTTCAGGAACAACATTTCATAGTTGAAATTGTTGGAATTACGAAAATGCACAAAGGTAAGTAATATCCAACTGTATACACTGTGATAAAAGTGTTGTTTGATTGCATTGATTGATTTTCTAGGAATTATGATATTTCATATGATGATGCAACTGTATTATGGAATACTGAAATGGTTGTTTGTTACTGTTATTTTTGGATGGAATGTGATGTGAAATTATAATGCTTATGAAGCTAATGTTTATTTTTTGTTCTGCATGAAACATGACATATCATGACATATATACACGACATGCAAATAAGAATAAAATGTTTACGGAGTGGGTACTACTGCTTCAGAGGGGGTATATGTTGAGGTTATGTTGACTGAAAAGGAAAATGTTTTATTGAATGGAAAGTATTCTTTAGTAGAACACTCAATTAAAGAAAATTCCGACCGATTTCTCTGTAGTAGTGTGTCTAGGTTAGGGCCCAAGTACTGGAAAATTATTTAAATGGCTAGTTGCTCCCTAAAGATATGATCATGTGTATTCATGCATAGATATTACTTGCTGGACATCAGCTCACTATGTTCCGTGATACAGGTTATGATCTCTCAGATAATTATGCTGACTTAGGAGTTGATGGTGTCGCCGTAGATCCATGAAGAATGTGCTCATGTGACGGAAGCTAGTTTTCATGGAAGATTGATTAATTAAGTATTAAATTTATTTATGCACTTACAACTAATAGCTTTGATGTATGGTAATAAGTGTAGATTCTGCAACAAGGATGAAAAGTACAAGATTCACAGTGGCATACTTAGAGGATATTAATTGGATGTTACTGCTTATTTAAAATATATAAGATGACACTTTTATTTCAGATCAGGTTATTTTAATTAATTTTGTGGAATCTTGTATTGAAGTGGATCTGTATTAAATGTAGGGTGAGTTTATACCATAATATAGGTAGCGTTCTCGACTACAAGCCCGGTAATTAGCGTTCTGGACTACAAAGCTCAATCCAGCAAATCTTTCACCCACCGTATGCACCAATTCCCAAACTTGAATTAAGAGTGTGGACTCCTTACACTAAGAATCTAAAGAAATCAAAAACCAAAATTATGAAAATGATTAGAGAATCAAGAGGTCAACTGGTGTCTCAAGACTTCTAGAAAAATACACACACAAGGTGTGTATATATAAGGTTGGCCACCCTTAGGGTTTTCTCTGTAGGTGCCCACCTCTCCTTAATCTCATACCTTACCTCAAATTATATATGAGCCTTTTGTTATAATTGTTCATTAAAATCCTCACGTCCAGTTATAGAAACCCGTCAATTAAATATACCATTGACATATAAGATTTAATTGATATCTTTAATTTTTTTTGTGCTTACCGCTTAACTTATTTGAATGTGTCCGATTAATTAAAATTCACCTAAATGGTTTTAACAAAATCTCAAATCCTATAAGCATTCTCAATAGGGTATCATCAATCCATGATTGAATGTAAATTTTATTAATATATTATTTTTCATCCTATGTACATTTAGTGCGGTAACCCAATTCATTTAGTGTATATTGGCTTGTTCTAAAAGACTTCACTCTTTAATAAATCAAATTCTCATACATTAAATGCAAATATACCAATAATTTTAATAAATTAAGATGATGAACAATTCCATAATGTCAATGTGAGTATACAGTTTTAATTTCATATAGTCATAATTGAAAAATTGACTTACACGTAGTCCTGATTAATACACTCCAAGTGTACTAATATAGTAAGTTAAAGTTATACCATTTTACGTAACCAAGATAGGTACATTGAAATACTATACCACAGCCATGTTGATGGTTCGCCCAATTCCATCTTAGCTGTAATCATTTACTTATATTTGATAAGAACTTATGAATTTATCTTTCTTGTGTAAGTCAAATTATACACAACAATTTATGTACCATATAAAATAAAAGATGCTTATGTCAATATTTCATTTTTCATATTAAATGATAAGCATATTTTATTCAAATAAATAAAGTGAATATTTCATTTTTCATATTAAATGATAAACATAATTTATTCAAATAAATAAAGTGAATTTTAATATTACATAAAATAATAGTATTTAGCATACTATGGCTATCAATAAGAAATTAATTTGAATTGATTTGATTAATTTTATAAATATTTTAATAGAGTAAACCAATTATTAAAAAAAACTTAATTAACATAATTTTACTATCTAATAAATATAAGGGTTCCTAGTGTAACTATCCCAAATAAAACAAAACATCAAGTTGGAGAAGCATATTTTTTAGTTGTTTCCCAAAATTTGTAAATTAACAAACCTTGAATTATATGACAACAAATCAAATCCTAATTATGGTACGAGCGCAATGTGAATAGGAACGTGTGCTTTGGAATTAATTTGAAATTTTATAAAAGTTTACAATCATATTATGCTTGTGTTTGGTAGAGCTGAAATAATAGCATATAAACTGTTAAAATTCTCACGCTCTTTATACGTTAAACCCACACTTATACATTGTCATACTCGACTCATACTCACACTCACACTAACACTCTATTTTCTTTGATAAACGGATGAATTTATTAATTGAGAAATTAGAGTAACTAAGGTAAGCACCAAAGCTAGGCACTACCCAAACCACGACCTTAACCAGGCATAATACAACCTGCAGAGCAATTTTAAGTCCAAAATAGTGTTGGAAAAATGGTGGTTAACCACTATTTGATCAATAATTAATTACAACTAACAGAGGTTTAGTTAAATGCAATTTAGTGGGTTCTAATCTTCAATATGAAGATTAGATATTGGAGTTGAAAGTTGTCCAAAACCATTTTTTGGTTGAATGAAAATTGACTCCAAAGTGGGCATGTTAGACATGAAATGTTATGTGCAAAATTAAGAGAAATGTGGGAATCCCACATTAAAGAATTGTGATGTATGTGATGGGTTTATAAACCCAAGCTTTTGCGATGGGCTTGCGTGTCAGTAGCCCATCTGGACTTATCATTTTGCACCGGCCCACTACCTAAGTTCATTGTATGTGGACATGATGACAATTCAAATTCAAAAATGTCCGTTAAAATTTTTAAATTCACTTTATTACTGAAATTTATTTGGCATCCCTAGTTGTAGGGTCGGTTTTAATGCTAGGCTCTAATATAAATAGAAGCATAGTGTAAGAAGAGAATACACTATGAAAATTCATTTTTCCTCTCTTCTTCTTCCTAGCTGAATTCCTTTCTGAGAGTGCTTTCAATTTTTGGTTCGAACGATCCTGCTGGTATACCTGTGTCACCTACCAGTAGAAGGGAGTGTTGTATCTTGGGAGGTGTTTGCCTGCTTTAACATTGACACCAGTGGCTGAGACATTTCACCTTAAGGAGATTTGCGGTTCGCATACCTCACTTCAATCTCTTGGTTTCATACCGATCAGAGTTTTTGGTAACATCTCTTGTTCTCTTTCAATTCATGATATATGATATATATTGTTGATTGGATTTTATCTAATTATTGAGTTGTGCAATTTGTTTGTGTTATTGATTAAAGCAATTGTTTTAGCATGACATATGAATATAGATTCCAACAATCTTAAGGTGACATTGTGCCTTAGTGCCAACCATTGAGCTGCAGCTCAATGGTTGGCACTAAGGTAAAAGGTAGTTTTTCTGTGACGACCCGACCCAGATCGATAGCCCACATCGGGCCTGCCCGGCACCGTGGCCTCACATTCAGGCTCAATGGGCCCCACCCCCAACCCATCTGGCACTTGGCAATCATGCCCTGCCCATCTAGGTAGTGGGCCGGTGCAAAATGATAAGTCCACATGGGCTACTGACACGCAAGCCCATCACAAAAGCTTGGGTGCCCTTGGCCCAAGTCTTACATCGAACACTTGGGTTTATAAACCCATCACATACATCACAATTCTTTAATGTGGGATTCCCACATAAATCACAATTCACCAGTGGCTGAGACATTTCAGCTTAAGGAGATTTGCGGTTCGCATACCTCACTTCAATCTCTTGGTTTCGTACCGATCAGAGTTTTTGGTAACATATTTTGTTCTCTTTCAATTCATGATATATGATATATATTGTTGATTTAATTTTATCTAATTATTGATGATAACATCATAAAAGGTCCACCATTTAAGTTGCGACACGTGGCAATTTACCGAGCAAGTCGCATTGCGTTCATATACAGCTCGGGAGGGGCTTATCTCGGTATACAACTGGGCGCATGTCCTTCTCGGTTAAGGTTTCCTATTTGGATAAGGACCTCTTCCATTATAACTAGGACTCCATCAAAGAGATAGATTCCCAGTTGGAGAAGGACTCTCCTCATCCTTATAAAAGGACCCCCTCGCCAGGTAAGGGAACTTAACTTTTGATTAGTTACTTCAGTCACAGTTTTAGAGCACCGACCTACATGTTCTCAAAGCTCTATTGTTTCTCATCTGACTTGAGCGTCGGAGCGCTAACGCCAGAGAACAACAATCTCTGGCCTGGCCCCCAGCTTACGTGTGCTTATCTCAGCAGGCCACATCGCAAGCCGAGGAAGTAGAAGACCTAGTTCCGGATATACTGATACGTGGCAGACCGGTTTTGCACGTCATCGGATTGGCGCCATCTTTGTGAACCTTGCTTTCCTCTTAACAAAAATTATGATTCGAACTAGGAGTAATAGGGATGAACAACATGCTGAGCCCACCGTCGCTGGAGGGAATGCCCATGCCGACCAGCTAGGTCAGCAGCAACTCCAAGATCAGCTTACTCAGCTCATGCAGTCAATGACCAACCTTGCTCAGAGGATGGATCAGATCCAGAGACAAAATGATGCACCACCACCTCGGGGACGTACTCCTGAAGAATCAAGAGAACGGAATTCTCGGACAGGAGAATTCGACAACCACGAACGAGCAAGATCTTCTGTTGGCACCAGCAGACAAACTCATCCTACTCATACTCATGAGGGGGATAGTAAGTTCATCGAGGACGTGGTTGATCGAAAAATCGCGGCTATGCAAAACCGCCCCTTCCTTGACACCATGGATTGGGACAGAACTCTCACGCCTTTTGCACCCGAGATACAGGGTGCTCGAATATCGAAAAAATTCAAGGTAGCCAACGTCGAAAAATATAATGGCAAAGGGGACCCTCTAGATCATGTCATAGGCTTCTAGACCATGATGGAGTTTCAGCAAGCCTCCCCCGAGGTGTGTTGTAAAATCTTCCTTGTATCTCCGGTAGGGGTAGCAAGGAGATGGTTCAGAGCTCTCCCTCACGGAATCATACGTAGTTTTGATGACCTAACTAACAGGTTCGTGGCCTACTTCGCAAGTTCTCGGCCCGTAAAGAAGACTAATGCCACGTTAGTCACTATTCGCCAAAAGCCCAATGAGAGTCTCCAAGAGTTTGTTACCTGATTTAACAGCGATTATTTGGAGATCCCCAACGTCCAACCAATCATCGCTATTACGGCCTTTACTACCGGAGTTCGACATGTAACGTTGAAACACTCCCTATCTAAGAAGCACCCTAAGAGCATTCCTAAGTTGCTCTCCAGGGTAGAGAAGTACATAACCGCTGACGAGATGATGGCAGCACCACACGTCACGGATAAATCCCCTGACAGGTCTCCTTCGAGAAAGAGGATTGACTCTGGACGGGCAGAAGGAGATAAGAAGCGTACAGAAGGAGGAAAACTTTCTTCGCTCGGAAGGATGACCGAACAAAAACAGCCCAATATAGAACTTATACTCCTTTTAATGCCTCTCTGAAAAATGTCCTAAATGAGATACGGGACCAAGATATTGTTAGATGGTCGCCAAGGATGAGTCCCACCCTCGGAAGAAGGGAGAGTGACAAGTACTGCAAATTTCATCCGAAGAGGTTATCTCAAGAATTTTACCAATACAACCGGAGACAAAAGAAGGCGAGATGACAGGGAAGATCAAAGAGATGACGGGCATGACCATAGAGGCGATAATAGACGACAAAGAAGGCGAAGTAACGACTCCCCTCTGGGTAGAAACCAAGGAACCGCTGGAACCATTGGTATGATCGTTGGTGGACTTGCGTCTGGGGGAGAAACCTCCTCCGGCCGAAGAACATATGCAAGAGCGGTTCACCAAATATCCGATCAAAGGAAAAAGGCAAGAACCGATGAAGAGAGGATCATATTCTCGGAGAAGGATGGGGATGGACTTCAATGCCCTTGTCATTGAGGCCGTCGTTGCTAACTACACAGTAAAGAACATACTCGTTGATAATGGGAGTGCTGCCGATGTTATCTTTTACCACGCTTACAAATAGATGAACCTTCCTGAAGAAAGCTTGAAAAAATTCTCATCTCCCTTGTATGGTTTTACGGGAGAGGAAGTCATCCCACTAGGGATGCTGACTCTGCCCATAACCTTAGGGATACATCCGAGATCTAAGCTCTTTATAGTTGACTTCCTGGTCGTGGATGTCAGAACCCCTTACAATTCCCTCATTGGCCGACCACTTCTCCACCAAGATGAAGTTCCCAACCAGTGAAGGAATAGGCGAGGTACGTGGCGATCAAAAACTCGCCCGTCAAATGTATCTCAATGACTTGAAAGATAAGAAAAAATCGGTTTCCACACTGGAACTACTGGATGTTCTGGAAGCTACTATTTTGAAGCCCACGACAGCAGAGGAACTTATCCCTATTATTGTGGAAGAAGGCTGACTCGCCCAAAATAGGTAAGTGGATTAACGCTTTCCCAAGTGTAGATTTGTCAAAGTAATAATAGGAGTGAATCCCAAATCGTCTCACAAAGACTTTTGGTTTCGGCTTGGGTCTATGGATTATTAACCTAATTACTTAATTAAATATGGTATTCACAATCTTAAGTGTGGCAAAATTGCACTAACCATTGGTTAGATTCGGTTTTCCCTCTTGGGGTAATTGATTGAACTAAACCCTAATATACGAAATGAGAATTAAATACTAAACTACTGTAGAAAATCTAAATGGAAATAAGCACAACATAATAAAATGTAAAACATAACATAAAACGTTCAAGCACAAACTAAATCGGAATGGGAGTATTCAAGGTAGATTAAACTAGAACTATGAATCCAAATGCGATAATAAAATGAAATAACAATAAGGAAGAGGAGTTTAGAGATCAAATCCAATGTCGAATGTTGAGGTGAATCGGCCTTCCAATCTACAAATAGAAGTTGAGGGTAATCCAACTTGGGCTCTTCTCAAGCTCTACAAGGAGGAAAAACTTCTTCTTCTAGTTGGTTGAGTCTCCAAGACTCCTAGCAATCTTCAATAGACTTATTTTCGAACCCCAAGCAAGAATCAAAGATGAAGAACAAGGTAAGAGAACAAAAACCTTAGAGAATATGTATTTTCGGCCAAAATGAGTGTTGTACAAAGAATGGGGTCTCAAGACCCATAAAACCCTCATACCTCTGTTAAAAGACCATCCTAACCTATTACAAATAAGTCCCATTTACACCTTCAAAAGTTGACCGGAAAATTATTGCACAGTGCCGTCCGGACAGATATGCTTGAAAACAACACTGTCCGGCTTTCTTCTTCAACCGTCCGGACAGTGAACAGTACCGTCCGGACGGTGAACAGTACCGTCCGGACGGATATGCTTGAAAATCAATCTGTCCATATTTCTTCTTGAACCGTCCGAACGGTTTCTGATAAGTGTCCTGACGGTTGACAGCAAAATGAAATTTTTCAGCTCCTTTGTGTCTTTTCTTCCATATTCAACCCCGATCAATCCGGAGCCTACAAAACCCATTCAAACAAGTCATAAATGACTGAAACATACTTAAACAAGTGTCAAAACCATTTTTAGGTTGATAGAACAAAATTCGGCATATTAAAACTCAAATGCTTAAGAGATAGCATTTCCATAACTTCTAACCATTATGCCCAAAACTTGGATTTCATATCTCTAAGCTACCAAACCAACTTGAACCACCAGAAAACACTTAAAATGACTATGTCAAAGTGTTGAATTATGCATTGGCTCATTAACATGGATTTCGGCAACTCAAATCTAAAATGTGGTTTTTAAGCATTGAAACTCAACCTTTTGCTTTCAAAACTCCACAAAAATATGCAAAATACCATCCCAATCACAACCCCTAACTAGCTTTTTGCTAGTCCTCGAGCAAAACAGTGAAAATCAATTGGGATGAATTTTGAGAGAAAAATTTACTTTTAAACCAATTTGTGTGGAACGCGTGTGAGTGTAAGCATGCATTGACAAGTTCTTCCCTAAATGTTTAACCCTCAGAATAAACACATGACAAAGATGCAAGAGAGCACAAATCTCAACCAAGTCTTGATTTTAACTAAAAAGGTTGCTTCTTTTTGAAACCAAACCATTCTCGTTTGTGTGTGTGTGTGCGCGTGACCACTTGGAACATCCTTGCCATCAATTTAGATTAGAAAATGCAAGAGTGATAAATCAAATGAATCTCAATCATAAAGTGCAAGCCGCCATATGCTCACTTTTCAAAATTTCTCTCCACTAATGTAGCCCAACACAAAACCAATGATCCAATAGGACTTTTAAAGCATGTAACATAGGTTGAGGCTATGGGTATGTCAAAATGGAAATTTTAGGCTGAAACCACAACTCAAATATACATGTCAATGTAACAATGGTCATACATATGCATGCATGCACATATACCCCAAAGTAGTCCCAACTCACCTTTTTCACACTCACTTTGCTTTTTTCTCTCTACTCTCATTTTTTTCTTTTTTTTTCTTTTTTCTTTTTCTATTTTTATTTTTTTGTATATATGTGCCACACTGATTTTATTGATGGCATGCAACCGTCTTACTCTATACATATATCCCAAACTTGGATATTTTCATGCAATGAACTAATTTGTTGCCTTCTTTTGCTATTTTTTTCTTTTTTTTTCACTTTTTTTTCTCTTTAAAGCAAGCAACACCTTACAAAATGCACCATCACAAAAACGCATCACTCAACCCATATGCATGATGATATGCACAAGCATCCCACAAAAACATGTATATCCAATTGCGCGGGTGATGCATGGGGGAAATTTTGTTCTAGCTAGGTACATATGTAGGTGCTGAAATAAAAAGGTTAACATTTGGCTAGGAAGGGACACCTAGGGATAAGTTTAAAGTATGGTAGGCTAGAAATTAAGCTCAAACGACCAAAGAAGGCCTTATGTCATCTCATCAGTCAAAATATGGACTAGGATTTCGCCTCAAGAGTTTATCAAGTGAGTTCTAGTGCTTGTGAGATTCAAAAGACTAACACTAAGCAAAACTTCTCTAAATGTCCAACACTTCAAAACCTCATGGTCATGTGCTCAAGGGAAAAGAGAAATAGTCCAAACTTCAAAACAAGACAAACTAAAAAGTCAAGCACAATCCAAGGGATCTTATATGCCTCCCACTACAAGTCATAGTTCATATTTTTCATCATGAGCAATCAAGGAATCACAGCAATGCAAAGCTTTTCACAACACACAGTTCCAGAATTTTTTCTTCTTTTTTTTTTGAATTTCTTTTGAAAAACTAAACCAAACACAAACTGGGCACCCCCACCCCCAACTAGAGTAAGACATGGTCTCCATGGATGGAACAAACAAAATGGTGCACAGTAAGTAATTATTCAATGCAAATGCAAAACACTAAGTGGTTCTAAGACTACAATACTCCCAAAGTACCACAAACAAACGGAGTAATGTCACGGCACCAGCACCCCCATGACTAGGTATATGGATAATCAAATAACAGCAGGAGAAGTTGAGAGTACTCCCTGGACATCCTGTAGAAGGAGTGTCTCATCCTCTGGTGCATAGGGAGCAAGGAATGGCTTGAGCCTTTGTCCATTCATAGTGAAGGTGGTCCCATTCTTTGGATTGGAAATATCCACAGCACCATGGGAATGAACCTTCTTGACAATGTAAGGGCCACTCCAACGACTCTTCAACTTTCCTGGAAAAATATGGAGCCTAGAATTGTAGAGAAGCACCTCTTGCTCAGGGAAGAATTTCTTGTCCAAGATCTTCTTGTCATGCAAGGCTTTCATCCTCTCCTTGGACAGTTTGGCATTGTCACAGGCCTCCCTTCTTGCTTCTTCTAGCTCTGAAATCTGCAACTTTCTCAAGCCTTGGGCATCATCAAGTGAAGAATTAATCTTTTTAATAGCCCAAAAAGCATGATGTTGAATCTCAACAGGTAAATGACAAGCACGACCATAAACCAAACGATAAGGCGACATGCCAATAGTGGTTTTGAATGTAGTTCTATAAGCCCAAAGAGCATCAAGTAATTTATTAGACCAATCCTTCCTATTAGGATGAATTGTCTTTTCAAGAATGACCTTGATCTCTCTATTAGCCAACTCAGCTTGGCCATTAGTTTGGGGGTGATATGGAGTAGAGACCTTGTGAGTCACTCCATATTTCTTCATGAGATTTTGAAAAGGTTTGTTACAAAAATGCGAACCCCCATCACTAATTATGGCCTTTGGCATGCCAAAACGTGCAAACAAGTCTTTTAAAAATTTAAGCACAACCTTATGATAATTGGTTCTACATGGTATAGCTTCTACCCACTTGGAAACATAATCAACAGCAACCAAGATATACATATAGCCATTAGAAACAGGAAAAGGCCCCATAAAGTCAATTCCCCAACAATCAAATATCTCAAGGGTCAATATGGGAGAAAGAGGCATCATGTTCCTAGCTGTGATTTTTCCAAGTTTTTGACAAGATTCACACGTTTTACACCACAACACAACATCTTTAAACATGGTAGGCCAATAAAGTCCACTTTGTAAAATTTTTGCAACAGTTTTCTGGGCTGCAAAGTGACCACCACAAGCCCTAGAATGACAAAACTCAAACACAGAAGCAAACTCATCATTAGGAATACAACGTCTCACCAACTGATCAGCACAATATTTAAAAAGATAAGGTGAGTCAAAGTAATAGAATCGAACCTCAGAAAGGAACCTACGCTTGTCTTGAACATTCCAATGAGAAGGTAATTGCTCAGAGACAAGGTAATTCACAATATCCGCAAACCAAGGTGCACGCGACACAGCAAAAAGATGCTCATCCGGAAAATCATCATGCAAAGGTGGAGAAGTGTGAGACTCGGGTTGCTGCAATCTAGACATATGGTCAGCTACCACATTCTCGACACCTTTTTTTATCCTTAATAATGATGTCAAACTCTTGAAGCAATAAAATCCAGCGTATCAACCTGGGTTTAGCATCTTTCTTTTGCAACAAATACTTCAAAGCAGAGTGGTCAGTAAAGATGGTGATAGGAGAACCAATGATATAAGAACGGAATTTATCTAAAGCAAATACAACAGCAAGCAATTCTTTTTCAGTGGTGGTGTAATTCTTCTGTGCATCATTCAATGTTTTACTTGCATAATAAATCACAGAAGGTTTACCATCAATTCTCTGACCTAAAATAGCACCTAGAGAAAAATCACTAGCATCGGTCATAAGTTCAAATGGTAAATCCCACCTAGGAGATTGCATGATAGGAGCAACTGTCAAGTATTTCTTTAGAGTCTCAAAAGCAGATTGACATTCATCAGACCAAACAAATTATGTATCATTTTGCAGTAAAGCACACAATGGTTTGGTGATAGCACTAAAGCCTTGAATAAAACGGCGATAAAAACCAGCATGACCAAGAAAAGAGCGAATATCCTTCACAGTCCTAGGAATAGGCAATTGAGAAATCAATTCTATCTTAGCCCTATCGACCTCTATACCACGTTTTGATACTAAATTTCCAAGCACCAACCCACTAGTCACCATAAACTGACATTTTTCCCAATTAAGCAACAAATTCTTTTCTTCACATCTAGTCAACACAGCATTTAAAATTTTCAAGCACACATCAAAAGAGCATCCAAACACAGAAAAATCATCCATAAAAGCTTCACACATGTCCTCAAGCATGTCAGAAAAAATGCTCATCATGCAACGTTGGAATGTGGCAGGGGCATTGCATAAACCAAATGGCATCCTCCTAAAGGCAAATGTGCCAAAAGGGCAAGTGAAGGTGGTTTTTTCTTGGTCCTCTAGAGATATGGCAATTTGATAATAACCATAAAAACCATCTAAAAAATAATAAAACTCATTTCCAGCAACTTTTTCCAAAATTTGGTCAAGAAAGGGCAATGGGAAATGGTCTTTGCGACTAACCGAATTCAGTTTTCGGTAGTCTATGCACATGCGCCATCCAGTCACTTTCCTAGTAGGAATTAAATCACCCAAAGCATTTTCAATTACAGTTAAACCAGATTTCTTAGGGACTACCTGTGTAGGACTCACCCACTTACTGTCGGAGATAGGATAAATGATTCCAACTGCTAGCAGCTTCAGAACCTCCTTCTTCACAACTTCCTTCATGGCAGGGTTGAGTCTCCTCTGTGCATCTCTCACTGGTGTAGGATCTCCCTCCAAAAAAATGTTGTGAGTACAAATATTAGGGTCAATACTCTTGATGTCTGCAATGGTCCAGCCAATAGCTCCCTTGTGCTTTTGTAAAACTGCTACCAAGCTGGTTTCTTGCTCAGGAGTGAGCTGAGATGAAATGACAACAGGGAATGTACCCTCTTCTAGACCAAGGAAAATATACTTCAAATCTTCAGGAAGCTTTTTCAGCTCAAGAGTGGGAGTCTCCACAATGGATGGCTTCATTTCCTCTAGTGGATCAAGAATCTCAAAGTTTGGTCCCCGCCATCTACCAATGTGGCTCACATCCTCCAACTTTGCTAAATCATCAATATCACAAGGCTCATCCAATATGATAGGATCAAGATCATCCAAATCATCTTCTATATCATCAATTTGGCTAGATTTCTTAGGATATGCATCCTCATATACGCTCTCAGAATCAAGAATAGAATATAAATCTAATGGGCTAAAACTCTGAACCCAGTCTATTGTTTGCAACTCTGAATCATCACAGTCACTAGGCATCTTGCAAGCAGTGAAGACATTCGTCTCAAATGTCATATTGCCAAAAGTGATCTTGAGCATTCCACTCTTGCAATTGATCAAAGCATTTGTAGTAGCAAGGAAAGGACGCCCAAGAATGATAGGAGCACTAGCAAGAAGTGAAGTAGGATGTGGCATCTCTAGGACTACAAAGTCCACAGGATAGTAAAATTTATTCACTTGCACTAAGACATCTTCCACAACTCCCTTGGGTTTCTTGACTGTTCTATCTGCCATCTGCAAAAGCATGGGTGTTTGCTTCATTTCTCCAATATCGAGCTGTTCATAAACCCATAATGGCAACAAATTCACACTACTCTCCAAATCAAGTAAGGCATTTTCAAGCCTTTTTTCACCAATCACAATAGAGATAGTAGGTGATCCAGGATCATGCAGCTTCTGAGGAGTATCACTCATGATCAAAGCTCCAACTTCTTCAACTAGAAAAGACTTCTTGGTCACATTCACCTTCCTCTTTGCAGTACATAAGTCCTTCAAGAACTTAGCATAGGAAGGGATTTGCTGAATAGCATCTAAAGTGGAATGTTGAGCTTCACTTGATTAAAAATCTCCTGAATCTCAGTATGATGCTTGTTCATCTGCCCAACTCTCAATCTATGTGGATAAGGAATAGTAGGTCGATAAACCTTCTCATTTTCTTTCTCTACCACAAATGAAGTCTTCAATTCTAAATTTTCTTTATCTTTCTCTCCTTCTACTTCCTTTTCTACCTCAACCACATCAGGTGCACCCACAAGAGAAGGACTAGAATGCTGAGAATCAATAGGGGCCTCAGGTCTAGAAACCTGCTTCCCACTCCTCAAAGTGGTAACTGCTTTGGTAGTTTCAAAACCATCTCCAGAAACATTATGAACATGCTGTTGCGACTGTTGTTTATAGACCGTAGGATTTGGTTGTGGTTGAGCTGGAAACTTTCCCTTCTCAAGAGTGCTCAAAGTGGTATTCATTTTCTGAATTGTTCCTAGCAAGTCATTGATAGCTTGTGTGTTCTGATTGTTTGTAGTAGCCTGAACCTGCATGAACTGCTAAAAAGTAGTAGCCATCTGCGCTATGGTATCATCTAGAGACTTCTTGGGGTGAGCAACTGGTTGTTGAAGAGGAAAACCAGGAGGTGCTATTAGAGGAAGATAACTCTGAGTATGCTGAAACTGCTGTGGAGGAGCCATCTGTTGTGGATAACTCTGTGAAGACTATCCTGGTTGTTCATTCCTCCATGAAAAGTTAGGATGGTTCCTCCACCCCGGATTGTATGTGTTGGAATAAGGATTGTTCATCTTGTTGACCCAATTTGCAGCTTGCAATTGGTCCGTTCCATTCTCCATCATAGGCATGATAGGGCAATCTTGAGTCTTATGGCTAGAATCAGCACATAAGTTACATGGTTCCACCGTTTTCACTGCCTTGACTTTTTCCAACTCCATAATCTCTAGTCTTCTAGACAAAGTAGCTAGCTTAGCTTGAACATCCACATCTTCCTTCAACTCATATTTACCACCACTCGGGATGGTTCTCAAAGGTTGAGCAGCTATAGCAATTCTGTCAGTTCTTGTATTCTACTGGCTAGCACTCTCTCCAAGATAATCAAAGAAATCCAATGCGGCGTCTGGCTCTTTATCAAAGAATTCTCCATTGCACATAGTTTGCACAAATTGTTTGCACTCTGGAGTCAGACCCGTATAGAAGTAGTTGACAACTCTCCAAGACTCATAGCCATGATGGGGACAAATATTTAACAACTCCTTGAAGCGGTCCCAACTAGCTTGGAAAGTCTCATCAAGCTTCTGAGTGAATTGAGCTATTTTCTCTTGAATCATTTGAGTTCTCTGAAATGGAAAGAATTTTTGTAAGAACTCACGTTGCATATCAACCCAACTAGTAATAGAATTAGCTCTCAATTGATTAAACCACAACTTAGCCTTATCCTTCAAAGAGAAAGGAAACAAACACAATCTAACATACTCATCAGTGTTAGCCCTATTAATGAAAGTAGTGCAAGCCAACTCAAAATCAGTAAGATGCTGGTAAGGGCTCTCAAAATCCATGCCATGGAATTGAGGTATCACTGACATCATGCCATGCTTAACAGAAAATTGAGGTGCATTTTCAGGTAATATGATGCATGAAGGAGTAGTAGTGCGAGTGGGCTGAATAAAATCCTTAAGAGTACGTGGTGCAGGAATAGCCATGTTTTCACAAACTTCTTCGTCAAATAAAATAGGCAAACCAAGCTCAGAATCACTTTCAGAAGTCACAGATGCAAAATCAGTTTCAAGACTAACAATGCTACTTGTATTGCTAGATGTCCTACGCAACCTATTATGATCGTCTCTAACCCAAGACATGCAACATCAAGCAATCACAAAGTAGAGTAGAAATTTAAGAACTCAATAAAAATAAAACAAAACAAAGAAAGACCCGAACCGAAGGACAAAAGTCCCCGGCAACGGCGCCAAAAACTTGACTCGCCCAAAATAGGTAAGTGGATTAACGCTTTCCCAAGTGTAGGTTTGTCAAAGTAATAATAGGAGTGAATCCCAAATCATTTCACAAAGACTTTTGGTTTCGGCTTGGGTCTATGGATTATTAACCTAATTACTTAATTAAATATCGTATTCACAATGTTAAGTGTGGCAAAATTGCACTAACCATTGGTTAGATTCGGTTTTCCCTCTTGGGGTGATTGATTGAACTAAACCCTAATATACGAAATGAGAATTAAATACTAAACTACTGCAGAAAATCAAAATGGAAATAAGCACAACATAATAAAATGTAAAACATAACATAAAACGTTCAAGCACAAACTAAATCGGAATGGGAGTATTCAAGGTAGATTAAACTAGAACTATGAATCCAAATGCAATAATAAAATGAAATAACAATAAGGAAGAGGATTTTAGAGATCAAATCCAATGTCGAATGTTGAGGTGAATCGGCCTTCCAATCTACAAATAGAAGTTGAGGGTAATCCAACTTGGGCTCTTCTCAAGCTCTACAAGGAGGAAGAACTTCTTCTTCTAGTTGGTTGGGTCTCCAAGACTCCTAGCAATCTTCAATAGACTTATTTTCGAACCCCAAGCAAGAATCAAAGATGAAGAACAAGGTAAGAGAACAAAAACCTTAGAGAATATGTATTTTCGGCCAAAATGAGTGTTGTACAAAGAATGGGGTCTCAAGACCCATAAAACCCTCATACCTCTGTTAAAAGACCATCCTAACCTATTACAAATAAGTCCCATTGGTCAAATAAAGTAATTAGACAAGTTTGCCCTTCAAGAATTGAGTAAAAATAATAAAACCCGAAATTACTGAATTGTTCAAGGCAGCATCTTGTTTTAATTCCACAGACTTCAATTCTCAATGGATTTATGCTTATGATCACTCTTTGGAAAGACCTGGATGTCTACTTCAACTTTGTAGAAGAACATTTCTTCAAATTCGGTCATTTACACCTTCAACAGTTGACCTGGAAATTATTGCGCAGTGCCGTCCGGACAGATATTCTTGAAAACAGCACTGTCCGGCTTTCTTCTTCAACCGTCCGGACGATGAACAGTAAAGTCCGGACGGATATGCTTGAAAATCAATCTGTCCATCTTTCTTCTTGAACCATCCGGACGGTTTCTGATAAGTGTCCGGACGGTTGACAGCAAATTGCAATTTTTTAGCTCCTTTGTGTCTTTTCTTCCATATTCAACCCCGATCAATCCGGAGCCTACAAAACCCATTCAAACAAGTCATAAATGACTGAAACATACTTAAACAAGTGTCAAAACCATTTTTAGGTTGATAGAACAAAATTCGGCATATTAAAAACTCAAATGCTTAAGAGATAGCATTTCCATAACTTCTAACCATTATGCCCAAAACTTGGATTTCATATCTCTAAGCTACCAAACCAACTTGAACCACTAGAAAACACTTAAAATGACTATGTCAAAGTGTTGAATTATGCATTGGCTCATTAACATGGATTTCGGCAACTCAAACCTAAAATGTGGTTTTTAAGCATTGAAACTCAACATTTTGCTTTCAAAACTCCACAAAAATATGCAAAATACCATCCCAATCAAAGGTACCGACAGGAAGTTATACAAAGGATCCGAGCTTGTAGAAGATATGAGTAAAAATTTGACAAACTTGCTCCTCAATAACACTGGCACGTTTGCATGGAACGCAGACGAGTTGCCTGGCATAAGTACGGACGTGATTACACATCGTCTTAGCATAACACCTGGGAGTCGGCCAGTAAAATAGAAGAAAAGGAACTTTGCCTTAGACAGGCAAGATTCCATCAGAGCTGAGGTTAAAAAACTTCGGGATGCTGGGTTTATCCGAGAAGTATTTTACCCAGAAGGGCTTGCTAACGTGGTAATGGTGGTAAAACCAAATGGTAAATGGCGGATGTGCGTGGATTTCACGGATTTAAATAAAGCTTGTCCAAAGGATAGCTACCCTCTGCCGAAAATAGATCAGTTGGTGGACGCAACCGCTGATAAAGGACTCCTCAGCTTTCTCGACGCCTACTCGGGGTATCATCAGATACAAATGGATCCCGCGGATAAAGAGCACACATCCTTTATAACATCGGAAGACACTTACTACTACCAGGTTATGCCTTTCGGGTTGAAGAACGGGGAGCGACCTACCCGCGATTGGTGAACAAGATATTTGCGCCACTTCTCGGAAACACTGTCGAGGCTTATTTAGATGATATTGTGGTAAAAAGTAAAAAATCTGAAGATCATCTTAAAAACTTACAAGAAGTATTTGATGTCCTCAATAAATATGGAATGAAGCTCAATCCCGAGAAATGTGCATTCGGAGTATCCTCAGGAAAATTCCTCTGATTTCTCATATCCGAACGAGGAATCGAGGTCAACCCTGAAAAGGTGAAAGCAATCCTGAACATGCAACCACCTCGAAATAAAAAGGAAGTCCAGCAGCTCACCAGACGAACAGCGTCGCTGAGCAGATTTCTGGCAAGATTGGGAGACCGATGCAGGCCGTTTGTCAGCGCTCTTAAGAAATCAGATGATTTCCAATGGACTGGAGAGTTCCAGCAAGCGTTTGATGAGCTAAAAGCATATCTTACTTCTCCTCCGCTTCTAGCCTCTTCTAAGATTGGAGAAACCTTATTTCTATACCTCGCCATGATCGAACATGCGGTAAGTGCTATTCTCGTTAGAGAGGAAGGACGAATACAGACACCTGTCTATTATACGAGTAAAATCCTTACAGGGGAGGACTCGATATAGCTCAGCAGAAAAATTGGCCTTGGCGTTGCTTACTGCCGCTCGGAAGCTCTGACCATACTTTCAAGCGCATACTATTACAGTACTTACATATCAACCCTTGAAGGCAATACTTCAAAAGCCGGATACCTCGAGCAGGTTAGTAAAGTGGTCCGTCGAGCTTAGTGAATTCGACATTCACTTTCAGCCAAGACAAGCCATAAAAGCTCAGACGCTATTGGAATTCGTTGTGGAATGTCAACATCCTACTGAAGACGAAAAAGATCAACCTTGGGAGCTATTTGTCGATGGTTCCTCAAATCAAGAAGGAAGCGGGGCTGGAATCTTGCTTCTCGGACCGGGGGGCATACGTACCGAACATGCTCTTTGATTCCTGTTCAAGGCTTCAAACAACGAGGCTGAATATGAAGCCCTTCTTGTTGGTCTTCGGTTGTCATTGGAACTAGAAATAAAACACCTAATCATTAACAGCGACTCACAGCTCGTGATCGAGCAGGTTAAAAGAAAGTATGAAGCAAAGAGTTCAAAGATGATTAGATACCTTGCTATTGCCAAGGAGCTCATTGAAAAAATAGCTAAAGTAGACATAAGACAAATTCCTTGTGAAGAAAACAAACAAGCGGATGTACTAGCTCGTTTAGCTTCAGGTATCAACCAAGAGGAACCTACCTCTGTCAAGGTCGAGATATTGCCCAAACCGAGCATATCGGTCAAGGGCATCACCGAGGTAGACGTGGGTAAGACATGGATGGATCCAATTCGAGCATTCCTTACTGAAGGAAAACTACCAGAAGACAAGAACGAGGCTAAAAGTCTCCGAGCAAGATGTGCGAGATATTCCATCATACAAGGAAATCTTTACCAGATGTCATACACGCTTCCTTATCTCAAATGTCTTGCTCCATGAGAATCTGACTATGCCCTCCGAGAAGTGCACGAAGGTATCTATGGAAGTCACACAGGGGCAACTTGCCCCCTGCTGAACTGAGAGGTATCCAAAACCCTTGCCCATTCGCGCAATGGGGACTTGATCTGATAGGACCTTTTCCTCAGGCAACAGGACTAAGAAAATTTGTCATCGTAGCGGTGGACTATTTTACCAAGTGGGTAGAGGCATAACCTTTAGCGACAAATATCGACCACAAAGTCCGAGATTTCTTATGGAAGGTAGTTATTTGCCGGTATGGAATACTTCGGGTTTTGATTACAAATAATGGGAGACAATTTGTCAGCAATAACATCCGAGCATTTTGTCAAGATCTGGGGATTACTCTCAGAATAACTGTCGTAGCTCACCTACAAGCTAATGGATAAGTAGAAGTAACAAATCAAATCATTCTTCAAGGGCTCAAGGCCCGGCTTGACAAAGCCAAGGGAGAGTGGACCGAATAACTGCACAACGTTTTATGGGCCTACAGAACCACACCAAGAACCTCAACAGGAGAAACTCCTTTCTCCCTTGTATTTGGAGCAGAAGCAGTAATTCCTATTGAGATAGGAGTTCCCAGTCCTCGGGTCGAAGGGTTTGTTGAGAACGAGAACAATGAGTTACTCTTGAACAACCTAGACCTACTCGAGAAAGCTCGGGAGATAGCCAGAATTTGGACCGCAGCTTATAAGCAGAGAACAACACGGCGAACAAGGAGATTCTTAGAAGAAGACTGGGTCTTAAGGAAGGCTACAGCAGCTGGAAAGCACCCTGGTAAGCTTGAAGAGACGTGGGAAGGCCCCTACAAAGTGGTGAAGGTTATGCTCGATGGGACATACAAAATAGAAAAACCCGACCAAACGGGTGATATGCGACCATGGAATGCTGAGCATCTTCGTAGATATTTCATTTAATTAGTTTTCCTTATGTACTTAAGATTTCATTATTCTTCATTTGCCACTTCGGCGTAGGACACGTAGTTCATTGGATTTTGAATAAAGATACTATCTTCCTCACACAGAAGCTGTTACAGCCAACACTACTTGCTCTCGGGTTTTATTACAACTTAGGCTCCTCTAGGTTACAATAACCGAGCAAAAGACTAAGTTTGTTTCAGCCATATTTTCCTGGGCTACAACAAACAAGCAGAAACCTAGATAATCTCTAAAGTTTCATTAGGAAAGGCGTACGTTCAGATACATTACAACTTGAATCCAATCAAGTTATAATTACTGAACAGAACCATCAAAGATTGGCTTACATTACACTTGGGTTTTCTAAACTCCAGTCGCCGACAAGGTTAGTTTCTTGGCCAAACCGAGAAGAAAGCTCGTTACAGTTAGAAGATTTCTATACTACAACAAGCGAAAGATAAACAATTCTGGAACATAAGCAAATGATACCTAAAATAGATAACAAAAATTGTCATTTCAAGAAAAAAATAGAAACATAACAATAAAGACAAAAAAAAATTAAACGGACTTCTGGGGAGACTGGCGAGGAGAGGGCTGATTCTCAGCTTCATTAGTCTTCTCGCTGACATAGTCAGCAGGTGCAGGATCTGTTGTACGAATGTTGGTAGACATTTCACCTTCAATATCGACATAGACATCAAATTGCCGATATGCATGCTGCTGATCCACATCTACGTCGTCCTTCCCAGCCAGAGCAGGGCAAATCTCGTCCAAAATGTCCAAGCTCTAGCCACTCTGTATGAGGCATCACCGAGCAGACTTAAGGGCCGCTTGAAAACAGAAGAAGCCCTCTCTTCGAAGAAGGAATTCAAAATCCTTGGACTCCTTGAACTCCCTGAAGCCCACCTTGCGGCCCTTTTCGAATGACCGGGCACTGTCAGCCTTAGCAGCGGCCTTCAACCTTTGGATCTCCTCTTGTACCCCAGAGAGCTGATCAGTAGCCGTCTTCTCGCCTTCTTAGTGTCCTCCAGATCCTGACGGCAAAGCATCAAAGCTTTCTCGGTGAGATCCAGAACTCCCTCGATAAGGAACATGTCCCTATCATGGCTTGAAAGCCGGGAAGTCATATCCTTAACATCGAGGGATAGTCCCCCGAAGAGAGAGGTCAGCTGCAACCGAAAAGGGTGTGTTGGATCACTTCAACTAAACCACAAACAAAGATGAAGAAATATGCGAATTTAACAGCAAAATTACAAACCTCGGCGAGCTTCATCGCTGCCCCATAGACCTTTTCCTCGGTTGACAACTCCGAGATTATTTGCTTGTCGGACGGAAGGGCGAACTTCTCCTCCATCTCGAACGCTACCTTAGAGTTGGAGACGTACTCAGATACTTGAAGATCCCATTGAGGGACATGGGTATCAGTCATTCTCAGGGGAGAACGAGCTCGGGGAGGAGAAGCTACCCAACGATAGCCTGGTGTCAGCACCGAAGGGGGAGGACCAAGAGGCACACCCCCTTTACCCTTCCCATGGAGGAGAGCAGGCTTTTTTGGCCTCTAGATACTTCGTCAGCAGTTTCTTTGCCTTTCCTCTTCTTAAGGAGGCCGATTTTCTTTTGCAAATTGGCGTATGCCTGAAGAGCCGACATATCTGCAAACGTAACAAGAAAAAGAAGTTATAATTTGACAAGGTAAAGAAGAAAAGTGGAGATTAAAAGTATAACCCCACCTCACTGAGTTTGCTCGGACCGAGTTGCTCTAGTGAAGTCTTCCGCAGAACAAACAAAAACATTGCTTGTTGGGGAAAATATCTCCCTAAGAGAGAGGTACCAGCTTAGTTCCTCCGTGGATAGCTCGGGAAGGTTACCAAATTTATTGTATTTAGGGGGCATCCAGGTGGTCGAGAAGGGAAATAGTTCGTCCTTGGCTAGAGGACTGCTAACAAATATATAGATTTGTTTCCATTCATGGTTGGAGGATGAGTATTTTGGGGCACACAGTCCCTTCTTAAATTTAAAATAGCAAAGACGAGGATTAGCTGGCAACTTGCATAGGGAGACAAGGTGCTGAAAAATGTTGGAAGAGAATGAAATTTTTCTCTCGGCACAATAGAACAGAACAGTACCGAGGAATGTCCAGGCATTCGGGGCAAGGCAAGCCGGACAAATGCTAAAACGAGAGAACAAAGAAGCAATTGCCGGAGGGATAGAAATCCTAGCCCCATAGCTTAGAGCACTAACAGAAATGGCGAATTCCCCATGTCGGGGATTAAAAACAGAGGAACCAGAAGGAACAGGCCTACAGGGATAGGGAATTTTGTACAAAATCCTAATATTCTCTACCTCAGGAAAGGAATACCGACAAAACAAGTTAGTCGGTGCCCGAGAACCATCTCTAGCAGCCCGGGCATAATCCCTTTGTGCCTCAAAGCCTGGCGGAGCCCCCTGGGGTAGCTCTGACAGGGGAATTTTACGTACTCTCCTAAGAGGTGTGCTATGTCTAGAGGACTCATCTGAACGATGCTCTTCGGACTCATCTAAAACTCGATGGGAGTCATTGGAAATTGTATTAGAAGAAGACATTGCTCGTACCTTAAGAGATGAAGAAAGCAGAAAGATCAAAGACGAGAACGGTGGTGAAGATTACACCTCGAGTTTATATCTCGTGGCTCTCAAAAAATTTCAAAGACGTGAAAGTGACAGAAATGTTTTTACTATTTATAGTAGACGACCTTCTTGGTCAACGGCCCAAATCAATTGACCTTTCACCTCCTCGTATCTCAACCATTATGATATCTTTAAATATGGACCGTTATTTTCGTCAGATCACATCTCAACCATTCAGAGAGGCACACCAAAAGCGTAATTCACAAAACAGTTATGCGTCATTATTGCACTGCTCTGCTAGAGGTGACAGCTGTGTCAGACCTCTCATTGGTCATCACGGTCGACCAATTACAGGTCTGGGGGGCATATGATAACATCATAAAAGGTCCACCATTTAAGTTGTGACACGTGGCAATTTACCAAGCAAGTCGCATTGCGTTCACATACAGCTCGGGAAGGGGTTATCTCGGTATACAACTGGGCGCATGTCCTTCTCGGTTAAGGTTTCCTATTTGGATAAGGACCTCTTCCATTATAACTAGGACTCCATCAAAGAGATAGATTCCCAGTTGGAGAAGGACTCTCCTCATCCTTTTAAAAGGACCCCCTCGCCAGGTAAGGGAACTTAACTTTTGATTAGTTACTTCAGTCACAGTTTTAGAGCACTGACCTACGTGTTCTCAAAGCTCTATTGTTTCTCATCTGACTTGAGCGTCGGAGCGCCAATGCCAAAGAACAACAATCTCTGGCCTGACCCCTAGCTTATGTGTGCTTATCTCAGCAGGCCACATCGCAAGCCGAGGAAGTAGAAGACCAAGAAGACCTAGTTCCGGATATACTGATACGTGGAAAAACGGTTTTGCACGTCATCAGACGCCTTTTGATCAGCTTAGTGGTAGTGTCTCTTTCCCACTTACATGAGGTAAGGCGTTCGATCCGTACCTCATACAAGAAAACGGGAGGGGCACGAAGGACCTCTTCATGATGCTGTACGAATTACACAATTCTGCATCATCAATTGAGTTGTGCAATTTGTTTTTGTTATTGTTTAAAGCAATTGTATTAGGATGACATATGAATATAGATTCCAACAATCTTAAGGTGAAATACACTTTTTGTGATTATATAAACTATTCATGAAATTGTTCTATCTGACTCTGCCGTATGATGTTAATTTATACAATTACTTGGGTTATCTACTATTGATGCATGCTGTTTGCTTAAAATAAAATCATTTCTGAAATTTGCATATTTATACAATTTAACAACACTGTAGACTTGTGACTTTCGTGTGGATACAATCTGTTGATGCTGACTTACTCTTTATTTTTTTTAAAATCTGTTACAACAATCAATTAAATTGATAAATGGTCAACTTTGCATGCTTTATGATATAATCAAATTGGCTAATATATATATTTAAATATATGTGTTGCACGTTACTGTCATATGTGCTTTTGCCTCAATTAAAGTAATCAAGTGTGAGTTATAATGACATTACGTGAATTCAATTTTTAAATAAATTGATATTTGTTAACATACTACCTGCCAAATTGAAATAGTGTATTAAAGTGAGTCAATAAAATTGATTTATAGCTGTTAAATATTGTTAATGTGGACAGTGGAAACTGACGGTTTGTAGACATTAACTATTAAAGATAATTGGTATTTCTTTTGGACCTAGTTAATGCAATTTAACGCATAGTTTTATAAAGGAATTTATTTGATTTTAATGTATTCAATTCATTATTCTACTGCCATCATATGCCACTTACAAATGTTTACAATTTGACTTTGCATATTGGAATATTTAACACGTTAATTAATTATTATTTCTGAACTATATTTATTTGGTGATTGATAATAATTAATATATATCTTATTTGTATGTTGATATATAACTTGTCACATTTTATTTGTGAGTTAGAATTTTGGTATCTTGCAAAGTTTTGTTTAGGAAAGGGGTTACCTAATTGCGCGTCATATTATTTGGAAGGCCCCCTCTTTCCTCGGAACCAACCTAGTTGCTAATTTTTTAAGTTACAAATTTTATTTGACAAGGTATATACCTTAAGGTGTTTAAACGCTTTTATTTTTATTGTGTTGAATATATTATAATTTGATTATTCACTCCGATATTTGATATTGTAGTGAAAGATGGAACAAATTCAACAAGCCTACAATGAGTTACCTACCGTCCCTAGTGGAGGTGATGATACTGCCCCTGGTGTTGTGAACCCAGGTGGCGTGGCTGCTCTTTATGGAGATATGCTGATGGCTACTCCTGTTGGAGGCGTGCCTGTTGCTGCTGCAACCGTTGGAATCAGGAACAATGTTCCTATGACAAACACGGTGATTCCTGTAATTCCCGCTAAAAAGGCGGAAAAGTTCAAGCGAATTTATTTCAAAAGGTGGCAACAAAAGATGCACTTTTATCTGACTGCCTTGAATCATGCTCGATTCCTAATGGAAACATGCCCTGTCATTCGAGAGGGTGAGTCGGATCCAACGACTGTGGCAACAATGCATGCCTGTAAGGATGGAGAATACATATGCAGGAATCTAGTCCTTGGTGGACTTGTTGATGACCTGTATAATGTGTATTGTGGCATACCTTCAGCCAAGGAGTTATGGAGCTCTTTGGAAAAGAAGTACAAGACTGAAGATGCTGGAACCAAAAAAATTGTGGTGGCCAAATTTTTGGACTTCAAGATGGTGGATGAGAAGTCTTTTGTCACCCAGGCTGAAGACTACCAGCTGATTCTGCATGAAGTACTGGCAGAAGGGATGACTCTTGGTTAGTCTTTCGAGGTGGCAACACTCATTGAGAAGTTTCCCCCTAATTGGTTGGACTTCAAGAATTACTTGAAGCACAAGCGCAAGGAAATCAAAATGGAGGACTTAATAGTCCGTCCCCGAATTGAGGAAGACAATCGGAAGAAGGCGGCACCTCCAAGAGCACCTAAAGCAAACTTGGTGGAAACTTCTAAACCCAAGACTGTTGGGAAACGGAAGAGGGAGTACCAAGCTAAGGAAAAGCAGAAGGAACAATTTCAGAAGTTTCAGGGTACCTACTTTATTGGTGAAAAACCTGGACACCGTGCTAAGGATTGTAGAAAATGTCCTAACAAGGAGAAGGACAAAGCCAAGGCTAAAGGAAATAGGAAAGCAACCAAGCAAGCTCATCTGGTTGAGCAGAGTGACGATGAAGAGATGCTGGCTGCTGTGGTCACCCAAGTAAATTTCGTGACTAATACCAAAGACTGGTGGGTGGACATTGGTGCAACCAAACATATCTACATCGATAAGCATCTCTTCACATCTTATTAGAAGAAGGATGATGGAGAGAAGATCTTGATGGCTAATTATGCTCCAGCCACTATTGTAGGAACTGGAGAGGTTATTTCTGAAGTTCACCTCAGGCAAGAAGCTAGCACTCCAAAATGTGCTACATGTTCCAGAGATTCGAAAGAATCTGATTTCTGTGCCTATGATGATAAGCAAGGGATTCAAAGTTGTGTTTGAATCAAATAAAATTGTAGTTTCCAAGGATGGAACTTATGTGGAGAAGGGGTATATGTGTGATGGGCTTTTTAAGGCTAATATTGCTGTAATTGATAAAAACAACAAGTTTATGTACCCAAAAACTGTTATGAATAAAGATGAATCTTCAGTTTACATTGTTTGTCTCTCCATACTTATGGCATGGTAGATTAGGACATGTAAATTATGATACAATGAAAAAGTTGGCAAACTTAGGTTTAATTCCCAAATTTAATTTGGATGTCAACCATTAATGTGAAACATGTGTTGAAGCAAAGTTTGCCAAGAAACCTTTTGACACAATTGAAAGGAGTACTAAGCCTCTAGCATTAATCCATAGTGATTTATGTGACTTGAAATTTGTTCAAAGTAGAGATGGAAAGAAGTACTTCATTACATCCATCGATGATTGTACTAGATATTGCTATGTTTATTTGTTAACTAGCAAAAATAAAGCAATGGACAGTTTTGTCAAATATAAGAATGAAGTTGGGAATCAACTTGGTAGAAAGATCAAGGCACTAAGGTCCGATAGGGGAGGAGAATATGATTATGCTCTCTTTGACGAGTTGTGCACTGAGTTTGGAATCATCCGCCAAACAACAACATCATATACACCTCAATAAAATGGAATTGCTGAAAGAAAAAACAGAACTTTAAAAGAAATGGTTAATTCGATGATAATAAGTTTCGGGCTACTGCAAAACTTGTGGGGGGAAGCAGTGTTAACTGCTAATTATATTCTTAATAGAATGCCCCACAAGAAAATAGGTAGTATGCCATATGAGATGTGGAATAAGAGACCACCCTCTTTCAAATACTTGAAAGTGTGGGGGTGTCTAGCTAAGGTGGCAGTACCTCCACCAAAACAAGTCAAACTTGGACCTAAAACTGTGGATTGCATATTTTTAGGGTATGCTTAAAATAACAGTGCATTCAGATTTTTGGTACACAAATCTGAGATAGATGATATCCATGAAAATACTATCATGGAAACGAGAGAAGCGGAATTTTTTGAGGAAATATTTTCTTGCAAACGGTGCGAAACCTCTCACAAAAGGAATATAGATTCAATTTTTGAGAAAAAACAAAATGGTGAACAAGAGGTTGAGGAGCCAAGAAGGAGCAAGAGACCAAAAGTCTCGAAGTCCTTTGGTCTAGAATTTCTAACATATATGTTACAGACGGAGCCTCAGACATTCAAGGAAGCAATGTCAACACCAGATGCTCCATTATGAAAAGAAGCTATAAACAACGAAATAGAATCCATTTTAAGTAACCATACTTGGGAATTGGTTCATCTCCCATCCGGGAATAAGCCAATTGGATGTAAATGGATCTTCAAGAAAAATCTTAAGGCTGACAGATCCATAGATAAGTACAAAGCAAGGTTTGTAGCCAAAGGGTTTAGACAAAATGAAGGTCTAGATTTCTTTGATACTTGTTCACCAGTCACGAGAATTACATCAATACGGATGTTAATTTCTATAGCATCGCTATATGACTTGATAATTCACCAAATGGATGTGAAAACAGCATTCTTAAATGGTGAACACAATCGAGAACCAATTATGAATTGGGTCAATACTGTGTAAGGTTTATTGACTGGGCTTACTCAAACAATTGGCAGTTCAAGGCGTTAGTCCACTGACTAGTTAAGTAAGTTCGATAGACTATCTCGATGCAGTATTGGTCCTACTGCAGTCTCAGGTGCATTTCCAATCTCAGACAAATCTTCGTGTTTGAATTATCGTCTGTTTCCATTCAATGTGGGGGATTGTTAGAAAAATGGTGGTTAACCACTATTTGACCAATAATTAATTACAACTAACTGAGTATTAGTTAAATGTAATTTACTGGGTTCTAATCTTCAATATGAAGATTAGATATTGGTGTTGAAAGTTGTCCAAAACCATTTTTTGATTGAATGGAAATTGACTCCAAAGTAGTCATGTTAGACATGATATGTTATGTGCAAAATTAAGAGAAATGTGGGAATCCCACATTAAAGAATTGTGATGTATGTGATGGGTTTATAAACCCAAGCTTTTGTGATGGGCTTGCGCGTCAGTAGCCCATCTGGACTTATCATTTTGCACTGGCCCACTACCTAGATTCATTGTATGTGGACATGAGAACAATTCAAATTCAAAAAAGTCCGTTACAATTTTTAAATTCACTTTATTAGAAATTTATTTGGCATCCCTAGTTTTAGGGTCGGTTTTAATGCTAGGCTCTAATATAAATAGAAGCATAGTGTAAGAAGATAATACACTACGAAAATTCATTTTTCCTGTCTTCTTCTTCCTAGCCGAATTCCTTTCTGAGAGTGCTTTCAATTTTTGGTTCGAACGATCCTGCTGGTATACCAGTGCCGCCTACCAGTAGAAGGGAGTGTTGTATCTTGGGAGGTATTGTGTCTGCTTTAGCATTGACACCAGTGGCTGGGACATTTCACCTTAAGGAGATTTGCGGTTCGCATACCTCACTTCAATCTCTTGGTTTCGTACCGATCAGAGTTTTTGATAACATCTTTTGTTCTCTTTCAATTCATGATATATGATATATATTGTTGATTGAATTTTATCTAATTATTGAGTTGTGGAATTTGTTTGTGTTCTTGATTAAAGAAATTGTATCAGCATGACATATGAATATAGATTCCAACAATATGGCACCAACTAAGCCATGACTTAGTTGGTAAGTCAAAACATTATGTTTAGTTTTCTGGGCCGGGTCGTCACAGAAACCTAACCAATTGCTAGGTTAGGTTTCTATCGAGATAACCTATTTAGCTAAGCCTTTTAAGCCCATTCCCCTCGATGCACAGTCTGTCACCTCTCTACTTAAACCTTTTGTAAACGGATCCGCTAGATTTTTCTTAGACTTCACAGAGTCTAAGGAAATTATTCCAGTAGAGAGTAACTTTCTTACGGTATTATGTGTACGAAGAATGTGTCTAGACTTACCGTTATACATCAAATTTTGTGCTCTAGCAATTGCAGCTTGATTATGACAATGAATGCAAATTGCAGGCACAGTCTTTGGCCATATTGGAATGTCCTCCAAAAAGTGACAAAGCCACTCTGCTTCTTCACCAGCTTTATCCAAAGCTTTAAATTTTGATTCCATCGTAGACCGTGCTATGCACGTTTGCTTTGAGGACTTCCATGAAATAGCAACCCCTCTTAGAAGGAATACATAGCCACTTGTGGATTTTGATTCCTCCGAATCTTCAATCCAATTAGCATCACTGTATCCTTCTAAAATAGTCGGGTATCTACCGTATTTCAAAACATTATGTTTAGTTTTGTTAAGGTACCCCAATACTCTCAATAGAGCTTTCCAATGCTCATGTCCAGGATTACTTGTGTATCTGCTTAGTTTACTAACTAAATACGCAATGTCTGGCCTTGTGCAGTTCATGATATATTAAAATATTAAAATTTTATTCAATATTTCCATTTTTAAGGAAATATTTCCTCAAAAACTTGATTTGCAGTTCACATACCTCACTTCATTCTCATGGTTGCATTCTGATCCGGTTTTTGGTAACTTCGGTTGTTCTCAATTTCAATTCTACATATATGATATATTGTTTATAGTCTTTTATTTGATTATTAATGGAATAAACTATTTCTATTTATCATGTTTTATACGTATTAATTGTTTAGTATCCAACAATCTTAAGGTGAAAATTTTCCTCTTCTTGCTTATTGAACTTTTCAGTTAAATACGTATATAACATGCTTGTATGATCTATTGTTCATTGTGTGCATATTGTTTGATTCAACTCTTCTTATGTATTTTTATTCAACTCTGCGAATCTACTAAATTTTTCCATTGAATCCATACATGCGTTAAGCAAATGAATATCATTACCTGCATTTAAAACTAAAGATGTCGTTCAATTTTCTAACTGACAGTTGATTACAAGTTAAAGCATATTTACGTTGCTTTAAAAGTACAAATAGATTTCAAAGACAATATGTGCATATTATTTTGAGTTAAAAGTTATTGGTTAACGTTGATAAAAGTTATTGGTAACGTTTCATTCTTTTGTATATTTATGATATAAATTATAGTCATAAATAAGAAAATTTATTGGTTATCTCGTTTGACTTTAACTTATAAAGTTACTAATTAATTCAATTTACATTTTGGAAATTCAATTTACATTTTGAAGTTGGCTGCCACCTATTGGTTCTCTATTGTCATTGATTACATGTGCATGTGTTTAAGACATACACGTTTTTTTTATTAAATTATTTAAGTTAATTTATTATATTGATTTGGTAATTGAACAAGTTTATATATAGTTGCATGCCACGGTATATTGCACATTACATACAGTTTTTTGCATGAATTTGCTATTATAAGATATATCAAATATTTTATTGTGGTACACAACTTGTCACATTTTATTTGTGTTTTTAGAATTGTGGTATCTTGGAAAGTTCTGTCCAAGAAAGGGGTTTTTTAATTGCACGTCATATTATTTGGAAGGCCCCCTCTTTCCTGGGAACCAACTTAGTCGCTAATTTTCTAAGTTACAAATTTTATTTGACAAGGTATATATCTTTAATGTGTGTGAGAGCTATTGTTGTGATTATATTATTTTGATTACTCACTCCAATATTTGATATTGTAGTAAAAGATGGAACAAATACAACAAGCTTACAATGAGTTACCCACCGTCCCTAGTGGAGGTGATGATATTGTCCCTGGTGTTGGAAATCCAGGTAGCGTGGCTACTCCTAATGGAGGTATGCCGGTGGCTACTCCTAATGGAGGTATGCCGATGGCTACTCCTAATGGAGGTATGCCGATGGCTACTCCTGTTGGAGGCGTGCCTGTTGCTGCTGCAACCGTTGGAATCGGGAATAATGTTCCTATGACAAACAGGATGATTCCTGTAATTCCCGTTGACAAGTCGAAAGAGGCTAAATGCAAGGGAAAAGCTAACAAGCAGGCTCGCTTGGTTGAGCATAGTGACGATGGAGAGATGTTGGCTGCTGTAGTCACCCAAGTAAATTTGGTGACTAACACCAAAGACTGGCGGGTGGACACTGGTGCAACCAAGCACATCTGCATCGACAAGGATCTCTTCACATCTTATGAGAAGAAGGATGATGAAGAGAAAATCTTCATGGCTAACTCTTCTCCAGCCACTATTGAAGGAACTGGATAGGTTATTCTGAAGTTCACCTCAGGCAAAAAGCTCGCACTGCGAAATGTGCTACATGTTCCAGAGATTCGTAAGAATCTGATTTCTGTGCCTGTGATGATAAGTAAGGGATTCAAGGTTGTGTTTGAATCCAATAAATTTATAGTTTCCAAGGATGAAACTTATGTGGGAAAGGGGTATATGTGTGATGGGCTTTTTAAGGCCAACATTGTTGTAATTGATAAAAACAGCAAGTTTCTGTACCCAAAAACAGTTATGAATAAAGATGAATCTTGAGTTTACATTGTTGTCTCTCCATACTTATGGCATGGTAGATTAGGACATGTAAACTATGGTACAATGAAAAAGTTGGCAAACTTAGGTTTAATTCCCAAATTTAATTTGGATGTCAACCATATATGTGAAACATGTGTTGAAGCAAAGTTTGCTAAGAAACATTTTCACACAATTGAAAGGAGTACTGAGCCTCTAGCATTAATCCATAGTGATTTATGTGACTTGAAATTTGTTCAAAGTAGAGGTGGAAGGAAGTACTTCATTACATTCATCGATGATTGTACTCGATATTGCTATGTTTATTTGTTAACTAGCAAAAATGAAGAAATGGACAACTTTGTCAATATAAGAATGAAGTTGAGAATCAACTTGGTAAAAAGATCAAGGCACTAAGGTCCGACAGGGGAGGAGAATATGCTTCTGATCTCTTTGATGAGTTGTGTACTGAGTTTGAAATCATCCACCAAACAACAGCACCATATACACCTCAGTAAAATGGAATTGCTGAAAGAAAAAATAGAACTTTAAAAGAAACGGTTAATTCCATGTTAATAAGTTCTGGACTACCACAAAACTTGTGGGGAGAAGCAGTGTTAACTGCTAATTATATTCTTAACAGAATACCCCACAAGAAAATAAGTAGTATTCCATATGAGATGTGGAATAAGAGACCACCCTCTTTCAAATATTTGAAAGTGTGGGGGGTGTCAAGCTAAGGTGGCAGTACCTCCACCTAAGCAAGTCAAACTCAGACCTAAAACTATGGATTGCATATTTTTAGGGTATGCTCAAAATAGCAGTGCATTCAGATTTTTGGTACACAAATCTGAGATATATGACATCCATGTAAATACTATCATGGAAACGAGAGACGTGGAATTTTTTGAGGAAATATTTCCTTACAAACGAAGCGAAACCTCTCATAAAAGGAATAGAGATTCACTTTTTGAGAAAGAACAAAATGAAGAACAAGAGGTTGAGGAACAAAGAAGGAGCAAGAGACCAAAAGTCTCAAAGTCCTTTGGTACCGAATTTCTAACATATATGTTAGAGACGGAGCCTCAGACATTTAAGGAGGCAATGTCAACGCCAGATGCTCCATTATAGAAAGAAGCTGTAAATAGCGAAATAGAATCCATTCTAAGTAACCATACTTGGAAATTGGTTGATCTCCCACCCGGGAATAAGCCAATTGGATGTAAATGGATCTTCAAGAAAAAGATTAAGGCTGAAGTATCCATAGATAAGTACAAAGCAAGGCTTGTAGCCAAAGGGTTTAGACAAAAAGAAGGTCTAGATTACTTTGATACTTATTCACCAGTCACGAGAATTACATCCGTGCAGATGTTAATTGTTATAGTCTCGCTATATGATTTGATAATCCACCAAATGGAGGTAAAAATAGCATTCCTAAATGGTGAACTTGATGAGGAGATATATATGGAACAACTTGAAGGGTTCAAGGTCAAAGGACAAGAACATAAGGTATGTAAACTTGTCAAATCATTGTATGGGCTAAAGCAAGCTCCAAAACAATGACATGAAAGATTTGACCAAGTAGTGATTAGAGATGGATTTCGAATCAACGAGTGTGACAAATGTGTGTACACAAAATTGGTAAACAATGATTGTGTAATAATTTGTCTATATGTCGATGATATGTTAATTCTTGGTCAAAATGTTGAGATCATCAACAAAACCAAGAAAATGCTATCAAAGAACTTTGACATGAAAGACATGGGTGAAGCGGATGTGATACTAGGCATTAAAATTTCCAGAACATCGGAAGGCCTAGCATTATCTCAATCACACTATATAGAGAAAGTGAGTGAAAGGTTTAAAGGGCATGGCTCAAAGATGCTAATAGTCCTTTTCTCCCTCATCTGGTCTTACATAAGAATACTGGAGATAGTATTCAACAATTGGAATACTCTCTAATTATTGGCAGTGTGATGTATATCATGAACTGCACGAGGCCAGACATTGCGTATTCTGTAAGTAAACTAAGCAGATACACAAGTAATCCTGGACATGAGCACTGGAAAGCTCTATTGAGAGTATTGGGGTACCTTAACAAAACAAAACATAATGTTTTGAAATACGGTAGATACCCAGATGTTCTAGAAGGATACAATGATGCTAATTGGATCGCGATTTCGGAGGAATCAAAATCCGCAAGTGGCTATGTATTTCTTCTAGGAGGGGCGGCTATATCGTGGAAGTCCTCAAAGAAAACGTGCATAGCACGGTCTACAATGGAATCAGAATTCATAGCTTTGCATAAAGCCGGTGAAGAAGCAAAGTGGCTTCGTCACTTTTCGGAGGACATTCCAATATGGCCAAAGCATGTGCCTGCAATTTGCATTCATTGTGATAATCAAGCTGCAATGGCCAGAGCATAGAATTTGATGTATATTGATAAGTCTAGACACATTCGTCGTAGACATAATATCGTAAGACACTTACTCTCTACTGGAATAATTTTCTTAGATTTTGTGAAGTCTAAAGAAAACCTTGCGGATCTGTTAACTAAAGGTCTGAGTAGAGAGGTAACGGACTGCGCATAGATGGGAATGGGCTTAAAAGCCTTAACTCAATAAGTTATCTTGATGGAAACCTAACCTAGAAATTGGAGGTCTCATGGACTAGGTTCAATAGGAAAACATAAGTTGAGAATAACTTAAATGTGAGCAGTGTGGAGTTTTACTCCATCCCATTCCTTGGATGTACTATATGCTGCTAAGAAGCTTAAGGTTAAGCTATGCTTTTAATGATTCCTATATCTTGTAAATATACAAGTGAAGTATTAGAGAATAATTTTGATAGGACATCACCTATGTGAGTGAAGAGTAAGGCTGACTCTATGAAAATATTTAAAAAGGCGATATTTTCTAAAGCACTCGCTAAACCCAAGATGTTCATGGCCGAAACAATGAACACAACCGAGAACCAATTATGAATTGGGTCAATATTGTGTGAGGTTTATTGACTGGGCTTAGACAAACAACTGGCAGTTCAAGGCGTTAGTCCACTAACTAGTTAAGTAAGTCCGATAGACTTTCACTAGGGAAGGTTCAAAGTCAAAAGCTACCTATCTCGATGTAGTATTGGTCCTACTAAACTATCAGGCGCTTTTCCAATCTCAAACAAATCTTCGTGTCTGAATTGTCATCTATTTCCATTCAATGTGGGGGATTGTTGGAAAAATGGTGGTGAACCACTATTTGACCAATAATTAGTTACAACTAATTGAGTATTAGTTAAATGTAATTTAGTGGGTTCTAATCTTCAATGTGAAGATTAGATATTGGAGTTGAAAGTTGTCCAAAACCATTTTTTGGTTGGATGGAAATTGACTCCAAAGTGGTCATGTTAGACATGATATGTTATGTGCAAAATTAAGAGAAATGTGGGAATCCTACATTAAAGAATTGTGATGTATGTGATGGGTTTATAAACCCAAGTGTTGGATGTAAGACTTGGGCCCACGAGCACCCAAGCTTTTGTGATGGGCTTGTTTATCCGTAGCCCATCTAGACTTATCATTTTGCACCGGCCCACTACTTCGGTTTTTTGAATGTGCACATGAGGCTTAATTCAAATTCAAAATTTTCCGTTTCTGTCTTAATTTAAATATTCCGTTACAATATTAATTCGGTTTAATACTGAATTTAATTGATTCTCTTTGGGTTCTACTATAAATAGTAGCCCAAATGGTATGGAAAAGAGACCATTTTTCTCCAAAGCTTAACTCTAGAGCCGAAACTCTATTCGTTCTTCCTAGTCAAATTTCCTTTCTGAGAGTGCTTTCTATTCTTGGTTCGAATGAGCCTACCGGTATACTAGTGTCACCTACTGGTAGAAGAGAGTGTTGTATCTTGGGAGGTGTTTGCCTACTTCAGCATTGACACCGTTGGGTGGGGCATTTTCACCTTAAGGAGATTTGTGGTTTGTATACCTCACTTCATTCTCGTGGTTGCATTCCGATCCGGTCTTTGGTAACTTTGGTTGTTCTCAATTTCAATTCTACATATATGATATATTTTTTATAGTCTTATATTTGATTATTAATGGAATAAACTATTTCTATTTATCATGTTTCATATGTATTGATTGTTTAGTATCCAACAATATTTTATGCGAAGCGAAACCTCTCAGAAAAGGAATAGTGATTCAATTTCTGAGAAATTACAAAATGAAGAACAAGAGGTTGAGGAACCAAGAAGGAGCAAGAGACCAAAAGTCTCAAAGTCCTTTGGTCCTGAATTTCTAACATATATGTTAGGACGGTGCCTCAGACATTCAAGGAAGCAATGTCAACGCCAGATGCTCCATTGTGGAAAGAAGTTGTAAACATCGAAATAGAATCCATTCTAAGTAACCATACTTGGGAATTGGTTGATCTCCCACCCGGGAATAAGCCAATTGGATGTAAATGGATCTTCAGGAAATAGCTTAAGGTGAAAATGCCCAGCCACCGGTGTCAATGCTAAAGTAGGCAAACACCTCCCAAGATACAACACTCACTTCTACCGGTAGGTGACACAAGTATACCGGTAGGCTCGTTTGAACCAAGAATAGAATACACTCTCAGAAAGAATTGTTGGGAAGATGAAAAGCTACGGAAAGAGAATTTTGGCAAAGTATATCTTTGGAGAAAAATGGTGTATCTTTTCCATACCATTTGGGCTACTATTTATAGTAGAACCCAATGAAAATGAATTAAATCTAGTATAAACCGAATTGATATTGTAACGGAAATATTTGAATTAATTTCGTAACGGAAATTTTGAATTTTGAATAAGTCTCATGTCTACATTCAACAAACCTGGGTAGTGAGCCCGTACAAAATATTAAGTCTTGATGGGCTATGTAAGTCCGAGCTCGAGCCCGATCCCGGGCCTATGTGTGTGTGTGTTTTAGTGAGCCCAAGCCCTTCATGTAAAGTCTCTCTCCCTCACAAAAGCTTGGGTATCATTGGGCCCAAGTCTTACATCCAACACTTGGATTATAAACCCAAGTCACACGACACAATTATGAAATGTAGGATTTCCACATTTACATTATTTTGCACTTAATATATCATGTTTAACATGACCACTTTGGAGTAAATTTTCATTTAACCAAAAAATGGTTTCGGACAACCTTTAACTCCAATCTCTAGTCTTCATATTGAAGATTAGAACCAACTAAATTATATTCAACTAATTCTCAATTAGCTGTAGATAATTATTGGTCAAATAGTGGTTGACCACCATTTTTCCAACAATCCCCCACATTGAATGGAAACAGACGACAATTCAGACACGAGGATTTGTCTTAGATTGAAAACTTGTCTGAGAGTGCAGTAGGACCAATACTGCATCGAGATCGGTAGCTTTTGGCTTTGAACCTTCCCTAGTGAAAGTCTATCGGACTTACTTAACTAGTCAGTGGACTGACGCCTTGAACTGCCAGTTGTTTACGTAAGCCCAGACAATAAACCTCACACAGCAATTATCCAATTCACAATTGGTTCTCGGTTGTGTTCGTTGTTTTGGCCATGAACGTCTTGGGTTCAGAGAGTGATTTAGAAAATATCGCCTTTTAAATATTTTCATAGAGTCGGCCTTACTCTTCACTCACATAGGTGATGTCCTATCAAGAGTATTCTCGTATACTCCACTTGTATATTTACAAGATATAGAAATCATTAAAAACATAGCTTAACCTTAACACGCTTCTTAGCAGCATATAGTACATCCAAGGAATGGGATGGAGTAAAACTACACACTGTTCACATTTAAGTTATTCTCAACTTATGTTTTCCTATTGAACCTAGTCCATGAGATCTCCAATTCCTAGGTTAGGTTTCCATCAAGATAACTTATTGAGTTAAGGCTTTTAAGCCCATTCCCATCGATGTGCAGTCCGTTACCTCTCTACTCAGACCTTTAGTTAACAGATCCGCAAGGTTTTCTTTAGACTTCACAAAATCTAAGGAAATTATTCCAGTAATTCCATTTTGCTGAGGCGTATTGGTGAGTACAAAATGTACTCATGTTTATGATGATAAATACCCAACCTTTATGAGGTTTCTAGCACAAAATACTATCCAATTGTGTGATTTAATGACAGGTACAGCTGGATGCTATTTAGTTGGAAAAGTTGAATTCTGGGTAAAAGTGAGCCAGGCGCGACCTATGCGCGGCCGCGAGTTGCGAGATTTGCCAAAACGGGCCCAGCTGACGTGGCAGTGGGGACAATAACTTTTTATGGTTAAAGACTAAACCCTAGCCGCCAGATACGGGGGGAGATTTTCCAGAATACAGAGGGCAGAGAAGAGGCATTCCAAGCGTGGCAATTCCTTCATATTTCCCATCGATTCGAACAATTGTCTTGAGTATTTTTATGGTTTTTAGTATGATTATGCGTAGCTAAGTACTTTTTAGCTAGGCTTTGGTATTTTCTTCTACTAAAACTTTGTGCACAGATTGATTGTTGATTAGACTGGATTTAATTCATTGTTCTCTGAATTTATTGTTGATTTCCTATTGTTATGCATGTCTGGCCATCATCATAATATTTAGGAATTATTAGTTGAACATATTCGGCTGACCATGACCCGGTGTTTGACGAAGTGACAAAAACTTGTTTTGCGATTCAGGTTTGGGAACATTGAACATAATTGATTGGGTGATAGACCATTGCCTTAGGTTGTGCAATTGTCGATTTCCACGTGCTGATGCTTATCTTAGGAAATTCTTAGGAGAGACCAAACCAAGACTCCTTTGATAAGAAAAGATCTTGAGCTGGACCAAAGTCAGGGTCGTTGTTTAGGGAAATCTAATTGTTAGAGCTGGACCAAAGTCTTTCAATTGACATCGTTAAATTCTTAATTTGTTTAATTGTGGATTGATTTGTGTACACAGGTGGAGGTAGTTGAACTAGCCAAATCCAAGCTAATTTTCATCAATTGTTGAATTAGTTATTTTATTTGAACTAGTTAATTTTTTCATTATTAATTTAAGCATCCAAATTAGTTTACACTAATGTTTGTCTTTCAATTGATTTTTACAACAGTCCCTGTGGATTCGATCACTTGCGATTGGGTAAAACTAGTCGGTAATTATTGTGATAAAAAAGTATTGACCACGTATATGATGTTGTTGTTCGATGGATGATTCCAAACTCAGTACATAACTCATCAAAGAGAGCAGAATCATATTCTCCTCTCCTATCAGATCTTAAAGCCTTAATCTTTTTGCCAAGTTAATTTTCAACTTCATTTTTATACTTGATAAAGCTGTCCATTGCTTTATTTTTACTAGTTAACAAATAAACATAGAAATATCGATGAATGTAATCAAATACTTCTTTCCACCTCTACTTTGAACAAATCTCAAGTCGCATAAATCACTATGGATTAATGCTAGAGGCTCCGTACTTCTTTCAATTGTGTGAAAGGATTTCTTGGCAAACTTTGCTTCAACACATGTTTCACATTTATGGTTTACATCCAAATTAAATTTGGGAATTAAACCTAAGTTCGCCAACTTTTTCATTGTACCATAGTTTACATGTCCTAATCTACCATGCCACAAGTATGAAGAGTCAACAATGTAAACTGAACCTTCCTCTTTATTCATAATAGTTTTCGAGTACAAAAATTTGCTGTCTTTATCAATTACAGCAATGTTGGCTTTGAAAAGCCCATCACACATATATCCCTTCCCCACATAAGTTCTATCCTTGGAAACTACAAATTATTAGATTCAAACACAATCTTGAATCCCTTGCTTATCATCACAGGCACAGATATCAGATTCTTACGAATCTCTAGAACATGTAGTACCTCTCGCAGTGCGAGCTTTCTGCCCGAGGTGAACTTCAAAACCACTTCTCCAGTTCCTTCAATAGTGGCTAGAGCTGAGTTGGCCATGTAGATCTTCTCTCCATCATCTTTCTTCTCATAAGATGTGAAGAGGTCTTTATCGATGCAGATATGTTTGGTTGCACCGGTGTCCACCCACTAATCTTTGGTATTTGTCACCAAGTTCACTTGGGTGACTACAGCAGTCAATATCTCTTCATCATCACTTTGCTCAACTAGGTGAGCTTGCTTGGTAGCTTTTCCCTTGCCTTTAGCATTGGCCTTATCCTTCTCTTTGTTAGGACATTTTCTACAATCCTTGGCACGGTGTCCAGGTTTGTCACCAACAAAGCAGGTACCCTGGAACTTCTGATATTTTTCCTTCTGCTTTCCCGTAGCTTCGTACTCCCTCTTTCGTTTCCCATCAGTCTTGGGTTCGGGAGTTTCCACCAAATTTATTTGGCATCCCTAGTTTTAGGGTCGGTTTTAATGCTAGGCTCTAATATAAATAGAAGCATAGTGTAAGAAGAGAATACACTACGAAAATTCATTTTTCCTCTCTTCTTCTTCCTAGCCGAATTCCTTTCTGAGAGTGCTTTCAATTTTTGGTTCGAACGATCCTGCTGGTATACCTGTGTCACCTACCAATAGAAGGGAGTGTTGTATCTTGGGAGGTGTTTGCCTACTTTAAAGTTGACACCAGTGGCTGGGGCATTTCACCTTAAGGAGATTTGCGGTTCGCATACCTCACTTCAATCTCTTGGTTTCGTACCGATCAGAGTTTTTGGTAACATCTTTTGTTCTCTTTCAATTCATGATATATGATATATATTGTTGATTGGATTTTATCTAATTATTGAGTTCTGCAATTTGTTTGTGTTATTGATTAAAACAATTATTTTAGCATGACATATGAATATAGATTTCAACAAATAGAACCCACGCCAAATCGAGACAGATAAAAACATAACAAAATCAAAATCAAAAGCACAGCCAAGGAATGCAAAAGGATACTTCAGACCAGGACTGCAGTAGCAGAACTTGCGCAACGAAGAAGAAACCCGCAACGAAGAAGCTCGATCGTTATACTCGTTGAATTATGAACTAAATGCCCCGTAAATAACAAATTTCGCCATTAGTGGCATGTTGGACTCCGTTGGCCTGACCCTCCATAGAATAAGTAAGTGATACCTGAAACGTGGTGTTTGGTGATGTTGTAACATTGATCATTGGTCATCATCGTTGGAAGCTCGTTAAGAGGCACCGGATCAAGGTTGCCATCATTGATCGCTACTCTTAAGTCGGTAACATAACTTGCCCTGTCCGTTCCCTCACCGGCAAAGTAGCCGGACCCCATATCTGTCTGAGTGGGTGTACCTTGGGGTTCGGCGTTTGTCACTAGACCACCCCAAGTAACGTGTTTGGCAGAACTTTGCATGTGATTAAAGAGAGTGGCTGGCCAATACCCCAAGTCTCTATCATTATACTTCAACCACCAATTTCCATCCCTTGGATCCTAATTAAGTTAACCACCGAAATTATGTGAATAGGTTTACAATTGCATGTGGATTAATGCATCAAACCAACCAAATTAGCTTTTAGCTATTAATTACCAGTCTAATTTCAAGATCGATAGCATATTGTGTTCCCTCATAAGTTGATGTCGTGTCATATACACCTCCCACTACAGTATCACCATTTGTTTGTACAAATCCTGGACAACGAGTATCGTAACATCCTGTTGCCCGATCTGCATCTCTCTGTGTAATTTTGAAGAAATTAGATTAATGTGTATGTAAAAGTTTTTAAGAAATAAATCATGTTTATAATAATGCACCAACTTACGGTCCAATATATTGAGAATCGTGATCTTGTGTCACCATAGAGTTGTTGATTTACCTAAGTGGCAGAGAAGGAAAATATTTTTGTAGAACATATATTTTATTACTTGAAATATGATATATCTTAATTTTATTAAAAATAAATTAATACTTACTTGCCATCCAGTTTCAATAGCATTAAAACTGTCCTTTGGTCCTGATATGACCGATATCTGGGAAACACTTATGCTACCTCTATCAACCCTTGGATTCCACAGATTTATCATTCCTTTTACGCCCTTCACACTTTTCGCTACACTATTTATGTTTCCTGATGCAGAGTATGTAGCTATTGCGTACTTTGATTATATATGCAACCAATCCAAAATAAATAAAGGTAAAATTAATATTATCTAGGTGACAGTAATAATAATCTCGACAGAATTAAATGATTGATTGCAAGTACCATTTTGTTAGCCTAATAAAATAAAAAAGGTACCATTTTGTTAGTGTGTCTTGTAAGTTGATGATAGAGAGAATGTTTCTTCTTTCCAAATTTAGATACAGAATTGTATCTCATAATATCATCTACAGTGATTCGACGTATAGGAATAGTGCCCTTAGGACATCTTGTCCCATTTTTTTGCCAAACTTGAGATATTGTATTAGTCCTCCTACTCTTCGACTCTTCTTTATTCATTGTCATCCATTCTTTAGGCATACTCTGTCAATTAGTTTAAATAAAAATTACTTATTAAAATCATCACAAAAAAAAAAAATCAACTATATATCTACTAATAGTTTTATTACCTGAATTTTATGATTCTTTAGAAGAGGGTGATCAAAAGCTGGTTGCTTTCTTTTATCAATACAATCAATGAGATCTCCATCTAAACTCTGCATAGATGGATCAAGTGTTAAAGTAATTCTCTTCAACTACAGTAAATGACAATATATAAATATATATAGATATGTTCTTTACACATAGATAACAATAACTAAATAAGTACACTTTTCTTAATAATTACCTCTATAGTTAGCAGAGCGGGCTTGTTCATCGTTTTCAATGCCATGATAGCTTCTTCATATTTACTCTGATTCACATATAAATCAGAAGTAGTTTCTTCAACGACGAAGAATACCAACAACGAACAAATTAAAAACTTCATTCGGTATTTTGAATTTGGTGAATTACTATGCACAATATTAATTTGAGATAATCAATATGCTAGTCCATACATATATATATAGTATTTGTGAATTGTCATTAAACAAAACTGATCGATTCTTTCAAAGTCTCCTATTGAGACATTTGGAACTTTGTTGCCTACCCACTAATGGGAAGATGAATCCAATAAACAGCAAGAATTTTACACTTTACTATCTACTCTCATATATTGGAAGATGGATCAAAATGAATGGTAAGATTTTAAATTTATCATCTACCTACATATGAGAAGATGGGTGCCCGGTCCAGGTCAAAATTTTTATTTTCTACTAAAATCATCAATGTATATTATTAAATCTGACGACATTTTTTTGTTTGAATTAAATTAGTACTATTCCAAATAAAAATTAAATATTTTGAATTTATATCTTACGATCTAAAAAATTTACTTTTTTTTTCACTTAGAGCAGTTAGGCACAACCCACTCATGGGAATATTCGTAAAAAATTTGAAACATTATTAATTGTTTGTTCACACATTGAAAGACGGACAAGTAAACAGGAAAATTTTGAAACTTTATTTTCTACACATATAAAAAGATGGATCAGCGGCAAATATTAAACTTTATTGTCTACACAAATATGGGATGAAGTATCCAATAAACGGCAACAATTTAAACTTTATTTTATGCAGAGATAACTTCGTAGAATATGTCCTCCATGCATAGATAACTTCGTAATAATATAAATAAATCTCAAAAGAACATTAATTAAATGCGAAATTCATCCATAAGTTATTTAATAAAAATGTGAGTTCTAATAATTACTTTTAACTTTTGAATATTTTAATGTATCTTTTAAATAATTATGGACAAAACTACCCTTAATCTAATAAATCCTCATGAGCATGACATATGTTGACATCATCAGTTAAAAAAAATTAATATTTTTATAACTCAAAATATAAGTTTTTTTTTGAATTATTTGGTGATAAGTCCTTTATATGAACTTTATATTCCACTAGGTAGGTAGACCCGCGCGTTGCTGTGGGTCGTACGTTTTTTCGGTATGTTAATAGAGTGATTTGACCATATTATCTATATGTTAATTTTATGTTAATATTGTCCTTGAAAATGGAAGTCAACTGAAATAGTGGTAATACAAATCCATCCATGTGCAAGAGAAATTGCAATCTTAGTTAATATTCATGGTCTTGCAAGTCTAGATAGACATAGATTAGTTGAGGGTTTTTTGAACCCATTAAAGTAGAGTAGAGTGCAGTCATTGCTACTACAATAATTATATAGCAGGAATAAAAAAGACATGAAAACAATCTTCAACATAAGTTGCGCGGTGTGCGAATGCAAATGATAACAAATAAATTTTAGCTCATCTGGTAGTTCTCCAGAACAGTACAAATTGTAACAATAGATTTGAATCAAAGAACAATAATAAAGGAATAAGAAAACAATGATTTACGTGAAAAACCCTTAAAGGGAAAAACCGCGGGCAGAGAGAGAATTTCACAATGTGGAGAAAACGGGTACAAGAGATTTTGAGTGACGGCTTTACAACGAATAAATACTAGCCGAAACCCTAATCACAAAAGGTCCATACCACCGCGGGGGCGTTGGCCCCGCACCCCCCAAAAGAACGGGATCAGTGATGGGCTATGGTCTCGGGCTTATCGACTCGGGCTTATCGACTCGGTCCCTCCGCTCCCATCACAAACCCCCAAAAAATTCTTCATCCAAATTTGTTACACCACAAACTTTTTGAATTAGACCAAACTGAATTCGGGTTACAAACTCTAACAATCTCTACCTTGACTCAAATTCCACATAGAATGAAAACATCAATCATCATCAACAAACTCTCTACTCTTCCATAACCACAAGAAGGGTAAGTATCAAACTGAAACACCAACCAAGTCTAAGCAATGCTCAAACTTGGCTTTAGGAACTGGTTTAATTAGTCATCATATCAGCAGGATTATCATGAGTGCTAACTTTTCTCACAACAATGTCACCACTAGCAACAACAGTACGTGCATAACGATAGCGAGTCTGAATGTGTTTTGTCCTTTCATGATACATATTATCTTGACTAAGATAAATAACACTTTGACTATCACTGAAAAGTGTGGAAACTTCCAAGTCTTCACTAATTTCGTTGAATAGCCCATTTAACGACATAGTTTCTTTACAATCACCATGTATTCAGCCTCGGTGGTAGACAAAGCAACTGTAGTCTGTAAAACAGCATTCCAACTGATAGCACACCCTCTAAGAGTAAAGACATAACTAGTGAGCGATCTTCTATCAAAATCTCCATCATAATCAGAATCAAAATAACCAATAACTCCATCGTAGTCCTTCCAAACTGCAAACAAACATCAGTAGTGCCACACAAATATCTAAGAATCCACTGAACTGCTTTCCAATGTCCTCTCCCTGGATTTTCCATGTATCTACTAACCATGCTAACTGCATATGATAAATCTGGACATGTGCAAATCATTGCATACATAAGAGAGCCTACTGCACTAGTGTATGAAACTCGAGACATATACTTAATATCATTATATGATTGTGGAGATAGATCAGATGAAAGCTTAAAATGAGCTGCAAATAGTGTACTAACCGATTTAGCATTCTGCATATTGAACCTTTGTAGTACCTTCTGAATGTATCCTTTCTGACTAAGATACAATTTCTTCGCCTTTCTATCTCTCTGAATCTCCATGCCAAGAATCTTCTTTGCAGCTCCTAAATCTTTCATCTCAAATTCCTGACTAAGCTTAGCTTTCACTTTTCTTACTTCTTCTTTATCCTTGGCTGCTATCAACATATCATCAATGTATAACAAAAGATACACAAGTGACCTATCATTACTCTTCTTAAAATAGACACAACTATCATGGTCACTTCTCATAAAATCATGAGTAGTCATGAAAGAGTCAAACCTCTTATAGCACTGTCGTGGAGACTGTTTCAAACCATAAAGAGATTTTCTTAGCAAACACACATAGTCTTCTTTATCTAAAACTTCAAAACCCTATAGTTGCTGCATATAGATGTCCTCCTCAAGTTATCCATGCAAGAATGTTGTTTTCACATCTAGCAGCTCAAGTTCAATATCATGCAGAGCAACAACCCAAGCAAAGCTCGAATCGAACTATAATACTAACCTCGCTTTGTATCTAGGTTTTTCAATTCCTAATATTCCTTCTTTCCATTTGAACACCCATTTACAACGAACAACCTTCTTTCCCTTAGGAAGTTCTCCAATTGCCACGTGCCATTCTTATAAAGTGATTCCATCTCCTCCTACGTGGCAAGTATCCACTTGCTAGAATCTCTACAATTAACAGCCTCAGAATATGTAGAAGGTTCTTCACAAGTGTCAATATCTTCTGCTACGTTTAGAGCATAAGCAACGAAATCAGCCTCAACATACCTCTATGGGAGTCTAATCTTCCTTCTACGCCGCCTATCTTTAGCAATTGAATGTTGCGGTGGTACTTGAACACCAATCTGAGGCTCTAAACTGCACTGAGATATAGTCTGAGATGAAGGATCAGACTCAATGAGAATTTCCACCTGCGTAGCTGATTTTTGTTGTTCTTTATCACAAGAATCTATAGAAATCTAATCATGAAGCATTGCAGACTCATCAAAATAATGTTTCTAGTAATGATAATTTTCTCAATTTCTGGACACCATAACTTATACCCTTTTACTCCATACTTGTAGCCAAGAAACACACTTTAAAGATCTCGATTCCAACTTTCCATTATCTACATGATCATAGGCAGAACATCCAAATATCTTTAAATTAGAATAATTCACAGAAGTACCAGACTATACCTCTTGTGGAGTTTTCTTGTCAATAGCAGTTGATGGAGAGCGATTTACAAGATAACAAGTTGTAGAAACGGCTTTTGCCCAAAAAGACTTACGTAATTTAGCATTGGACAGCATACAACGTACTTTTTCTATCAAAGTTTTATTCATACGCCATTCTGTTGTGGAGTACCCGGAACTGTCAAGTGCCTCACAATGCCTTTTGCCTTACAAAAGACATTAAATTCATCTGAACGAAACTCCAAACCATTATCTATGCAGAGACGCTTCACCTGCTTCCTTGTTTGCTTTTCAATCATGATCTTCCAATCCTTAAAAGTGTGAAACACATCACTTTTGTATTTCAAAAAGAATACCCATACTTTTCTGGAAATATCATCAATAATTGTCAGCATATAACTAGCACCATCCTTGGAAGATACTCTGGTTGGTCCCCAAAGGTTAGAATGAATATAATCAAGAGTGCCCTTCGTATTATGTGTGTCTTTACTAAATCTGACTCTTTTCTGCTTCCCAAACACACAATGCTCACAAAACTGTAACTTGGTAATATTCTGCCCATTAAGAAGTCTTCTTTTGCTCAATTCAGCCATCCCATTTACACAAGAATGAAGCTTGAAGCCTTGAACTTGAACTTGGATGGATGATATATTGAATTATCGATAGGTTATGCACTTATGCTCCTTTTATTCTTGTAATTTGTGTGTGAAATATTGGATTCTAATGGATTTATGATTATGATCACATGATTTTATTTGAGCTTGGTGCTTACATGATGTATTTGAATTTTGAATTTCAACATATGATTTATGATTTTTTTTAAACTTGATTGATATATTGATTGGATATGTTTTCATTTATGTTGTGTTTTTACACACACACACACACATATATATATATATATATATATATATATGATATGAATTAGATAGATGTATATATTAATTAAGAAAACTCAAAACGATTAATCCGATTAATCGCTGACTAGTCCCTGATTAATCCAATCAATCCCTAGTCCCCGCGAACCACCTAGCGACCGACTAGCGATTTTTACAACCTTATCTTTAGGCATGTTTAGATGGTAGGGTAGGGTGAGGTCAATGATGTCATTTACGATTTTCAATATGTGCAAAATAAATTATGTGATGATTAATTTTTGATGAAGGTGAATTGGTGAAATAGTACACATGAATTAAATAAAATTGGAATATTTTTCATGAATTCTAAATGGAAAAATAAATTTACGAGAAAAAGGATTTTAAAATTAGAGTCAAAATAGAATTACTATGAATTTTAGGAGTAAGAGTTAGAATAGAAAATAAATCATTGGCAATGACAAAATTGTAAATAAAGTTGGGTAGCATGCAATTAGTACGTGGTATTTATTATAATTTTTAGTGTGTGTAATAATATGTGTTAAATGGGATTGAAATATTTTTCATAAAATTCTATGTAGAAAATAAAAATTATGGGCATAAGAATATTCGGAATTAGAGTTAAGATGAAATTGTTATGGATTCTAGATTAGGAAAGTTAATGGCAAAATTGTAAATTAAGTAGGATTTTTAATGTAAATAATTAGGAAGGATAAGGGTAAAATGGTAAAAGTAAAATGACAGATTAATTTTCAAATTAAAAATTAAAATAAAGGGATGCACATATCACGAGGTGGGGGGAAAAACCTAGTCCTAGCGCACACTATAGAGAGGTGGCGACAGAAACACTCCTTGGCACTGTCGGCGACGAATCGCGAAACGGCTGACATGGGGAGAACCATCTCGGTGCAGGGAGTTCAAAGAGGTCATTTTTGGATGGAACTGAATCAATTTAGGTCGTCAATGACGGAGTTGAAGCTCACGGGTCGAGACCATTGATGCTGAGATATGCTAATCTCCGGCTACTTTTTAGATAAAGAATCACGAGAATGAACTCACCTTGTCATGAACAGTAGCGAGTTACTATTGGCGATGACCCGCCTTTGACACCAAATGGGTCCAGTAAGACTCAAGTAGGGAAGAAGAACGGTACAATCAGGTCTAGCCAACTCGATTGGTACTAGACGAACAGTTTGATCGGTCTATTTCAATTTGATACAGAATTTAAGATAAAAGGTTTAAATAAATGTTAATAGATATGGGTGTTAATATTAATTTCAGGAATGTAGGGTGAGTTTATACCATAATATAGGTAGCGTTCTGGACTACGAGCCCAAGAATTAGGATTTCGTGGGACATGACGTTACAATAAGTGTTGGAAAACACAAACACATAGAAACATGTATGGAACATATATATGTAAACGATGGAAAAACATATTTGAAAATTTTCTTATGAATTATAGATAACCATAGCATGATCTAGGCAATTAAGTTGTTTCTAAATTAAGGTACCTAGCATCCTTTTGAATTGATCTCCAATTAATTTAAGAACAATGAGTGGGTCGGTCGGATTAATTCAAAGCTCAATTCTGCAAATTTTTCACCGTATGCACCAATTTCCAAACTTGAATTAAGAGTGTGGACTCCTTACACTAATAACTTGAAGAAATCAAAAACCAAAATTATGAAAAATGATTAGAGAATCAAGAGGTCAACTAGTGTCTCAAGACTTCTAGAAAAATACACACACAAGGTGTGTATATATAAGGTGGCCACCCTTAGGGTTTTCTCTTTAGGTGTCCACCCCTCCTAAATCTCATACTTTACCCCAAATTATATATGAGCCTTTCATTATAATTGTTCATTAAAATCCTTACATCTAGTTATAGAAACTTGTCAATTAAATATACTAATAACATATAATATTTAATTGACATCTTTAAATATTTTTTGAGTTTACCGCTTAACTTATCTGAATATGTCAGATTAATTAAAATTCACCTAAATAGTTTTAACAAAATCTCAAATCCTATAAGCATTCTCAGTAGGGTATCATCAATCCATGATTGAACGTGAATTTTATAAAGAGATTATTTTTCATCCTACGTACATTTAGTGTTGTAACCCAATTCATTTAGTGTATATTGGATTGTTCTAAAAGACTTCACTCTTTAATAAATCAAATTCTCATACATTAAATGCATATATATCAATAATTTTAATAAATTAAGATGATAAACAATTTCATAATGTCAATGTGAGTGTACAATTTTAATTTCATATAATCATACTTGAAAAATTGACTCACACGTAGTTCTGATTAATACACTCTAAGGGTACTAATATAGTAAGTTAAATTTATACCATTTTACTTAACCAAGAAAGGTACATTGAAATACTATACCACAGCTATGTTGATGGTTCATCCAATTCCATCTTAGCTGTAATCATTTACTTATATTCGATGGGAACTTATAAATTTATCTTTCTTGTGTAAGTCAAATTATACACACCAATTTATATACCATATAAAATAAAAGATGCTTATGTCAATATTTCTTTTTTCATATTAAATGATAAACATATTTTATTCAAATAAATAAAGTGAATTTTAATATTACATAAAATAATGATATTTAGCATACTATCAATAAGAAATTAATTTGAATTGATTTGATTAATTTTATAAATATTTTAATAGAGTAAACCAATTATTAAAAAAAACTTAATTAACATAATTTTCCTATCTAATAAATATTAGGGTTCCTAGTGTTACTATCCCAAATAAAACAAAACATCAAGTTGGAGAAGCATATTTTTTAGTTGTTTCCCAAAATTTGTAAATTAACAAACCTTGAATTATATGGCAACTAATCAAATCCTAATTATGGTACGAGCGCAATGTGAATAGGAACGTGTGCTTCGGAATTAATTTGAAATTTTATAAAAGTTTACAATCATATTATGCTTGTGTTTGGTAGAGCTGAAATAATAGCGTATAAACTGTTAAATTACTACTAAGGATATTTAAAGTACTAGTAGAGGTATTCAGCTGTACACCTTTCGCATAAGTATTGAAGCATAAAATTAATTACGTATATGCTTGTGAGTTTAGAAAAGGAGCATAAATCTCTATTATGGTCTACCAAATTGAGATTGTTTGAGTTCTTTTTTTTAGCTAATTTTGTAAAAAACAAAGTACTTTTTTTTAAAAAAAGGGAGAGTAAATCCTCATAGGCCAACATTCATTCCATAATGACAAAGTTACACCGAGCGCCTTGAATATTATACAAAACCATAATATAAAATTACTTAATTTAAAAATATAAGAAAATATTATGTTTAATTTTCAAAAAGAAAAAAGGATGATATTAATATTTTACTATTAAAATTCTCACGCTCTTCATTTCACATAAACATGATCTCGTTAAACCCACACTTATACATTGTCATACTCGACTCACAGTCACACTAACAGTCTCTTTCCTTTGATAAACGGACGAATTTATTAATTGAGAAATTAGAGTAATTAAGGTAAGCACCAAAGCTAGGCACAACCCAAGCCGCGACCTTAACCAGGCAGAATACAACCTGCAGAGCAATTTTAAGTCCAAAATAGAACCCACACCACATCGAGACAAATAAAAACAGAACAAAATCAAAATCAAAAGCACAGCCAAGGAATGCATAAGGATACTGCAGACCAGGACTGCAGTAGCAGAACTTGCGCAATGAAGAAGAAACCATTAGTGGCATGTTGGACTCCGTTGGCCTGACCCTCCATAGAATAAGTAAGTGATATCTGAATAGTGGTGTTTGGTGATGTTGTAACATTGATCATTGGTCATCATCGTTGGAAGCTCGTTCAAAGGCACCGGATCAAGGTTGCCATCATTGATCGCTACTCTTAAGTCGTTAACATAACTTGCCTTGTCCGTTCCCTCACCGGCAAAGTAACCGGACCCCATATCTGTCGGAGTGGGTGTACCTTGGGGTTCGGCGTTTGTCACCAGACCACCCCAAGTAACGTGTTTGGCTGAACTTTTCATGTGATTAAAGAGAGTGGCTGGCCAATACCCCAAGTCTCTATCATTATACTTCAACCACCAATTTCCATCCATTGGATCCTAATTAAGTTAACCACCGAAATTATGTGAATAGGTTTACAATTGCATGTGGATTAATGCATCAAACCAACCAAATTAGCTTTTAGCTATTAATTACCAGTCTAATTTCAAGATCGATAACATATTGTGTTCCCTCATAAATTGATGTCCAGTCATATGCACCTCCCACTACAGTATCATCATTTGTTTGTACAAATCCCGGACAACGAGTATCGTAACATCCTGTTGCCTGATCTGCATCCGTCTGTGTGTAATTTTGAAGAAATTAGATTAACGTGTATGTAAAAGTTTTTAAGAAATAAATCATGTTTATAATAATGCACCAACTTACGGTCCAATATGTCACGCCCCTCTCCCAGATAGGTGCATATGAGCACCCATGAATCCCAGAGATGTGACCGGCAAGGAACTTCTCCGTTCCCCGAATCGGATTTACACCCCAAGCTACCCAAACACTACATAAGTAATCTCACACACACACAGATATATATATATATATATATATATATATATATATAAATCTCAACCACCATCCCAAATACTCCAAACATAATGTAATCTGCAATCCAGAGTCTACAGCGGAAAAATCCAAATATCATAAATACGAAAAACAGATACTGAAGACAGACACAACATTCCCACACCAGCTACATCACGCCTCACGCATCCCTGCGCTGATCATCCACTCCGGCTATCTCACCTGAAAACATGTGAATGAAAGGGGTGAGCTACAAAGCTCAGTAGGGATATAGAGGAATATCAATCATCAGAATAAACGGAAAGTAAAAGCGCAATAGGTAAGTGAGATTAACAGAAACTCAAATAGTGATACACACCAGTATCACCGAACTCCACTAAATCAGAGATAAAGTAACAAAGCCTGTAAGATATAGAATACATACAGAGAAACCATAAGTGATACACATCACAACTCATCACAATCAGTCAATCCGTAGGGTAGATTTCGAGTAGGCTCCACCACTACCATCCTCAAGTACAACTCTCAAATCAGTACTCAATCATAATCCAACTCAAATCCTTATCAACCAAATCCGTATCACCGCAAGGTGTCTCCCAGTCCAGGTACTCCCCAGATTGGATGAGGATCGAGCCTACATCAGGTACTCGATAGCATCGCCTACATCGAAGAGCGTCCCCTAGGATGTACCTCACCTCAATCCGACCTCCAGGTACGTACCCGATCGAAACCATTGATAAATCATCCAGTAAGCTGGGTCGCCCGATGTGGGTCCCACGCTCTACAAATCATCCCTCCATAATCTCACAAATCATAGAAGATCATCATAATGAAGTCCTATCCGGACTCTCGAGGATAGCGGGCCCCACAAGAGGATAAGTGGGACCCACCAGGTTAGTGGGCCCCACAAGAGACACAAAAATACTGTCAGTCATACATATACCTCCAAACCAACCACATATAATCATAACATATTGCAATTGCGGAAATAAATCAGATAAGAGTATAAACAGAGAAATTCCCAACCTCCGGGAATTTCACACCAATAGACAAATAGGAGTCCGTCGAATACGGAACCCCCGGAACCCCAAATAAGAACTAGGGCAGAATCCCTACCTGAAATGTCGACTACGCTAATCCGTAGTACGTCCGAAATCCCAATCCGAAATCCTCAAATCAACCTCCTGCATCGAAATACGGATACGTATACGTGACAGTCAAAATACGAAAAAATCAACCAAAAGTCAACGGTCAAAGTCAACTCGGGTAACCCGGTCAACTCGGGTGTCAAAGTCAACTCGGGTCAAATAGTCCTGGGTCAAACCGGGTCAACCCAATCAAAACGGGTCAAACCCGAGTCAACGGATCAACTCGGTCAAACCCCGAGTCAACTCGGCCTGACCGTCGCCGGAATCCATTTTTCCGGCGAATTTTCCGGTCACTCCTACATCAAAATGAAGCCACAACAACAGAAATCTAATGGTACTTGTCTCGTTCCAAAATTCCTACAGAATCAACCGGGATCGAGCTTTGAAATTTTGAAAACCCGAAACTTCTCCGCCCGATTCCGCCGCCTGCGGTGGTCCGATGGCTGTGATTCCACTTGGGGTTTGCTCCTCTCTCCACGAGCTTCAATTTGACACCTTACTTGCTCCGATCGGACCACAAACGAACAATCTTCCCCCCTCTCTCTCTCTCTCTTCCTCTTCCTCCCTCTCTCTCTTCCTCCCTCTCTCTCTCTCTCGGGCAACTCTGCCAGAAACCTCCCAGATTTTTCATAAAATTACCGTTTTGCCCCTCGTTTTAATCTTAATTACTGAAACTTCCATAATTCGTAACAAATCCAATTCAACTCCGATTTTGGTGATTCTTGCGCCTATATTTTTCTAATAATATGTAGTATTTATTAAAAATATAAAATTTGAAAATTTATTATATAATTTTTTTTAATTTGGGTTCGGGATATTACACAATAGATTGAGAATCGTGTTCTTGTGTCACCATAGAGTTGATGATTTACCTAAGTGGCAGAGCAGGAAAATATTTTTGTAGAACATAAATTTTATTACTTGAAATATGATATATCTTAATTTTATTAAAAATAAATTAATACTGACTTGCCATCCAGTTTCAATAGCATTAAAACTGTCCTTTGGTCCTGATATGACCGATATCTGGGAAACACTTATGCTATCTCTATCAATCCTTGGATTCCACAGATTTATCAATCCTTTTACGCCCTTCACACTTTTCGCTACACCATTTATGTTTCCTGATGCAGAGTAGGTAGCTATTGCGTACTTTTATTATATATGCAACCAATCCAAAATAAATAAAGGTAAAATTAATATTATCTAGGTGACAATAATAATAATCTCATTGCAAGTACCATTTTGTTAGGCTGATAAAAAAAAGGTACCATTTTGTTAGTGTGTCCTGTAAGTTGATGATAGAGAGAATGGCTGTTCTTTCCAAATTTAGATACAGAATTGTATCTCATAATATCATCTACAGTGATTCGACGTATAGGAATAGTGCCCTTAGGACATCTTGTGCCATTCTTGTGCCAAACTTGAGATATTGTATTAGTCCTCCTATTCTTCGATTCTTCTTTATTCATTGTCATCCATTCTTTAGGCATACGCTGTCAATTAGTTTAAATAAAAATACTTATTCAAATCATAAAAAAACAAAAAAAAAGTGTGAGAAAAAAATCAACTATATATCTACTAATAGTTTTATTACCTGAATTTTATGATTCTTTAGAAGAGGGTGATCAAAAGTTGGTTGCTTTCTTTTATCAATACAATCAATGAGATCTCCATCTAAACTCTGCATAGATGGATCAAGTGTTAAAAGTAATTCTCTTCAACTACAGTAAATGACAATATATATATATATATATATATATATATATATATATATATATATATATATATCTGTGTGTGTGTGTGTTCTTTACACATAGATAACAATAACTAAATAAGTATAATTTTCTTAATATATAGTTACCTCTATAGTTAGCAGAGCGGGCTTGTTCATCGTTTTCAAAGCCATGATAGCTTCTTCATATTTATTCTGGTTCAGAGATAAAGCAGAAGTAGTTTCTTCAACGACGAAGAATACCAACAAAGAAAAAGTTAAAAACTTCATTAGGTATTTTGAATTTGGTGAATTAATGTGAGAATATTAATTTGAGATAATCAATATGCTAGTGCATATATATATATAGTATTTGTGAATTGTCATTAAACAAAACTGATCGATTCTTTCGAAGTTTCCTATTGAGACATTTGGAACTTTGTTGCCTACCCAAAAATGGGAAGATGAATCCAATAAACAGCAAGAATTTTACACTTTACTATCTACTCTCATATATTGGAAGATGGATCAAAATGAATGGTAAGATTTTAAATTTATCATCTACCTACATATGAGAAGATGGGTGCCCGGTCCAGGTCAAAATTTTTATTTTCTATTAAAATCATCAATGTATATTATTGAATCTGACGACATTTTTTTGTTTGAATTAAATTACTAGTGTTCGAAATAAAAATCAAATATTTTGAATTTATATCTTACGATCTAAAAATTTTACATTTTTTTTCACTTAGAGCAGCTAGGCACAACCCACTCAAGGGTAGACGGACAAGTAAACTTTATTGTCTACACAAATATGGGATGAAGTATCCAATAAACGGCAATAATTTAAAACTTTATTTTATGCAAAGATAACTTCGTAGAATATGTCCTCCATGCATAGATAACTTCGTAATAATATAAATAAATCTCAAAAGAACATTAATTAAATGAGAAATTCATCGATAAGTCATTTAATAAAAATGTGAGTTCTAATAATTACTTTTAACTTTTGAATATTCTAATATATCTTTTAAATAATTATGGACAAAATTACCCTTAATTTAATAAATCCTCATGAGCATGACATATGTTGACATCATCAGTTTTTTTTTTAAATTTAAAATATTTTTATAACTCAGAATACAAGTATTTTTTTTAATTATTTGGTGATAAGTCCTTTATATGAACTTTATATTTCACTAGGTAGCTAGACCCGCGCGTTACTGCGGGTCGTACGTTTTTTCCATATGTTAATAGAGCGATTTGACCATAATAACTATATGTTAATTTTATGTTAATATTATCCTTGAAAATGGAAGTCAACTGAAATAGTGGTAATACAAATCCATCCATGTGCAAGAGAAATTGCAATCTTAGTTAATATTCATCGTCTTGCAAGTCTAGATAGACATAGATTAGTGAGGGTTTTTTGAGCCCATTAAAGTAGAGTAGAGTGCAGTCACTGCTCCTACAATAATTATATAGATGGAATAAAAAAGACATGAAAACAATCTTCAACATAAGTTGCGCGGTGTGCAAATGCAAATGATAACAAATAGATTTTAGCTCATCTGGTAGTTCTCCAGAACAGTACAAATTGTAACAATAGATTCGAACTAAAGAACAACAATAAAGGAATAAGAAAACAATGATTTAAGTGGAAAATCCTTAAAGGGAAAAACCACGGGCAGAGAGAGAATTTCACCATGTGAAAAAAACAGGTACAAGAGATTTTGAGTGACGACTTTACAACGAATAAATACTAGCCGAAACCCTAATCACAAAAGGTCCATACCACAACGCCCCCACACCCCCAAAAGAACGGGATCAGTGATGGGATACGGTCCCGGGCTTATCAGCTCGGTCCCTTCGCTCCCATCACAGACCCCCAAAAAATTCTTCATCCAAATTTGTTGCACCACGAACTTTTTGAATTAGACTAAACTGAATTCGGGTTACAAACTCTAACAATCTCCACCTTGACTCAAATTCCACATAGAATGAAAACATCAATCATCATCAACAAACTATCTACTCTTCCATACCACAAGAAGGGTAAGTATCAAACTGAAACACCAACCAAGTCTAAGCAATGCTCAAACTTGGCTTTAGGAACTGGTTTAATTAGTCATCATATCAGCAGGATTATCATAAGTGCTAACTTTTCTCACAACAATGTCACCACTAGCAACAACAGTACATGCATAATGATAGCGAATTTGAATGTGCTTTGTCCTTTCATGATACATATTGTGCCTGTTTGGACACACGATTGAGTCCCACGTTCATGTTTTACATTGCCGCAACGGGCTTTTTTTTTGTTTGGCAGCCCACAGAAATCACGATCCGGCCAGCAGCTAGGTAAAAGTGGATAGTACCACGTTTGCAAGCCGCTACTCTCCTTCTCTTCAGATCGTGCGCTCGCGTGCCTCAACGAACAGCCAAATCCGATCGCGCAACCTAAGCTACCTTATCCCCGCCATCTATTGTAACCACGACAGCAACCTCTCGTAGTCTCTCATTTCCCAGTGTAATCTTCACTCGCCGAGGCATCCATCAATGCTCCCGCGGGCTCAGATTACGCGATGCTTCTCCGCCGTCCAATCCAGAAGAAGAGGATTCTAGTGACGAGGAGAGGAAGAGCCGCAACCAGAAGAAGCGGGAAGCTAAGCGTGCGGTCCAATGGGGCATGGATATCGCTTCCTTCTTCACACCCCAAATCCAACGCATCCTCAGGTAGATCCGAGATTTTTTTTTCCTTCTACATTTTGGCGAGCAACGGGTTGATGTACTGGCTGATATGTTATTTAAAGCTTTTCTTGGCATGGTAATTAACATTTAACTTTCTTTTGCTTATATTTGCTTCGGATGTTAGCGGGGCTTCTCTTGAGCAAGAAGTATTGGATGCTATAGTGCTAGTTAAGGTGATTAATTTGGACCATTAGTTATAATATTTCAATGATATATTGAGTAAACTTTTGCGGGCTAGGTTTTTAGAAGATGAGGTGTTTGTTTCTTTGCTGCAGAGACTGAGGCCTGATGTACGTGAAGGAAAATGAAGGCAGTTCAATTTAATTGGTATGCATTTGTGCAAAATTATTAATTCAAGTAGTTTGCGCAATCAGTTTCTTTTTCAATCAGGCTTTAAATTTTGTCAACAATGCTGAATTATTTGTGTTTGACATGTATGTAGTGGCATGAGATTGATTTTCCTTTCTGTGGAAAACCCGTTTGATCAGTCACCTTCATGCATGTCTATTCTGCAATTGCTAGACATGAATGTTGTGCCAGATACAAAATGTAGTAGTTCTATCATTTACTGTTTTGAGTTCTGGACCCAAAAGTTTTGTTTGTGCTAGTATCTTTCTATTCAACAAAATTGTGTTATGTCATTTATTTTGAAGCATTTACTATAATCTTTATGATGAGCTTTATTCCTTTCTATGCTCTGTGGTTTGCACGCACTGAGTCTTACTTCTTGCTCTTCTTTTTCAGGTTTCACATGAGTATACTGATGGATTCTGTCTTGATAAGGCAGTGTAACTACTGGATGTTATAAACATCTCTATTATCTTTCTAAAATCCTTCAGAAATGGGAGCATTTGAGTTTTATTAAACATGATTGGATTGAATTATCATGTTAACTGCAGAATCACACGGAGTCGGCTAAATAAATGGAAGAGTTAAGAGAAAGACCCGTCGAAGCTTTCCTCTGTCTTGTTCTTTGCTCATCTGGAAAGAGAAAAATGACAAAACTTTCAATGGACAATGACTTAAAAACATATCTTGATCTTTTATGGATAGATGGCTTACCATCACTAAGTTTTGGATATCAGATCAATACTAATTTCTTAGAGAACATAAGCATAAATGTTTTGTAATCTTCTTGTGATTGTACGTCGTTGGTGCTCCTAATATTTTCTTGCATTCAAAAAAAGGAAATGTAGTTTTTTATGATTTCAAAGTTGTGGGTTTAGGTCATGCAATCAAAATGCGTGGACCTCGTGGTTGAGGGAGGTGAAGTTTTCAGGGCTGAGCAAGAAAACAAAAGAGAAAAAACCGGAAAGCATAGTAAACTTCTCATTCCTGGAAGGTAAAACTATCCCAGGAAAGAAGATTCCTTTCAAATCCAAGCATAAAGCAAAAGGCTGTTTCATTAGTATTAGTTAGTTGTATGTATTTTTTAGATGTACTTGTGATGTAATTTGTGATGAATGGATTACATATATTTATAATTGTGTTACTTTTATTAATTTTCATGTACTTATTAAAATATGTAATGAATTAAGGTTAATGTAATTGATATTTAAATTAATATTCTAAATTACAATAAAAAAAAGCTAAACTGCATTGAAACTCAACTCACCGCAGTTTTAAAAGTGAGATGCCAAACGCCTAACTGCGTTCAAACTCACCTCACAGCACCACAGTTTTATATCTCACAGCAACACACAACACCTCACAACATTACCAAACAGACACATTATCTTGAGTAAGATAAATAACACTTTGACTATCACTAAAAAGTGTGGAAACTTCCAAGTCTTCGCTAATTTCGTTGAATAGCCCTTTTAACCACATAGTTTCTTTACAATCGCCATGTATTCATCCTCGGTGGTAGACAAAGCAACTGTAGTCTGTAAAACAACATTCCAATTGATAGCACACTCTCTAAGAGTAAAGACATAACTAGTGAGCGATCTTCTTCTATCTAAATCTCCATCATAATCAGAATCAACATAACCAATAACTCCATCTCTAGTCCTTCCAAACTGTAAACAAACATCAGTAGTGCCACACAAATATCTAAGAATCCACTGAACTGCTTTCCAATGTCCTCTCCCTGGATTTACCATGTATCTACTAACCATGCTAACTACATATGATAAATCTGGATGTGTGCAAATCATTGCATACATAAGAGAGCCTACTACACTAGTGTATGAAACTCGAGACATATACTTAATATCATTATATGATTGTGGAGATAGATCAGATGAAAGCTTAAAATGAGCTGCTAATAGAGTACTAACTGATTTGGCATTCTACATATTGAACCTTTGTAGTACCTTCTGAATGTATCCTTTCTGACTAAGATACAATTCTTCGCCTTTCTATCTCTCTGAATCTCCATGCCAAGAATCTTCTTTGTGGCTCCTAAATCTTTCATCTCAAATTCCTGACTAACCTTAGCTTTCACTTTTCTTACTTCTTCTTTATCCTTGGCTGCTATCAACATATCATCAACGTATAACAGAAGATACACAAGTGACCCATCATCACTCTTCTTAAAATAGACACAACTGTCATGGTCACTTCTCATAAAATCATGAGTAGTTATGAAAGAGTCAAACCTCTTATAGCACTGTCGTGGAGACTGTTTCAAACCATAAAGAGATTTTCTTAGCAAACATACATAGTCTTCTTTATCTGAAACTTCAAAACCCTCTAGCTGCTGTATATAGATGTCCTCCTCAAGTTATCCATGTAAGAATGTTGTTTTCACATCCAGCAGCTCAAGTTCAAGATCATGCAGAGCAACAATACCAAGCAAAGCTTGAATCGAACTATGATACTAACCTCGCTTTGTATCTAGGTTCTTCAATTCCTCGTGTGCCTTCTTTCCATTTGAACACCCATCTACAACGAACAACCTTCTTTCCCTTAGGAAGCTTCTCCAATTGCCACTTGCCATTCTTATAAAGTGATTCCATCTCCTCCTATATGGAAAGTATTCACTTGCTAGAATCTCTACAATTAACAGCCTCAGAATATGTAGAAGGTTCTTCATAAGTGTCAATATCTTCTGCTATCTTCTGCTACGTTTAGAGCATAAGCAACCAAATCAGCCTCAGCATACCTCTGTGGGAGTCTAATCTTCCTTCTAGGCCTATCTTTAGCAATTGAATGTTGTGGTGGTACTTGAACACAAATCTGAGGCTCTAAACTGCAATGAGATGTAGTCTAAGATGAAGGATCAGACTCAATGGGAATCTCCACCTGCGTAGCTGATTTTTGTTGTTCTTTATCACAAGAATCTATAGAAATCTGATCATGAAGCATTGCAGACTCATCAAAATAACGTTTCTACTAATGATAATTTTCCCAATTTCTGGACACCATAACTTATACCCTTTTACTCCAGACTTGTAGCCAAGAAACACACTTTAAAGATCTCGATTCCAACTTTCCATTATCTACATGATCATAGGCAGAACATCCAAATATCTTTAAATTATAATAATTCACAAAAGTACCAGACTATACCTCTTGTGGAGTTTTCTTGTCAATAGCAGTTGATGGAGAGCGATTTACAAGATAAAAAGTTGTAGAAACGGCTTCTGCCCAAAAAGACTTACGTAATTTAGCATTGGACAGCATACAACGTACTTTTTTCATCAAATTTCTATTCATACGCTCTGCTACACCATTCTGTTGTGGAGTACCCGGAATTGTCAAGTGCCTCACAATGCCTTCTGCCTTACAAAAGACATTAAATTCATCTAAACAAAACTCCAAACCGTTATCTGTGCAGAGACGCTTCACCTGCTTCCTTGTCTGCTTTTCAATCATGGTCTTCCAATTCTTAAAATTGTGAAACACATCACTCTTGTATTTCAAAAAGAATACCCATACTTTTCTGGAAATATCATCAATAATTGTCAACATATAACTAGCACCGTCCTTGGAAGATACTCTGGCTGGTCCCCAAAGGTCAGAATGAATATAATCAAGAGTGCCCTTCGTATTATGTGTGCCTTTACTAAATCTGACTCTTTTCTGCTTCCCAAACACACAATTCTCACAAAACTGTAACTTGCTAATATTCTGCCCATTAAGAAGTCCTCTTTTGCTCAATTCGGCCATCCCATTTACACTCATATGCCCTAGACACATATGTCAAAGTCTAGTAACTTCACAATCTGTCAAAGAAGGAGTAGATACTACTGCATCGCCAACAACTTTAGAGCCTTGCAAATCATATAAGTTGGTAGCTTTTCTTTGCCCTTTCATCACAACTAAAGCACCTTTGCTAATCTTGAAAACTCCACCTTTACCCATGTACTTGTACCCTTTTAGATCAAGAGTACAAAAAAAAACCATATTTCTTTTTAAATCTAGAACATGACGAACGTCACTAAGCGTTCTAACCATGCCATCAAACAACTTAATTATGACAGATCTAATTCCAGCAATTTTGCAAGATGCATTATTTTCTATCAAAACAACACTCTTTGTCACTTTTTCATATGTTGAAAACCAGTCCCGATTAGGACACATATGAAACGTGCAACCAGAATCAAGAATCCAATCCTCGCTAGGTTTTAGGTCAACATCAAAGGCAACCAAGAGATCACCATCACTATATTCAGTCTCTGCAACATCTGCTTCACTAGAATTTTCGGGTTGTTTACCCTTTGAATTGGCACCGCCCTTCTTCTTGTTCTTATTCTGCAACTTATAGCAATCAACTTTGATGTGTCCTTTTTTCTTACAATAGTTGCAGATTTTATCCTTATTTTTCGACTTTGATCTGCCTTTGCCTTCAAAACTAGAATTTCTTTCCTGATTTTTGCCTCGAATAACAAGACCCTCTGCCAGAGTTTCAAAACCACTAATCAGCTGTTTCATCATTTCCTTAGAAGATAAAGCATCATAAACAACCTCAAGATTAAGAGTTTCACAACTATACAAAATAGTATCTCGAAAAGTTACATACGAAGAAGGCAGAGAACACAATAGGATTAACTCTAAATCTTCTTCTCGTACTTAACCTCCATAGCCTCTAAATTAGCAATAATCTCCTTAAAGATCGTTAGATGATTTTGTACAGATCCACCTTCTGAAAGCTTATGAGACTATAAACGTTGTTTCAGATGTAACTTACTGGTCAAGGTTTTTGTCATACACAATTGTTCCAACTTCTTCCATAAATCAGCAGTCGTCTTCTCCTTTAGAACATCCTGTAATATCTGGTTTGACAGATGAAGTTGAATCTGGGTTAGAGCCTTCTTGTCCTTCAACAATTTTTCTTTTGGTGTCCAAGATTTCGGCATCTTATCAGATCTTAGCAGTGTATCATCAAGATCCATCTGTGCAAAGATAGCTCGCATCTTCACCTGCCATAGTGTAAATCTTGTGTCACGGTCGAGCAACGGAAGATCGTACTTCATTGTTGCCATTCCCAATCGAACCCGCTTCGATACCAATTTGTAACAATAGATTCAAACCAAAGAACAACAATAAAGAAACAAGAACACAATGATTTATGTGGAAAACCTTTAAAGGGAAAAACCAAGGGCAGAGAGAGAGAATTTCACTATCTGGGGAAAACAGGTACAAGAGATTTTGAGTGACGACTTTACAACGAATAAATACTAGCCGAAACCCAGATCACAAAAGGTCCATTAATATGCCTGCGAGGCCCTTGTATATTGACATGTTGCCCAATCCCAATCTATCAAACATAACTACTGCAGTGGCAAGAAAAAACCAGAAAAGTAAACTCATTGACCCGATAAAAATGCAAGTGAATCCAACGAATAAAACCCAAAAGTAAGCATCATGAATTGAAAATGGTATGATGATAGTCAAATCTATCGATGAAATCACTATCAAATTCAAAGAAAAAACAACTGTATAATCAAATAATCTAGAGAATAAGATAGAGAGGATCAAAATTTGGCGATAGAGGGGACTCTCACCAACTCCATTGCCTTGCTTATGGAGCTTAATCTTTCGAAACTTGATCTGGACATCTACATATGGGCCTCAAGTTCCTTAGATAACAATAACCTGTAAAAGAAGATAAACCAATAGAGTCGTGTTTCCAAATCAAGCAGAGAAGTTGCTACATATGTCCCTATAAGCTAGGACTTGTATAAAGTCAAAATTCTGCAGTTTCTCTTGATTACGAACAACATTGACTTGGTTTACAGAAAATATTTTGAAGTTATATCACTCTGAACCATTGCTAATGAATACACTTCCAAGCATCTCAAGCAATAACTTAAATTATTGAATTACGACCATCAGCCGCACAATGTCCTCATGGTGTTTCAAAGTTCTGCAAATAATCATATGACATGACGATTGCAAATACCTGTTCAGTAACAACACTTCAATTACGTTCAAGTTTTTATCATAAATAATCATAATAACAGTGTTGTACCTAAAGTTAGTTGAAGGATTAGTACCTTACCAACCCATATCTTCAATTGATCAGAGATCAATTTTTGAGAGCAATATTTTTGGAAAGCGACATTCCACAATGCTCTAAGAGCTTCCTGTCATGATGAAATAGTACATATGACATCAGAGTGAGCAGGTGCATGAATCTGTAAAAGCATGTGTATGTGAGGGAAAAGCAAGATATAGTTGGTTAGAGTGAACGGCAGATACAACATCATCAATAATCAAACGGGAGCGCGCGAGAGTAGAGTAAAAAAAAAGTGAAAGGCCAACATCCCCCCACGTCCCCAGTAAAAATCAATTTATGGCGGACAGATGATGATGAAGGTGGAGAACGTCGTCATTTTTCGAGTCAAGGTACCAATACAACGCGCAACACTTCTGTTCAACAGTGGAGACTCGCCCGGTAAACGCTTGAAATCCTGCAACTTTAAAGATATGTATTGATTTAGTCTTTTTGGAAATTTTGTAGCACAATACATCCACAACTATTTGAAGCTTAGCTCAATAAGGACAACTTTAAATTTTAACTTCAATTAATGACAATTTTACCATGCCCTCATTTAAACTTATCCTTATTTTTATTAGTATATGATTGCTCTTTATTTAAAAATAATTATTATAATAAAATAAATATAAATAAAATTCTAGAAAGTCGGGTGAAAATCATGTCTTTTATCTATATCTTTGTAAAGATAAACTAATATTTTCACTTTTGATGAATCAAAGTAAGGAGTCGATCAACCAAAATATTTTTGTTTTCAGAAAATCAAGTGTACTTACATGCACAAAATTTACTTGACTTAGTAACCTGTGCATATGCATTAAAATATGTGAATCACTATATTATCGAAATCAACATTGAAACACTTGTACATCAACAAAACGTTATCCAATACAAATGTCAATATTTTATTACATTGCTTACTAACAACCAAAGTCAATAACTTATGAGAATAATATCATAATAAAACTCAATTCATATTTCAAACAAAACCAAATACCAGAACAATTTATAGCCGTTTTGTTGACTTTTGCAAAAATCCTCTAAATTCTGGATAAGAAATCCTCTGATTTTTTTTTTGCATAATTTCAAAAAATCTTATGAATTGTTTTGCAGAGTTTTGTAAAATCCTCTGAATTCTTGAAAAGTTTGAGAAATCCTCTGATTATCTAAATTTTTTGTTGTTTTTTTGTTTGATTTTGATATATCCTCTTAATTTTTTATACAAAATTTAGAGGATTTCTGGTAATATAATATAAATTTTAAGGTTTTGAGATTTAAGATATTAGAGTTTATTGTTTAGAGTTTAGGGTATAAGGTTTTGGGATTTAGGAGATTATAATTTATTATTTAGGATTTTGGGGTTTAGGACTTAAGGTTTAAGGTTTAGGGTTTAGGATTTAGGGTTTAGGAATATAAGTTAGTAAAATTTTATGATTTTCTTCTTATTTTTAAAAAATTTTCTTAATTATTTATAAGATTTTTTGTTCAAAATTAAAACTAGAATTGTTAACATTCAGAGGATATCTGGGAAATTCAGATGATTTCTGGTTATAATGTTTAAATTTTAAGGGTCTAGAGTTTTGAAGATTTTAGAGTTTAGTGTTTATAGATTAAGATTTTGGGATTTAAGAGATTAAAGGATTTTAGGATTTAGGGTTTTAAGGCTTAAGATTTAGAGTTTCAGATTGTTTTTTGTTTGATTTTCAAAAATTCTTATAATTTTTGTTATATATTTTATGAATCCTCTATTTTTATTTTTATTTTTATTTTTATTTTTATTTTGCTATTTCAAAAATTCCTCTGATTTATTTTAGTAAATTTTGTGAAATCTTCTAAATTTGAGATAAGATTGTGAAATCCTCTTAATTTTTGGTGCCCTTTTGTTTGATTTTAAAAAATTCTATATTTTTTTGATATATTTTTATAAAATCATTTGAATTTTTTTGCTTAATTTTGAAAACTCTTTTGATTGGTTTTGGTGAGTTATGAGAAATCCTCTAAATTTTAAATAAGTTTGAGAAAACTTTTGAGTTCATTCAGAGGATTAGACGAATGAACATTTAAACATATCGATCATGGGTCTCATTGTAAAGGGTTTTTCGTGTTAATTATGAAACTTTTTTAAAAAAAAAAATCCGACTTGTATTTTGAGAGATAAAACTGTTTTAAAGTTTGTAAAAGAAAAGAAAAGAAAATAATCTGATGATGTCAGCATATGTCATACACATAAAAATTTATTGGAATAAGTGTAGTTTTGTTCATAATTATTTAAATGATGTTTTGAAATATTAAAATATTGATGGTAGTAAATGGAATATACATTTTTATTAAAAGAGTTACTTGTGAATCTTTTTTTTCTAAAAAAAAACAATATAGATTCAATATCAGAACAAAACACTCTTTCCAATAAGGCCAATTATCGATATGTTTAAATATTTATTCGTCAAATCCTTTGAATTAACTAAGAGAATCTCTCAAACTTATCCAAAATTCAAAAGATTTATCAAAACTCACCCAAACAAATCAGATAAATTTTGAAAATTAAGCAAAAAAATTCAGATTATTTCATAAAATATATCAAAAAAATTATAGAATTTTTATTTTTAAAAAAAGATTTCTCAAACTTGTCCAAAATTTAGAAGATTTCACAAAATTCACCAAAAAATTAGAAGAATTTTTACAATTGAGCAATAAAGTTAAGACGATTTCATAAAATATAACAAAAAAAATTACAAAATTCTTGTAATTCAAACAAAAATAACCGAAAACTCTAAACCCTAAACTCTTAAACCCCAAAATCCAAAATCCTAAACACTAAATCTTAATCTCCTAAATCCTAAGATCCTAAACTCTAAACCCTATATAAACTCTAATATCCTAAAGCACAAAATCCTTAACTATAAAACTTTAAACTCTATAATCAGAAATCCTCTGAATGTTAACAATTATAGTTTTAATTTGGAACAAAAAATCTTATGAATAATTAAGAGAAATTTACAAAAATAAGAAGAAAATTATAAAATATTACTAACCAATATTTCTAAACCCTAAACTGCAAAATCTTAAACCTTAAGTACTAAATCCGAAATCCTAAACACTAAATTATAATCTCGTAAACCTAAAAATCCTAAACTCTAATATTCTAAACTTCAAAACCCTAAACTCCATAATTTTAAACTTATAACCAGAAATCCTCTGAATTTTCTATCAAAAAAATTAGAGAATTTCTCAAAATCAGCAAAAAATTCAGATGATCAAAGGGTTTCTCAAACTTACTAAGAATTCAGGGTATTTTTGCATAACTTACCAAAACAATTCAAAAGAGTTTTGGAAATCAAGCAAAAAAAGGGTCGCCGGATGATAAGGATTCGTTGTTGACAAGGTTGTGCTCGTGAGATATGGAGAGAGAGTGTGTGAGAAAAAAAAAGGGTAATCTTATCATTAAACCAACTACAACATTAAATTTATCTTTATTGGGACAAGATTCAAATACTTAAGGATGTATTGGGCTACAAGTACTTTTAAAAGACTAAATTGATTAAGAAGTCCATATAAAGGGCTTATAAAAAAGAAAAATCTAATTAAATATATCTCAAAAGGATAACTTAAGTACTCTAATGGTTTTCCCACAAGATGCAAAAAAATGTAAATGTTTATCTTGTTAATTACTCCTTTTTTTGGCTAATCTTTTATAGTTTTTTTAAGGTTTTTTTGGTGAAAAGTCCTTTAAATAGGCTTGCTGTTCCATTTAGTCTATTTAAAGAGTTTATAACCCAATAAGTCCTTTACTAATTGCACTTTATTCAATTAAAGACAATTTTAAGTGAAATACACGTTTAATACCTTTTTTACCCTTATTTATTATCATTGACTTGGGGGCACGGTTGATAGCATGCGTTGATCTTTGTCCCGTCCTGCTATGGGCTATGGCTGTACAAGGCTGAATTTTTTTGAAATCCTATAATTTTTTGGATGTATTTTATAAAATTATCTAATTTTTTCTGAATTTTAAAAACTCATCTGTTTTGTTTTAGTGAGTTTTGCGAAATCCTCTGAATTTTGGGTAAGTTTAAAAAATCTTCTGAATTCTGAGTAACTTTAAAAAATATTATGAGTTTAATCAGAGGATTTGATGAATGAACATTTAAACATATCGATCATGGGTCTTATTGAAAAATATTTTTCGCAAAATCTTTTGAATTATGGGTAAATTTGCAAAATCCTCTGAATTTTGGATAAGTTTGAGAAATCCTCTAAATTTTTAATTTTTATGTTTGATTTTCAAAAACCCTATAGTTTTTTTTTTGACATATTTTATGAAATCATCTGAATTGTTTTGCTTAATTTTGAAAATTCCTCTGATTTGTTTTGGCGAGTTTTGCGAAATTCTCTCAATTTCTGGTTAAGTTTGAGAAATCCTCTGAATTCTGGGTTACATTGAGAAATCCTCTAAGTTCATTCAGAGGATTTGACGAATGAACATTTAAACATGACGATCATGGGTCTCATTGAAAAGATTTTTTCGTGCTGATTATAAATTTATTTTTAAAAAAAATCCGACTTGTATTTTGAGAGATAAAAATATTTTAAATTTTTTAAAAGAAAAAAAATAAAAAGAATCTGATGATGTCATCATATGTCATATACATAAGGATTTATTGGAATAAGGGTAGTTTTGTCCAAAATTATTTAAGGGATGTTTTGAAATATTGAAAAATTGAATGTAGTGAATGAAATACTCATTTTTATAAAAAGACTTATGGTGAATCTCCATTTTTTTAACAGTTCACTTTTCTTTTATTGCTTTCAGAAAACATTGTGCTGAAGGGACCGTGGCCCCATGATTATACCTCATAATTGAGAAATATAACATTAGATTATGAGGTATTTATTCATAAAATCGTGTGTGTTTTTTCTGTTGGTTATCCGTTTCTAACATTCCCCGTTGATTTTGTAGGAAATGGGAGAAAATGAAGTTGAAGTTATTGTTCAACTGTCCCGACGCCCAAAATAACCGTCCCAACGGTTTGTGAAGGAAAATGGGCAGAGGAGAAAAATACTGTCCGGACGGTTAACTCATGGATCAAAACAGAGGCACAAAAGTGTCCGGACGACACTGTTTCCGTCCGGACACTTGTCGGGATTCTGCACTTTGAAACTCAATTTCTTAAGGGTATTTTGGGTAGATCAAGCTTGTAACCAATGGGGAATGAATTTGTAAGGGTAAAATAGGTTTTAAACATTAAAACTAAGGGTAAAACCCTAGTTTTGTGATTGGAGAAAAAAACACTATTCCAGGAGGCAGCTTTGGCATCAATTTTTCCAGCATTTTTCTTCTCTCTTTCAAGGATTGTTCTGGAGTTTCTTTTCATTCAAAAATTCTGTAAGCATATTGATTTTTATATATATGATGATGTTTATTGATATGATGATGAGTGAGTAGTTTTATCTCTAGTTCCTAGTCCTAATGGTAGATTCGAATCTTGATAACTCATGGATTCCATTGTTATGGATTTCCTCTTTTGATTTCTTGATAGTTGAGACTTGGGTACCTCTAAATGAGTATGTTGCTGTTATGTTGGATAGGTTTAGAGTGTAAATCTAGTTTGACGATTAAGCCAAGCCCAAAGGGGAACATTAATACATATTAATTGGTGTATCGTATTCTAAGCATTTATCGTTGAATCTTGAAGACCCTCTAACCAACATCACTTGTCTCTAAGTTGTTACAAACCCAAGTCTAATTTCATTAATCGAATGCTTTTCATTGAATTGTGCTTGCATGATTGAATTTGGATATATTGAGTATGATAGAGGATTATCTACCATGATGGACTAGGACTAGAGTTCTTTAATTAATTTGTTTAAACCAAACCGTTTTCTTTGCTTGCGTGGACTGAAACTAAATTACCGATTGAATCGGCCCATGTTTACTTTAAAGCTTGATATTTGTTATTCATTGTGAAATTGCATCATTACACTACATTTGCATCCACTTCAAATTAACTTAAACACACCTCCTCGAGACTCGACTCCGGACTCCCGGATTTTACTACTTGTCGATGCCCTACACTTGGGGTAAGTCACACACACAATAAAGTGTCGGACAAGTTTTTGGCGCCGTTGCCGGGGAGGCGTGTAAGAAGGACAATCGGGTGGATTTGTAGATGCTTGTAGATGCTCTTCACCATACAACAATAGGAGGCACTTTTGGGCTCGCTTCAAGGGTGACTTCTTACCTTTTTATTATTACTGTCCATCACTAAAAAAAAAATAATATAAAAAAATTTAAGAAGTGAAGAATTGGAGGAAGGGATTAACTTAGGTCCTGTGGGCGCTGGATGTCATTTGTTTGCTGTTGTGGTGGTGGAAACGTTGAGTGAGAGAGATTTGTGCATTCATAGTTAATATTGACTGATTGCTCCTCTTTGATACCCTGTTTATTGATTGCGATCTTGGTGTTAGTGTACTTCTTGATTTCCTTTGATAATATTTCATCATGTCTATGCCTAGAGGGAATTCTAGTTTAGCGGGGGGAGTAGGTGATGCTAAGTCCGAGAATGCTAGTGTGAATGATCGCCCTCGAGAGGGAGATATTGATGTGAATATGTTGCTTCAATTAATTCATGCTCAACAGGCTCAACTTGAGAGACTTGCGCATAATCCACAACCTGTGGGTGATGACCGTGCACAACCTAATGCTAACATGTTACCTCAACCCATTGGGCAACCATATGTGCCCCCTCCTGTTGAAATTCAACCGCAAGTGCAGTTACAGTATGATCATCCTCATATGCATCATGGGCCACAAAATCATCAAAGGGGGAACAATCTCAATTTTCCTCCCTTGGACCAAGTTCAAATACATGAGAATCGCACTTTGCGACAACTCACTCATCCTTCCCGTCAGGCACAACCGTCATGCATCATATTGCCACGGAATCAACAGAATGTACATCTTAAGTCTAACATGTTTCAAATGATTCCCAAGTACCATGGTATGGAATCGGAAAACCCATACTCTCATGTGCATGAGTTTGAATCTGTGTGTGTAACATTTGGAGATGCTGCTTGTAGTCAGGAAGTGTTGAAGTTGAAGTTGTTTCCATTTTCTTTGAAAGATCATGCGAAAAGATGGTTTGAAACTTTGCGCCCCCAATCCATTGCTACATGGAGGGTAATGCAAGAGGAATTTCTTAAGAAGTTTTTCCCCACACATAGAACCATTTCACTTCAAAAGCAAATCATGAACTTTTCTTGTAAAGATCATGAAACATTTTTTCAAGCATGGGAAAGGTTCAAGGACCTACTTTTTATGTGCCCTCATCATGGTTTTGAGAAGTATCAATTGGTGAATTTCTTTCATGGTTCTTTGACTTCTTCACTGAAGCGTCTAGTGTCCACTATGGTTCAAGGTGATTTTTATGATAGGGATGCTGATAAAGCTTTTGTATTCTTTGATAGCTTAGCGGAAGAGTCTAAGTCTTGGGAACCTCCTCCAGTGTCTAGACATGACCCCATTCCTTCCGCTCATGGCAAGTTTGTGTTAAGTGACCAAGACGATTTGAAAGCCAAACTAGCCATTGCAACTAGGCAACTAGAGAGTTTAGAGTTGGCAGAGGCATCCAAATCATGGGAGCCTTCTCCATCATCTAGTGGAAATTCGATGGTAAGTGAAACTGAAAACTTGAAATCCCAGTTAGCACACATGACTAGGAAACTCGAAACTTTCAAGTCTAGTGCGCCAGTGCATGTGCTAGTGGGGGAGGACTCAAGTTGTACTCTATGTGATTCTAGGGATCATAGGACAGATGATTGTCAATCACTTCCAGCTTGCAAGGAAATGTTGTTTGGACAAGAAATGTATGGGAACAATTTTCAAAAGTCCTACCCTAATCAGAACCAAGGAAACAACCCTTCTTGGGGGAATTCCGGATGGAAGAATCAACAGAATACTGGGTGGAGGAATGATGGAAACTCTCAATTTCCACAATTCCCCAATCCACCCCAACAAGTACCACTTCCTTCTCAAGGTATGCTTGTACCTCAACAACCATACATTCCACCACCTAAGAGATCTATTGAGGATACTCTTAACATGTTCATGAATGCCCAAATGAGTGAAAATCAAAAAACATCAAAGTGGCAAGAACAAACCAATAGGGCTATGGAGGATCTTAGGGCCCAAATGACCAAGGTTACCCAAGCTTTGACCTCTACTGAGAAAGGAAAATTTTCATCTCAACCATTCCCAAACCCCTCTAAGCAAGCCAACCAATGTCAAACCTCAAGTGATGGTGTGAATGGGCAAGTTCAAGCCATCACCGCTTTGAGGCCTATTGCATTAAGGAGTGGGAGAGTGGTAGATAGAGCCAATGGAGAGGTGGATAAGTTGGGAGGTGAGGATGAAATTCGCAATAGTGCATTGGGAGACAAGCCCACCAATCCTTTAGTTGAAGTTGAGGAAAAGAGAGATGAAGGAAGAGAAAAGGATAAGGGGAAACCAAGTGATGAGAAGTTGACTCTTAGGAAAGAGGATGAGTATATTCCTAGGATCCCTTTTCCTCAAAGGCTAGGAAGAAAGACCAATGAAGCACTTAATTTGGAAATGTTTGAGTTATTCAAACAAGTCAAGATCAACATCCCTCTCTTAGATGCCATTAAGCAAGTGCCTTCCTATGCCAAGTTCCTCAAAGACCTTTGTACCGTCAAGAGAAGATTGAATGTTAAGGAGAATGCTTTCATAGCGGAACAAGCTAGTTCCATTATCCAATCGTCCACTCCTCCTAAGTACAAAGATCCTGGGTGCCCTACTATTGCATGTGTCATAGGTGACCATAGGATTGAGCAAGCTTTGCTTGACTTAGGAGCTAGTGTGAACCTCCTTCCCTACACGGTCTATCAACAATTGGGGTTAGGAGAGTTGAAACCCACTAGGATCACTTTGCAACTAGCCGATAGATCCATTAAGGTGCCTAGGGGGATTGTTGAAGATGTGCTGGTCCAAGTGGACAAATTTTACTTCCCGGTTGATTTTATTGTGCTAGATACACAACCTCTCCCGAGCTTTAGCCAATTTATTCCGGTCATATTGGGTAGACCTTTCTTAGCAACTGCGAATGCTTTGATAAATTGTAGGAATGGAGTGATGTAAATTTCCTTTGGAAATATGACTGTTGAGATGAACATTTTCAATGTGGCTAAGGGAGTGGGAGAGTGTGAGGACATCCGAGATGTGGATTGGGTTCAATCTTATGTTGAGGAAAATTTAGAATTGACACTTGCAAAGGATCCAGTTGAGAGTGTGTTAACACTGGGTGAGAAAGCTAGCCAATCTTTAATTGAGGAAGATGATATGAAGAAGCTTTAGAGTTCTTACCTATTCATGGAATTGGACGTTGGATCCCTCCAATAGAGGAATTAGAGCCTTCTCCCATTAAGACTGAATCATCTCAAGTGCATCCGCCAACACCGGATAGGAAACCTTTACCAAGTGAGTTGAAGTATGTGTTTTTAGGAGAGCAAGAGTCCTACCCAGTAGTGATATCATCTTTGCCCACCTCTACTCAAGAAACACAGCTTTTAGAGGTTTTGAAAAAATTCAGAGGAGCCATTGGTTGGATAATTGCAGATTTGAAGGGAATTAGCCCTCTTATGTGTACACACCGTATATATATGGAAGAGGAGGCTAAACCAGTCCGACAAATGCAAAGGAGACTTAACCCAAACATGAAGGAAGTGGTTAGGGGGGAGTACTCAAGTTACTTGATGCTGGGATCATTTACCCAATCGCTAACTCCAAATGGGTATCTCCCACTCAAGTGGTTCCTAAGAAATCAGGAGTCACAGTAGTAAAGAATGACAAAAAATGAGTTGATACCCACTCGGATTCAAACCGGGTGGAGAATGTGCATTGACTACCGTCGACTCAATTTGGTGACTAGGAAAGACCATTTTCCCTTACCATTTCTTGACCAAGTGCTTGAGAGAGTCGCGGGGAGGGCTTACTATTGTTTTCTAGATGGGTATTCCGGATATAACCAAATAGAGATTGCCCTGGAAGACCAGGACAAAACCACCTTCACATGTCCCTTTGGGACATATGCTTATCGGCGCATGCCTTTTGGTTTGTGCAATGCTCCTGCCACTTTTCAGAGGTGTATGATGAGCATATTCAGTGATATGGTTGAGAAGATTGTAGAGGTTTTCATGGATGATTTTTCAGTGTATGGAGACACTTATGAGCAATGTCTAGGTCATTTGGCACAAGTCTTGCAAAGATGTGAGGAGAGCAATTTAGTGCTTAATTGGGAGAAATGTCATTTCATGGTCACCCATGGGATAGTGCTTGGGCATATTGTGTCATCCAAGGGGATAGAAGTTGACAAGTCAAAAATTGAATTGATTCAAAAGCTTCCTTCTCCTAGATGTGTTAAGGATGTGCGATCATTTTTGGGTCATGCGGGTTTTTATAGGCGGTTCATTAGTTCTTTTAGTGCCATAGCCAAGCCTTTGTCAAACCTCCTAGCCCTAGACGTTCCCTTTGATTGGACAACACCATGCCAGCATGCTTTTGATCAATTGAAAAGAGCCCTCATCACTGCTCCAATAATGCAAGCCCCGGATTGGGTTTTGCCTTTTGAACTTATGTGTGATGCTAGTGATGTAGCAGTAGGGGCTGTTTTGGGGCAAAGACAGGATAAACAAGCACATGTTATTTACTATGCTAGCAAGACTCTCAATGAAGCTCAAGTGAACTACACCACTACCGAAAAAGAGTTGCTAGCCATAGTCTTCGCCCTAGATAAATTTCGGTCTTATTTGGTTGGGTCTAAAGTCATAATTTTTACAGATCATGCGGCTCTCAAGTATTTGCTTTCGAAAGCGGATGCTAAGCCGCGTTTGTTGAGATGGATCCTTCTCCTTCAGGAATTTGATCTAGAGATTAAAGATAAGAAAGGAGTAGAAAATGTGGTAGCTGACCACCTCTCTAGACTTCCTGGACAAGAGTTTTTTGATCATGGCCTTCCCATTAATGAACACTTTCCAGATGAACAATTGTTTCATGTGAATGCCATCTCCTCTAGCTTGATTCCTTGGTATGCTGACATTGCCAATTTCTTGGTTTCTGGGAAAATGCCAACCCATTGGAACACTTTGGATAGAGCCAAGTTTCTACGCAATGTGCGTAGTTTCTTTTGGGATGACCCCTACTTGTTCAAATATTGCTCAGACCAAATCATTAGGCGATGTATCCCTGACCATGAGTTCCAAAGTGTCATGGCATTTTGTCATTCTTATGCTTGTGGGGGACATTTCTCTTCCCGAAAGACTGCTACTAAAATTCTTCAATGTGGTTTATATTGGCCTTCTTTGCATAGAGATGTTCATACATATTGTATATCATGTGATAGGTGCCAAAGATTAGGAAATTTGACTAAACGTGATATGATGCCCCTTAATCCCATCACCATTCTTGAAATTTTTGATTGTTGGGCAATTGATTTTATGGGGCCATTTCCTAGTTCTTTTGGGTACCTATATATTTTGGTTGGTGTGGACTATGTGTCCAAATGGGTTGAGGCTATCCCTTCTAGGACCAATGATCACAAGGTTGTGATCCAATTTTTGAAAGAACACATTTTTTCTAGATTTGGCATGCCTCGTGCCATAATCAGTGATGGTGGTTCTCATTTTTGCAATCACCCGGTTCGAACATTGATGAAAAAATATGGGGTTATACACAAAGTGGGAACACCATACCACCCACAAACAAGTGGTCAAACAGAACTAGCCAATCGAGAGGTTAAGAGAATTTTGGAAAAAACAGTGAGCCCCAATCGCAAGGATTGGTCACTGAAATTGGTGGATGCTTTGTGGGCTTACCGTACCACCTTTAAAACCTCTCTTGGAATGTCACCCTATAGACTTGTCTACGGTAAGGCTTGTCATCTACCGGTTGAGTTGGAACATAGAGCTTATTGGGCTATTCGAACTCTCAATGACTCACCGGATGAAGTAGGGGGCATAGGAAACTCCAACTTCAAGAAATTGAAGAACTTAGGAATGATGCCTTTGAGAATGCAAAAATTGCTAAACTCAAAATGAAAAGGTACCATGATAGTCACATTGTGCGAAAAGTGTTCCATGTTGGCCAAAAGGTACTACTTTATAACTCCCGGTTGCATCTCTTTCCCGGGAAGTTACGTACCAAGTGGACCGGACCTTTCATGGTTCGAACAATTTTTCAACATGGGAGCATTGAGATCGAGGACCCTAGGAATGGAAAAATTTTCAAGGTCAATGGCCAACGGTTGAAGCCATACCTTGAAAATTTTCAAGAATTAGTTGAATCTCGGGATCTTGCGGATCCCAACCACATTTAGTGTGGTAAAAAAAAAAAAAAATATTTTGTGTACAGGAAATAATGAATTGAGTGCATACAATCCTTCACATTAACCTCTATTTTGTTTTTGACATTGAGCACATTGTCTTGTTTAAGTTGGGGGGTGTGGAATAAATGTGAATGATTGTATGTATTTTGAATGATTGTATGTATTTATTTATAAAAAAAATAAAAAATATATATATATATATCCACAGGCCAAAGTGTCCGGACGCCTCAATGGGCCGTCCGGACAGAATAAGTGGGTGAGGCCCTCTGCCTCACCCACAGGCCAAAGTGTCCGGGCGGATAGTTAAACCGTCCGGACGCTTCACCGGGTGAGACAATCTGTCTCACCCAATGCACAAAGTGTCCGAACGGACATTTGTGCCGTCCGGACGAATTTATTTTTTTAAAATAAAATAAAATGATTGATTGTTAAAAAAAAAATCAAAAATCAAAAATCAACAGGTATGTGCGTCCGGACGATCCATTCGGCTGTCCGGACAGGTCAAATGGGTGAGGCAATCTACCTCACCCATAGACCAATTAAAACCCAGAAAATACACTTGATTCTCTCTCTCTTTCTTTCTTTCCCCCACCCGATTCTCTCTCCCTTTTGCTTCTCTCTTCCGGCCGATCCCCTTCTTCTCATTTCTCTTCTCAAATTTCTCACCCAAATCACATACTCCAACCCCAAAATGACTTCCCTCACTCAACTCCAACAAGATTCAAGGGGAATTTTAATTTTTCTGGGGACCCATTTTCTCCAAATCAAGGCATTTCGGGTCTAGGTAAGAATTTCAGATTTTCTCCATTTTCTTGCTTATTTCTTGAGTATTCTTGTTGGAATATACTGATTGGAGGCCTAGGAGTGGGCATTGTGCTAGTTTTCTTGTTTTGTGGAGGATTTGGGGTGGAGAAGTTTTTGTTGAAATTTTAGGGTGAAGCTTGATTATTGGGATTGTTGGGCATTGCTAAGGAGTGAATTCTTGTTGTAGTTAATTGTTGACATTAGAGACAATGCCTCCCAAGCGTGCTAGGTCTTCTACCACTAGTGAAAATGAGTTCATCACCCCTCCCTCATTTGTCAATCAAGCCGCTCAAGATGACTATGAACAATATTGGAAGAAAAAGCCAGTAGTCATTGAACGACAATGGAAGTTGGATGATTTTCAGCAGAGTACAGAGGCTAAGTATGAATGTTTAAATTGGAAACCTAGGATTCTTTGGCGTTCTTGGAAACACTTAGTAGAATTCACGGGTCCATGTCATAAGAACTTAGTGAGAGAGTTCTTTGCCAATGTCGTTGAATCATCGAATGAAGATGGCAATAAAAACATAGTTTCTGTGGTGAGAGGGAAGGAAGTTAGAATCACAATAAGCAGTATTATACGCGCATTTGACCTACCCCTGGGAGCTTTCGGTATGGGACCACCATTCACTCATGGGGATGAGAGTGAAAATTGGGGCACTATCATGCAAACATTGTGTGTACCGGGCATAGAGTGGCAGAATAAGAACATGAAAAAGGGTTATTGAAGTGGGAGTATGTACCATTACATGAATCATCATGTTATAACATGCTACCACAGGGTAGGTCTGCTGATGTGAGTATGGAGAGGGCACGCCTGTTGTATGCTATTATTGCAGGGAAACACATCTTCATGGAAGATTACATAATGACTCAACTACATGGCTGCTACGAGAAGCGTGCTGATCCTCTAGCTAGTATTCCTTTTGGGACATTTCTGACAGCACAGATTCTGAAAGCTGGGGTTAAGTCCACTGTGGATTTGGATACAGCCACCAAAGTTCTTGGACCCATTGATCGTCAGTGCATGGGGAAATCATGGGCTGGTAGGAAGAGGAGTTTTCCCCCAACACAGAATGCGGAGGATGTTGAGCTAGGAGAGAGCTCATCCACAGGTCAGGCAGATTATCAGCAGGTATTGGGCATGATGCATAATCTACAGATAGATGTTGCTGGACTTCAATGGACATTTGAGAACTTTGAGCTGCAGCAGATGGAGCAATTTGCTCAGATAGAACAGAGGCAGCAAGAGATGCATTCTATGCTCCAGTTTTTAGTGACCCGACATGCTGATTGGCCCCCATCGTCGCAGCCTCAGATCGGACCACCACCACCACCACCGGAGATGTAGGTGCATAGACTTTGAATTGTTGTATGCACTATGATAATTTCCATTTCTGTGACGGTCGTCTATCACTTTTAAAACTGATTTCCCTTGTGTTATTTGGATGCTTGAACTGTATTTGGACCTATGGTTTGTTTAACTATTTCAGATTATGTTCATAGCTCTCAAGTTCGAACCAACGTGAAGATTATGGTATGGAGTCCTTATCTTTTTCTTTAAGTGATTGAGTTTGAATGATGATAAAAGGAAAATTATTAGATCGACTTAAGAGGGGAGAGTTGGAAACCAAAGGATCTTTAAATACTTTTTGCATTTCAATTTCTCATTCTTGTTTAAATTTGCAAGTGTAAAGTAGATGGTCTCAATTTTTTATGAATCAATGCTTGCGAGTAAATGGTGTGACTGTGATTAATTCATGTAGGATGCAATTTAGACATATTTTCATATCAAATGTGTGGTTAAGTGAGCTTTGAAAGATTGAAACACTTATATGATTGAAGTTGTGATTCCCTTTTTGCTTGAAATAACTTCTACCCATACATTCTTTGAGCCATTCTTCATTAATAAATTATGGGTTTCATTTCATTCTTTTATTCTTTCATTTATTATTCCATAAGCGTTCTTTCAATAGCTTTGAAGCATTACAATTGATTGCTGAAAAATGTAATATATAGTCATTCATCTCTTGCTTGTAACCCTCAGATTGAACGTACTCATTGGGACAAATATTGAGCCTACCCTAATTTATGTGTAAGATATTTGTTGCTCCAATATATAATAATAAAAAAAAACTTGTGAGAACCAGAAAAATTGAGTGAGCCAAATCCCTTATATTTCATCACAAGGTTGAGTCGAGGATTTAAATCCAAACTCCATGTGACATCCATTACCAAAATTGATGAGGGCCATGCATAAGTTCCATCAAATGAAAAAAATATATGATAGCCCTAAAGTCTTCAAGTTATGAAAAGCAACATCAAACAAATGACCAAGTGGTATGGGGGTGCAAAGAAAAAAAAACAATATGGAGATAATGAATGAGTAGCTCAATTTGAGAACTCAACTTTGTGACATATTACCTAGATCCGAAATAACCTACCTTCACTTCCGCTTCTTTACAACCCATTGTTCCCAGTGATGAGTTCAATTTGAAAGTAACCAAGCTTATTGATGAATGCTATAGTTACATTTGTAGGTAATTCCTTTCGCAAAGCTATGTCCATCCTAAATTATCTTTCATAAACACTTGCATTTCACTCTAATTGTGTGGGTCATCTACCTAGTACAATCATTTGTGTTTAAATTATGTCAAGGGGTTGGGAAATTGGGAACACTAAAAGGGTTCACAACGAAATCATACTTGTGCGAATTTCAATAGAGGTTTGCTTGGTTGCGCTTATATTTTTCCTTATTACTAAACTTTCTGGATTGCTCTAAAGTGGATTATGATTGGCTTAACCAGGATCTTATTAGTGTTGAAAAATTAGGAAATTGGGAAATTAGCTTTACATCTTGCTCATTTGAACTTAAGAATCTTAAATTGCATGTTTAAAGTAGGTATGGATCCCTTGTAGAGTGTTTGTGGGTATCGATCTGATAAACCCTCACGAGACTACAACTCGTCCACTGGGGTGACCTAGGGGTTTAAAGGCTTATTGCATGTGCTAAATGCAATCGTGATTCCTACGAAAGTGAGTTAGGTGTAGTCATAGTTAAAAATAAAATCAATTAAATCTTGTTACATTGCTAGAGACTAGCAACGATTAAGTTGGGGGGTGTGATTATACCTCATAATTGAGAAATATAACATTAGATTATGAGGTATTTATTCATAAAATCGTATGTTTTTTTTCTGTTGGTTATCCGTTTCTAACATTCCCCGTTGATTTTGTAGGAAATGGGAGAAAATGAAGTTGAAGTTACTGTTCAACCGTCCCGACGCCCAAAACAACCGTCCCGACGGTTTGTGAAGGAAAATGGGCAGAGGAGAAAAATACTGTTCAACCGTCCGGACGGTATTTTTGACCGTCCAGACGGTTAACTCATGGATCAAAACAGAGGCACAAAAGTGTCCGGACGACACTGTTTCCGTCCGGACACTTGTCGGGATTCTGCACTTTGAAACTCAATTTCTTAAGGGTATTTTGGGTAGATCAAGCTTGTAACCAATGGGGAATGAATTTGTAAGGGTAGAATAGGTTTAAACATTAAAACTAAGGGTAAAACCCTAGTTTTGTGATTGGAGAAAAAAAAACACTATTCCAGGAGGCAGCTTTGGCATCAATTTTTCCAGCATTTTTCTTCTCTCTTTCAAGGATTGTTCTGGAGTTTCTTTTCATTCAAAAATTCTGTAAGCATATTGATTTTTATATATATGATGATGTTTATTGATATGATGATGAGTGAGTAGTTTTATCTCTAGTTTCTAGTCCTAATGGTAGATTCGAATCTTGATAACTCATGGATTCCATTGTTATGGATTTCCTCTTTTAATTTCTTGATAGTTGAGACTTGGGTACCTCTAAATGAGTATGTTGCTGTTATGTTGGATAGGTTTAGAGTGTAAATCTAGTTTGACGATTAAGCCAAGCCCAAAGGGGAACATTAATACATATTAATTGGTGTATCGTATTCTAAGCATTTATCGTTGAATCTTGAAAACCCTCTAACCAACATCACTTGTCTCTAAGTTGTTACAAACCCAAGTCTAATTTCATTAATCGAATGCTTTTCATTGAATTGTGCTTGCATGATTGAATTTGGATATATTGAGTATGATAGAGGATTATCTACCATGATGGACTAGGACTAGAGTTCTTTAATTAATTTGTTTAAACCAAACCGTTTTCTTTGCTTGCGTGGACTGAAACTAAATTACCGATTGAATCGGCCCATGTTTACTTTAAAGCTTGATATTTGTTATTCATTATGAAATTGCATCATTACACTACATTTGCATCCACTTCAAATTAACTTAAACACACCTCCTCGAGACTCGACTCCGGACTCCCGGATTTTACTACTTGCCGATGCCCTACACTTGGGGTAAGTCACACACACAATAAAGTGTCGGACACCCCATCTCTAAGTTTTTTAAATACAAATATAATTATGTAGAATTGAGCTCTTTGATTAATTTGAGCCTTACCTCAAACCCAGGTTTGCTTAATATCTTCTTGTTCAATTTCGGCTTTACTACAATGCAGTAAATTAAATAAAAGTATGCATGGACTTACCCTGTACACTTCCAGGTGCACATTGGCCAGCCATTGCGTACTTTGATCATGCAACCACAATATATAAACATAGAAATATTATCTAGATAACAATTAATTTAAACTTGAGATTAGGTACAAATAAATGGCTACAAATTTAGAGACATAATTGACTTTTCAAAATATCATCTACAGTGATTCGACTTATGAGAATAGTTCCCTGAAGAGCCTTTTTATTGCCAAATTTGAGATAGCTTCATAGCATAAAGATAGGCTAAAAAATATTTTTTGTCCTCAGAGTTGTAACATTCTCTCCATAACACCCGTCCCCCTCCTCAACCCAACCCTTTCCAAGACATTCAGCACCAAACCTAAAGACATGGTTATCTCATCAATCTCTCTCTTAAAATGACCTAAATCCTCAACAGCATTAGTTCCTCATTCCCATAATCGGACAGAAGATTGTTGGTCACATCGGACTTCTTGACCCATTAAAATTAAACCATCCAAAATTGACCATATTTTGCACAATCCTTAGACACACGTCGCCTTCATGTCATAACAAGGAGGATAAGATGAATTTTGGGGTTTCTTTCTTGAAATAGGTGAATGGCTGACTGGGCCAATAACTTAGCGTAGCACTAAGCATAAGTCATGGGTATAGGGGTGATTTGCTCAAGTTGCTTTTAAGGTTTGGGTTCATTTCAAAGTTTTGGTAGTTATGTCGAGGTGGTTGGTACTTGTTTGGGCTCAGAAAATTATTATATGGATTGGAAAATCGTGGAGCATTGCTCAAGGCCTATAATCCCAAGTGAGCTATTAGTGGGATTGAAGACTTTTAAAAAGGTGCACATAATCATTGGGCTCATTTCTAGATTGACCAATTTTTTTTGAAGTGAGTTTTGGACATTAAAAAATGTGCAAGGGATTATTGGGGTTATTCGAGGTTTGGGCAAAAGTATTTTGAAATAATGAAAAAACTCACTTGTAGTCGATTTTTTTTTTGTTATTTTGAACGAAGAACTTGAATTTTGGAGAACCACTTGATGCACTAAAAAACATCCACAATCAACGAATACGTCTATTTCAAGCCATATTTACAATCACGTTCTCTATGAGAAAAGAAAGAATTTATTTAAGACTCATTAGATGAGCTAAATATCTTTAACCCCCACCCATTTGAGACCCCAAATAAATTATCGTTATCCCTAAAAGCATGTTTGCATTTTGGTTCCACAAAAATCAAATATTATCGATGAATCCCAATGGAACCCCCAATATCTTGATGGTTCTTTGATATTTAAATAGAATAAATGGATTCCATAATTAGTCTTGGTGCATTTATCTGGGTTAGACGGCTTCAATTAAATCTAAAACTAAACATGTTGGATTATTTTCATGGAATAACAAGCAAACAACCCTAACATGTATTTTTCAACTTGGCATAATATACAAATAAAATCCTAATCATGGAATCTATGCACACATCATCCTTGAAATCAAATCCTAAATGTTTATATGCTTCTAACATCCAAAAATATTTTGTATGCAGTGTGATATTACATCCACTATATACAAGTTACAAAGAAGGTAGGCCCAATACATGAGAAACAAAACAAAAGCCTAAAAACTATATCACTCAAGGCCAAAAAACTATTGGTAGCCGAAAATAGCAATCCAATACTTGGCTCATATTTATCCCAACATTCCCTGGCCAATATTCTAAACGGGCTTTACTAGAATCTCGTTGTGTCAATAAACGGTTTACGTACTGTCAACACCATATGATGACACATGTAGAGTTGACCAGTCAATTCTCAAATATGTCTTTTTTTTTGATAAATTTTCTTTTATGAAATGACTGTTATGGACTTCAATGTCTAAGATTTACAAACAGTATATTACCAGTGTTTTATGCATAATTTACTACTACACCCCTCTAATTTTTGTTAAATTACAAAATTGCAGAATTGATGTTATTTCAGGTTTCTGTTGATTGTGCAATGCTAGTCTCATACCATGAGCCAACCAATTGGAAATTTATTTCATCGTAGATGCATGATGTTTGCCAACTTTCCTTCTGGTTTAATTTTCTGTTATTGCTTGTTGAAACAACGTTTAGGACAAGTTCGATTAATTCCTTTTGTATTGTTTAAATTTCTTCCACGTAGAAGCGAAGACTGTTTTTCTGAGTATTTGTTTATGATATTGATAAAAATGACATTCCAATTTACTAACAAAAAAGAAAAGAGAAAAAGAATTATCCATTCAAAAGGCGATTTACAAACAAAACACATGCACATGTTTACATAGGAAAGTTGAATGGTGGTCAAGGGATGAGAAGAGACAATAAATAAATGAAAAATGCAGATAGGAGAGCAAGCATTTTGTTCCTCCTTTGAATCGCCTAATTCAGTCGCAGACTTAAAGCACTGCTCCTCTTGAAAGGAATACCTGTAATGACTATCTGGTGGAAAGCAGCAGCAAGAGCAAGTCCAATGAATGGTCCAACCCAGAATATCCACTGCAAATTTGAACAAAAATTAAGGATCTGACCATCCTAAAAAGTCAATGAATTTGAGAACAGTTCTAGCTAGGAAACCTTACAAGGTCATCCCAAGCATGGTCCTTGTTGTAGATTATAGCAGCTCCAAGACTCCTGGCTGGGTTAATTCCAGTTCCTGTGAAGGGGATTGTTGCCAAATGAACTAAAAATACTGCAAACCCGATGGGGAGAGGAGCCAAAAGCTGCAACAATCGTTAGGTAATTTTATCAGCAGATTTGACAAGACTACTGAGCTAAATTCTCATAGAACAAGAAACAAAATTTTGACCACCAATTTAGAAAATGGACATTCTAGTCACTGAGAGACTGTCCAAAGTCACATTTGATGAATAGATAACATCCTATTCTATCAAGGAAGACCAATTACAACAATTTTGTAAGAAAATTAATGTTGGAGAGATTGTAGATTTTCTTTTGAGCATTCAGGGGCAGGCAGTCTGAAAATTTTATAACCCACAAATATCAGAAGTTAAAGCCAGGAGAAGGGCAAAGAATTCATACAGGGACACGGGAATCTCGGCATCAGTGGCAGAGAATACAGTGTAGACAAGAACAAAGGTGCAACAATCTCAGCACCAAGACCATCACCGTTAGAGTATCTCGGTGCAACAAAGTGGGCTCCACCACCTAACAATTCTTAATTAGATTTCTGGAAACCCTTAACCACACCAGCACCACAAATGGCACCAAGGCATTGCATGATCATGTAGAATACAGATCTTGTGAGGGACAGCTTCCTTGCCAGTAGCAGACCAAAGGTCACTGCCAGATTGATGTGTCCTCCAATACAAATCCCAGATCCAGTTATCCCTTTAGCTCATGTAAGAAGCCAAAAAGCCACTAAAACCCCAACAGAAGGAAAAAAGAAAAAGAAAAAGAAAAAGAGAGGTAATACTAATACCCCTAAAATTTAACTTCACTCAAAAAGCAAAGGAGGCAAATCTTAACATTAAACCCTTAAGATTCAGGTAAAAAATGAGAGAAAACCAACTAATTCAAATGTCTATGTTAAGTAGCAGATTGCAAGTTCAATACCATGCCAATTTTAACGTTCCAACATCGACAAGTATACAAAGAGTGCCTTCCAATGAACTGCATTTATTCAAGTCAAGATTTAAGAAACTCACATTATTGAAAAGGGGATCTAGCAAAGGCTTAGCATTGGGAGTTACAATGACTCTAAGATCTGGTGGCATCTCAGAAAGTAGCTTTAAGGTCTTTAAATGGTAGTGGTCATCAAGGCTTTGTGTTATCAGCAAGAAATCCAGTTCAGGAAGATCACTGGGCTGTAATAAATTCAAAATCAAAGTTAATTAATCTCATTACATTCACACAATACAATTAAGAAGACAAACAACCAAATTTGCAAAAATGTGTTTAAAAAGTTTGTGGTACCTGCAAATTTTTCAAAAACTTCTTGGCAGCATCATAGAGCCAAGGAATCCCGAAGTCCAAGTTCCCCACCAAGATTGGGTCAACCAATATTTTGAAGTCCGAATTGGTGGCTGAAATTGGGTGTTTTTGATATGGGGAGGAGTAGGGAAGTTTGGAAAGCCTTTGGCTAGGTGTGAGAGCTCTTGAATTGGTGAAGTTGTGAAGGTTCTTGCCACTTTCGATGGCTTCCCATTAGGGTAATTTGCAAAATCTTAGATGAGAGATGCCAACTCCTATGAGAGTCAAGGACAGAAGCAGAAGAAGTTATGGGGGGCAAGCTGCGCCGTTTAGTTTGGAATGATTATTTTTGTTCGCAATTTTATTTTGTTTTAAATGATTTTTTTAGTAGTAAAGATTATAATATTTAATTTAATTGTGAGAAGTTGAACTGTTTTTGTACAGTTATTTATTTAGACTGTTTTGTAGTTTAATCCAATCTAAACCTATATTATCTTGCCCATCAATCAATCAAAACAATACCCAAATTACCCAAACTTCATTTTTCTTCCTTCGTATTCCTATTCTTGATTCAATTTTTCTTGCTCATTAACATCCACAAACAGACAAAAGATCAACACAAACAAAATTATGCATCAAAATAAAATTACATTGCATTTCCAATTCAAGATCAGTAAAGAATCAAACAATAACTAAATCAGACAAAAAAAATGTGAGAAGGAGAGTGACTCCCATGGTTCTACTTTTCAAAAACGGGTCTGAATCGGGTGTAAGTTGGGTATAGGTTTGGAAAAGTGGTGTTGAGTTTTGAGAAGTAATAATGAAATTGAGCAAGAGGAACAGAAGTTCATTTCCAGTAATAGTGATCGATAAATCTGGCAGGGCAAGATCTAGGTTTTGTGGAAGGAGTTGAGGAACAAGGGGGAAAGGGGCAATAGTCTGGATCGGCATGAATAGAGGTCCGGAACAATGGATTGCGTCTAGTACTACTGAGGAAAGAAACAAGGTTTGATAGTGAAGGTTTTGTGCAGTCAAGAGTCCCCATAAAACAAAATGCCCTAAATCTCTTTTATATCCTTCGGACCCTTTTTCCAGATCAAATTCATGCTCTTCAAACCCTAGAAATCTTTAGGTTTCCTTAATGTGTGGCATCAACTACTCTCATCAAGAATATCTTTTTTCTTCTTTCTTGTCTTTTATTCAATTCCTTCTTTCATTTTTCTTCCTTCTTTTCTCTCTTTGCTTCTCAAAAAGTCAAGAATCAGTTTGAATATTGTTTTCTTTTTCAGTTTCTAAAAACGATTTTGAGTATAGTTTTTAAAAACACTTTTTAGGAATAAAAAGTGTTAAAAAATTCATTTGATTGGTGATATTTGACTATGTTTTCGAGAACTAAAAAACTTGAAATTAAAATTGAAATTCTATTGAAATTCAGTCAAATGAAATTGAAATTCATCCAAATGAAATTCAAATTCATCAAAATGAAATTCAAATTCATCAATCGGGTCAAAATGAAGGTGATTTCGGGTCAACACCGGAGCAATTTCGAGTCAACACCGGAGCAAGGCTTTCGATGGCCAGACGACGATGTCGGTCGAGAGAGGTGAGTCACCGTCAGGAGTGAGAGAGGAGAGAGAGAGAGAGAAAGATAAAAATAAAATAAATTCATCTTAATTACAATTATGCCACTCAAAAATCCGACAAAACAATGTTGTTTTGGTTTTCTAATTTTCAAAAACTGAAAAATGAAAACGGTTTTTAAAAATAAATACTCAAAACAAGTTAGTCAAATGAATTTTAAGAAATCATTTGATTTTTCTAAACAGAAAATAGTTTTGAAAATATCAACCAAACACACGCTAAATTTTCTTCCCCTTTCATCATGTGCGACGCACATCCCTGTCACCAATCTTCTAGAGAACTCTGCAAACATAGCCTAGGGTTTTTGTCCCTAATTGGACTTCTCTTTTGGGCTTGACTTGTGGGAGCTTGTGGGGTTTTTCTCTTTGGTACAACAAATAGGACTTGAGTTCTAGGAAAGAAATGGTTTTTTTTCTTTTTCTTTTGACTTGTATTGGGCTTTCATGATTTGGATCTTAGATAAAGAAAAAGGGATTTGTATCCTTTATTTTTTATGTTATTTCTGTTGTGAAAAACAAGGAATTAAAGAATTCTCAAAATCAAGATTAAGAAATCTTGTATTATAAGAATAATATTTAGAATAATATTTAGAGAGAATTGGCTAGATAGAAATAAGATAGAAATGAGAGAATACTTTCTTCAATTGATGTGTACAAAATATGAAGTTTAAGCACCTATTTATAGTGCAAAAACTCACATAAATCAACTAATACAATAAATGTTAATTGTTGTGACTGTTTGTTTAACTGATTTCCAAGAAATAGCAGTATTTCCAAAAAGAAATACGTAACCAGTCTGAGACTTGGCATTGTGAGGATTGGATAAATTACCGACATCTGCATATCCAACCAACTGAGACTTGAGATCTGATAAGTAGAATAAACCCAAGTCGGTTGTTCCTCGCAGATAATGCATGATATGTTTAACTCCATTCCAATGACATCGAGTAGGAGCAGAACTATATCTGGCCAACAAATTCACAGGAAATGCAATATCTAATCTAGTACAATTGACTAAATACATCAAAGATCCAATTGCACTCAAATATGGTACTTCTGGACCAAGTAATACCTCCCCCTCATCTTGAGGTCGAAATGGATCTTTCTTTACATCAAGTGAACGAACTACCATTGGAGAACTCAAAGGATGTACCTTATCCATGTAGAACTGCTTTAATACTTTTTCAGTATAAGTAGATTGATGAAGAAAGATACCATTATTCAAATGTTCGATCTGAAGACCAAGACAATATTTTGTCTTTCCTAGATCTTTCATCTCAAATTCTGCTTTTAAATAATCAGTAGCTTTAGTGAGCTCTTCAGGAGTCCCAATTAAATTTAAGTCATCAACATAAACAGCGATTATAACAAATCATAACAAATCCAGATTCTGACTTTTTAATAAATACACATGGACAAATTGGATCATTCGTAAATCCTTCTCTAATAAGATATTCACTCAATCGATTATACCACATGCGCCCGGATTATTTTAATCCATATAGTGAACGCTGGAGTTTGATTGAACACAATCCTTTAGGTTTTGCTTCAGGCAACCGAAATCCTTCAGGGATTTTCATATAAATTTCACTATTTAATGATCCATATAAATAAGTTGTCAGTACGTCCATAAAACGCATAGTCAATCGTTCAGCTACTGTTAGGCCAATTAAGAATCTAAAAGTAATTACATCCATGACAGTAGAATATGTTTCATCATAATCAATTTCTGGTCTCTGCGAGAAACCTTGTGCTACAAGTCTCGCTTTATAACGAATAATCTCATTATTCTCATTTCTCTTGCGCACAAACACGCATTTGAATCCTACTGGTTGAACACGTAGTCTTGATTAATATACTCCAAGTGTACTAATATAGTAAGTTAAAGTTATACCATTTTACGTAACTAAGATAGGTACACTGAAATACTATACCACAACCATGTTGATGGTTCGCCGAATTCCATCTTAGCTGTAATCATTTACTTATATTCGATAGGAACTTATGAATTTATCTTTCTTGTGTAAGTCAAATTATACACACCAATTTATATACCATATAAAATAAAAGATGCTTATGTCAATATTTCATTTTTCATATTAAATGATAAACATATTTTATTCAAATAAATAAAGTGAATATTTCATTTTTCATATTAAATGATAAACATAATTTATTCAAATAAATAAAGTGAATTTTAATATTACATAAAATAATGGTATTTAGCATGCTATGGTTATCAATAAGAAATTAATTTGAATTGATTTGATTAATTTTATAAATATTTTAATAGAGTAAACCAATTATTTAAAAAAACTTAATTAACATAATTTTACTATCTAATAAATATAAGGGTTCCTAGTGTAACTATCCCAAATAAAACAAAACATCAAGTTGGAGAAGCATATTTTTTAGTTGTTTCCCAAAATTTGTAAATTAACAAACCTTGAATTATATGGCAACTAATCAAATCCTAATGATGGTACGAGCGCAATGTGAATAGGAACGTGTGCTTTGGAATTAATTTGAAATTTTATAAAAGTTTACAATCACATTATGCTTGTGTTTAGTAGAACTGAAATAATAGCGTATAAACTGTTAAATTACTACTGAGGATATTTAAAGTACTAATAGAGGTATTAAGCTGTACACCTTTCGCATGAGTATTGAAGCATAAAATGAAGTACGTATATGCTTGTGAGTTTAGAAAATGAGCATAAATCTCTATTATGCTCTACCAAACTGGGATTGTATGAGTTTTTTTTTAGCTAATTTTGTAAAAAACAAAGTATTTTTTTTTTAAAAAATGGGGGAGTAAATCCTCATAGGCCAACATTCATTCCATAATGACAAAGTTACACCGAGTGCCTTGAATATTATACAATACCATAATATAAAATTACTTAATTTAAAAATATAAGAAAATATTATGTTTAATTTTCAAAAAGAAAAAAAGGATAATATTAATATTTTACTATTAAAATTCTCAAGCTCTTCATTTCAAATAAACATGATCTCGTTAAACCCACACTTATACATTGTCATACTCGATTCACACTCACACTAACACTCTCTTTCCTTTGATAAACTGACGAATTTATTAATTGAGAAATTAGAGTAATTAAGGTAAGCACCAAAGCTAGGCACAACCCAAGCCACGACCTTAACCAGGCAGAATACAACCTGCAGAGCAATTCTAAGTCCAAAATAGAACCCACACCAAATCGAGACAGATAAAAACAGAACAAAATCAAAATCGAAAGCACAGCCAAGGAATGCAGTAAGGATACTGCAAACCAGGACCGCAGTAGCAGAACTTGCGCAACGAAGAAGAAACCATTAGCGGCATGTTGGACTCCGTTGGCCTGACCCTCCATAGAATAAGTAAGTGATACCTGAATAGTGGTGTGTGGTGATGTTGTAACATTGATCATTGGTCATCATAGTTGGAAGCTCATTAAGAGGCACCGGATCAAGGTTGCCATCATTGATCGCTACTCTTAAGTCGTTAACATAACTTGCCTTGTCCTTTCCCTCACCGGTAAAAGTAACCGGACCCCATATCTGTCGGAGTGGGTGTACCTTGGGGTTCGGCGTTTGTCACCAGACCACCCCAAGTAACGTGTTTGGCTGAACTTTGCATGTGATTAAAGAGAGTGGCTGGCCAATACCCCAAGTCTCTATCATTATACTTCAACCACCAATTTCCATCCATTGGATCCTAATTAAGTTAACCACCGAAATTATGTGAATAGGTTTACAATTGCATGTGGATTAATGCATCAAACCAACCAAATTAGCTTTTAGCTATTAATTACCAGTCTAATTTCAAGATCGATAACATATTGTGTTCCCTCATAAATTGATGTCCAGTCATATGCACCTCCCACTACAGTATCACCATTTGTTTGTACAAATCCCGGACAACGAGTATCGTAACATCCTGTTGCCCGATCTGCATCCGTCTGTGTGTAATTTTGAAGAAATTAGATTAACGTGTATGTAAAAGTTTTTTAGAAATAGATCATGTTTATAATAATGCACCAACTTACGGTCCAATAGATTGAGAATCGTGTTCTTGTGTCACCATAGAGTTGATGATTTACCTAAGTGGCAGAGCAGGAAAATATTTTTGTAGAACATATATTTTATTAGTTGAAATATGATATATCTTAATTTTATTAAAAATAAATTAATACTGACTTGCCATCCGGTTTCAATAGCATTAAAACTGTCCTTTGGTCCTGATATGACCGATATCTGGGAAGCACTTATGCTATCTCCATCAATCCTTGGATTCCACAGATTTATCATTCCTTTTACGCCCTTCACACTTTTCGCTACACCATTTATGTTTCCTGATGCAGAGTAGGTAGCTATTGCGTACTTTTATTATATATACAACCAATCCAAAATAAATGAAGGTAAAATTAATATTATATAGGTGACAATAATAATAATCTCATTGCAAGTACCATTTTGTTAGCCTGATAAAAAAAAAGTACCATTTTGTTAGTGTGTCCTGTAAGTTGATGATAGGGAGAATGGCTGTTCTTTCCAAATTTAGATACAAAATTGTATCTCATAATATCATCTACAGTGATTCGACGTATAGGAATAGTGCCCTTAGGACATCTTGTGTCATTCTTGTGCCAAACTTGAGATATTGTATTAGTCCTCCTACTCTTCGATTCTTCTTTATTCATTGTCATCCATTCTTTAGGCATACGCTGCCAATTAGTTTAAATAAAAATACTTACTAAAACATAACGAAAAAAAAAAGTGTGAGAAGAAAATCAACTATATATCTACTACTAGTTTTATTACCTGAATTTTATGATTCTTTAGAAGAGGGTGATCAAAAGCTGGTTGCTTTCTTTTATCAATACAATCAATGAGATCTCCATCTAAACTCTGCATAGATGGATCAAGTGTTAAAGTAATTCTCTTCAACTACAGTAAATGACAATATATATATATATATATGTTCTTTACACATAGATAACAATAACTAAATAAGTATAGTTTTCTTAATATATAGTTACCTCTATAGTTAGCAGAGCGGGCTTGTTCATCGTTTTCAAAGCCATGATAGCTTCTTCATATTTACTCTGGTTCAGAGATAAAGCAGAAGTAGTTTCTTCAACGACGAAGAATACCAACAAGGAAAAAGTTAAAAACTTCATTAGGTATTTTGAATTTGGTGAATTAATTTGAGATAATCAATATGCTAGTCCATACATACATATATATATATATATAGTATTTGTGAATTGTCATTAAACAAAACTGATCGATTCTTTCGAAGTTTCCTATTGAGACATTTGGAACTTTGTTGCCTACCCAAAAATGGGAAGATGAATCCAATAAACAGCAAGAATTTTACACTTACTCTCATATATTGGAAGATGGATCAAAGTGAATGGTAAGATTTTAAATTTATCATCTACCTACATATGAGAAGATGGGTGCCCGGTCCAGGTCAAAATTTTTATTTTCTATTAAAATCATCAATGTATATTATTGAATTTGACGACATTTTTTTGTTTGAATTAGATTACTAATATTTGAAATCAAAATCAAATATTTTCAGTTTATATCTTACGATCTAAAAAATTTACATTTTTTTTCACTTAGAGCAGCTAGGCACAATCCACTCATGGGAAGATTCGTCAAAATTTTGAAACATTATTGATTGTTTGTTCACACATTGAAAGACGGACAAGTAAACAGGAAAATTTTGAAACTTTATTTTCTACACAAATATGGGATGAAGTATCCAATAAACGGCAACAATTTTAAACTTTATTTTCTGCAGATATAACTTCGTAGAATATGTCCTCCATGCATAGATAACTTCGTAATAATATAAATAAATCTCAAAAGAACATTAATTAAATGCGAAATTCATCGATAAGTAATTTAATTAAAATGTGTATTCTAATAACTACTTTTAACTTTTGAATATTCTAATATATCTTTCAAATAATTATGGACAAAACTACCCTTAATCTAATAAATCATCTTGCGCATGACATATGCTGACATCTTCAGACTTTTTTTATTTTTTTATTTTAAAAACTTTAAAATATTTTTATCACTCAAAATACAAATTTTTTTTTTGGATTATTTGGTGATAAGTCCTTTATATGGACTTTATATTCCATTAGTCTTTTTGAAAAATTTGTAGCCCAATACATACCCAATTATTTGAAGCTTAGCTCAATAAAGAAAACTTCAAATTCTAACTTCAATTAATGACAATTTTACCATCCCCTCATTTAAACCTATCCTTATTTCTATTAGTATATGATTGTTCTTTATTTAAAAAATAATTGTTATAATAAAATAAATATAAATACAATCCCAGAAAGTCGGGTGAAAATCATGTCTTTTATCTATATGTTTTTAAAGATAAACTAATATTTTCACTTTTAATGAATCAAAGTGAAGAGTTGATCAACCAAATTTTTTTTGTTTTCAGAAAATCAAGTGTACTCACATGCACAAAATTTACTTGACTTAGTAACCTGTGAATATGCATTAAAATCTGCGAATCACTATATTATCGAAATCAATAATGAAACACTTGTACATCAACAAAACGTTATCCAATACAAATGTCAATATTTTATTGCATTGTTCACTAGCAACCAAAACCAATAACTTATGAGAATAATATCATAATAAAACTCAATTCATATTTCAAACAAAATCAAATACCAAAAGAATTTCTAGCTGTTTTGTTGACTTTTGCGAAAATCTTCTGAATTCTGGGTAAGAAATCATCTGAATTTTTTTTGCATAATTTCAAAAACTCTCCTAAATTGTTTTGTTGAGTTTTGTAAAATTCTCTGAATTGTTTAACAAGTTTGAGAAATCCTCTAAGTATCTAAATTTTTTGTTGTTGTTTTTGTTTGATTTTGATAAATCCTCTTAATTTTTTATAGAAAATTTAGAGGATTTCTAGTAATAGGATATAAAGTTCAAGGTTTTGAGATTTAAGATATTAGAGTTTAGGGTATAAGGTTTTGCGGTTTAGGAGATTATGATTTATTATTTAGGATTTTGGGGTTTAAGACTTAAGGTTTAGGGTTTAGGAATATAAGTTAGTAAAATTTTATGATTTTATTCTTATTTTTGTAAATTCTTCTTAATTAGTCATAAATTTTTTTTGTTCAAAATTAAAACTAAAATTGTTAACATTTAAAGGATTTCTGGTTATAAGGTTTAAAGTTTAAGAGTCTAGGGTTTAAAGGATTAAAGGATTTTGGGAATTGTGAAATCCTCTAAATTTTTGGTTGCTTTTTGTTTGATTTTTAAAAAATTTATTTTTTTAATATTTTTTTATGAAATCATCTGAATTTTTTGCTTAATTTTGAAAATTCTTTTGATTTGTTTTGGTGAGTTTTGAGAAATCTTCTGAATTTTAGATAAGTTTGAAAAAACCTCTGAGTTCATTCAGAGGATTTAACGAATGAACATTTAAACACATCGATCATGGTTCTCATTGTAAAGATTTTTTTCTTGTTGATTATGAATCTATTTTGTTTTAAAAAAATCCAATTTGTAATTTGAGAGATAAAACTGTTTTAAAGTTTTTAAAAGGGAAAAATGTCTGGTGATGTCAGCATATATCATACACATGAGAATTTATTGGAATAAGGGTAGTTTTGTCCAGAATTAATTAAATGATGTTTTCAAATATCAAAATATTGAAAGTAGTAAATGGAATACAAATTTTTATTAAACGAGTTATTTGTGAATCTTTTTTTTTCTTTCTAAAAAAACAATATAGATTCAAAATCAAAACAAAATACTCTTTCCAATAAGACCCATTATCGATATATTTAAATATTTATTCGTCAAATCCTTTGAATTAACTAAGAGAATCTGTCAAACTTATCCAGAATTCAGAAGATTTATCAAAAATCACCCAAACAAATCAGATAAATTTTGAAAATTAAGCAAAAAAATCAGATGATTTCATAAAATATATCAAAAAATTATAGAATTTCTAAACCAAAAAAAAATCTCAAACTTGTCCAAAATTTAGAAGATTCCACAAAATTCACGAAAAAAATTAGAAGAATTTTCAAAATTGAGCAAAAAAGTTCAGTGGATTTCATAAAATATAACAAAAAAATTATAAAATTCCTGTAATTCAAACAAAAATAACTCAAAACTCTAAACCCTAAACTCTTAAACCCCAAAATCATAAACACTAAATCTTAACCCTTAAATGGAAGGAAACGATTTTTAATAATCCATAGAGGAAAAATTCAAAGAATTCTGGGTTTATATATATAGCAATTTTCTTATGTGCACTTAATCTTTTGGGGTGCAAGGCATTTTTTCAAAAATCAAATGCATCTGAAAAGTGGATGAAATGTTTTGTGTTTTATATCCAACAATCTAGAATATCATGCACTTTTCATGTTGAATTTATCTTTTTGTTTCAAACAAAAAATATATTATTTGATTCTTATAACCGATCAAATACAAAAACAAAATTTTTTGAAAAATTTGAAAATTTTATTTCACCCCAAAAGATTAAGTGCACATAAGAGAATTGCACTATAAATTATTTTGTTTCTCAACATTTGTCTCTTAGTTTTTTTTTAAGATTTATTTTATATCATAAGCAGAGAAGAAAAACCCTCCTCCCGGGGATCACAATGGGGGGGGGGGGGGGGCTTAAAACACCAATAAGATTTAAAGGAAACAGAACAAAGCAATAAGATCTAAAGATACAAGCTAGGATTTCATTCTCGGGACAAGAACTCCCATCTGATCCATTTTCAGGAGCCTTTTTGAATTTCCAAGAAGATAACTTAATGTGAAAAACAAATTAGAAATTCTACTATTAGAGGCTTTTGTAGCCATACAGTCAGCAACCGCATTATTCTCACAAAAAGCATGTTGAAAATGCACCTGACAGTTCTTACTAATGATGTAAATTTGTTGTTTCAAATAGAACAAACTCCAAGGAAATTTTGTAGCAGAAGAAAGAATATTAATGACCACCAATGAATCAGACTCAATAAGCATATAATTATAACCCAAGGATAGAGCCAACATGATGCCATCATAAATGGCTTTCAATTCCGCAAAATAAATGGTATTTTGGCCATAGTAATTTGAGAATCCACCTCTAAAATTACCTAAGTGATCTCTTATAATTCCTCCCCCACCTGCAGATCCTAGGTTTCCTAAATAACTCCCATCACAATTGATTTTAACTATATTTTTTTGGGGGGGAGGGCGGGTAGGGGGGCCGGTGGGGCGAATCCAATGGAGGATTACGGGCCTGTAACTTTTTTTTTTGCTGAGAAGGAAAATTGAATAAAGTATACAGAAAATGATCATTTAGATGAATCTTTTGCTTTTTTGAGTGACTTTGTAAGCACAGTCTAATTTGATTAATAGTTATAAGTATAATGGCATCAACATATATTGATTTATTTTTTTACCTGCATTTGTTCCTTGCCTTCCATAAATTCCAGCAAATTGTTGCAAGAATCAACATAGAAAAAGCTCCCAAAACAGACTGCTTCCTACCAATTCTCCACCACTCAGCAAGCAAAACATTTAAAATATCATGTCTATAGTTCAACCCAAAAATGTTAGCAAAAAATTTCCAAACATGACAAGCTAGCAATAGAACTTTGAAAAAAAATATGAGTGGCAGACTCAAGATTTGAAATATTACAACAATGGCATTTTGAGGCTAAATTTATTCCCTTTCTTTTCAGGTTATCATCAAGAGGGAGCTTATTATGCAAAAGTTTCCACATGAAAAATAGAAACTTTTGTAGGTATTGAGGGATGCTAGATATAATCAAAAATAGGTATGTGAATCAAGCTCTTTCTAGAAACCTTCCAAGCTGATTTAACAGTAAAATCACCATGGACATCCGGATTCCAAATCATTTTATCAACACTATTCATTAGAATCACATTTTCTTTAATAATTATCTGAATCATCTCTTCAGGCAATAGAGTCCTCATGAAATTTAAGTTCCAAGCATGTTTAAAATAGTAATCCCTAATATGAATTGGCCAAGAAGGGTTAACTGAAAATTTTCCATTTAAACGTCCATCTTTAGTCCATTTATCTATCCAGATGCTAATATTTTGATTCCCTAAAAGGTAAGACACGTTATTTTGCATTAAAGATCTAACTCTACATAGTCTTTTCCAAGAGGAAGAGCCATTTGTAGGGGCAATTGAGGGATGAAATTTACTGCAATATTTTTGGTTCATGAAAGAGGACCACATTGATTTTGAGGTTCTAAACTTCCACCACAGCTTACAATCTAAAGCTTGAATCATTTTAGAGAAACTCCTAATGTGTAATCCTCCTTCATTAAATGGTCTAGTGATTTTATCACATGAAATCCAGTGCAATCTTTTTCCAAACTCAGAGCTGCCCCAAATAAAATCAGCACATAATGTATTTAATTGATGTATTACTTTTCTTGGAGGATCAAGGACAGAAAATAGAAAGGTTGAGAAAGAATTTAGAACATGTTTTATGAGAATGAGTCTTCCACCTGTAGAGAGCATTGTAGTACTCCAATTGAACAATTGATTTTTGGATTTCTCAATTAATTTATCAAAAAGGCATATGCTTTTCCTAGCATTGGAAAGAGGGCAACCTAAATAGGTCATAGGGAAGTATTTTATCTGATAGCCAGTTTGAGATTTGCTGATGTCAATCCTAGAAGCATTTATATGCTTGGGAGTAATTAAATAACTTTTTGAGGAGTTAATTAGTCGACCAGAGCACATTTCATAATCAACAATGATATGCATTAACTGTTCAATAGCCTTCCTAGATCCATTGGAGAAGAGAAGAACATCATCTGCATAAGCAAGATGAGAGATTGTAGCCATGTTTCTACTAGTATGGAAAGAATAGGCAGGGGTTTCATCATGAAGCTTGTTAAGGTTTCTAGAAAAGGCTTTTGCCAAGATGATGAACAATGCAGGAGATAAAGGATCTTCTTGCCTTAGGCCCTTTTCTGATTTGAAAAAACCAGTTGATTTACGATTGATGAGGACAGAGAACCAATTATTGGAAATTAAATTAAAAATGAGGTCAATCCAAGATTCACTAAAACCAAATTTCCTAAGCATTTGAGTTAGGAAAAGCCATGAGATACGGTCATATGCTTTTGCCAAGTCTAGTTTTATAATTATATTATTTCCCTGAATTTTTTTGTTGAGATGTGAAGTTAACTCTTGGGCAAGCTAAATGTTTTCAGAAATATCTCTATCTTTAATATAAGCACATTGGTTCGAAGCTATTATTTTGGGAAGAATAGTACTAAGTCTATCAGCCATTAGTTTGGAGAAAATTTTGTTTAAAAACCACAGAAACTTATTGGTCTTAATCAACTATTTTGGTTGGATTTGGAATTTTAGGAATTAAAGTGATCAAACTGCTAGAACAAGCTTTAGGAAGTTGATGACCAAGCCAAAAAGCTCTGCAAGCATCTCTAATATTTTGCTCAACAATGTCCCGACAATGTTGGAAAAAAGACCAAAAAAGCCATCTGGACCAGGAGAACTATTAGGATTAATAGAAAAAACAATCTTTTTAATTCCTGATTAGAAGGGGGAGAGTCAAGCATCTCATTATCCTCTTGGGAGACTAGGTTGGGCATATTAATCTTATGAACTGCTTAGTTATTCCCCAAACGAATTCTAACTCTCTCAGGGAAAGCTCCTAAAAGATCCATGACTATGCTTACTTTAGCCATGTTTGACCTCGTTAGAGTTGTAGTAGCAACATCTATTCGTAAAGGTTCTCCTAGCCCTTTGACAATGTAAAATAATGCAGATTCATTAAAGAAAAAGGGCGGCAAACCTGGGAGCTTCACCCAAATTGGCACCACAGATGATTCTTTGTCTGGCCTGAAGTTGTATGTCCATTTAGATGTTTTCATCATGTGTCTGCCCAAGTACCAGCTATCTATCGTCTATAAGCGGTGGAAATCTTCATCGCTTTGCAATCGGATTAGGATTTGCTTTTGATCGAGAACTCCAACTTGGCATTCGGCCTTGAGATTGAGGGTAAGAAATTGCTTTCTTAACCATTCTATTGGAGGCCGCTAGTTCACAAATTTTCCGATTAGAGTTAGATGAAAGGGTTTGGACAGTGTTTCAATTTCATGAGCAGAGAACTCTGCTGACGGTTCCCCCAAGAATTTTATAGATGGTTTGTTGAACGATAGCGAAATTGGATTGGGGGAAGGTGATTTTAAGAGGGATGCAAAGGATTTTGAAGGATCCGGTGGTTTGGAATCAGGTGGTTTGCCGGAGACAACCGGATCTGCCATGATAACAGCTATAAAGTTCAGATCACTTTTTTAGAAGGAGAGGGTTTTTCCATGAGAGAGAAACGCGTCTAATGTACATTTGTCTCTTAGTTATTGACACTTATTTTGCTGCATCTTCGCATGTGGTTGTACAAGATAAGGGTGGAAGAATTCTAGGTCTATATCGTTGTCTCTCAATGTTTGTCTCTGGAATATTGATGTCTATTTTAATTGATGCATTTTCCCATATGTGTTAAACAATAAGTGCCAAATAGCAAACTTTGAAAGAAACGATAAGTTTTACATTATAGTTGCAATCCATATATGATATGGAGCATATTAATTCTTTCAATCTCAAATATTGTGAGATCAATTCTGCAAATCCAAAATACTTAACAGAGCAGATGATAGAGTTCTTCGTCCTTGGCAAAACTACTTTTGCTTTATCTCTACATATCACAATGAGTACGAAGACGCTATATATCATGGCTTCAAGACGATGAACAAGTCCGCTCTGCTAACTATAGAGGTAATTATTAAGACAAGTATATTTATTTAATATCATTATATGTGTGTAAGAAACATATATATATATATAATGTTTTTTTCTTGTAGTTTAAGGGATCTGTTTAACACTTGATCTTTATATACAGATTTCAGATGAAGATTTCATTGATTTATTTATAAAAGAAAGTAATAAAAGTATTCACAAGTTATTGAATTTCTGCATACTCTTGTTTTTTTTAATAAGTATGTGTATTTACACTAAATGATATAGTGTGCCTAAATAATGGCTGGCAATGATGAGTAGAAGTAATAAATTTAGCATCTCTACGTTTATTTTTGATGCGTCTTCTCATGAGTGGTTGGAGAATCCTATGTCTATATTTTTTGTCTCTCAACATTTATCGCTCAATTCATGACGTTTATTTTGATGCATCTTCTCATGAGTTGCTGGAGAATCCAAAGTCTATATTTTTTTGTCTCTCAACATTTGTCGATTGACCATGACATTTATTTGGATGAATATTTTATCTCTCAAATTCTTGCCGTTTATTTGATCCATGTTCTGATGTGGGGTTAGACGAAAAAGTTTCAAATTGTTGATATTTATCTGCTTGCATCTTCTCATGAGTGGCCGGAGAATCCTACATCTATATATAGTTTTTGTCGCTTCATGTTTGTCTCTTGATTATAGACCGAATACTACACATTGACAATTTCAAATAAAATAAAATATAGTAGCGGCTATAGTATGGTTTGCTATAGGAAGAATTACCACAGTATATGAGTAGACAATAAAGTTTCAAACTCTTGCCGTCTATTTTGATCCATTTTCATATGTGGATAGACAGTAAGTTTCAAATATTTCAAAATGAAATAATCGATAAGTTTTGCATAGTGACAATTCACAAATACCATATATATGATACAGATTCTCTCAAATATTGTGCACATTAATTCTCCAAATCCAAAATACCCAATCAAGTAGTATTTGATTGTATTTGATGAAGTTTTTAACTTTTGTTTTGTTGGTATTCTTCATCCTTGGTAAAACTACTTTTGCTGTATCTCTCAACTACAGTAACTATGAAGATGCTCTGGTGGCTTTGAAAATGATGAACAAGCCCGCTCTACTAACTATAGAGGTAATTATTACATATGATAGGTATATCTATTTAATTATTGCCATACATATAATTTAAGGAACATATATATTGTCATTTCTTGTAGTCTAAGGAATTGTTTTTCTCACTTGATCACATATGCAGAGTTCAGATGGAGATCTAATTGATTGTGTTGATAAAAGAAAGCAACCAGCTTTCGATCATCCTCTTTTGAAAAATCATAAAATTCAGGTAATAAAAGTAGCTAGTTTTTTATTTCCAACATATTCCTTTTTTTTCTTTTTTTTGGTAAGTATTTATATTTTAACTAATTGATAGAGGGTACCTAAAGAATGGCTGAAAACGAAAAAAGAAGAGTCGAAGAGTAGCTCAAATAAAGCAACTCAAACTTGGCTAAAAAATGGTACAAGATGTCCTAAGGGCACTATTCCTATACGTCGAGTAACTGTAAATGATGTTATGAGACGACATTCCATCCGTAAATTTGGAAAGAAGCAGAACTCTTTCTTCCATCAACTTCGAACACAAAATAATATGGTATTTGTGGCCATTCATTTCTAGCCAATCACAAAATTGAGATTAATATTGATCACACTTTTACGTTTATTTATTTTGGTTGCATAATCAAAGTATGCAATGGCTACCCATAGTAGTGCAACAGAAATGATAAATGGTGCACAAGCAACCATGGATCTGTGGAATCCATATGTCGAGGACGACGAGGAAAGTGCCGCTAAGATTTCTTTCCTTTCAGGGCCAGTGGGTGGTCTTAATATTATTGAAAGTGGATGGCATGTAAGTATTAGTTTCTTTTAAATAGAAATTTAAAATATATCATATTAATAAAGTTCAAGTAATAAATATTTTAAAAATATTTTGCTATTCTCCGTGTTAGGTATATCCAAATTATTACGGGGATAAAATGACACGATTCTTCATATATTGGACTGTAAGTTGGTGTATAAATTTATTTCATTTATACTTTGTTTGTTTGGAGGAAAGGAAAAATATATCATGCAAAACAATTAATTTCTAACGTTTTGATAAAAAAATTGCTAATATTTTCCATTATTTGTTTGGTGAAAATTAAAAGTTTGAAAATATATATATTCTCAAAACCATATTTAATATAAAATATTCATTGTAATAAAAGTACTTTAGAATAAATCTTTTGTTTTTTTTGTTAAATGCATTTTATTTTTTGTGTGTGTATATATAATATGTATATGTTTACATGTACATGACACACAATCTAAATTGAATTGTTTAAAATATTACGGGTTACATATGTGCATTAGGTTACAAATATGTGACTCAATATGTTCACATGCATGCTCATAATTTTGAGAAAAACATCGCAAAGTTGAGAAGAGAGGTCATTTTCCATTTCGAAAGTCTTGAATTTGAGTTGATTAAATAAAAATTTTTACTCATTATTTTTACTTTTCATCCCTAAACACCATAAAGTGAGGACAATATTTTTCAATAGTTTATTTTCCGTCAGATAGACGGAACGTTATTAAGTTACAATAATCTCTCGGATGTCATATTACATATGCTTTATTATGCATAAGTTATAATTAATATTTTTTTTAAATCATTAAATTAATTTTTTTAACCTGACGTGCAGAATGATTCAGATCGTACAGGATGTTATAATATAGATTCTACAAGAACAGGATTCATACAAAACTCTGAAACCGAAGTCTTGGGAGCTTCATATTCAGAGACTTCAATTCCTGGTGGCAAACAATTTGCTATCGATATTAAAATTAGACGGGTAATTAATAGTTAAAAATTAATTTGGTTGGTTAAATGCCATCTACAAGTAATTGTAATCCTATTGACACAATTTTGGGGGTCAATTAATTTAGAATCCAACGAATGGAAATTGGTGGTTGACCTATGATGGTTCACCGGTGGGGTATTGGCCTAGTGTTTTATTTGATCACTTGAAAAGACCAGCCCGACACGTGACCTGGGGTGGTCAAGTAGTAAATACCAAAGCCGCTGAGAAGCCCAGTTCCACAGAAATGGGATCCGGCGAGTTTGCCAACAAGGGACTAAAGAAGGCAAGTTATTTTTATGATTTAAGAGTCGCTATCGAAGATGGCAACCTTGATCCGGTGCCTCTGGACAAGCTTTCACCGAGGGTGACCAATGAGCAATGCTACAGCATGAGCACTTCGCTCACTCAAACCCCTCCCCGTCGCAATATCTTATTCTATGGAGGGCCAGGCTTGAGTAGTGAAACATGTCATTAGTGGAGAAATTTGGTGTTAGCATATTTTGCAAGTTTGGATAATCAACAATAAGTTCTTCAAAATAAAATTACTGCTGTGCTCTTTTATTAATAAATTTGACTGTGTTTTAAAAGATTTCAGAGTGAAAATTAGATTTCTTAGTATTCACTCAAAAACAAAAACAACACAGAATATTCACCAAATTGGTGGTCCAATCAAAATAAATTTACCCTTGAAAATGCAATGCCCATCTTTGAATCATGAACTCAGGAATATCTGAGAAGAGATAATAATAATAACCATAATGCTAGAGATCACAATAATTTTTATCCCAAAAACATCCCAGTAATGTATGACACTCATTCATTGAGTGTGATGAAATCATAACAAGAAATCCATTGAAAATCACACCCAATAAATGAGTGACACATATTGTTGGGATAATTTGGGAATAAAAATAACTGGAATGTTTATCATTTTTGTAATGCTAGAGATCCCAATTATTTTTATAATAATAATAATATAAATAATAATACAAAAACTGTTCCGGTATAGTTTAAAATATTTCATACTTTAAGACTAGCCGTTTTGCCACTGCTCTGGTTTAAACAACTTCCATCGTTTGAACCTTCAAATATGCAATTTTTTAAAATTTATCTATGAGTTTTTTTTGAAAAAGTTTTTCATTCTTGTTAACAGATATGTATTTATAAAAAATACATTCAATGATAAAAAGACAAACATATATTGTAGAACAAATAAATTAGTATAGATAAAAGGCAGATGAATTTACACAAATAATTCCCACATATAAATTGTTAATGATGTCAGATTGAGTTGAAAATTACACGGTTGATTCCAAAAGTTGAATACTTTAAAACTAATGACTATATGTCATTGCTCCAATTGATTTATGTAGTTTTTTGAAATTTGTGTGCATAAATATTTGTGAATTTTTTTGGTTCATAATATATTCAGATGGGTCTCGTTTTAAATTTTTTCCATGTTGATTCGTAATATATTACTCTCTTTTTAAAAATTCCTCATGTGCTTTGAGAAAAAAAAAAGTGTTTTGAACTTTTGTTAAAGAGAAAATAAGAGTTGATGATGTTATGCAAGTGTTCGAGAAAATGTGAGAGAGGAAAAGATGCCTATGCATATGGTAGGGTTTCGCAAACAATTTTGTCCTTAGCATATAATTTGACATGTATGCTGATAGCCTATATACTGTTTCAAATGATAAGGCTGTTTGGTTCATTTTTCAGAGAAAAACATATATATGTTGTTTCAAATGCTGAGGGTGTTCGGGTCATTTTTCATAGAAAAACATATATACTGTTTCAAATACTCAGGGTGTTTGATTCATTTTTAGAGTAAAATATATATGTTATTTCAAATGTTGAGGCTAATTACATACCAGGGTAGTAACACAAATTAATATACAAATCAAATTTATATATTTTATAAATCAAATATACATTTTTTATACAAATATTTTAATTTTTTTAATAATTATTATAAATATTTCAACATTTTTTTTATATAAATATAACGCTAATTTATAATATATTTATAAATTTTTGCCTTTTGTATATAAATATTACAAATATTTTTAATAATATTAAAATATTCCGGGCCTTTTTAATATAAATATTAAAAATATTTTTAGTAATGTTAACATATTTCAACATTTTTTATATAAATATTACAAAAAGAAAATAATTTTTTTTAGAAAAATGGTATTTTGGTCATTTGGCTGAAATATAAAGGGTAGTTTAGATATTTTAATTTTTAAACCACTCAAAATGTTGCTCAAAATGATTTTTTTTGTACCATTTCAAAATTGTAGAAAAATGCTAAGTTATATGCTGATTTATCAATTAGTGTTTGGTTATGTAGCATTTTGTGTGTAAAATAATGTTTAAATTTTTTTTCATTATTACTACATTTTTTGAAATATCATGAACTTTCTTATACAAGAATTAATTACATACCGAGGATTAGAATAATAGTTTTTGTTTTATTTTATCAGGAAAACTTTATTTAAATCAAATTAAAATGTTTACAATAGCTAGAACAGTAGGTAAGAATGCATGAGGACACTCCTCAATGAATACAACACACTTGTCATGTTTGAAAGCAAATTTTGTCATACCATAGGCTGCCTTATTTGCTCTCCATCTAACACGACAAACATCCACTTCGTGGACCCTAGTAAGCAAGGCTTGAGCATCTACAATAAATGCCCAGCGAAAGGAAGCATTGACATGGGGAGTTTATATGGGACACCACTATCGAGGAATTAAATTCCACACACAACCCATGACCGCACCCACACCATCCCTAATAACCACCCACAGTCCTATAGGTCTGTTAAAAAAAAAACTCAAAATCGAAATTGAAAAAATGACATACCGACTGAAAATCACCTAAACGGTTTGACAAAATATATGTCAAAAAACCAACCAAAATCGATCACGAACACCCCTACCACATGGAAAAGAGCAGCATCACAATTAACTTTAACAACATTCCCCAAAGGGAATATTCAGTGCTCCTCCATCCCCAATAGGCTTCTTCCTTCTGTACCACCTGAGTGCCACCACAATTTGTTAGAATTCCCTCTGCACCAACCGATTTTGATTATACCATAAAAGCCACAACCCAATTACAAAATGTTCACCTTCATTTCCTTGCTAGTTCTATTCAGTAGCCCATCGAACCACTCAATGAAGGTGTTAAAAACGCGATCTACTAATCTGGTAAAAACACAAAATTGATTTAATAGAAATTGTAATCAATTACAGAACCAATCGAATCTGAAATGTAGAATATCGAAACCAAAATTTTTCAATAAAACCAACAGACTTGAAGCGAGAATTGTGAGCGCAAATCTCCTTAAAATGATTTTGTCCTCTGCTACTCAATGCCAACATACAATGGATAGTCACTTCCCAAGATACAACGCTTCATCTATAACAGTATTTGGCACTGTCAATATTGTTATACTCAGGCAAACTGTAGCATAAACCGATGCTATGTCTCTCTTAGATCACGAAAAAACATTTTTTTTTCATGTACCATAAACCTCCAAATTTCATTTTATTTATAATGAACAAGTTCTAATCAGAGTTGAAGTAGAAGTCCAAGATTGACTTTGAGTAGAAGTATTAAACGTGATCACCATTCTAATACAAATAGAATTTTGTATTAGAGTTAAACTAATTCTAGGAACACCCATTGATTGTAGGAATGTTTTGGAGCCAACAAACTATAGGAATAAGCTTAGGCCCATCTCATAAAAGACCCAACCCAACCCATTCTTAAGAATGGATTTGTGCCATTTTTTCCTTAACATTTTCAATAATCCCCCACAAAGAATGGGTCAAATCACTTCGTCCGACTCAAAGAAGAATATCAGAGTAGAAAGGAGAGTACTATATCATGATAGGTATCTTTTGGCTTTGAACCTTCTTTAGTGATAGCCTATCAGACTCACTTAACTAGTCAATGGTTATTAGCCTTGAACTACCAGTTGTTAATGTCATCCCAGACAATAAACCTCACATAGCACTATCAAGGTTCGAACTAATTAAGTTCTCGATTGTGCTCATTAATTCGATCGTGAGCTACTTGGGTTCAACGAGTGTTTTAAGAAATATTGCCTTGGAAGAGATCCATTGAACCAACTTTGTTCTCTACTTGTAGAGCTGATTTACCATCAAGAGTACCCTACTTGAATGTACTCAAGCTTATCGAATCATTAAGAGCATTGCCAATCCTGAACACCATATAGCACTTACTACATCATAGGAATGAGTGAAGTGAAACTTCTAAGTGCTCACACTTTGAGTTACACAAAATCTGTGTTGTCCTATTGAACCTCGACCATGGGATCTCCATTTGTTAGGTTAGATTCTCACCAAGGTAACTCATTATTAAATTAAGGCTTTTAGCCTCATTCCCCTTGATGCGTAGTTTGTCCTCTCAGAGCTTAATCCCTTTGTAAGGGGATCCGCTATATTGTCATTTGACTTCACATAGTCTATAGAGATTACACCATTTGAGAGTAATTATCTAACTGTATTATGCCTTCGATAAATATGTCAAGATTTACCATTGTATATGAATTTCTGTGCCCTAGCAATAGTTGCTTGATTATCGCAATGAATGCATATTGTCGGCACACGTTTCGACCATAATGGAATATCCTCCAAAAAATTTTGAAGTCACTCTGGTTTTTCACTTGCTTTATCTAAAGCCATAAACTTAGATTCCATTGTTGGCGTGCTATTAAAGTTTTTTTAGGATTTCCATGAAATAGCTCCTTCGCCTAGTGTGAAAAATATAACCACTAGTCGATTTAGATTCTTCCTAATTTTCAATCCAATTTCCATTACAGTATCCATCAATTGTGGATTGATATTTACCATAACACAAAAAATAGTTATTCATTTTATTTAAATACCCTAATACTCTCAACAGAGCTTTCCAATGCTCATGACTAGGATTACTGGTGTATCGACTTAATTTGCTTATTATGTAAGCTACATCAGGCCTAGTGAAGTTCATTAGATACATGACCCTAACTATCACTTGAGAGTATTCAAGCTGTTTTATACTATTTCTAGTATTCTTATGCAAAACTAGATGTGACAGAAAAGGACAATTAGCATCTTTGATGCCTAATGTCTTAAATCATTCAATCATATTTTCTATATAGTGTGATTGAGAAATATATAGGCCATATGAATTCCTTGAAATTTTGATGCCTAACATCACATCTGCCAAGTACGCCTAATTCCTTCATGTCGAAGTTCTTTGTCAACATCTTCTTAGTAAGATTGATCATTTCAATATTCTTACCAAGGATTACCATATCATCAACATACAGAAAAACTATTACACAACCTTGTTTGTCAGTTTTCATGTAAACACATTTGTTGCACTCATTGATTCGAAATCCATTTTAAATCACGACTTGGTCAAACTTTTCATGCCACTATTTAGGAGCTTGTTTAAGTCCATATAGTGACTTGACAAGTCTGCAAACTTTCCTTTCTTTCCCTGAGGCTAAATTCACTATGGTTCTTCCATATAGATTTCTTCATCTAATTCACCATTCAAAAAGGCAGTTTTTACATCCATTTGATGTATTTGTAAGTCATATAATGATGCTATTGCAATTAACATCCTTACTAATGTAATTCTCGTGACTGCTGAATAAGTATCAAAGTAATCTAAACCTTCCTTTTGTCTAAATCCTTTGGTAACTAACCATATCTTATACTTATCTAAGGAACCATATGCCTTTAGCTTTCTTTTGAAAATCCATTTCCAGCCTATTGGTTTATTTTCAAGATGAAAAATCTATCAATTCCCAAGTATGGTTACTCATAATGGATTCAATTTCACTATTTACAGCTTGTATCTAAAAGGGATCTTCCGGACTAGACATTGCTTCACTAAATGTCCTAGGCTTGTTCTCTATCAAGTAAGTTACGAAATCTGGACCAAAGGAAGTAGAGACTTTTGATAACTTACTTCTTCTAGATTCAATTTATTGGTTTTTTTGTTATGCCCTCCTTTCTATTTTTAGAATTTAATTCTCTTAATCGTTTTTGTGAAACCTCATCATGTTCCATTTTGTATGGAAAGATAGTCTCAAAAAATTATGCATCTCAGAGACTCCATGATAGTATTTGTCTGAATATCAGGTATTTCAAATATACGTACCAAGAATATGAAAGCATTACCTCTTTTTTGCATATCATATAAATATGCAGTCAACTATCTTTGGACTTAGTCTGAATATCAGGTATTTCAAATATACGTACCAAGAATATGAAAGCATTACCTCTTTTTTGCATATCCTATAAATATGCAGTCAACCATCTTTGGACTGAGTTTTATTTGTTTAGGTAGTGGTACAACTACCTTTACAAGGTACCCCCACACTTTCAAGTATTTGTATGAAGGGGTTCTTTTATTTCATAGCTCGTATGGAATAATACCAATTTTCTTGTGTGGTAATTTATTAAGAACATAAGTTGCAGTTAGCACTATCGGCCACCCCCACAAGTTCATTGGTAAATTTGAACTTATGAGCGTTGCATTAACCATCTCTTTTAAAGTTATATTTTTCTTTTTAGCAAATTTATTTTTCTGAGGTATAGATGGTGTTGTTTTTTGGTGTATAATTGCAAACCCAGTGCACAACTCATCAAATGAGAATGATTCATATTCTCCACCTCTATTATATCTGAGAATTTTTATCTTTTTATCAAGTTGGTTCTCCTCATTTTTATACTTGATAAAGCTTTCCATTGCTTCAATTTTGTTTGCTAGTAAATAGGCAATCATCCACAAAGGTAATAAAATAACTTTTTCCTCCTCTACTCTGAGCAAATTTTAGATCACATAAATTGCTATGAATTAGTTTTAGAGGTTATGTGATTCTCTCTATTGATTGGAATGATTTCTTTGCAAACTTTGCTTCAACAAAAGTTTCACATTTATAATGTGCATCCAAATTAAATTTTTTGAATTCGCCCTAAGTTTGTAATCTTTTTCATTGTACCATAGTTTACATGTCATAATCTACCATGCCATAGAAAGGGAGAACTCAACAAGTAAACCAAACTTTTCCCTTTATTAATAATAGAGTTTGTGTACATGAATTTGGATTCCTCATTGATTACAACAACATTTACCTTAAAAGGCCATCATCCAAATAAACCTTCCCCACATACATCTCACCCTTAGACAAGCTAAATTTATCAAATTCAATGACAATTTTGAATCCTTTTTTCCTAAGAACAAGTGTAGAAATTAGATTTTTGCAAATGTCTTAGACATGCAACACACTAATAAGATCCAACTCCTTTCCAGAAGTGAATTTGAGGATCACCTTCCTCTTATTTCAACTTTGACAGGTGTAGAGTTTGCAACGTAAATCAGTTCCTTTTCCTCAGCTTCCATGTAGGTAGCCAACAAACTTTTGTCAACAAAAATATGGTTTGTAGTGCCTGAATCTAAGCATCAATATTTGGTGTTAGAAACTAGGTTACTCAAGTCACCATAGTTGCCAATCGGTCATACTCACCATCGATGAGATGAGCTCACTTCAAGTTCTTCCCTTTGTTATCTTTCTTAGGATGTTTTCTACATTCTTTTTCCATGTGACCTGACTTATCTCATACAAAAAATTGCCTTTGAATTTATGAGATTTCTTTCCTTTCGATGAGTATCGTTCTTCCTCTTCCCACCTTGTTTAGGCTTGGAGGGCTCAACCAAGTTAACCTTAGGCTCTGTTGAGGAATTTTGATTCCTCTTCTTGTTATCCTCTTCGATCCTCAAGTGAGTGATCAATTTATCCATAACCATTTCCTTGTGCTTGTGCTTCAAGTAGTTCTTGAAGTTAGACCAACCAAAAGGAAGTTTGTCTATGGTGGCTGCCATTTGGAAAGATTCACTTAGTGACATTACCTCAGTCTCAATTTCTACAAGAACCATCTGAATCTCATGGACTTGATCTACTATAGATTTGGTGTCAACCATCTTGTAGTCCATGAATCTGGAAACCATATACTTTTTGGATCTAGCATCCTCAATTTTGTATTTATTTTTTAGGGCTTCCCAGAATAGTTTTGATGCAGTGTACTTGTAATATACCTTGTAAAGGTTATTCACCATACCATTGAGAATGTAGTTTCTGCATATGTAGTTTGCATGTTTCCATGCTTCTACAACACTAAGGATAGTGACATCCTTTTCATTTTTTTTTATCACAAGTTATTGTTCCCTAAGGAACCTCACCAGATTTATCGTGGTTAGAAAGAATCTTTCTTGCCAAGTTTTTAAATCTGCACCGGTAAACTTGTTTGGTTTTTTAGCTTTGACAGTTGGGATAACAACTACTAGATTGGCAGTCTTTTTTGCCATAGTAGCATTTACGATAGCTTTGTTCTGACCCTCTTAGCCAGTTCCAGCCATACGACGTCCTCCTCCACTATTGGTAGAATTGATCGAACGGTCACCATCAAAATTTTCAGGATTGGTGCTATGACCATGGCCATTAACTTCTGGATAATTTTGTAACTCATTAGTTGTATCCACCATTGGAGGGTTGAATCAGTTTGAAATGCCATCGATCACTCTTACTGAAATAGATTTGAAATCGAAAACCAATTAGTAAAACCATAGAAAAATCGCTTTAAGATTGTTAGAAATGTGATTTACTAATCTGGTAAAAACATAAGATTGATTTAACAGAAATTGTAATAAATTACAAAACCAATAAAATTTGAAACACAGAATATCAAAACCAAATTCTGTCCACGAAATCAAACAGACTTGAAGCAAGGATTGGAGGTGCAAATCTCATTAAAGCAATTTTATTCTCTACTACTCGATGCCAACAAACAATGGACAGTCGCTTCCCAAGATACAACGCTTCCTCTATAATAGTGAGCGACACTTTCAGTACTGTTATACTCAGGCAAACTATAACAGAAACTGATGGTTTGTCTCTCTCAGATCACGAAAAAATTTATTTTTTTCTTGTACCATAAAGCTACAAATTTCTCTGTAATTATAATGAAAAAGTTCAATTTAGAGTTGACGTAGAAGTCCAAGATTGAGTCTAAGTAGAAGTACTAAACGTGATCACCATTCTACTACATGTAAAATTTTGTATTAGAGTTAAACTAGTACTAGGAAATTCTATTAATTGTAGGAATGTTCTAGAGCCAGAATATATAGCAATAGGCTTGTGCCATTCTTTCCTTAATATTTTTTAAACAAATTCTCCCTCAGTCCAATCTCACATAATTGCGGTACACCCAACAAGGGCTAGATTCTAGAAGATAATGGACAAGATAAAATATGAGAATTGGTTTCCATTTCTTCACAACACACCCCACAAATTAAATCAACTAGTATGTGGTGCTTTACTCAATTTTCCATTGTAGGTAGAGAGCGAGAGAAAGCTCTCCAAATAAAATGCATGGCTTTTGGTAGCACTGGCAGCTTCCAGATTTTGACACAGATGCTACGACCCCCATCACCCCCGCCAGCGGGCCCGACCACATCCTCCAAACTTTGGTCCATTTTACACACAAACAATGGTTTTGTAATTGATGCGGAGAGAACTTGTAAAATTTTGAATGGTACCTATGAAAGATGGCAGCCATCGGTCTCTAAAAATTGAGATTGATTGGCCATCTCCAACCGGCCAATTACAACCCTTCAGTAGCACCACTTTGTTGTGGAAGTATTTCCCTCTCAAGACTCTTGCAACAAGACTTTGATTATTTTCACACAATCTCCACCTTACTTAGCTAAGATAACCAAGTTAAACTTATCGATATCTCTGAATCCTATCCCCCTTCGAGCATTGCATATTCTTGGGGGAAGTAGGTTCTATGATCGCAGATGAACATGAAATAGACCCGATAAACTATAATGAAGCACTACAAGTCAAAGATACATAGTCTTCAAAAAAATGCTATAAACTCTGAAATGGGGTCAATGTACTCCAATCAAGTTTAGGAACTTGTAGAACCACCAGATGACATTAAGCCCATTAGTTGTAAGTGGATCTACAAGAGAAAGAGGGTATTTAAGTGCAAGACTTATTGCAAAGGGGTATACTCAGAAAAAAGTCATCGATTATAAGGAAACATCTAAAGTCTATCCAGATACTCTTATCCATTACGGCTTATATCGATTATGAAATTTGAAAAATGGATGTCAAGAGAGCTTTCCTAAATGAAAGTCCTGATAAAAACATCTATACAATGCAACTCAAAGGATTCATGGAAAACGGTTAAAGTGTTGATGATAAGGCAAGTTGAGATGAAGGTTGTATGTGATAAAAAACAATGAATGTTAGGGATGTCTCAAGCAATTTATATCGGCACCATTCTTGCTACATTTATCATGCAAAGATTGAGAAAATGAAACGAGTACTCTATGGTTCAACTGTGCAGAGTCTCATGTATGCTATGATGTGCACTAGGTCAAATATCTATCATATGGTTGGCTTAGTTATCAAATATACGTCAAATCCTAGAATAGAACATTTGAATGTGGTGAAACATATTGTCAAGTATATCTTGGTCTATAAGGTCAGTGTTCTTGTACCTTTAGGGTACACAAACTCGAATTTCCAAGTGGACAATGACTATAGAAAATCTTCCTCGAGATATGTGTTTATACTTGGAGGAGCAGATATAAAATAGAGGAGTGTTAAACAAAAATGCATAGAAGGCTCCACCATTAAAGTTGAGTATGTTGCTGCATTTGAGGCTGAAAAATAAGCGATAAAGATAAAAAAACTTCGTAATTGATATTGGCATAGTATCATCAATCGACCACTCTATTATTATTTATTTTGATAATAGTAGAACAGTTGCAATTGGAATGAACCACGAGGACATTCAAAGGGAAAACACATTGAGCATATGTAAAACATTTTATTCAGAATAAACTTTGTTTTATGTTTCAAATTGTGAATGATGATTGATGTGATGTCTATTACTCTATATAGTATATGGATTGGTGTGTAATGATACAACCTACATACAAAAGATATTTCGATAGACCTAGAGCTCAGATTCACTACTAAAACAGTATACCCCAAGTAATGAACCCCAAGGATCAGATTCGCTAAACCCTAATGGGCTTAAGGAACGGATTCACTACTAAAATCCTAAATATCACTAGTTTTATCCCTATGGTCCTAACTACATAACTCTAATGAGCTCAGGCACCCTCAATATTAGGGTTCAAACTTCCAAAATTGGTCAGAACTCTTTTTCCTTATAAAACCATTTTTTCTCTGCTCGACGGACCAAAACTCAAATTCACTATTAAATCCCTATGTCCCAAGTGATGAGCAAGAAAGCTTAGATTGGCTAAACCCAACAAATTCTTACCACTGGAAGCCAATAATATAATCATAAATTGTACAATGATATTTCTCTTTGTAGAACGATCAATTTTTTTTAATCGGGTAATCACTTTTTAATAGCATATTGAGGCAAGGCTAGTAGCTTTGGGATCACCCAACCGGGACGAATCCAACACCACCTCGCATTGATTCGTTGCAGAAATGACCTAATCCAGGCAAAACATGTTCTGATTATTTTTCTCGATCTAGTAGTTTTCAATGTCAAATCTTAGTAAGGTTGTGGTGTTAAAACATATATCAACCATTTTGCCTCAATTTGACAATTTTTGATTTTGGATCTTGGTAAGGCTAGTGGCATTGAATTCATCTCGGCTTGAAGATTCCAATGCCACCGGCCTCACCTCCCCATAGTTGGAAGCATCCATGGTGAGAAAATCAAGTTTTCAATCATCTTTGATTGGAATAAGAATGGTCAATCTATAATTTCAAGTTTTGTTATTAATTTAATAATTTTAAAAATCAGCTGGACCTTAACTATAAAAAAAAGTGCAGTAGTCCTTTTACTCGTACGAGTTAGTAGATTAGGACCTAAGCCTAATTTCTCTATTAAACAAATCTAGATAACATGAGGCTTGTTCCCTTTCAACTAGTTTTTGACAATTGCATCACACATATCTATACATCCATATATCTATCTATCTATACGTATACTGGTAGGAAATGCTGGCTTCTTCAAGCGAGTATCTACTGTTCATATATAGACGCATGTTGTTTTGGTAAATGGAATTGCAAAACGACATTATTTATCTCTCTATTTTTTGTGTCTCTGTGCTAAATCATTTATGGATTTCATATTATTTCATCACCTCTGCGATGCTAGTGCTTCATGATAGAGATAATATGTTAAAGGTCATTATTTTATGTAATATTCAAACTCGGTTTATTTATTTGGAATAAAATATGTTTGGCACTTTATATATGAAAAATGACATATTGACATAAGTGTCTTTTATTCTATATGGTATATGAATTGGTGTGTAGTGTGTAGAGTGTATCTTGCACACAAAAGATCGATTCATAAGTTACTATTGAATATAAGCAAACGATCACAGCTTAGACAAAATTAGACAAACCGTTGGTAGGGCTGTAGTATAGTATTTCAGTATGCCTATCTTGGTTACGGAAAGCGGTACAACTTGAACTTACTATACTAGTACACTTGGAGTGTATTGATCTGGACTACATGTGAGTCAATTTTTCTAGTCTGACTACATTGAAAATTGTACACTCACACTTATGTTACGTCATCGTTCATAATCTTAATTTATTGAAGATTGTTGATACATGTGCATTTAATGTATGAGACTTTGATTTACCAAAGGGTGAGATCTTTTGTACAGGCCAACATATACCGAGTGAATTGGGTTACCGCATTAAATGTACAATGGAAAATAATCTGTTAATAAAATTCACGTCCAATTATGGATTAATGATACCCTCTCGAGAATGTTTATAGGTTTTGAGATTGTGTCAAACCCTTTAGGTGGATTTTAATTAATTCAACACATTCAAATAAGTTAAGGGTAAGCTCGAAGAATATTTAAAGATGTTAATTAAATATTATATGTCAGTGGCACATTTAATTGATGGGTATCTGTAACTTAACGTGAGGATTTTAATGAATGATTATAACAAAAGATTCAGATTTAATTTGAGATAAAACGGGCAGTGCAACTATAATTTTTTAGTGGAATATATTATAGTTTATGAATTTTAATTATGCTCATGGGTTTGGGTTGATAATTGAATCCGTAGGAAGCCCATGTTTTACTTTTCCTTGTAGGTCCGCATTGTAGCCCATGTAAGCCCAAATCTAAGTGAATTAGGAAACTTAACTGAGGTTGGAGTTCTTAATTGGAGAGGAGTGTGGGCTGGCCACATAGGGTTAGGAAACCCTAGGTTGGCCAACCCCTATATAAACACATACTAGTGTGTTTTGTTTTCCTAACATTGAGATTCCAGTTGAACTCAACTCTCAAATTTTTTCCACGGTTAAGGAGTCCAGACTCTTTAAATCCAAGTTTGGGAATTGGTTCATACGATGGAACATCCACAAGTTTGAGCATCGTATCAAACTAGCTGACTCTATCCTTTGATAAAAAAATTTAGAGATCAATCCACAGAGATTTCTAGGAACGTAATTTTATACAACTAGTTTAGCCATAGATTATGAATGTTAATCATAATTAACAAAGAATTTTTTAAGAGCTCTTTTTCTATCGATTACTCATATGTGCATTCCTTATTTTTAAAACATTTTCCCTAGTGTTTATTTTCCAACACTTCAACCACACAATTGGTAATGAAAATATTGAGCTGCTTTTTGTGGTATACGAACCCACTGTTCATTTTGTCGAAGCTTGCTTGTGACGAGGCTTCTTAGTTTCATTTGGTTTTCTATCTGCTTCGAGTTTCGAATTTTCTTCATATGCGAATTCAAAACTCTCTCATATTATGCCTATTTCGATTTTGTTTATACGTTGTATACTGACAGGAAATGATGGGTTCTCTGAGTGAGAATATACTGTTCATCTACAGATGCGCACGTTGTTTTGAGAAATAGGATTGCAAAACGACATCATTTATCTCTCTATTTTCGTGTCTCTACGCAGCATCATTTATGGATTTCCTGTTGTTTTGTAGCCTTGCGATGCAAGTGCTTCTATCACCCAACTGGTTACAAAAACATTGAGATACTTTTTGTGGAGCATGAACCCGCTATTCATGTTGTCAGAGCTTGCATATGATAAGGCTTCTTAGTTTCATTATTTCATTTGGTTTTCTCTCTGAGTCAAGTTCCAAATTATCGTCATCTGCGAATTAGAAGCTCTCTCATCTTTATGCCTATTTTGAGTTTTTTTTCATACGTGAATTTGAAGCACAGTCATCTCAGTAACTCGTGCATATAGCAAATGTTTTTCTTCTTCATCTATAGTTGGTGGATTTCTTCTAATTTTACTGGATAACACTTCGGCTTTATGTCTTCTGTCTGATAAATTTTCTTTTTAGGAACATCAAATTTTACTCACTCCATTAGTTATTCTCGAGCTTAGATGCAATCTATCGAGCTTTTCTGGTTTCGGTGATGATGATGATGGTGGCACTGCTGCTGTCGCGGTCGGGAAATAGTGATGAGGATGAGGAGAGGAAGGATGTGTCGATTGGAACATCAAGACCACCGGTAGTGGCCAATTTATGTGAGTCAGATGCCAATGAAGAATTCAAGGAGGACGAGAATCGGTATCGAAATCCTATGAGGAACGAGATTGTGCTTGAAGGACATACCAAGGTAGGTTTTCTTTCTTGATCTTGATAGTGATTCCCACCTTAAGCGATGAATAGTTTTTACCTTTGCCTGTGAAAAGTTTTGATATCATTGGAAAAAAGTATTTTATTGTAGTTTAAAATTAAATCATTGTATTCAAAGTAATTAGTGATTATGTTCTTATTATGCTGCTTATGATTTACACAATATTTTACCATATCTGAATTTCAAGGTCAAAATTGCCTTCATTTTTAAACATTACTGATGTTGATCATGACCTGGAATTTATGCTTGGTAAACAACCATCCTACTCCGCCGCATATTTGCTCTCAAATTCAAGTATTGTATTCTGCAAGTTTTTCACAGGTTAGTTAACTGCTATTGATATGCATTTCCTCTCAATTTCCTGTAAGATATGTTTATCTTGTTCAAATTGCTCGATTTTGAGTACTGTGAAATAGTCCACATGCTTTACTTATATTTTCTTCATAATTTTTAGGTCATGTGTAGCTGCTTCCTTCTGTGTAATAGTTTTTTTTAGAAAAAATATTGCAAATGCTGTTGAAAGACTCTAGAAAAATATTTTTTAAAAAAACTCTGTAAATATTATTCATTTAGGATGGAGGTTAGGGAGGTGAGTGGGGTTAACAGATACCTATTTTTGTCTGGGCCGAATTTTATTTTAACTGTGTTTAGTAGTAATGATGAAAAATAATAATGAAAAAAAAGGGAAAGCCCTAGGCCCATTAAAGCAAACCCCAAACCCAAAGGCCTAACTAAATACCCCATGAGCCTAATCCCAAATTCTTACTGGACTGAAACCCAAATCAAGCCCAATTCCCTTCAACCCATAAACTTAAAACCTAACCCCCACATTTACTCACCTACATTGCCACTCCATCTCACGATTCATCATCACTACCCTCACATTCACTCACTGGCTTCACCTGTGCTCATTAACAACCACTGCCATTACACATCAACCCACCATCACTTCACCAATTCTGGCCATACCACATTAATTTTGGGCACACACCATAAGAATCTCTTCACCAACCAAGGCATCTATCACTACCGGGGGACTCCTAGAAAATGGGGAACCAGCATAGGGAGAGACGACAACATCACACCACCTCTGCTCACCCCTAGCCCAGCACTACTAGAGTGGATTTTTGATCTGATATGATCTGATCCGGCCAAACAGTAGAAAAATTTGTTGACCGGATAATGAATATGGATTTAGGGATATTCGATCTGAAACTCGTATCCGATCCAACCGGAACTTATGGATATATGATCTGATATGATTATATTCGATCCGATTCTACCCGACACACACACATATATAATATAGTCCATATACAATTATTTAATTTATAATTAATGTCATTAATATATTTATATACATTATAATTGTCAACATAAGTATATTATTTTTTATGTAATATGAATTAATTGTAATTTGTAATAACACTATATAATGTGATATGATCTCATATTACTAATTCAAATATTCAATTGACTAATATTTTTAAAATCCTAATTAGTAAAGTTAGTACTGAATGCTAAAAACACAACAATGTAAACCCTAAATCTAGCAATAACATTTTAAATTAACATGTGACAAATGATAGCATTATCATCAACTTTTATGAAGATGAGGTCTAGCAAACTTTATTGGAGATGTTATTCATTTTGATTTTGTCAGTTGATGCAAAGATTTTGATTTATAACGTTTTATGGACTATAGATTTTGATTTTAGAAAACTTTCTATGTTGCTGGATAATTTTTGATAGTATTTATACTTTAGACTTTCGTTTATATTCCTAAATTCATGAATTATGAAGTTCTAATTGGTGTCATAGGCTAGCAAAATATGTGTCGGCGTATCGCATGGATAAATCCGATATCCGTGGAGAATATCCGAAATCTGATGGATAGGATATGCATTTAGTTTCTTTTTTTTTTATCTGTGGTATATGAATATCAATATGAATATGGATACAATATTTTTATTACCCACCCCTACCCGCTCCCCCACTGTCATCACAAGCCATCTCTTCTCAATTTCATTTCATTAGCCACATCAATTTCCCTAGCTTCATCTCGCCATTACCACCGATCTCGACCGAACTCCATTCCCTCACAAAAAAAACCCATCACTGGTATCCCTACTGTCCCATCGCCACCCCTTCATCTAACCACCATCAACTCACAGAAATTCCATCATCACCAAGACAAATCTTCCCCTCACCATAATCGAGCCTCTCTCTCGCCTTTTTTCCTCTCTTTCTCTCACTCGTAACCCTGCACCACCATCCAAATCACCTCCTCTCTTCTTTTTTTTTATCACCCAAGTACCTTCTTCTGTCTCTTCCCCATATATGCTTTAAATCAAGGTGAGAATCCGTACATGTTCCGATCCTCATCCTCACATTCCCTTCAGTTCTTCGGTCTTAATCTGAAATAGTTTCAGAATGTCATTGAAGACAAAGATAAGATAATCAAAAGAACATACAAAATCTGAATTACAACAACAGAGTTAAAAGGAAGAGAAAGATGACCGTTGTAGAAGTGACAAGCAACGGTCATGAAATCGAAAAGCTACGACATCGTTTAAGAGCTATAAAACGATGTCGTCTATACAGTTTATAATAAAAGCTAACAAAAAACAGAGTTGTTTCGTAACACCCCCTCTCAAGCTCTACATGGGTATCAACCAAGTTGAGCTTGGACATATGATGTTGAATCTGAGCTACAGACATAGCCTTTGTTAACATATCTGCAGGTTGACTATGAGTGCTAATATGCTGAAGTTGAATTAATTTCTTGTCTACCTTCTCTCTGACAAAGTGATAGTCAATCTCAATGTGCTTTGTACGCTCATGGAAGACTGGATTTGTGGCTATATTGATGGCAACTTTGCTATCACAATGAACCACCACTGGTTTCTTAGTAGCAACCTTTATTTCATTTAGAAGAGCACTGATCCAAGTTATTTCACTAGTCACTGAAGCAAGAGATCTATAATCTGCTTCAGCAGACGATATAGAAACTGTCTGTTGCTTCTTAGACTTCTAGGCTATCAAGGCTTCTCCCATCATAGTAGTAAACCCTGTGACAGACCTTCTAGTGTCAGGGCAAGAAGCCCAGTCAGCATCACAATAAGCTTGAATATTATGGACATGTTGAGTAGGAAAGAACAAAGACTTGTTGATCGATCCTTTAACATACTTCAAAACTCTCTGAGCAGCTTGTAAATGGGACACTGTTGGACACTTCATAAACTGACTGAGAGTGTTGACCGTGTAACTTATGTCAGGCCTAGTCACTATGAGATATAGTAATCTTCCAACAAGTCTTCTGTACATCAATGGATTATCCAGAACCTTGCCTTCATTGATAGATAATTTTGAGTTGGTGTCCATGGGAGAGTTGGAAGCCTTGCAATTCTGAAAATTAGAATCTGCAAGCAAGTCTAAAATGTACTTTCTCTGACATATAGTCAATCCATTGTTAGTGTAACCAATTTCTAAGCCAAAGAAGTATTTCAAAACACCGAGATCTTTTACTTTGAAACATGTTGCTATGTAAGATTTTATTTGATTTATCAAAGTGATATCATTTCCACCAATTGGCATATCATCCACATATAATAATAAAAGTACTTTTGATGCACATTTGATGTATATAAACAAGGAATAATCACATTTTGATTGAACAAACCCAAAAGCTAATAAAACTCTTTTACATTTTTCATTCCATTGTCTTGAGGCTTGTTTAAGCCCATACAATGACTTGTTTAATTTGCAAACAAGGTTGGATTGATTTTCATCAAACCCCGGTGGCATTTTCATATAGAATTCTTCATTTAAATCACCATTTAGAAATGCATTATGCACATCTAAATGGTGTACTGACCATTGATTTGCTGCTGCCAGGCAGAAAAACATTCTCACTGTTATCATTTTGACAACTGGAGCAAATGTTTCTTGGTAATCAAAACCATGGACTTGACTGTAGCCTTGAGCTACAAGCCTTGCCTTGTACCTTTCCACTGTACCATCAGGGTTATATTTAATTTAATTTTATAAACCCATTTTGAACCAATTACTTTCCTGCCTTGGGGTAGAGAAACAATTGTCCATGTATTGTTAGTATTAAGGGCAGCTAGCTCATCATTCATTGTCTCACACCACTTTGGTGATTTGGAGGCTTCATTATAATTCTTAGGTTCATGATAAGTAGTAATAGCAGCTAAGAAATGCTTAGATGAATTACTTAGGTTTATATATCCACATTGATATTCATTTAAATAAGCAGGAGGTTTTCTACTTCTTTTCAAAGTAGGTGCTAAGCTAGGTTCTGCAACCTGATCTATCTTCTTTTTTAAGTATCTATCTTCTAAGTCCTCTGTTTGAACAAGTTTATCAGCAAAAGGATATTCATTCTCTAAGAAAGTTACATCTCTGTGCACATGAATTGTCTCAGTTTCTAAGTCTAGAATCCGGTAACCCTTCACATCACATGGATAACCTAAAAACACATAAGCTTTGGCCTTAGGATCAAACTTTGATCCCTGATGTTTTAATACTTTTGCAAAGCATAAACATCCAAATACCTTCAGTAAATTGTAATCAGGATCATTACCATATAAAATTTGATATGGGCTCTTCTTGTCTAAAATCCTTGATGGAAGTCTATTAATCAAATAAACTGCAATGAGTATGCAGTAACTCCAATATTTTTCAAGAATGTTTGCCTGTAGTCTAATAGCTCTACTTACATTTAGTAAGTGTTGGTATTTCCTCTCTACCACCCCATTTTGTTGGGGTGTGTGAGGACATGTTTTCTTATGTATAATGCCCTCTTGCTTGTAAAAATCTTTCATAATAAACTCTAATGCATTATCTGTCCTAATGACCTTAATGGTTTTCTTGAATTGGTTCTTAACATATTTATTGAAATATATCAAATGATCTCTAACTTCAGATTTTGTTTTCATTAGAAAAACCCATGATGCTCTTGAAAAATCATCCACCATAGTCATAAAAAATCTAAAACCATCAATTGATATTTCATTGTTTGGACCCCAAATATCAACATGGATCAATTCAAAAACATCCAGACTTTTACATTCACTAAGAGAGAAGAATTTTCTCTTCATTTTGACAAAATACATATATGACAATTCTCACATGTCTGATCAAGATTATTTCCTAACATTGCTGAAACCGTTGATGATGGATGTCCTAGCCGTCTATGCCACAAATCATCCTTCAATACTGAATTTAGACTTCCAAAAATTCCTCTCTTTGGTTTCAACTCATCAAGAAGAAAGTATAATCCATTAAGCATAACTCCCATCATACTCTTCTTCAAGGTGGTTAAATTCTGCAGTGAACAAGAGTTCTAGTAAAGATTATTTCACAGTTTTGATCCACGACTAATTTACTTGTTGAGATTAAATTAAACTTAAAATCTTTAACACATAAAACTCCTCTAAGAACCAGTCCACTTCTTAGTCTAACATCACCTATAAAACTAATTTCATGTTTAGTACCATTTGGCAATGTCACAAAACTATTATGCATTTTTCTTGCAACATGTAAAACATCATGCATACACACAATATGATCTGAAGCACCTGAGTCAATCAACCAATTGTATTTTAAATGACAATTGCCTCCCACTACAGATGCAGTGTAGTTACCAGTAGCTTGAACAGGAACATTTGCCTTAATGTAAGCTAGTAGTTGTTGGCATTGGTCTCCTGACAGTGTAACTGAAGAGGATTGTCCATTTTGTACTCCAGAATCAACTTGGTTGATGCTCCTTTTCTCATTGTTTGAACTTTGTCTCTGCCTCTTTGATTGGTTTTCAGAATCAGCAGGAAACCCATTCAATTTAAAACATTTTTCAATGTTGTGGTTGGTCTTTTTGCAGTATCTACAAAACATCTTTTCCTTCTTAGCTGGCTTTTTTCCATTTTTGAAATCATGTTTTCCAGGAAAAGCATTTCTGCCCAAAACTTGAATGGCCATTGCTTATGAAGTTGAATCCTTCTGAAGTGAGGATGAAATATTCTTCTTGCTATTCTGGCAGACTTAAGATTTCCTCTCAACTTGCCCAACTTGGGAGAAAACCTTGTTCACATCCGGAACTGGATCCATGAGAAGGATCTGGTTCGTGACATGTTCAAAGCTTTCATTAAGCCCCATTAGAAATTGAAGAACCTTTTCTTTGTTTCTCTGCAAAGAAGCCAATATAGTTAATCCACAAGTACATTTACCGCACCTGCATACAAGAGCTTCTTTGTACTGGTCTAGTTCATCCCAGAGTGACTTGATTACAGCAAAGAATTCGTTGACAGTCTTGCCATCTTGCTTGATGTTTGAAATTGACCTAGTCAACTCAAAATCCCTGGTTGCATTTCCTGAAGAAAATATATTATTAAGATCGACCCATAAATCTCTGGCTGATTTTGCAGTAGAAATGCTAATCAAAATATCTTGAGTCAAGCAATTTGAGATCCAAGTCTTGACTAGACTATCACACTGGATCCAGTCATGATAGTTTGGATTATCCTCTTCTGGAATCTCTAGAGAACCATTGATAAAACAAATCTTGTTTCTCACCTTGAGAGTTGTCTCGATTTGGTTCTTCCAGAGATGATAATTGCTCCCTGTTAGGGTTAGGGAGATAAGACTTGAGGTAAAATCCGAATGAGTAAGATAATAAGGATTTGAAACTTGTGGAGCTTGTGAAATTGATTGTGCTCGATCTTGACCCAGAGCTGCTTGGTCTTGACCCAGAGCTTGAGAAATGATAAAATCACCAGGAACAAACTTTCTAGTAGTGAAGTTCTTCTTAGGCGTATTGTCTGAGTTTTGGAAAAATTTTGTATGAGCCATTGATCTTGGCCTGAGCTCCGATACCATGAAATAGTTTCAGAATGTCATTGAAGACAAAGATAAGATAATCAAAAGAACATACAAAATCTGAATTACAACAACAGAGTTAAAAGGAAGAGAAAGATGACCGTTGTAGAAGTGACAAGCAACGGTCATGAAATCGAAAAGCTACGACATCGTTTAAGAGCTATAAAACGATGTCGTCTATACATTTTATAATAAAAGCTAACACAAAACAGAGTTGTTTCCTAACATAATCGTTCAAGATTTTTCAAGAATCAGTTGAAGGCTGAGCATGGAAAGAAGAAACGGTAACAGAATGCCGAGTTGAGGAGGAAGAAGGACGGTAGGTAACTCGGTGGGATTTTTTTTAGTTATGGGGTTGGATTTGTTGGGTTACAAAGTATTGGGCCAAATGTGGTTTAGTTTCGCTAGATGGGGCTGAATTCTAGGACAAAGGTTTGGGCTTGTGATTCATTGGGCCAGCATAGACTTTTATATATAATATTTGTGTTTCGTTTGTATATTCTAAGCTCAGTTTTTGTAAATTGTTGGGGTTTAGGAAATTTTTATTTGGGCTAATGATTGGGTGCAGTTTTTAAATATTCAAAGTTCACTATAGGTGGGATGATTTTTCCATCTGATCATCAAATTTAAATATAACATCATAAGTTGGTGTTTTCAAAAATTCAACTCTTATTGTGCCATAAGTTGACACATTTTTAAATACAACATCATAAGTCGGTGTTTTCAAAATCTAATTCTTTTTGGGTGCCACAAATTGGCAGAATTTTAAATACAACACCATAAGTTGGTGTTTTGAAAATCCAATCTTTTTCATACCATAAGTTGGTACGATCCAAAAATCAAAGAATTATTCATTCAAAACGATCCAATCTTGCAAGCAATAAACTTTCAGAAGATAGTCAATTAATTAAAAATTTAGTAACTGTTTTAAAACAGGAGTCGTGGGGTGCCTAATACCTTCTCTATGCTCAATCGAGCCCGTACCCCCCATTTCTGGTTCACAGGTTTTTCAAGTGTCTAATCGCACTTCAATCTGATTGGTGGCAACTTCCTCCCCTTTCTGGCTAGTTGCTTCAATAGATATATGCGCAACAAAGTAACCTGGCAACTACAAAGGCAGATAATTATTCTTCTGCAGCCTCTGGATACGCTGCTTGAGCTGAAACTGGCACCATTAGTAATGAGCAAATTGATTTTGGCATCCCTAGATAGCTATAGTTGTATGCACTATGGTGCTATTACCTTCATCAAGAAGCCAATAAGGTTCTTTGATGAAAATGTAAAACAAGCTTATCTCAAACTGGATTCAGGGGATGTAGGTGAAAATGTTTTCACGTGACTGACTTCAACAGCATAATGTACTATTTGATGTAGAGAGACATGGAGCTCAACATTTTCGAAATGACGCGCAAGAAAAGCTGAAGAAAATGTTGTGAATGGAAAAAATCATGAACTTAAATATAATATGTTATAATTATTTTGCTATGAAACTATGTAATTATAAATGGGTTACTTTTAATATTTCTTAGCTTACTATTATTCCCTTTACAATGCCATTTTATTTGTTCATAATACAATATCATGACTCTATAGGATAGTTTTATCACAAGTTTTACTTATAGGGTACTATTCACTTTGCAAAGCGGTTTATATTTATATAGAAATAAAAAAGAAATCAATATTTCTGATCTTCCATTTGCAGTTTTGATAGGTCATTTTGGATATTTGGGTGTCGGTTATTTAGTGGGTTGCGCGGCTACTAGGGTTTTTGATATGATTTTGTTGTTAACTCTTATACTTAGTCGAAATGATGTTGCCCCTTTTCAATGTTTGAAAAACGTTTGGGTGTGATTCTTTGTTAAAGAATTCATAGCTACTATCGATGAATAGAAGAAGACCGATTTCACCCACATAGAAGAACTGAAGAAGAAGTTCCGAGGCTCAATTCTTCTATTTAGAGTTACATAATATTTTAACTGAATTATCTTTTACAGTTTTTCAATTTTTTTGAAAAGACAGCTCATGTAGCTATTTTTACTTGTAGAAAAGGCCTTTTGTGATTCTTGATAGTAGCTCTGTAAACTTTTTAGTAATATTTTGATGTGTACATGTGCTTTCACTCTCGCTCTCTACTCCCTAAGTTTTGTTCAAATTTGACTGCAATATTCTCCTAGAAATAGTTCTGACGCCGCGGTAGTTTCTTCAATCACAACAACAGCCACGAAAACTCTGATTACTGCAAACAAATTCAGCATTAACAAATACAATCCCACAATAACTACTAGTAAGCAAACAAGACTTTTCAAATATCCAACCTATGCAACCTGTTTAGTCTAAGAAAACCCAAGTGGTAGGAAAAGTTCAGCTCAAGTTCACACAAGAATTGGAACCAAAAGGCGAAAGCTGGGCTTCTTCGAATTTTAGGAAATCAAAAATTGACTTGTTCTTCCAACCCTAACAACCATAAAAGACAGAACAAAATGGGCCATAGAAATACAATGGCCCCAAAGAAAACAAAACAAACAAGTCCAAAAGAGAAGAGCCAAAGAAAGACATTACAGACCAGCATAAACATAAATTCTTCACTACTCTACTCTTACAGTTTATCCCAGTGTTCCATGAATGTCAGTGCTTGAGCTTCAACGTGTTCCCCTGCATCATACCCTCCGAGGGAAGAAAAATTCGTCCTCAAATGTAAAACCAGATCATCATCATTAGAGGAATCTCCATAAAAAGGCATCAAGTGCTTCACATTAAATACATCAGTAGTGCGGACATGACTGGGAAGGCGTAAACGATAAGCATTGGGATTAATCTTCTCAATAATCTCAATTGGGCCAATTTTCTTGGCAGCAAGTTTGGAATAAGTAACAACAGGAAAGCGAACTTTGGTGAGAACAGCCTAAACAAAATCGCCAACCTCAAACTCAACATGGTACTGCTCTGCATCATCTGCCAGCTTATATTTAGAGCAAGAAGCAGAGAGGTTATCATGCACAACTTTGTGGGGTCAGATAATCCATGCACAAAATCTCAGCCTTACCATGCATAAGAGTACGATCGGGAAGATGAAGTAAATCCAAGGGACCAGGAGGGACAACAGAATAAATAATCTAAAATGGACTAAAACCCGAGCTACGATTAACTGCATGATTGTGAGCAAACTCAGCCTGATAGAGTATTTGGTCCCATTTTTTTGGATGATCCCCCACTAGACAATGCAAAAGATTTCCCAAGGACCGATTGAAAACTTCCGTTTGCCCGTCTATCTGAGAGTGATATCCACTACTAAAATTTAGATTAGTGCGAAGAGCTTTCCATAAACTTCGCCAAAAGTGACTAAGAAAACAGGTGTCCCAGTCAAAAATAATAGAGGTAGGCAGCCCATGGAGACGATATACTTCACGAAAATAAAGTTGGGCAACATGAAAAACATCGATAGTTTTCTTGCATGGGATGAAATGAACCATCTTAGAAAAATGATCAACAACTACCAAAATAGAGTCATGACCACGTTGAGTGTGAGGGAGGCCAAGCACGAAGTCCATACTAACATCAACCCATGGTTGGTGTGGTACTGGAAGAGGAAGATAGAGACTCGCGTTAGAAGCAGTAAATGAGAGGTTTGAATCAGCTGTAGGGTAAGGTCTCCCCCCACATGGCCCTCACCATGAATTTCCTGGATGATTTTTGGCCGTAGACTACAATCAAGTATGCAGAGTTGGGTGCCCTTTAATAGAAAACCATAATGTAAGCAAAAATCAGAAGCTTCTCCAGCCTGGATTTTCGCCAAGATTGAGCTAAAATAGGAGTTAGTAGATAATAATTCATGAAAATATTCCCAACTCGGCACCACGGCACCCATGGTGACTAATAGTCTCCTCTCCGACTTAGCTCATCAGTCACTTTATTAGTCGAACATACCTTATGCTTAATCACAAATGTAAAACCTTGGAGATAGGCTATCCAACTAGCATGACGAGAAGAAACTTTGTCCTGCGGATGGAAATGTTTAAGGTCTTCATGGTCCATAAATAAAATAAACTCACCATGAAACAAGTAATGGCACCAGTGTTTGGCTACTTAGACCACTGCGTAGAACTCAACATCATACGTGCTATAGTTAACCTTGGGACCCAAAAGCTTCTCGCTATAAAATGCTATTGGTTTGGACTGTTGGTTGAGGACATCACCAATGCCTAATTTGAAGGCATCGCAATGGAGTTCAAATGGCTATGAAAAGTTGAGAAGCACAAGGATTGGAGTGGAAGTAACACGTTCCTTAATCAATTGGAAAGCTTTTTCAGCTTCATCAGTCCACTCAAATCGAGTTCCCTTCATACAATCAATCAAGGGTGCCATGATAGTGCTAAAGTGGGAGATGAAACGCCGATAAAAAGAGGCCAACCCATGAAAGCTCTGAACCTCAGTAATGGTCGTGAGCCGTGGCCAATTCTTCACTGCCTCAATTTTAGATTCATCAACTTGTAAGCCCTCTGCAGAAATCATAAATCCAAGGAAGAGCACCTGTGTAGCTAAAAAAATACAGTTTTGTAGGGCTGCAAACAATTTTCCCTTTGCAAAACAACAAAAACCTCACGCAAATGTTGCCAACGTTCTCTAGAATTTTTGCTAAAAATTAGGATGTCGTCGAAATAAACCATGAAAAACTTGCCAATAAATGGCCTCAGGGCTTGGTTCATTACCCTCACGAAGGTGATTAGGGCATTAGACATTCCAAATGGCATCACCAACAACTAGTACAACCCCTTATGGGTCTTAAATGTCGTCTTCCATTCATCGCCGGGTCAAATTTGAATCTTGTGGTACCCACTTTTCAGATCAAATTTAGTAAAAATAGAAGCTCCGCGAATTTGATCAAGAAGATTATCAAGTCGTGGAATGAGAAATCTATACCACACTGTAATTTTATTAATGGCGCGACTACCGACACACATACGCCAGGACCCATCTTTCTATGGTGTAAGAAGTGCAGGAACAACACATGGACTGAGACTCTCACGCATATGGCTCTTAAGGAGTAAGACTTCAACCTGCCATGTCAACTCCTCATGCTCACTAAGACTCATTTTGTAATGGGGCCTATTAGGCAACATAGCACTGGGTTCAAGGTCAATGTGATGCTGTATATTCTGCAATGGTGGTAACCCATCGGGCAGCTCATTAGGAAAAATATCTTGAAATTCAGTCAACAGAGGCATTACTTCTGGAGGTACGAATATGAAATTTGTTACTTTTTTCCCAATCAAGACATACACTGTATCAGCCCCTTTCAACTCTGTCCCAAAGCTGGCCATAGAGAGGAAGTTTAAATTGTCTATAGAAGATAAGGGGGATAACCCATCTTGGCGAGGAAGCAACACAATTTTAACACCCTAGAAGGTAAAGCTGTAAGTATTTGCATGGCCATCGTGAACTACATGTCGATCATACTGCCATGGCTCTTGCCAGTAGAAAAGACCACTAGAGCTCTATGTGTGTAACGCCCCGTCCCACGAAACCCTAATTCTCGGGCTAGTAGTCTAGAATGTTACCTATATTACATCTCAGTCCCTCACCAGTACCTAATTCTATATATAAAAAGAACCCAATTAATGATAGAATAAATTTAGCTAAGCATCATCTACCTCTAATTAACTAAACTCATTTAACAGCTCAAAACAAGTATCCTAATTCTGATGAGCATTTAATAATCATAACATCATAACGGTAATTAAATCAATAACTTGCAATGCATATTTCTTGAACTCGTTTTGTGAACTTTTGTTTAGTCACGATAATCTGAAACACTATCAACAGCCTTCAAGTTTAAATACAATTTAATATTCTTGTCGTAGACCATCAAAACCTAACTTCCGCACATGAGCATCCTTTTCATAGATCCATGGCGCCATCAACTCCTATATCAGCAAAACCATCAAAGGATTTCGTACCTGTATCACGAAACATAGTGAGCCGAGGCCCAGCAAGTAATACTTATGCATGAATGCACATGAACATCATCATTAGAAGACAATCAGCCATTTAAATCTTTTTTTTTTCTAATACTGGGGCCCTTAACCTAGATACAATGCTACAGAGCAACCGGTCGGGATTTCCTTATATTAAGTATTCTACCAAAGAACACTTTTTAGTCAAAATACATTTCTATTTTCATTTCCGGTACCAATTTCCTTTCATATAAACCTCAACTTTAACCTTTCCATATACCCTCCCTGTAGCAGTAGTACCCGGTTCGAAAAAACATTTTCCTTTCATTTTCCTTAAATGCATGTGTCATGTATGTCATGATGTGTTATGTTTCATGCAATACAACCATTAACTGTCATATCAAGATAACATCACATAACAATTCGCCATTCACAAATAACTCATCATCGTCAGTTCAGCCTCATATTAATATATATATATATATATATATATATATATATATATATATATATACACATTTCATCACATGACAGTTCACAATCAACCAGTACCAAAATCACCGCAATCAAGTTGATATCTATAATTAACAGAGTCCATACAATTATTATTATAACAATATCAATCTCATTACCACAAATTAATCATACTAACATATATACATATATATATACATACCTTATACATATACATACACTTACAAATACATAAATTGTAAAATTAACAATCATTCAGCATGCAATTCCGTGAGACGGGTGAGTATTACTTACCGTGGTATGCTTCCGTTCATCCTAATAATTTAATTACAATGATTGCTTCCTGAAACCTATACAAAATCCACAATAATTTATTAATAATTTAATACTATTGTTTTTTTAACTAATTTTCTCTTATTAATATCATTAATATTAATTAATTAAATTAATATTCATCCGGGTCAAGCTGACCCGGTTGTTAGCAGTGTCGGGTCCAACAGACCCAATCCCTAGCAATTGCGGGTCACCTCCGGCCAAGGCACGGTGGCTAGCATCACTGGCATGGATCGGTAGAGTATGATGGGAGCGACTTCGCTCGGTTCTCCGTTACTTGAAACGTGAACGCATCTTGTCGGAATTAGCTTCGAAGTCCACGGCAACCGATGGCTTCTCCTCCATGATTGGCAGCTAAAATCACCTCCTTTCCATCCGAAATTGATGTCTATAACCTCCCCTCTCGGAGCTCTTTCTTCCAGTGTCGGAAACTTCAAGGATTTCCTCCGTTTCCGTCAAATCCCTCTCCGTCGCCGCCGTCGTCTACAAGGACACTGGCCTCTAGGGTTTTCCCCTCCTTTCTCGGCTTCCGTGCCAGTTATTTTATGTTTATTTAAATCTCTTTCATTTTTACGATCCTACCCCTGCCCTTACCACTTATTTACACTATGTATCTATCTATATTTACGGTCTTGCCATTATGTAATGTGATTATATTTTCTTTGTATTTAACTTTCATAATTCATAATAAATTCATTTTAACCCCGATTATAATTATTCTTGTGTCCCTAATCTTTATTTTCCTTGTGTAATTCATGAAATTATTTCGATTCACACATGACATCACCTAGGTCAAACGTGACATTACCTATCTTTTCATGTCTACCACATACTGTTATCTAGAGATGCGAGGTGTTACAGTCTCCCCTCGTTATAAAAATTTTGTCCTCGAAATTGCTTAATATAAAGGTCTGGTCTATTCCACGTTCATCACTTCCTCACACTGCAATCACATCACCTTTAAACCAAGTACATGTATATCAAGCTATCACAACCTCAATGATGCATGTTAACACCTACCCCCATGAGATTATTGTCTTAATAATTATTTGGAGTGTTGCCAATTGCCCCACTTTATAGAAATCTTTATTTTATTATATTATTATTATTATTATTATTATTTTAACATCAAGATATCCATTATATATTCTAGACTATCAAAATTCATAAGATTTAAACCCGTTATACTTAAGGTTGTTTCCATCGTCAATCCACAAAATATAATTTAAATAATATTCGCCCTTTCAGTCCTCAAATTCCATTATGCCTAGAGTTATGGGTTCCTATCTATCTAATTTAACTCCTAGACTTGCCCTATTTCATTTCATATATTTTCCCAGTTCAACTTATATATATATTTAGACAATTAAATATCCCTAATATACTCCTTAATCGATTATCATATATCTCATCAAGACCCTTTGCACATTCTTTCCATAACACAACTCCTTTGTCTACTACATTTGACATATACAAGTTGTTATACACAATCTAGACAATATGCGCCTACCGTAGGGACATCTCTATAATTCTGAATAATTTAAACAAACATTTCGATGAAAAATATAATATTAGAACACACCAAACACCAATGGAATAAACCAGTACACATTCACGACCAAATCGTTAATGTGTTCATTAAAATGTCACTCCTAATCACGCAAAGAACATATCTTTTAATTCTACTAACCCTAATTAATCTGTTCATGAATATGACTAAATGTATATCCTAGCACTTACTACCACTTTCATCGAATTCATAGTATTTATTTACAAGACCTCATCGATTCATTATGTAGTTCCTAGTTCTTTTGATGTCACTATGGTGCTCTTGATTAAGTATCCTACATATAGTTTAGTTTCTTCCATGTTCATACTGTACAGTATACCCTAACCGCTGTTTATACAATTATTTACTATTATATATTCTAGGCACGCCAGTATGATATCTGAAAAATTTTGCATGCTCATCTATTTAAGCTTTACGATGTAAATGTAAACACAACGAACTCATATAATGATTAATTAATTAATATCCACAATGAAGCGCTTACGTTTACTCTATGCTAAAATATAATTTATCGAGACATTGTCTCATATCCATTATTGATGAACTACAGTGTTTCATCACCCTAATATTGTCCATCACCATTTATCTGTAATAACAGTCATAGCATTGAACTCAATGGAGTATACCTCACATGTATACGTACATACACTCTAAGAATATATATTGTTACCATTAACTTTTTTTTTCTCCCATTTTTTTTAAAAAAAATCTATATAGGTTTCATAGACTATGATAAAGTTAGGAATATCCCTTTATAAAATTCAACTCTTACACTCACTTTATTTAAATATCAATTGTCCCATGCGAACTCATATAATTTCAATACTATTTGCTTTAATTCCATCATACAACACATGTAACTCATTTACCGACCAAAATTAAAGTATCTCAGCTCATATGTCCATTTCAAATCAGTATACCCATCTCACAAAACTAAGCATATGTTGGAATTAAGTAACTATCAAACAAACAGGAGAAACTAGATGATAGGCAATGAAAGAAAGATAGAGAATATAGAGAACTTTGTGAATAATATCTCTGTAAAAGCAGCCACCACCTTTCTTCCTCTCTTGTATTGATATATATAGATGTAATATGTATTATAAAAATCCACACCTAACTTTAATTGACATATGTGGTCATCCACTATAAATATTAATCTATAACACTCCCCCTTGGATGATCACATTATACAAAGAATATATCTCATTAAAAACCTTACTAAGGAAAAACTCAATGGGATAAAAATCTTAGTGAAGGAAAAGAGTACATTATTCCTATATATCAACTGACTAAGAGTAGTGCAGAAAATTGCCTCATTAAAACCTTGCCAAGGAAAACCCAGTGGGAAAAACCATTGGACGAAGGGAAAAGAGTACAATTCTTATCACTGTCTTCATGTTTTTACTCCCCCTGATTCAAGTAGACATCTGAGCTGCCGCATACCAATGTTATAGACCAACTTTTTGAATGTTATCGGTGGTAACGCCTTAGTGAATAAATCTGCTAGATTATCACAAGAGCGAATCTGTTGAATATCAATATCACCACTCTTTTGGAGTTCATGTGTACTGAAGAATTTCGGGGAGATGTGTTTAGTCCTGTCACCTTTTATGTATCCTCCGCGGAGTTGAACTATACATGTAGCATTGTCTTCGTCTAATATAGTGGGAATACTTTTAACAGATTGTAATCCACACTTCTCTTGAATATGAGAAATCATTCCTCTCAGCCATACACATTCTCGACTAGCTTCGTAAATGGCTACTATCTCAGAATGATTAGAGGAAGTTACTATAAGTGTTTGCTTTACTGATTTCCAAGAAATAGCAGTATTTCCAAAAAGAAATACATAACCAGTTTGAGACTTTGCATTATGAGGATCAGATAAATAACCAGCATCTGCATATCCAATCAACTGAGATTTGGATTCATATGAATATAATAGTCCCAAGTCAGTTGTACCTCGTAGCTATCGCAGAATATGTTTAATTCCATTTCAGTGTCGTCGAGTAGGAGCAGAACTATACCTTGCCAACAGATTTACAGCAAATGCAATATCTGGCCTAGTACAATTGGCTAAATACATCAAAGATCCAATTGCACTTAAATATGGTACTTTTGGACCGAGTAATGTCTCCCCCTCATCTTGAGGTCGAAATGGATCTTTCTTAACATCAAGAGATCGAACTACCATTGGAGAACTCAAAGGATATACTTTATCCATGTAAAACTGTTTCAATACCTTTTCAGTATAGGTAGATTGATGAAGAAAGATACCATGATTCAAATGTTCGATCTGCAGACCAAGACAATATTTTGTCATTCCCAGATCTTTCATTTCAAATTCTGCCTTTAAATAATTAGCAGCTTTGGTGAGCTCTTCAGGAGTTCCAACTAAATTTATATCATCAACATACACAGCGATTATTACAAATCCGGAGACAGACTTTTTAATAAATACGCATGGACAAATTGGATCATTTGTAAATCCCTCTTTAATAAGATACTCACTTAATCGGTTGTACCACATGCGTCCAGATTGTTTTAATCCATATAGTGAACGCTGAAGTTTAATTGAACACAATCCTCGAGGCTTTGCTTCAGGCAACTAAAATCCTTCAGGAATTTTCATATAAATTTCACTATCCAGCGATCCATATAAATAAGCTATTACTACGTCCATAAGACGCATAGTCAATCATTCAGCGACTGTAAAACCAATTAAAAATCTAAAAGTGATTCCATCCATGACAGGAGAATATGTTTCATCATAATCAATTTCAGGTCTCTGTGAGAAACCTTGTGCTACAAGTCTTGCTTTATAACGAGTAATCTCATTATTCTCATTACGCTTGCGTACAAATACCCATTTGAATCCCACTGGTTGAACACCCTCTGGTGTCTGGACTATTGGTCCAAAAACTTCTCTTTTTGATAGAGAATTTAATTCTATTGTCATAGCCTCTTTCTATTTAGACCAATCACTTCTATGTTGACATTCATCAACAGATCTAGGCTCAGGATCCTCATTACTTCTAGTAATGTCTGTAGCCACCGCATATGCAAAAATATGATGAATAATAATCTTATTTCTATTCCAACTTTCTTCATGACTTATTGAGTGCTCTTTATTTTCATTATCCGGTACATGTATCTCTTCAAGAGATATGTTTTTAGAAGATTGGGATATATTAAGTATATTATCTTCAGGAGCAATCTCTACAGGAGTATTCTCAACATGAGCAATATACTCTTCAGGAGTAGGCTCTACTAGAGCTACGGGAGGAATTTGAACATTTCTCTTTCGGGGAAATCTATCTTTAGCTCCCATTGGTCTTCCACGTTTCTGACGTGGTTTCCCTTCATCACTTGTTATTATTCCTTCTAGGATATTGATACGTGCAGTAGAATTTCTAGCAGGAATATGTGACTGTAAAACTCTTGAAGTATCAGTAAATGCATCTGGCAGTTGATTAGCCATACCTTGCAAATGAACAATTTTCTGAACTTCAAGTTCACATTGATTTGTTCGTGGATCAAAATGAGATTGAGTCACCGTATTCCAAGAAATATTGTCATGCTTATGAGGCTTAGAAATTGTGCTTCCTAAAGAAGGAAAAACAGTTTCTTCAAATTGACAATCTGCAAATCTAGCTTTGAAAACATCACCAGTTTGTGGTTCAAGATACCGAATAATAGAAGGAGAATCAAAACCGGCATGAATACCAAGTTGACGTTGCGGTCCCATCTTTGTGCGTTGTGGAGGTGAAATAGGAACATACACAGCACAACCAAAAATACGAAGATGTGAAATATTAGGTTGAGAACCCAACACTAGTTGTAAAGGTGAATATGAATGATGAGCAGAAGGTCTGACTCGAATTAATGATGCAGCGTGTAATATGGCATGTCCCCAAGCATTAAAAGATAATTTACTTTTCAAAAGCATAGGTCTAGCAATCAACTGAAGACGTTTTATTAAAGACTCTGCTAAACCATTTTGAGTATGAACATGTGCAACAGAATATTCAACATCTATTCCCAGTGACATACAATAGTCATTGAATGCTTTTGAAGTAAACTCGCCAGCATTATCTAGTCGAACAGATTTAATGGGATAATCTGGAAACTGTGCACGTAAGCGAATAATTTGAGCTAAGAACCTAGCAAATGCAACATTACGAGTAGATAATAAGCACACATGTGACCATTTAGATGATACATCTATTAGAACCATAAAATAACGAAATGGTTCACATGATGGATGAATAGGTCCACATATATCTCCCTGAATACGTTGCAAAAAGTTAGGAGATTCAACACCTACCTTCAGGGTTGATGGTCTTACAATCAACTTTTCTTGTGAGCATGCAACACACAAGTGATCTTTAGGTAAAATAAACTTCTGGCTTTTTAATGGATGTCCATTTGTATTTTCAATTATTCTACGCATCATTGTAGAACCTGGGTGACCAAGACGATCATGCCAAAGTACAGATTCCTTAGAATTATAACACTTCTGGTGTATCACAACATGTGTTTCAATCCATTTTATACGTGCATGATACAAACCCGAAGAGAACGCCATAAATTTTTCTAGTATAAGCTTCTGGCTTGAAATGATAGAAGTAATATATAGATAATCTTTATTACCTTCTCTACCAGACTCAAAATGATATCCATTTTGACGAATATCTTTGAAACTCAATAAATTTCTTTGTGATTTGGGTGAATATAATGCCTCCTCAATATATATTTTTGTTCCTTTTGGTAAGATAATAGTAGCTCTTCCAGAACCTTCAACTATTTTGGATGTGCCCGAGATGGTATCTACATTTGCTTCAAGCAATATCAAGTGTAAGAAATATTTTTTATGTTTAAGGATAGTGTGAGTCGTTGCACTATCAATCAAACATGTATCTTCATCTACCATGTTTCTAAAAGAAATAAAATAACTTATATCACATATTAAATTGTGTATAAATATATCAAATGTATAAACTGGACAAGTCCGAGACTAGTGGCCGAGTGGTGGTGAGATCCAATAAAAAATAGAATAGAAAAGAAGGTCCGAGGATCGAAACCCACCGTCAGTAGTTTCGGACTTTTGTTTTTTTTTAGTTTTATATATATATATATATATATTTTTTTTACTGAAAATTGAATAGACATATATAAACCAAACAAACTTATTTAACATTAACACACTTATAATTTAACATTATTACATAAATAAGCAAATATCTTAATTTTTACATATATCTGGATTTTCTAAGAAATCCGAAACATCCAAATGTGTTAAATCTTCAAGATCATCAAAATTATCAGAACTACCATCATCACCAAACTTAACTAAGTTTGTTTCCACCACTTTGTTTTTTCCTTTGATGGAGGCTTGGTATAAATCCACTAGATGTCTCGGCGTACGGCAGGTACGTGACCAATGTCCCTAAGAACCACACCTAAAACAAGTTTCATCATTTCCCTTCTGGGGTTTATTTGACAGATTTTTATTTGTCTTACTTGTTTCATTCTCATACCTCTTCTGGTGGTATGGACGAAAACCAAAATTACCTTCATGGTTTCTACGACCATAACCACGGCCTCGACCTCTTCTACCACCACGTCCACATCCTCGATTATTATGTACAACAACGTTCGCTTCAGGGAACGGTGTACTGCCAGTAGGACGAGATTGATGATTTTTTAATAAAAGCTCATTATTCTGCTCAGCTACAAGAAGAACACTTATGAGATCAGAATGCTTCTTATATCCTTTCTGACAATATTGTTGCTGCAATATCATATTAGAAGCATGAAATGTGGAAAAAGTTTTTTCCAACTTGTCTACATCAGTAATCTTCTCACCACAAAAATCAAGCTGTGATGTTATTTTATACATAGCAGAATTATACTCACGAACTGATTTATAATCTTGCAACCTCAAGTGCATCCAGTCATAACGAGCTTTTGGATGTATGACATTCCTCTGGTGTTCATACCTTTCCTTCAGATCAGTCCACAATGCAAGCGGATTTTTTTCCATGAGGTATTCAGTTTTTAGTTCCTCATGAAGATGACGGCGAAGCAAAATCATTGTTTTAGCCAAATCCTGCGGGAATTTGGTGTTATCTGCTTTAATGGTTTCTTCAAGACCCATAGCTTCCAGGTGTGTCTCGACATCAACAACCCAAGATAAATAATTTCTTCCAGAAATATCAAGTGCCGTAAAATCCAAACTTTTTAAAGTTGACATAATGAAAATATTATAATAGACTTATAAATATAGATATGAAAATCACGTACTTACAACCTGAAAAGCTTCCTTTCAGAACAGCGGCGGAGATTCGTGCTGATAACGTGTTGGAATTAAGTAACTATCAAACAAACAGGAGAAACTAGATGATAGGCAACGAAAGAAAGATAGAGAATATAAAGAACTTTGTGAATAATATCTCTGTAAAAGCAGCCACCACCTTTCTTCCTCTCTTGTATTGATATATATAGATGTAATATGTATTATAAAAATCCACACCTAACTTTAATTGACATATGTGGTCATCCACTATAAATATTAATCTATAACAGCATACAATTTATTTATTTATCTATTATTATTATTATTATTATTTTGGTTCTCAACCCATCCACCTACTTCACCAACCTGCTTTAGTTAAATGTCATATTACCTCCACTGACTATATCTGGTAACTCCCACAGTCAATTTATTATAAATATATATATATATCTACAAACAATAGACATAATCAAAATAAATACTTTATTCACAATAAAACACACTAAACCGTATTCTACCTCATTCCAATGCACTATCCCTAAGAGACATTCACGCAGACATCCTAATTTAAATATCCATATATTCCATTGCATAAAACTCATAGAGACAGATAATTTTCATCCACATTAATATAATTAATAGTAAAATTACTTGCATTAATTTAAATATTTTTAATCTATGTGATTTTGATGGGGTTTAACTTCACCCAAGTCGGTGTATGAAACACATGTGATGCCATAACTATCTGTATCAGTATTTGGTTATTATGTGATATAACTTACGATCTATCTTTTTCTTTTTTTTTACCATTCATTAGTAATTATAGCGATAATGATCATAACCATCAATTTAATTTAAATTCTTCATGCATACATATATACTTATCGTGTCTTGTAAATTTTGGTAAACAACTTATCTCTCAATTTGATAAAATACTCCACCTATATTATATCTTAATTATAAAATATCCAACCCACCATTAACCTCAATTAATTCTCCAATTCAAGCAACAGAGTTCATACTGATAATGGCTATGCACATCACATAGTTTATCCTATGTTACATAATCTTTTCCTGTCAATGCTCTATATATTTTATGTTCTCCAACAAGCTATATTCTTAGTCCACCTCTGATCCTATTGTACACAAACACCTCACCATATTAACCCTATACAGAATCATCAATCTGTCAACTTCAACCAAACCTCTGTGAGATTATTTTTCATCAATCACTAGTAAAACTATCACTTTAACAATCGTTCAAATCATAATAGAAAAGATTTCTAAGTCCTATCAAATATAAATACTTTATATCCTCCAACATCGAAAGTTACCGTACTTCATTTCTTATTATTGTTATTTTATTATTTATAGCTAACCAGTTAGTTTCCAAACTATTTACCATCACCCTATACTCCGAATTGAATATCATGAGTTTACAATGACATTTTATATATTCTTATCATACAATACAAACAATTTATTCTTGGAACTTTGATGTACACATGTTTACATGCACATATACACAATTAGAATAACGCCATAGTAATGCCAAGGTATGCTATAAAATAAAATAGAAACACTTACTTGTTGATGGGCTGCGCTGATCCTTGATGCTCATGTAACTTTACTAAACATTCCCTCATTATATATATTATATCATTTAAGTTATTTTAAAGGACCGTTGCCTCTAATACCAACTGTAACGCCCTGTCCCATGAAACCCTAATTCTCGGGCTAGTAGTCTAGAACGTTACCTATATTACATCTCAGTCCCTCACCAGTACCTAATTCTATATATAAAAAGAACCCAATTAATGATAGAATAAATTTAGCTAAGCATCATCTACCTCTAATTAACTAAACTCATTTAACAGCTCAAATCAAGTATCCTAATTCCGATGAGCATTTAATAATCATAACATCATAACGGTAATTAAATCAATAACGTGCAATGCAAATTTCTTGAACTCGTTTTGTGAACTTTTGTTTAGTCACGATAATCTGAAACACTATCAACAGCCTTCAAGTTTAAATACAATTTAATATTCTTGTCGTAGACCATCAAAACCTAACTTCCGCACATGAGCATCCTTTTCATAGATCCGTGGCGCCATCAACTCCTATATCAGCAAAACCATCAAAGGATTTCATACCTGTATCACGGAACATAGTGAGCCGAGGCCCAGCAAGTAATACTTATGCATGAATGCACATGAACATCATCATTAGAAGACAATCAGCCATTTAAATCATTTTTTTCCAATAGTCGGGCCCTTAACCTAGATACACTGCTACAGAGCAACCGGTCGGGATTTCCTTATATTAAGTATTCTACCAAAGAACACTTTTCAGTCGAAATACATTTCTATTTTCATTTCCGGTACCAATTTCCTTTCATATAAACCTCAACTTTAACATTTCCATATACCCTCCCTGTAGCAGTAGTACCCGGTTCGTAAAAATATTTTTCTTTCATTTTCCTTAAATGCATGTGTCATGTATGTCATGATGTGTTATGTTTCATGCAATACAACCATTAACTGTCATATCATGATAACATCACATAACAATTCACCATTCACAAATAACTCATCATCGTCAGTTCAGCCTCATATTAATATATATATATATATATATATATATATATAAATATATATATATATATATACACATTTCATCACATCACAGTTCACAATCAACCAGTACCAAAATCACCGCAATCAAGTTGATGTCTATAATTAACAGAGTCCATACAATTATTATTATAACAATATCAATCTCATAACCACAAATTAATCATACTAACATATATACATACCTTATACATATACATACACATACAGATACAGAAATTGTAAAATTAACAATCATTCAGCATGCAATTCCGTGAGACAGGTGAGTATTACTTACTGTGGTATGCTTCCGTTCATCCTAATAATTTAATTACAATGATTGCTTCCTGAAACCTATACAAAATCCACAATAATTTATTAATAATTTAATACTATTATTTTTTTAACTAATTTTCTCTTATTAATATCATTAATATTAATTAATTAAATTAATATTTAACCGGGTCAGCTTGACCCGGTTGTTAGCAGTGTCGGGTCCAACAGACCCGATCCCTAGCAATTGCGGGTCACCTCCGGCCAAGGCACGGTGGCTAGCATCACTGGCATGGATCGGTAGAGCATGATGGGAGTGACTTCGCGCCGTTCTCCGTTACCTGAAACGTGAACGCATCTTGCCGGAATCAGCTTCGAAGTCCACGGCAACCGATGGCTTCTCCTCCATGATTGGCAGCTAAAATCACCTCCTTTCCATCCGAAATTGATGTCTATAACCTCCCCTCTCGGAGCTCTTTCTTCCAGTGTCGGAAACTTCAAGGATCTCCGTTTCCGTCAAATCCCTCTCCGTCGCCGCCGTCGTCTACAGGGACACTGGCCTCTAGGGTTTTCCTCTCCTTTCTCGGCTTCCGTGCCAGTTATTTTATGTTTATTTAAATCTCTTTCATTTTTACGATCCTACCCCTGCCCTTACCACTTATTTACACTATGTATCTATCTATATTTACGGTCTTGCCATTATGTAATGTGATTATATTTTCTTTGTATTTAACTTTCATAATTCATAATAAATTCATTTTAACCCCGATTATAATTATTCTTGTGTCCCTAATCTTTATTTTCCTTGTGTAATTCATGAAAATATTTCGATTCACACATGACATCTTCTAGGTCAAACGTGACATTACCTCTTCAGTAGACATAATATTTTCGCAGATGCCAGTATCAACCATAAAGCGACAGATCTTACCATGGATGGTGCAGGTTGACTAAAAAATGTTGTTCCGCAACCAATCATTCTCGGTTGTTTCAGGAGCTAGGCAAGCTCTGCGAATCACTAAAGTAGTACCCTCATCACCTACAACTACCTCTTCCTCTCATGTGTCCGTATCATACGTAGGGTCCCCAAAAATAGGAATGGATTGTTCAATCTCTTCATCTGCATCCACAAAAGAGCCCTCTTGCCTGTGTTCTTATGGCACTCACTATATCGATGTCCAGATTCACCACATCCAAAACAACGACCACCCCCACTTTGTGATTTAGCAATTGGGGCATTGGTGGTATTGCTACGGTTTACGTGATTGTTACTGAAGCAAGGACCTCTAGAAACTCCAAAACAAAAGGACAAAGTTCCAGAGCCGGATCGTCTTGTTTGCTTCTCAACTTGAACAGCTTGCTAGTGCACACTAGACACCATTATGGGGTGCAATAAATTAACGGTATCCCGAATTTGGGGCTTCAACCCTCCCACATATTGCGCAACCAACTAATCCTCAATTTCTAGGATGTCATTTCGGGCCAACAACTGATAAAATTCAGTTGTATAATCATCTACTGTCCCAGTATTCTGCCAAAGGGACTGAAGGTGTTGATACATATGTCGATGATAATTATAGGGAAGAAAGGTAGATCGCATATGCTTTTTCAATTTATCCCAATAAGTAATTTTGGGCTTACCTAGTCTATTCCGCGTCAGTTTCACCTGTTGCCACCACGCTGTAGCACGAGAACGGAATCGAGTCGTCACCAATGGCACTCGCTTATCCTTAGGAACATCTTTGAACTCAAGAATTTCTTCCACAGTAACTAACCAATCAATGAAACCTTCGGGTTGGAGATTACCATTGAACTATGGGATCTCTGTTCGCATACTAGTCTCCCATTGTCTTCGATCCTCTCCCTGGTGAGGAACTCACTGCCTTGGAGGATTCTCTGCAAAGTAGTCTTCATAAGCATCACTGGATTGTTCACCTTGATCTCCCTCATGTAACATATACGAGTTGCTGCCTTGGTGATTGCGCATGAGGGTGGTCATTCCATTTGCCAGTTGCTCTACCATCTGTTCAATCTGACCCATTCGCTAGTCCATTCATACAGCATTGTCTTGTTCATAAATCTCTTCCATACATTGTTGTGGTTGTTTCTGGGGTTCCACGGAGACTGACACAACCTGGCTCCGATACCAAATGACACCGAAGTAGTTTCTTCAATCACAACAACAGCCACGAAAACTTTGGGTACTGCAAACAAATTCAGCAGTAGCAAATACGATCCCACAATAACTACTAATAAGCAAACAAGACTTTTCAAATATCCAACCTATGCAACCTGTTTAGTCTAAGAATACCTAGATGGTAGGCAAAGTTCAGCTTAAGTTCACGGAAGAACTGGAACCAAAAGGCGAAAGTTGTTGGCTTCTTCGAATTTTAGGAAATCAAAAACTGACTTGTTCTTCTAACCCCAATAACCATAAAAGACAAAGAACAAAATGGGCCATAGAAATACAATAGGCCCTAAGAAAACAAGTCCAAAAGAGAAGACCCAAAGAAAGATATTACAGACTAGCATAAACATAAATCCTTCGCTACACTACTCTTGTAATTTATGCCAATGTTCCACGAATGTCAGTGCTTGAGCTTCAACGTGTTCCCCTACATTAAGTCTTTTTTATGTTTGGTTGCTAACAAAATAACCGTTAGTGCTTTCTTTGGATTTTGGAAACTGAGATTGCTCCCCTGAAACAAGAGATGGATAGTTTATTAAGATTCAAGTGAAAAGATTTTTTTCATATTTTACTATGATGAATAATGCACTCAGTAGAAGCTTGATTTTGCTGCCTACATCACTGGTTCTAGTCACATTTATCATTTTGTTAAGGGATCATATGTGATTGAGGAAGTTGCATAGGCCTTCTATTGCAGATTATTATTCCCAGTTCTCATTAGCATAAAACTAATTTGATTCGAGGACTCTTAAGAAATGTAAACCTTTTTGTCTCAATTAATGATGAATGCAAACAACTATTTGTGAGCTTGGGACTTTTAACTTGCAGGTTGAACATAAATATATGCCTTTAAGAAAGGCTATAGAGGATGCAGTAGGTTAACTTATTAGCTGATAAATTGCTACTCATTGGCATGCTTTTGGCTAATTTTGTCTTCCCTCAAATACTTCCTTGGCAAGAGCACTCAAAACATACCCTTGTCAAAATTTTGGCCTTTCATAGTTCCATCTATCCTCAACATTTTGGCACTCACTGTGAGGAGGGGCAAAGGATGATAATTAAGGTCATGTCAGAGGATCAAGACTCTTCTTCTTATTCTTCATCTGGTGGTGGTGACCCAATTCTACTGGTTCTGTTGTTGCAGTTTTATCTACACTAGTCTTTATTATTGTGTGTTCTTTTGCTTCTAATTATCTCTTCTAGTTTTGTTTTTCCGTTTTTGATTATGTCATTAGGGTCTTTGTTTGTTGATTAATTTGTAGATGGTTATGAGATAACTATATAAACAATCTTTATTTTAGTGGATTATTGAAATGCATACCATTGTCAGATTCTTTGATACAATCCCAACCATTGTTAAATTGAATTTAATTTTTGTAACACCCTGTCCCACGAAACCCTAATTCCCAGGCTTGTAGTCTAAAACGCTACTTATATTACATTATAAGTTCACCCTACATTTAATTTCGAACCACTTCAAGAAATAATTCCACTAAATTCATTATTAACCTAATATGAAGTAAAAGCGTCAACTTATATATTTTAAATAAGCAATAACATCCAACTTATATACTTTTCATCCTTGTTCCCGAATCTACACTTATTACAATACATCAAATCTATTAACTATAAGTGCATAAATCAATGTAACACTTAGTTGAGCAATCTTCCATGAAAACTAGCGTCCGTCACATGAACATTTTCTTCATGGATCTACAGTGACACCATCAACTCCTAAGTCAGCATAATCATCTAAGAAACCAATACTTGCATCACAGAACATAGTGAGCCGAGGCCCAACAAGTAATACTTATGCATGAATTTACATGAACCTCATCTTTCGAAAAACAGTTAGCCATTGAAATCACTTTTCCATTACTCGGGCCCTTAACCTAGGTAAACTGCTACAGAGCAACCGATCGGGATTTTTCTTTAATTAATTGTTCTACCAAAGAACACTTTCCAGTCAAAAGCCGTTTCTATTTTCATTTTCATTTTCACTAAACCTCAACCTTAACTTTTCAGTACACCCTCTCTGTAGTAGTTGTATCCGATTCGTAAAAACATCATCTTATTAAATTGAAATTTTCCATTTTCATGTAATGTAATGCATCGTGCTTATGAACAGTATTTAATACCTCAGTAAATCACACATAACGAGTCACTTCCAATAATATCAGAACCGTCATCATATCAATCTCATATAAGTAAAAATCATTACACAAAATATTATATTAATATCACATTCCCAAATCAAGTTCAATTACATGACTATTCAACCATTACACAATGCCTGTATACAAATCATCACATAGTGGTTCACAATTCACCGATACTCAAACATCACAATCAATTCATTCTTAAATGACAAACATATTCAATACAGATAATATTATACCAATAACAGTCTCATTAAAATAACTCAATCATACTAACATAATACCCATAACATCACAATTAATTGAGTCTCAAATACTAACATATTCATTACCAGTAATAATATAGTAATAATAGTCTCATCAAAATAACTCAATCATACTTGTCGCAACCGGTTATGCGAAAGAAAATTTTAAGAGGGAGTCGCCACCAATTGTAATAGGTGCAATTGGTCACCAATAAGATAATTTGGTCTGCGAGAATCCAGAAAGATGGATAAGTGAGTTTGTTACGTATGAGGAAGGTGTGAGGCACCCCACAACGTCTGTTTTAAAAACAGTTACCAATTTAATTTTTATTATCCCATTAAATGATTAAGAAAATCAAACATGACATTTTAACAAAAATATATACATGAAGCATGATAATTATTTACAGGATATAAAAGTTATATTGAGAGTCTAATATTGAGGTTCATGAGACTCTTCCATCCAATGGTCAAGTGTCCATGAAACACTCTCACCTTAAGAATTTTCTCTGAAGGTGCATCAAATGCATTCCCCAAATTAATTTCATCGTCGGTTAAGGCTTTCAATATAATTTTGATATACAATATGAATGCTTTAAAAAAAATCATCTTCATCCAATGGATGAGAATTTCATAAGATTTTATCCTCAAGAATCCTTTTGGGATAGCATCCAATGCTTCTCCGTTTGGTTCCATCGTCGGATCAACCGCTACATGCTTCTAGCATCCTAAAATCATGTATGCAATTTTTATTATTTTTGTTTTCACTATTTACATGGCCTTTGGCCCAAATGCATATTTATAAACCCCAATTAATGCCCAAGGCCCCAACCTAAATCTAAAACCCAAAATAATTAAAATCCCACATATGTGCATGTAACATCCAGCCCATCAGACAAAAATCAAGAAATCCATAAATTTCTAAATCGGGTCCAAGGCTCACACCCTATCTTTCTTGCCCAAATTCCTAAAAAAACCCTAATGCCCAAGTACTATGTATTAAACCCAAATAAACACCTAAAGCCCTAAATACAATTTCAAGCGCATATACAACATTCAAAGACTAAAAAATAAAGAGAAATGCTCAAAATACAGTTTTGGAATAGTGACTTTTGGAGAGTTATTCATGGTTCGATTTGGCCGGTTTTTGAACAGTGGCTAGAGGACAATAGGTTCTTGATTTTGAACGGTAGGATTTTGATTTGAAGCTTCAGAATGTCAGTTTTGAAATTGTTTTGCAAACTGATTTGTGTAGGAATATTTCTCAAAGTGGAGTTTCGGGAATGATGACAGATGGAGAGCTATCCGTGGTTGAATCTGGCTGAATTTCGGACAGTGGTTAGAGGACGGTGGGAGCTTGGTTTTGAACGGTCAGATTGTGATTTGAAGTTTCAGAAGGTCAGTTTCGAAATCAGTTTCCAAACTGATTTGTGTAGGGATATTTCTAAAAATAGAGTTTTGGGAATGGTGACAGATAGAGCGCCATCCGTGGTTCGATTTGGCTGATTTTTGTACAGAAGTTAGAGGATAGAGTGATCTTGAGTTTGAACGGTCGGATTATGATTTGAAACTTCAGAAGGTGAACGTATGATGGCAGTGAGGATGTTGGTTTGTGTGGTGATGTTGTGGTTGGTGGGGTGATAGTGATGGAGGAGTGGGTGAAGATGGTGGGTGAGGGATTGTGCCCAAAAGTCATCAGAAACAAATATTATTGAGCCTTCAAAAATAAACATATTGGACCGAACCCGGACAAAAATAGGGTACTACAATACTAACATATCTATATATATACAAATAAATACATGAATTCTAAAATTAACAATTCATTGAGAATTCAATTCCGTCACATAGGTGAGTATTACTTACCTTGATGTACTCCCGTAAATACTGATAATTCAATTACATGGATTGGTTTCTGAAACCCATTCAATATCCACATTATCTTTAATTCATATATTAATATCATTATCTTTTAATCACTTATTTTATTAATACCATTAACTTACTAGAATTTACTTAGCACTATTATCCTAATTCAATTAATTACCTTAATTATCAATTAATTAACTTAATTATCAATTAATTAAATTCAAATCCAACCGGATCAGCTCAACTCGGTCTCCCATGTTAGCGGGTCTAGCAGACCCGATTCCTATCAATTACGGGTCACTGTCGATTGAGCGGCAGTGGACCTCACGGTGGCCATAATTAGGTCGCCGGTGAAACGATGAATCCAACGATGCTATTATGTACCTGAACGGTAGCCGGATCTTGCCAAAATCCAGCTTCGAAGACCACGGTAGCCGCAGGCTTCTCCTCCACGATTGGCGGCCAAGATCACATCCTTTTCATCCGAAATTGATGTCTCTGAACTCCCCTCGCCGAGCTCTTTCTTTTGGTGTCTACCTTGTCGACGATCGTTGTCGGAAAAGGCTAACCGCCTTTCGTCACCCACCTTCCGTCACAAACTAACTAGGATTCAGCTATGGTTTTCCTCGATTTGTGTGCCAAATTCTATATACATATATATTTAAATCTTTTACTTATTCAATTACTGTTTTGCCCATGCCCTCTTGCTTAAAATTACCTGAAACCCCAATCTAATTTTAGAGCCCCGCAAACCAATTAATTTAATTAAACCCTATTCTACTTTAACTTCTAAACTTTCACAATAATATTATTTTAATTCCGAGTCTGAAAAACTTGTACTAATAATAATTTATTATTATTATTATTATTGTTATTATTATTATATTATTGTTATTGTTATGACGTCACCTATCGTACCACCTGTACCACAATAGGTATCCAAAGGTTCGGGGTATTACAATTTTATTTTATCAAATATATATATTTGTTATTTTTCAAATAAAGTGTACCATTATTTTACCTCTATTATGAGTAAATAGAGAATTTGACATGCATAGTTTGTGGATTAGTACGCGTCCAATAGGTTTACTTAGTTCGCACCTCAAAGATAATGACCTGGATTTTCCTAGTTCGGACCCTAAAGATAATGATTGCAGATCCACTATACACATTTTCTATTTGAAAAAAGTGTGACGGTCTAAATTTGAAATTTATATGCACCAAAAATCCATGATTCTCCTGTTAAAAAAAATGCTTGAGACCCCCAATTTTTTACCTTCATTTTATGTGAAGTGTAAGATGTTGGAGCGACTTCAATGTTCGAGGGCATTTGGCCATTATATTTTTTGAAAAAGGTGTTTAGGTGACATGACAAAGAAGGGAAATGCTTAGTCACAAAATGGTAGAAATATATTTGCGTGATTTTTATTTTTTTTTTGAAAAACAGGAACACATGGGAAATCTTTCATAAATACTAAAGTCAGACTTTCACATAGTGAAAAAATCACTACACATAACAGAGCAAACTCCGAATAAAGCAAAACTACACACTTGAAATGTTAAAAGACACCCAAGAGACTACATCGAAATAGAACTCAACTAAGGAAAGGAACAACAAAAAAAAAACACAAAAATAAAGAGCTTAGTCTTCACACTAAGGAAGGATTGAGAAAACAAACAACTGCATATCAGTATAAACATCATTCTCATCTAGAAAAGCAGTTAGACCTTGAGATCATGCCATTGAAGTCCACATACAAGCAAATCTGGAAAGAAAAGATGATCCAAAGACATATCCACCATTAGCAACATCATCTTTTCCCTGAAGCTCACAAACACCAAATCCATAGAGAGAAGACTCAAAAAGCTCCCTTTATTCAAGAAACCTACAAAGAACTGGACCATAACATGGGGAAGAGGAAGAAAGAAAAATGATCTCATCCTCTTCTCCTTTGTTTAATCTGCTAGAGTTTTTTTGAGAGAGTTTAGAGAGAGAAATATCCAAGTCTAGTTTCACTTTATCATCTATGTTGTAGTTTGTTGTGCTTGATTGCTGGCAACTAACAAATAGATTTAAAATGGTGCCCAAATAAAGAATGATTTTTATTTTTCTTTGTTGATAGTCAAACTGAATCCTAGATCCTAAATCCTAAATCCTAAACCCTAAACAAACACATGGCAACAAAATCTCATTTTTGTAGCATCATTTTTATGCTCGGCCCATTAAAATTCACCTCTTTTGCATTCATGTCCTAACATTGTGGTTTTCTCATAGAGGACCTACATGTGTTTATAATCTTTGATTATTTTATATGTTACATAGATTGATGATTATAAATTAGGGTAACGTTGATTTTATTTAGTGTACGACAAAAAATGATATATAACATGTGCCTTTAAAATACTAGTTAAGTATGAAAAATGTGCATTGAAATGTTAAAAAATTTGTTGGAATGTGCATTTTAAATTTTAAAAAACTAGGTGAGAGAATATTTATCATAAAACATACTAGCCAATCGTTGTTGAAAAATGATAAACATCTCTAAACTGTTCCGGCCATAATGTCCACAATATATGTGGCATTTCACATTATCATGCCACATAGATTAGTACATCTTATTTTATGGATTGGTTCCCAAGATAGACCCTTACATCCTACCTAAAACCACAGGTTTCTTGCTTCTCTCTCTTCTTGTCTAAGAAGTATGGTTGACTAGGGTTAGGCAGATGAGTTACTGCTACTGAGAAGTATGGTTGACCAGGGTTAGGCAGATGAGTTACTCCTACTGAGAAGTATGTTATAGTCTATGAGTTTTTCATCTCATTTTTTGAAGATTCATAGAAGAATCTGGAGGAAAGTCAATTTCAACTTCATCGTTAAGGTATTTTAGGGGGTTTGTTGTGTAAATCACAACTCAATTTGTTGATATGTGATTATATCTCATTATGGAGTGGTTATTATGTCGGGGTAATGGTTTTCAAGATTAATATACTTATTGCAGGGTTTTGTAGTTGCAATTTAGTTGTTTTTAGTTAGATTTTTATCATTTTTTGTTGTTTTCATAGTGGCATTTGGATGAGGTTTTTTACATAGTCCATTATTACATTATAGTTACATTCTTACTGATGGAGGTTGTAAATTATTACATCCAGGCCTAATTAGGATGATAATGTAATAGGAAAATGCATGTGATTGAACAAAGTAACTGAACATGGATTCATAGCATTTTACTTAGTGTTTTTGTATTTTTAAATATTTAATGGTTATATTTGGTTATTTGAGAATGCATTCACAATGTAATGAAAAATTTCATGTGTAGTGGGATAATGCTCAACCTTCATTGAGCCAATTGATATCGTATATGATGTTCTTGAGCCCCTTGGATCAAATATTTCGATGTTGGGGATGTCGTTTGATTCTATTGATGATATTTTCAATTTTTATTAAGAATATGGAATTGCAAATGAGATTAATAAATATTTGTCTTTTAGCTGTAGGAGGTCCGATAAATTTCATAATCATTCAAAAAATTTGGTAAACCAATGTGCCCATTCCAAGAACGATGGTAAGGCTAGATTGGTCGCCTGACTCTAAGCTGTTGGTAAGTGGAAGATTATGATGTTTAATGATGAATATAATCACATTTTGAGTTCTAGTCAATCAAGGTTCTTCAAAAGCTACAGAGACATAATTATGTTTGTTAAGAGGCAATTGAAAATCAATGACATCACATGCATTAGACCAAACAAGAGTCATAATTCATTTGTAATTGAAGCTAGTGGGCATGAGGATTTGCCATTTTTAGAGAGGGATACTCAAGAATGTACTTGCTAGAGTTTGAGGAATCATTCTTGGTGTTGAGGATGCAGAAGCAATGCAATGCAAAGCTATTTCTTGAGAATACAATCTAATAATGATGATTTTTTCTCATAATGAAGAGGATTGGCTGCGAAACATGTTTTGGGCTGATTTGCATAGCTTGGTAGCATATCAAAGTTCTGATATTATTACATTTGACACGCAGATCTCACGAATGAATATGATATGTCATTTGCTTTTTTGTGTGTTTTAATCATCTTGGTCATTTCATTTTACTTGGATATGGACTCATTTCAATTCAAGGCACCAAAACTTTTGTTTAGTTATTCAGTACTTGGCTAGCTTGCATGGGTGGAGTATTATCACTAACCAAGACACGGCAATAAATAATGCTATTGAGATTGTTTTTTCGAACACTAGGCACAGATGATGTTTGTGGCATAGAATGAGGAAAATGCCCAAGAAATTAGGGTCTCACAGAGAATATGAAGGTATTATCCAGTTGTTGGGTGCAACTGTATAGATTGTAAAAGTATGGAAGATTTCGAAAGTAATTACATTGTGTGTTTCTTATACAGTATATTTTTGCTTTGCATTCAAATTTCATATTATGTTGTCAAGAGACAGTACAGTATTATATTTTTAATTCATGTTTTTTGTATTCTCAACTAAAACTTACATTCAAAGTGTCATTAGCCAATGCAAAAGAAATCAATTGCGCATGTGCTTTTATACTTAAATGTTACTGGAATTTATATTTTTATATCATCTTTTGATAATATATTTGTTTACTATAAACATGGAGGATGTCAATTTATCTTCATACATTGAAAGGAAATGCTTGGCTTTCTCATTTGTTTTTGAAGAAGGAGATGTGGATTTCAATTTTTGTGTGTTATTTGATGGTTACGTGAATTTGAAAACTATGCTAAAATAATTTGTGGAGCAGTATGAGAATGCATTGAGAAAGAGAAGCTAGCTAATTTTTAATTGGTCAACAAGAAAAAAATTTATGCAACAATTTATGAAATGGAGAATTAAATTAGAATTATGTATACGGTACGCAAGTTTGTTGAGTTTTAGAAGGAGTTGATTGGAATGATATATTGTGGAATTAAATCCATTGAGAAGCTACTGTATGATGTGAGATACAATATTAATAAAGATGTGGTGTTTGGAGAAGGTGGAAGGAAGAAAGTAATGTTCCAAGTCTTGTTCGATGGCCTCAAAGATAGTTGTACTTGTTTGAGGTTCCAATTCAGGTGTATTTTGCGCCGGCATTCTCTGACTATTCATAGAGCTAATGATGAGTCTACGCTATCATTAATGTATGATTGTAGGGATGGATCAAGGATGTCAAAAGACGTCACTCACAGGTGAAGGTGAATTATTCTCATTGGTCAACAACAATTGAACAACAACATTATGTCTAAAATCATTTCATGGCTTTGCTTTTGCCTGCTAAAATGAGGGTCACTATGTGGATGTCATGAAATGGATTGATGATTTTGCAAAACATTTGTCATTGGGTGCGGTTACTCCTTTGGTATAAGGGACGTCCCATTCGAATGGCTTGATACGTAAAAGTGGAAAGGGATGTCCACCTAGTGTTATGAAGAAGAGGATATGGGGAAGAAAACAGTGTAGGAGCAATAACAGCACAATTGGTGTAGCATCGCAGAGAAATGAGGATGTGGAGATCGCATGATTTAGTATATGTATGCGTGTAGACTTTAATTATGAGTTATTGTGTTAATTTCTGTGCTTGCATACTGATGTGAGTTATTTTTGTTGGACCATATGTTCTACATTTTAATTTTGATGATTAAACATTTTTTGTACTATTTGACTACATGTACTATGCGATAAATTTGATTGAATTTGAAACTAGTATCAAATTGATTTTCACTAAATCTAGTCATGAACTGAATCATAATTTTTATATCAAATGAACTATGATTAAGCTAAATTTCACAGAGGCATTTTTGACATCATAATGAACATTTTTGTGAAGGAATGACTATTAAATTTTGATGTTTACATATCCAAAATTTGTCTCGTAGTAGCTGTTCGAATTTGTGGTTTATGTGTGACTAAATGAGTTTTGTTCAATCCGAAAAAAATTTATACTTATCCATATATGTGAGATCTATGATTTTATGCATAAGTATTATTTTTGAAATCAATTAACTCATATTTTAAGGATGAAACTCAAAAGAGTTTACAAGCAAATTTTCAGGTTGAGTCAAAGGGGAATGTCAGAGTTTTCATAAATAAAGAATAGTCTAAGGATGTTTGTTGGATGGACTAGGGCTATTCAAATTCCCTATAACACCTATATGAATCCACTAGAAATAAATATAGAAAATTGGAGAAAATTTGAAAGATGACAAGGTGGCAAGAGTTGAAGCTGAGTTGTACTAAATAAAGTGTGTGATATGAATTTAAGAAGAGGGTTGGTTTCCATATAAAGATATTGCATTGGAAAGTATGTAATGGATATCAAAGAAGAAGGATATGTTACCATATTGATGGTCCGAAATCAATGACGATTATTCAGTTACCTTATGGAGATCAATGGAGGTCAATTGTTCATGAATGAGACTTTCTTTTCTGAGTGGCTGAATTCAAGGGGTGAAATATAGTACCAGTGCAAGGAAATTGGAAATCTTACCATATTTGAAGATCTAAATTGTTGGGACACTAAAAGAGAAGATTACATATTTGGTGCAAGTCAAAGCTAGCTAGAAAGGAAATAGTTTAAGAATATATTATTTATTTATTGAGCCGAATAAACCTCAAGTCAAGAAGAAGAAATGGCCATTAGAAAGAGAAGATCATGGAGTCTTACTTTGAATTCAGAAAGAATAATATGACTTTCATATGCAAGAGGTGGCGGCCAATTATGAATAGAAAGAGGTCTTCCAAATTTATCAAGTTGACTACATGCAATCAAGTATGGAATTGATGCAATCATCACCTACCATATATGTGGAACTAATATCAAGGAAATTAAGAGGAGATCATGGAGCTGGACGTTCAAGTCAAAAAAAAAGATTTTTTCAATATCACTTTGTGTGATTATAGCTTGATTTGGAGACATTATCAGTGGGCAAAGCTAAAAAGGAATGAAGAGGATGTTATAGGGTTGATTTCACATTCTTGGATAAAGAGAATCAAGGGGTAGCTTCTTCAACCTTATAAGAGAAGGTGTGCCATTTTTTCAAAATAAAAAAGCTGATTTTCTTAAAAAGCAAAAGATATTCTAAGTTACTATTACCTTGTTCTTTCAGTGAACTCTCCATACTCTAAACCTATAGTGTACGACCGTACCTGTGAGCCGCACTAGAATTTCTGAGTGTTCCCTGCACGAATTTCTTATTGTAATTTCTTATTGTAAATCTTTTAGAGGAACCTGTGCGCTTAATCTTGTAACAACTCCGTTTTATATCTCATGAGATCCCATAATTTATTCCATTATATAATACAATGAAATAACAAATTTTATTACAGTGGAATGCGTACTATTACAATGGAATACGTTATTTCACTGTGCTAGAATCTGTTATTCCATTGTGATAATACAATGGAATAACATATGAGATATTTCATTGTAATAATACAATGAAATAACAGATTCTAGTACAGTGAAATACATATTATTACAATGGAATATGTTATTTCATTGTAATAAATTTTTTTATTCCATTGTAATAATACACTGGAATAAAATATGGGATTTCATGGGATACAACTCCATGGGATATATATCATTTTCCATCTTGTAAACTTACTTTTGTAATTGTTTGGTGGTGAGCCTATTTTGAAACCACTATTTTGGGAGTAATCTTGAAACCCTTGTGTACAAGTTGGTGGTGAGCTTGGAAAAACCACATCATATAGTGGATTCAAAAATTCTTGACAGGTGTTGCCCGAGTAGTGGACGTAGGAGGACTTGGTGAAGTCTCCGAGCCACTCTAATCATTGTTTGCATTTCTCTCATCCCTACTCTTTCACGTTTTTGATTATTTGTTTTTATTTGTCCATACTTGCACTATCCTTTTAAATCTGCCCGAATTTAATTATCTTGTGAAATCTGTCATTGCGTGTTGATTTTGCATGTGAGTGTATTTTTGTGTTCGATTTATTAAGAAAAAAAAGGATTCTCATTTGGAACTTAGGGACACAATTCACCCCCCTCTTGTGTAACCTAGGTCCATCAATTTTTATGTTTATAGACGTTTTATGTCACTTTTATGGTGATATTAGTTTGTTGTTAAATGTAATATGTTTATGTCTGTGTATGGAAGTAACTTAATTATGTTATGTCACTAAAATATGTAATATTCTATACATGTGACAATGTATTTGGCATTGTCCTCAACATTGTATTAAGCGCATTAACAATGTATTGATTGTTGCTTTATACAATGTATTAGTAAAAATATTTGTCAATATTTTGGTCGATGTGCCAATCTTTTAAGCATTACCGTGGACAATGTACTAGGCTGTGTATTAAACAATGTATTGCGATATCCATGTCACAATGCTTTGGAAATGCAGGTTATGATTTAATTAATAAGAAATTTCTTGTCAAACTAATAATCATTGCATGTGACTGGAAACTAAAAAAAGTACATTCTCGTTAAAAAATCACTACAAGAAAAAAAGATTTAATGTTAAATTTTCCGTGTCTAAAATATTTTTGCGACGGACTTAGCGACGGAATGTGTTCCGTCATAAAAAATGCTGTCGCAAAAATTTGCAACGGACATCAGAGACGGAATATGTTAGCGACGAAATTAGAGACGGAAATTTTAGTGACGGATTTCTCCGTCACTAAATCATTAAAATATTATTAAAATTTGTATAATAAAATATATATTATTATTATATTAGAGACGGAAATTGTCCGTCGCTAAATTTGCGACAGATATTTTCCGTCTCTAATATATTTTTAAATATTTTTATAAATATTAAAATATTTAAAAACTATTTAGTTAATAATTTAAGGGGGATTCACCAATAAATTCTTTAATAAAAATATGTATTCCATTCACTCCCTTCAATTTTTTAATATTCCAAAACATCCTTTAAATAATTCTGGACAAAACTACCCTTATTCCAATAAATCCTTATATGTATGACATATGCTGACATCACCGGATTCTTTTTATTTTTTTCTTTTAAAAATTTTAAAACAATTTTATCTCTCAAAATACAAGTCGGATTTTTAAATCTTCCAATGAGATCCATCATCAAAATATTTAAATGTTCATTCGTCAAATCCTCTGAATGAACTCAGAGGATTTCTCAAACTTATCCAGAATTCAGAGGATTCCTCAAAACTCATCAAAACCAATCAAAAGAATTTTCAAAATTAAGCAAATAAATTCAGATGATTTCATAAAAATATATCAAAAAAATAAAGATTTTTTGAAAATCAAACAAAAAACAACAAAAAATTTCAGAAGATTTCACAAACTTGTCACAAATTTAGAGGATTTCACAAAATTTACCAAAATAAATCAAAGGAATTTTTGAAATTAAGCAAAAAAAAATAGAGGATTGCATAAAATATATAATAAAAATTATAAAAATTTTTGAAAATCAAACAAAAAATAACCCAAAACTCTAAATCCTAAACCTAAAATACTAAATCCTAAATACTAAATCCTAATATCTTAAATCCCAAAATCATAAAATATAAACACTAAACTCTAATGTTTTAAACACAGACTCTTAAACTTTAAACCTTATAACTAGAAATCCTCTAAATTTTTCAGAAATCCTCTAAATTTTCCATAAATCCTCTTCATGTAAACAATTTTAGTTTTAATTTTGAACAAAAAAATCTTATAAATAATTAAGAAGAATTTACAAAAATAAGAAGAAAATCTTAAAATTCTACTAACATATATTCCTAAACCTTAAACCTTAAGTCCTAAACCCCAAAATCCTAAATAATGAATTATGTTCTCCTAAACCCTAAAACCTTATACCATAAACTCTAAACTCTAATAGCTTAAACTTCAAAATCCTAAACTTTATCAAAATGAAACAAAAAAACAACTAAAAATTTAGATGATTAAAGGATTTCTCAAACTTATCAAGAATTCAGATAATTTTACAAAACTCACCAAAACAATTCAGAAGAGTTTTTGAAATTATGCAAAAAAAAAATCGAAGGATTTCTTACACAGAATTCAAAGGATTTTCGCAAAAGTCACCAAAACGGTTAAAAATTGTTATGGTATTTGGTTTTGTTTAAAATATGAATTGAGTTTTATTATGATATTATTCTCGTAAGTTATTAGCTTTGGTTGTTAGTGAAGAATATAATAAAAATATTGACATTTGTATTGGATAACTTTTTGTTGATAGATAAGTGTTTCATTGTTGATTTTGATAATATAATGATTCATAGATTTTAATTTATATGCATAGGTTACTGAGTCAACTAAAATTGGTTGATCGACTCTTCAGTTTGATTCATCAAAAGTGAAAATTAATGTTTATCTTTAAAAACATATAGATAAAATACATGATTTTCATCCAACTTTCCGAGATTGTATTTATATTTATTTTATTATAATAATTATTTCCTAAATAAGTAGCAATCATGTACTAATAAAAATAAGGATATATTTAAATGAGGGGAGGGTAAAATTGTCATTAATTGAGGTTAAAATTTAAAGTTATCCTTATTGAGCTAAGCTTCAAACAATTGGGGATGTATTGGGCTTCAAACTTTTCAAAAGGACTAAATGGAATATAAAGTCCATATAAAGGACTTATCATCAAATAATCCATAATTTTAATGAATATTTGATTCTTGTTAAATAATTTATTAAATTTGTATACTGATATGATATATTAATGATAATTTAGCCATTTAGCCATTTTTATTTTTATTTTTTATACAATTAAAAACATCATAATTAAATTACTATAATAAAATTAAAATGCAAAGAAGTATCTCTAATAAAATATAGAAACATATTATAACTTTAAAAGACATTAAAAATATTAGATTAACATTAAGTTTTAACATAAAGAGACAACCCATACATCTAATCATCCTCGTAAGAGCGGTCGGTTTCTTCATTGCCATCCTCACGGTCATCCTCATCGACATCACTATCAGGATCCTGTGCTCGAGATTGCGACTGCCGTTCTCGTAAATCCTGCAGCTCCTCTCGTAAACTATCTATCTAAACCATTACCGCAGCAATGTCTCCCTGAAATGACTGCTCGATGTCTGGATCAGTCTGAGAAATCGAGGGTCTACTCGTGGCAGATGTGCCACGCAAACGACGTGCCTCTGATCCAATACCATAGACTCGACCTTTGGCATTCATCTCGCCAACCGCCTCAAGATATATCGCATTTTCATCCGATGGATCTCCAACACTCGATGTAGAATTCGATGCATGAGAGGATGTTATTTCCTTCAGCCGATTGAGGGTATCCTGTATCAAAAAATTAAAAAAAAATGTAAAGCATTAAATATTATCATGTAAACATCATTTTGTTTCTAAAAATAATAAAACATAACATTCACTTACAAATACTTCGGCTGAGCGTGCATCAACGAACTCCCCCGTACTTTTTTTTTCTGATGGGTATATTTAAATAGTTCCCCAAAGGTAGTACACGACCCAATTTCTTCTTCTGCAATGTATATTCAAAGAATAACTTACTGATATTTAAAAAACATAATTATTTTAAAATAAAATTTATTTGAAAATTTTAAATTTGAAATTTACCATCCGCTTGTGATATTGTGTGACAGAAATAGATCCACCAGTGTGGACGGACCCGCCAGTCTGAGAAGCTAGATTCTTCTTTCCTTGCTTCCTTCTCATTATATAACTCGGCTCCACCCATTTCCTTTCAAGCTCCGATCTCACATTCTCAGGGACCCATCTTCCTTTGTCTCTGCCACTCCTTACCCCATGCATAGAACGTCGAAGAGAAATTGTATTCTTTGCTTCCCAAATTTTCTTAACTTCTGCATCGTACGAAGGGTCCCATTTATAATTCTTTTGCAAAATAAAAAATTCAAATAAAGATAGTTTGCATGAATAATTGAACATATACTAAACAATGGAGAAAAATTTAATTTGAACTAGACTTTATAATTTACCTTGAACTCTCCGAAATAGTAGTCTCTTTGCTTCTGAGTAGTCTCACTCCATACAGTGGAAGGATTTTCAAACTTGCTTTTTATAATTTGGGTAATCTTCCTACCCATTGCCTCAGGCTCAAACCTAGAAATGTATAAAATAAAAAAAACATATAAGTGACATAAATATTCATGTAAATTAAAAATGTAAATTAAATAGAAGTTAGGGAAATAGTACTTACGAGTCATCAGTAGGTCGTATCCAAATACGACCGTCCGGGTCACGTACTCCAATCCTTTGAGATGAGGAGGATGCAATATCTTGTGGCTCTGGTACTGGTGGAGTCTCGGTCTCTGGTATATCAATCTGGGCATCAAGTATATCAGTATGGGCATCGGGTATATCAGTGGATGCATACATAGGTGGCCTGTCAGTCAATGGAGGTGGCATGTGGGTGGATGGAGATGACATGTAAGCAGTGGACAAATGGGTGGACAGATGGATGGAGATGGCATGTAAGCATTGGGGTGGATTGGCGGATGAATCGGAGATAAGGGAGGTGGATGTCCCGACCACATCTTATTGACCATTAATTGAGAAAATGATGGTCGGATTGAATTAACCGATGATGGGGATGGGGTGTTAGGAGATGAACTCCCTCCACCATGTCCATGTCGACCACCAGACCCTATACTACCTCGACCAGTAGAAATGCGCCCACGACCACCAGACCCTATACTACCTCGACCAGTGGAAATGCGGCCACGGCCACTAGACTGAGAGCTATCCATCTACAATTACATGAAGTTGTTGTAGCAAGCAGATACAATAACCAATAGTTAAAAGTATATGTACACAACTCCAATAGTTAAAGTAGTGCACCAGCAAAACTACACCAGCAAATGAGTTACTATAAATTTCTGCAATATAAATTTCTGCTGATCAAGGAAAGAAAAAAAAGGCTGAAACATACAAAGAAGAAAAGAACATTCAAGTATGGCTGTAGCAAAAACAAGGCTAGCAAAAAATATTAAAATCCACAGAGATCAAATGAGTTAAAAGAGACCATTAGATAATATAAGGGAACCAGTTTTATTAAAAAGGTCCAAGAAGGCCTCTTTACTTCTGCAAACATCATACAAGGCTTACAAGACCCAATGCAATAATCTCAATTTCAACTTTGAATTGTTCATTATGTTCTCTATCAAACCTCTATGCTTGATAATCACAATACAGATTTCATCACTAGTAACACATAACAGTAAGAATTTGCAACTACTTAACAGTAACACACATCTCAGTTTTAACTTTGAATTGTTCATTATGTTCTCTATCAAACCTCTATGCTTGATAATCACAATACAAATTTCATCACAATACAGATTTCATCACTAGTAACACATAATAGTAAGAATTTGCAACTACATAACAGTAACACACCGAAATATAAAAGATATATTTTTTTAAAAATCCGAATTGGAAGATCTAAAAAAGCAAAGCACAAAATATGAGAAAAATACTTAAAAGAAAACACATTTATCAGCAGCTAGAATCCAAGCTTGATAAAGAGAAAAGAAGTTCACAAACCATAAGATCATCCATAGAACAACTTTAAACTGAAATTCCGTATAAACCAACAACTTTAAAAAATACGCTCCAATTTGCAAAGGATCATAGGAATGTTAGCCTCCATGATGCTCAACTGATCCACCCGTAGAGTAGTAGAACATATATCTCTACAAAACTGACTCAACTCTGTAAGTACTGTCCAAATCGGATCTGGCAATGCTTGGAATGCTATAGGAAGTAGCCGCTCCATCAAAACATGACAATCGTGACTTTTCATCCCAAATAATTTTCCTTCCCTCATATCTACGCACCTGCTTAGGTTGGAAGCATAACCGTCTGGCAACTTCAACTTGGAGACCCAATCACACACGTCTCTTTTTTGCTTCATGCTCAAACAAAATTTTGCCTTAGGCTTGAATGATTTACCTCTTCCATTTTCCACCAACTCTAAAGCTCTACGTTTACAATAAATCGAAAGATCCAGTCGAGCCTTTACATTATCCTTTGTTTTCCCCTTAACATCCATACAAGTATTGAAAACGTTGTCAAACACGTTCTTCTCAATATGCATGACATCGAGGTTGTGTCGGATCAGATTGTCTTGCCAATAAAGCAAATCCCAAAAGATGCTCTTTTTGGTCCAATTATGATCCTGTCCATAACCCGGGAATATTAATTGTTTGCCTGTCTCAGTAATCTTTGGAAAATTCCATAGTCCAGCCAACACTTCTTCACCAAATAAACGTAAGGGAGGTTTTAAACCCTCAGTTTGGTTTTTAAGAAAGGCATCCTTGTTCCGTCTGAACGGATTTGCCATAGGTAAAAACTGTCTATGACAATCAAACCATGAATTTTTTCTACCATTCTTCAAAGTAAATGCCTTTGAGCGCTGCATGCAGTAAGGACATGCTAACTTTCCAGCAGTGCTCCATCCGGACAACATACCATAGGCAGGGAAGTCATTGATAGTCCATATCAATGCAGCTCTCATAACAAAATTATCTTTCAACGACACATCATAGGTGCTCACACCTTCACACCACAACAGATTCAACTCATCTATTAGTGGTTGTAGATAAACATCAATTTTGCTCTTCAAATTTTTGGGGTCGGGGACAATTACTGTCAGGAACATAAACTCCCTCTTCATGCACATCCCTGACGGTAAATTATAAGGCGTCAAAATGACCGGTCAACATGAATAGTTTTTTTCCGATTGCCCGAAAGGAATGAAACCATCTGCACACAAACCTAACCTTACATTCCGCGGGTCTGAAGCAAAGTCTTGATATTTTTTATCAAATTGCTTCCACGCCTCTCCATCAGATGGATGATAAAGAACTCCAGACTCCTGTTGATGCTCATAATGCCACCTCATTTCTTTTGTAGTAACAGTAGAACTGAACAACCTCTGAAGTCTGGGAATCAGTGGTAGGTACCACATCCGTTTTACTGGAACCTCCTTAAAATTTCCATGACCAGTTCTTCGAGATTTATAATGGTAACCCAGACAAAATTTACATTGCTTCTCATATGCGTCATCTTTGTAGTATAACATACAACCATTCACACAACAATCAATTCGCTGATATCCAAGCCCGAGTTTGGATGTCAACTTCTTGGTTTTGCAGACATTCGATTTTCAGCTGGCATTGTGTCTTTCATAAGACCAACAACTTCATCAAAACATCCTTGCAACATGTTATAATCAGATTTAATGCTTAAAAGTCTCATTGAAGCCGACAACTCTGAATGTGACTCGCAACCTGATAAGTGTCAGAATATACATTCTAAAATTGATTACATATAGGCATTTATGAATGATTAAGGTTTAAAGTGATGTTTTTGTGCATTAAACTCCAAATATTATTTTGGACATCACTTTATTATTTTAAATGTAATTTTGCTTCCTTGTGACCCAAGCCTAAGAAATTGTGGAATTGTTGATCTATAAGTGAAGATATGTCATCCATGACATCACCATCATTTGTCCAAATAAAAATCAAAGATATTAATATGTAAATATAATGATATTTGTATGTATGATATTTGTATGTATGATATTTGTATTTATGATATTTGTATTTTATTATATTTGTATTTAAAATATCATGATATTTACATATTATTTTGTCTATAAAAGGAAGGGAGGTATTTGGTGATGGAAAAAAGATGAAGAGAGATTTCAAGATTTGAATAATTGAAAAAACAAAGCAAGAAAAAGAAATCTTTTGGAGGAAGAACAAAGGAAGAATAAAAGGGTTGTATTCCTTAGCTTCTTATTTATTAAGTTTTATATTTTGCTTGGTTATGTATAATTACACTTTTGTAGTTAGGGCTTAATTTTGAAGTCCTAACATGATTTCAATTATGTAAGTTGTGTGGTGTGGATTGCATATTTTCTTACAAGAATGATGATTTTGATTTGTCTATGGTATCTGAATTTTAATATTCTTGTTTCTTTGAGTAGCTAGCTTTGAAACATGTATTAGAATTAATTGTTGTAGAACATGATCAATTGCTTTGTTGAATATGTTCTTGTGTGCAACATATAATTCGGTTAAAACGAATTATGAGAAATCAATTTAGGAATATCTAAGTACAAACACCATGTATTAGGATTCTTGTAATATTCATATTCTCTTTTCTCTTATTGGGTTCTTAATTATTAATTGATGCAAACACCATGCTAGATTTCAATTGAGAATACACGTACTGAGGTAGACACCATACATTGTACATGCACCTAAGAGAGAATCATACAACTTGAGTTTGACCATGACCTTGTTGTGAATGTTGTCATCATAAACTTGTTGAAAGTTTCAATCTATCATTTCTTATAAATTGTTTAATTGTTTAGTGGTGGATAGTGAGTCCTAGCAAGGATTTTCAGGAATTGAAATTATTACTTTCCATTCTTTTTTTAGTGTTAATGATTTTATTTTCATTGTTATCTTTTACAAGATTTAAACCTCCCTTTACTATTATGTGTAAATTATATTCAAGTATTAGATTGTATATTTATTAGTATCACTCCTTGTGGGATCGACTTTTACTTGTCCATTATATATTATTTGTACAATTATAAGATTATATTAAATTGTTAATAATGACATAACACAACCTGGCCACAGTGGTTCTTGAGCAGCAGTTAACATGTCAAAAAAAAAATTGCGCATCGGGATTAGGGGGGTTATGGCATATACTGTTGATCATAATTCCCAGCATGCAATAACTCATTGCCAACCGACGGGCCAGCAACATCCATTACCATCTGCTCAAATGGATCATAATTAGCCCGATCACCTTCTTGCCAGTAATAATTATCAGTAACTGGTTGCACATCCGTAATTGACACAGGAGGAATTTCAGGCATGACTTCTCCATGAGTTGTCCAGTAATAATATCGATCCTGACAACCTTTTTTATACAAGTGTAGCCTGATCTCATCCAATACCAAATATTTTCTGCATTTGCACCTAATACAAGGACATTGTATTTTTCCTGTACTCTGAAATTGAAAATCATTTGCAGAAGCAAAGGCAAGGAACTCCTCAATCCCATTAATGAATTCTTGTGTAATTCCCACCCGATTCGGCCCTAATCGGTTGTTCATCCAATAATGATACTCGGGCACATCCATTATATTAATCACCTACAAAATATATAAATAACATACTTTAGCTCCATGATTAATTTAATACTGAAAAATTAAGCTTTTAAAATACCCACTCAAAGATTATATATTAACATCCTATATAATCTTTTATCTATAACTTTATATACAAGTAATAAAACAAACACTTCATTAAAATTAAAACTCATACTTACTGCAAGCCATAATTTAGGTCCACAATTAATTTAATATAAAAAATTTAAGTTTTTAAATTACCCACTCAAAGATTATATATTAACATCCTATATAATCTTTTAGCTATAACATTATATACAAATAATAAAACAAACACTTCATTAAAATTAAAACCCATACTTTCTGCAAGTCATAATTTAGCTTCACAATTAATTTAATACAAAAAAAAAATTAAGTTTTTAAAATACCCACTCAAACACATACAAAATACACTACCATATCTTAACAATCTTTCATGAAGAGTGATAAAACATATATTTACTAACATATATCTTGCATAATATTTTATCCATAGCATTATATACAAGAAATAAAAAAAATCCTTCATTAAAATTAAAACACATACTTACCAAAGTAGCTTGATACTTGTGAAGTTCATCTTGATTGAGTTTTTTGGGATAGCCCTATGGCTGAAAATGACGTTCATGCATATTATACCATAATCCATTATGTATTAAATAGCCAATTGGCAATGTAGTTAGGTATGTTGCAAAAAAATTTACTCTTATTAATAAAAGTAAAAAAATAGCCCATGGTCCTAATCTACTAACTCTTACAAGTAAAACTGTAAAAGTACTCCTTCAATGTGGTGCCATAATTGAGGATATTAGGAGCTCTCTTGCTCGGTGGTCTTCAATCCAAGTGGCTCACGTGCATAGACAAGCTAATAGAGCTGCACATGCTCTTGCTAAACTTGCTTTAAATTGTGCTCTTGATTTGTATTTAGTTGAGGAATATCCTCCTTTGATTTCTAGTATTGTAATGACTGATGCTTTTTCTGAGTAATACAAATGGAGCTTCTCATAAATAAAAAAACTGTAAAAGTACTGCTACACTTTTTTTAGAGTTAAGGTCAGCCAATGTTTTTATAACCGGACCGGACCGGTAGGCGAGCCGGCACCCGGCCACCTGTTCGGTCCGATTGAATGCATAAAAGTCAGAATAATCCGGTTGAGACCAAAATAGCACGATTTCAGGCCAAAACAGCACCATTTCGCCCTCTTGAGTCTTGATTCTTCCATTGCCATCTTCCATCATCCTTGTCCTGCATCCACCGGCCGTCACTGCCCATGCAGCCACCCAGCCCAGCCAAGTGCGTGGAATCTTAATTCAATACAAAGCTCGTAATGTTCTGTCAAATAAATATCAAAATAAAAATATTGAAATAAGATTTCGTTTGGTTGCCATGAAAGTATACGAAACAAAAAGTACGCCAAACAAGATCCACAAAAACAAGAACACGAATCCAACGTCTGTCTCTCTTCTTTTGCTTCCCAAACAATCCCACAAAAAATTAAAACCAAAAGGCGTAGCAAAAAAACAAAGAAATAGATATTCAAATCAATGACCTCACCTATATCATCCTAACGAACGAGAAATTTGCAAAGCTATATCTTGCACAGTTGAATCAAGGACGCAGAAGCACCACCACTCAAAAAGCACTCCGTAATCACAATCTTGGTGGGAGGAGAGGATAATATGTTTTGTTGGTTCTAGAAAGTATTGGGTAAAAATAGACAAAAATAGGATATAGGAAGAAATGTTCGAGTATTTTAGAAGGAATTAGAGAAGAAAAACAAAAAAGATTGAGAAAAGTGCAAAGTGGTGGGTTTCATAGGAGGAAAAAGGGAAGGGGCTTAGCTGTTCAGCAATTCTGCATGGCAGGCTTCTGCCATTTTGGTAGAAAAAGTCAAACTCATCATATCCATCAATTAATACAATCTCTGCAACATATTTTAAAAGTCGGACAGGTTGAACCGGTTCGACTGGGATGCCCGGTCCGAAATTAAAAATATTGGGTTCATCTGATTTTTAAATTTATTAAATTAAGAATAAAATTTGAAATTATAGATTTACCATTGTTATTCAAATTAAAGATGATTGAAAACTTCATTTTCTCACCGTGGATGTTTTCGACTTTGAAGAGGTGAGGCTGGTGGCGTTGGAATCTTCAAGCCAAGATGAATCCAATGCCACTAGCCTTGCCAAGATTCAACAACATAAATTGTCAAATTGAGGCAAAATGGTTGATATGTGTTTTAACAACACAACCTAACTAAGATCTGACATCGAAAACTACCAGATCGAGAAAAATAATCAAAACATGTTTTGCCTCGATTAGGTCATTCTTGGCAATGAATCGATGCGAGAGGGGTGGCGTTGGCTTCGTCTTGTTTCCAGGTCGACCGGACAGTGAAGAGGTGGAGACCGGTTGCTGCCAGGGGAATGGAATGAACAGTAACGGGCTCGATTGTGTTTTAGGCCTGTTTTGTATTGTTATGTCCCAGTGTGTATTGTAATAGGCTGGATGCTTGGTTTTGGGTTCAATTTTGTTTGTTCTGTTATAGTTGGGCTGGTTATGTTAATGGGCCAGATTCATTTATACGGGCTGTTTTTTTTTATTTGTTGCCAATGGATCGGTTTGACTTTGTGATTTATTTGGGCTTTAGTAGTTTGTATAGATATGGGCCAAAGTTGTATCATCATGTAGTGGGCTTTTGTTTTGTCCTTTAGACTTTCTTTTTGTTGGGCTTCACATTTGTTTGGATCAATTAATAATGGGATTTTGGACAATTTTATTAGGCATTTGTTATAATTTTTGGGGTTTTCATATGTAGCTTAGGCTTTTAAAATTGTGTTGGGTTTTGGTATTGGATTTTATTTTTATGATGTTTGGGCCAAAGTAAATGTAATAATGTAATAAAAATAGTAAAGGTAGTGTAAAGATTAGTAAAATTAGTATGCATGTTTACGATTTTAATTTTGTAATTTATTTTAGTATATATGTTCAAAATTTTCCAAAAAGAATTAAAATTTTATGTTGCGTAAGATTTGTATACCCAACCCGCCGAACATTCAATCACGTTAGAGAATTTCAAAGTATTGATTTCACAAAACATTTCTTTCAAAAATGAGGTTTAAACTCTTCAAATGGACGCTAGAGAATTTCAAAGTATTGATTTCTCGAAACGTTCTATTTTTAGGGAATAAATTTCATCTAAAAAATAGTTTTTAAAATAAAGTGAATAAATGGCAAAGATTCAGTTTATTTGGGATATTGTATTTTAAAACTGATTAGGAGGAGGACTTGAAAGTATTAAGTTCCATCCAAAAGGTTTTATTTGTGGTATCACTTAAGTAAATTGGTTTTATCATCTATTCAGAAATCAATGGAATTTCTTCCACCTATTTGACAATAAATGATTTTTCGAACATATGAAAAATTCATTAAAACAAATTGGGACATACAAAAATATTTTTAAGAAAAACTTGAAAAATCAAAAAAGTAACCGATTAGAGAGTTGTGGGGTGCCTAACACCTTCCCCACACTCAATAGACCCCCCTACCCATTTTCTCTAGTTCGTAGACCTAAAATTTCAGTGTCCAATTGCTCTATAATCAATTGGTGGCGGCTTTTATACATTTTTCAAAAGCGTCAGTCCGTTTCATGACCCCCAGTTACGACAACTGGCAACTCTATTGGGGACAACATGTTTTTACCAAAGGGGTCGAGCCTTTATATTGATATTTATGCTTTTTTTTAAAAAAAAAAAAATTTTTAAATATTTATTTGCTTGTGACGTTTCAATACCATAGTTTATTGATTTGTATGCCCTCGCACACACATACATTATTCACTACACACACATAATCCTATGCCCGAGTTTTCCTTATAATTAGTGAGGGATGACCTACCACCTTTTTAAGATTTACTTCCCTGTGTAGGTGGGGGAATACACCCTCCTGAATTGACGTCCTCTTAAAGTATTAAGGGATGAACTTTTATTATCAAAGTATGGATCAAAAGTCACATGATCTATTGGCCTCTCGAGCAAGTGTGTTGTAGTTAGATACGTCACCTGTATGCACATTAGATAATCCCTAGATTCGATTCGAGACCTTCATAAGTTTGTAGGAACTTGAGCCTGATTAGGAATAACGGGAAACACTCACATCCTTAACTCTACTTACTTCTTGTATATCTATTTATCCATCAATTACATATTCATATATACTTGTTAACTATTTACCATGTCTATATGTACATATCACATACTTGTCCCGTATACATTAGTTTAAGTTATACTCATGTGCATACTTGTTAATTGCTCATACATGTTCATATATACCTTTCACACACATTATTTATTACATTTACATCCACAATAATTTAGAGAAAATCACCAAGACTAAAATTGATGATAATGAAAAAGATGAATCTAATGAAACAGTTTTTGAGTGTACTTAATAACAATGTTGAATCCTTCTCTGGCACTGGGAATGAATTTGAGACATCGTCAGAAAGTTTGAGATATTTCAGTCAAGAACGGAGTATATCAAGTACATTTTTTCTTAAGAAACAATTTCTTGAGGAAAAGATTAAAAAATGACAGATGTTATTGTCAGAGTATGACATTTTGTGTGTGACCCATAAGGCTGTAAAGATGAGTGTGATAACGGTCTATTTGGCAAAATGAGCAATTGATGACTTGCAGTTGATGAATTCAGAGCTCAAATTGCAGATATTTTTGTCATCCTAAGAATTATGTTAGATCTGAATCCTCATGTACAGTGAAAGAAGAGAATGTCTGTCAAATGACTCAGAAAATAACAAGTGCACCATGTAAAAACTTGCAGTTTCCTTTTTCTGAGATGAAATATTTTATAAAAAAGAAGTCCAGGATTTTTTTCCCTCTAGTGCATAGACATAGGGGAAACCAAACAGATTATGGAAGAAATTCAGAAAGGAGTATGTGGCTCTCATACAAGTGGAGAGTGCAATAATTTTTTTTTGTTATGAGGCCATATGCTGGTTGATAATGGTTTCATGTTTTGACTTATTATCACGCATGATTGCTTTGAGGGTTGCAATGGTGAGGGTAGTGTGCAATGACCGTGAGGTTAAGGCCGACGGTTTTAATATAGTTCAAATTTCCTGAACTGATATCATCAATAATGAGCATAATTGGAAAGCAGATAGGTACAGTTTATGATGTTGATCATGTGAAGACAATTTATGTTGTTAAATGAGTTATTTTATTGTATGCGGATCTTTTGGTTGCTAAATGAGTTATTTCGCAGCCACTTACCATCACTATCACTAGCTCAGGCGTGCATTTCGACCTTCCTCCATTGTCTCCTTTTCTTGTCAATTTTTCAACTCTTCTTTAATGATCTTTTGTCTCTTTTGCCACCTTGAGTCACATTTCTTCGCTATCTCTTTCACCTATTCAAGTGTGCATGCCGAATTTTCTTCCCTTCTTTCTCTTTCATGACATTTTTATTCATGGTGTTTGTCTCTTCTAGCCAACTTCTTTTTCTTCCTCTTTGAGTCGCACATCTCCACATCAATTCAACTTTATTAGCAAGCCATATGCCAAGTTTTTCTTTCCCTTACATCGTTAGAATACCTTGTCTGAAATCCTTCACAACTGAGCAATCTTCTCTCACTTTACTGGTCAATTTTGAATTGCTTCAGTTTAGCTCATCTTTATGGGTTCCAAAAGACAACACGAGCAATCCCCTCAAATGTCTGATTTAAATTGTTGTATCTATTAGGAAGCATTTGAAAGATATTGAGAATTAGTGAGGGGGTGAAAGATTATTCCAGAGAGAGGTATTCAAGGTTATTTTACGGCAGAGCCCACCATCCTAAGAATTATTACTGATCAGGGTTGGGAGAATTTTGTTGCACAGATATTGTCAATGACGATATCTCTGCCATGCTAGAGTCGAACACTATCATGGATGAAGTGATTCGCACATTGTGTAAGCCAGGAGCTGCCTGGAAGAAATTTAAAGGGATGGAAGTCTCATTCCCCACATCAGCTATGACCAAAAATAGCAGGACGTAGATGCGATTCATCTGGGCAAAACTTATGCCAAGCATCCATTCAACTAATATTCTAAAAACTAGAGCAATTTTGCTTTATTCTATTTTGAAACAAAAATCAATTGATATTGGCAAGGTTTTGCACAATTCTATTGTCCACAGTTGTTGCAATACAACAACCATAGGGATTTGTTTGCCTTCTCTGATCTGAACATTGTGCATAAGAGCTGGGTTCTTTAGGCACCGTATAAGGAGTTGTTGTATCCAAAATGTGTGATTGACCGTAGGATGATCAGAAGATATAAATATGATGAGAGTGTTGATACTCATATAAAGGCTAAATCTTCTACTATTTCTCATTCCAATTCATCCAAAACCACTGCTATTGTTGAAAGGCTAATGCAGATCGAGGCACATCTAGATCACATGTGCAAAATTCTTGATCTGTTAACAACATATATTGCAGGCTACCAAGAGACCATCACTCATATGCCTAATTAGTTTTCCAGTGGCTTTGGAATGCATACCATGCAGTTTCCTACTGCACAAGCCCAACAACAGGATTGTTATCCTCCGAAAAATCATGAAAACCCGAGATTTCAATCAGGGAGCTTTTATTTTCCAACATTTCATTAATTTTTTAGCATTGCGGACATTATATTGTTGTTGTCTATCTTTTTAGGAAGTTAATTAATATGTTTCTGATGAACAAATTTGGCTACTGTCTTGATTTACTCCATATCTTTCCCTGTGATTTGAATAATTATGATTGGTTTGATCCTTGAAGGGTACAAAAGCAACCGTTTTATTGGTACAACCATTGTTTGAGAAGTTTATGACAAACAAACAAAAATCACGCTAGAGTGAAAACTTGAAATGGCCCTCTAGGCAAAAATTAGGGGCAAAAAAAAAGAAAAAAGAAAAAACGCATTCAATTCAGACTGTGAGTTCAGATTGCAGAAGAACAGTTGAGACACAGGCTTGTTGAATTTTGGATAGTGTGAGGGTTGGTCGTCAACTGGACTTGTATTGATATGGGTGAAGGTGCAGGATGGACTTCATGGTGGCTAGATTTAACGACAGTAATTTGAAACAAAGACGAAAACTGGGGCAGTTTTGGTCCGTGTCATACGTTATCACACATTTCACCCTGGAAAAAATTCAACTCAAAGAAAAAGTGTGTTGACAGATATGGAAAGTTCAGGCATAGTGATAATCAATTATTAAACACACACCAAAACTATGGCAGTATTTGATGCGATCATTACATCGGAAGAAAATGCTTGCTGTCAGATAGAAAAGGTTTAGAGATAACCTTATGCGAGTTGGATTTGATCATTGTTAATAGGGAGGCACACCAAAACTGGAGCAGTTTTGGTGTTATCTTTAAATTATCACAATTTTATCTTAAAATAAACTCAGTCTGTCTCTCATTTCTTTGACATCCCCACATTCTTATATATATACACCTCGGTCCAAATGTGCTTCCTATCGTCAACCATCATTTTCAATTAAATTTTATCATATTATTCATTTCTTTGGCTTTGCTCCTCCATTTCCACATCTCCTTCATCTTCCAAAAGTTTATCATTTGATTTCAATTATTGGAATGCATAGTCGTACTATTGACTTCATCACCGACAAAGTTTTGACATAAAATGTGTTAGGTGCATTTGAATATTACTTTTGTCAGGACATTGATAGATGTTGGTATCCTATATTGAATTAAAAAAAAACCTTTGGTCGAGACATGCATTATCAAGAGAGGGATGAACCGAAACATAGAAATGGAAAAGAAATTTTATGTGCACATATAGCTTTTGAAGAAAATTGGCCATTATTGGAAAAAAAATAATAAAGAAAGAAAAAGAAAAAGGAAAAATGAAAGAAAAAAAAAGCTTGAGAGTTGGGTTCTCAAATGAGGTTGGTTCTCTTTTAATCAGAATATGGAGTGTGTGCATAGAGCTTTTATGAGTCAGACAATTAATTCCTGCAAAACAATATATTGGTTTAGCAAGTGGTATTTGCATGCGTGCTTAAGAATGATAGGGCTTTACGAGTACATGCATTCATTCCAAGTGAGACATTCATGATTGAATAATATATGTCATTGCATGCATCATCATCGCATATTGTTTATCCTTTGATAGGTTTATTCAAAAGGTACAAATTTGGTAATGCATACGTGGTGGACTTACCCAACCATATGGGCATTTCCAAAATATTTAATATTGCTGATATTTATGAGTACCACATGATGATGGTTTGATACCTACGGTGCACTCTTTAGGAACGGGCCTCGATCTTACTGGGTGTGAATGACACAATCGTCTATGCTATATGACAAGTCAAAGTTGAACACATTGAAACTGGAACTAACTCCTTTATTGTTCTATTTCTTTGTGTCTAGTTCCTTTAATGTTCTCTTCTTTTTGTGTTGTAGGTATATAAGAGTCCTAGTTTTCTTAATTAGTTAAGGTACTTTAGTCCTTTTAGGTTATTTGTTTCTGTATAAAAGCTTCTTTTGTAGCCTTGTGGAGGCAAACTATTATTTTTATCAATATTGAAATGGTCTTTTAGAGGCTTCTCAAGATTGGTCGTCTTATTCTTAGAATCATTCGTTGGAATTGATTCCTGGTTACATATTCATCCTGCTTCATTCGTGCCGTGCCTGACCCTAAAACTCTATCCTAAGCCGGCCCATAATTATTATAGGGGCTATTATATCCCCTCGAATTTGGGCGGAGTTTTGGTGCAATAGCTTTTTGATAACTCCTAAATGGAAGGAAATGATTTTTAATAATTCATAGAGGAAAAATTCAATTATTTGTCTCTTAGTTATTGACACTTATTTTGCTACATCTTCGCATGTGGTTGTACAAGATAAGGGTGGAAGAATTCTAGGTCTATATCGTTGTCTCTCGATGTTTGTCTCTGGAATATTGACGTCTCTTTAATTGATCCATCTTCCCATATGTGTTAAACAATAAGTGCCAAATAGCAAACTTTGAAAGAAACGATAAGTTTTACATTATAGTTGCAATCCATATATGATATGGAGCATATTAATTCTTTCAATCTCAAATATTGTGAGATCAATTCTGCCAATCCAAAATACTTAACAGAGCAGATGATAGAGTTCTTCGTCCTTGGCAAAACTACTTTTGCTTTATCTCTACATATCACAATGAGTACGAAGACGCTATTTATCATGGCTTCAAGACGATGAACAAGTCCGCTCTGCTAACTATAGAGGTAATTATTAAGACAAGTATATTTATTTAATATCATTATATGTGTGTAAGAAACATATATATATATATATATATATAATGTTTTTTTCTTGTAGTTTAAGGGATCTGTTTAACACTTGACCTTTATATACAGATTTCAGATGAAGATTTCATTGATTTATCTATAAAAGAAAGTAACCATCTTTCGATCAACTTCTTCTGAGGAGCCATAAAATTCAAGTAATAAAAGTATTCACCAGTTATTGAATTTCTACATACTCTAGTTTTTTTAATAAGTATGTGTCTTTACACTAATTGATAGACTTTGCCTAAATAATGGCTGGCAATGAAGAGTAGCAGTAACTAAACATCTCAATTTTTGCAAAAAATATGACATATTCCTGTGCGTTTGTTTTCGGCACAAACCATAGAGAGAGATCGATTCAAAATTGGACATAGGCAATCTTTCATTATATCCTGCTATATATATATATATATATATAGGCGAATAAAAGATCTGTTGGAGCTGGAGCTGGCTCTAATTTTGGAAAGAAAAACTACTCTTTCTTTCATCAACTTCCAATACACTAACAATATGGTGTACTTCTGGATATTATTTTTATGTTTACTTCTTTTAGTTACATGATCAAAGGTACCAGGAAGGGTAAGGGCGCAAAAGCAGTGATACTTCTGTTGAATTTCGATCATATCGAGACTAAATGTAAGTTATAATGCTAAGTACTAATTTCTTCTAAAATAAATACTACTAAAAACTAATTCATCATTAATGATTAAATTTCTAAGAGAACCCAATAGGTTAATTAGGCCACCTTAATTCTATATATAGATCTATTTATATATATATATATATATATATATAAGAGCTTAATTCTATATTTTAAAAAAAAGAAGAGCTTAATTCTATATATAGATCCATCTTCCCATATGTAGGTATACAATAAAGTTTAAAATTCTTGCCGTTTATTTGATCCATCTTCTGATGTACGTGGGGTTAGACGATCAAGTTTCAAATTGTCGATATTTATGATCTGCTTGCATCTTTTCATGAGTGGCTGGAGAATCCTATGTCTATCTATAGTTTTTGTCGCTCAATGTTTGTCTCTTGATTACAGACCGAATACTACACATTGATGATTTTAAAAATACAAAAAATAGTAATATTTTTTGGATCCCCATAGAGACTATAGTATGGTTTGCAAAAGGAAGAATTACCACAGTATATGGGTAGACAATAAAGTTTCGAACTCTTGCCGTTTATTTTGATCCATCTCCATATGTGGATAAACAGTAAGTTTCAAATATTTCAACATGAAATAATCGATAAGTTTTGCATAGTGACAATTCACAAATGCCATATATATGATACGGATTCTCCCAAATATTGTGCACATCATTTCTCCAAATCCAAAATACCTTATCAAGTAGTTCTTCACTTTGTATTTGATGAAGTTCTTAACTTTTGTTTTGTTGGTATTCTTCGTCCTTGGTAAAACTACTTTTGCTTTATCTCTAAACTACAGTAACTATGAAGATGCTATGGTGGCTTTGAAAACGATGAACAAGCCCGCTCTGCTAACTATAGAGGTAATTATTACATATGATAGGTATATCTATTTAATTATTGCCATACGTATAATTTAAGGAACATATATATTGTCATTTCTTGTAGTCTAAGAAATTGCTTCTATCACTTGATCACATATGCAGAGTTCAGATGGAGATCTTATTGATTGTGTTGATAAAAGAAAGCAACCAGCTTTTGATCATCCTCTTTTAAAAAATCATAAAATTCAGGTAGTAAAAGTATCTATTTTTTTATTTCCTACATACTCCTTTTTTCTTTTTTCTTTTTTGATAATTATTTGTATTTTAACTAATTGATAGAGCGTACCTAAAGAATGGTTGAAAACGAGAAAAGAAGACTTGAAGAGTATCACAAATAAACCAACTCAAACTTGACAAAAAAATGGTACAAGATGTCCTAAGGGCACTATTCCTATACGTCGAGTAACTGTAGATGATGTTATGAGACGACATTCCATCAGTAAATTTGGAAAGAAGCAGAACTCTTTCTTCCATCAAGTTCGAACACAAAACAATATGGTATTTGTAGCCATATATTTCTACCTAATCACAAAATTGAGATTAATATTGATCACACTTTTACATTTAGTTATTTTGGTTGCATAATCAAAGCACGCATTGGCTAGCCATAGTAGTGAAACAAAAATGATAAATGGTGCACAAGCAAGCCTAAATCTGTGGAATCCATATGTCGAGGAGGACGAGGAAAGTTCCGCCAAGATTTCTTTCCTTTCAGGGCCAATGGGTAGTCTCAATATTATTGAAAGTGGATGGCATGTAAGTATTTGTTTCTTTTAAATAGAAATTTAAAATATATCATATTAATAAAATTCAAGTAATAAATATTTGAAAAATACTTTGCTATTCTCCGTGTTAGGTATATCCAAATTATTATTACGGGGATACAATGACACGATTCTTCGTATATTGGACTGTAAGTTGGTGTATTAATTTATTTAATGTATGTTCTGTTTGTTTTGAAGAAAACAAGCATCTCATGGAAAAGAAAAATATATCATGCAAAACAATTAATTTCTAATGTTTGGACAAAAATATTGCTAATATTCTTCATTATTTGTTTGGTGAGAATTAAAAGTTTGAAAATATATATATAAAATATTCATTGTAATGAAAGTTCTTTAGAATAATTTTTTTTTGTTTAATGTATTTTTTTTGTGTGTGTGCGTGTATATATATATATATATATAACATATATGTTTATATGTATATGACACACAATCTAAATTGAATTTGTTAAAATATTATGGGTTACATATGTGCATTAGATTATAAATATGTGACTCAATATGTTCACATGCATGCTCATAATTTTGAGAAAAACAACATCCGAAATTAAAGTTGAGAAGAGAAGTTGTTTTTTATTTCCAAAGTTTTAAATTTGAGTTGATTTAATAACATTTTTTACTCATTATTTTTATTTTTCATCTCCAAACACCATAAAGTGAGGACAATATTTTTTCCAAAGCTTATTTTCCGTCAAAAAAAGGGAACGTTATTAAGTTACAATAGTATCTCGGATGTTATATTACATATGCGTTATTATGCATAAGTTATAATTATTTTTTTAAAATAAAAACATTAATTTAATTTTTTCAAACTGACGTGCAGAGTGATTCAGATCTTACAGGATGTTATAATATAGATTGTACAAGAGCAGGATTCATACAACAATCTGGAACCGAAGTCTTGGGAGCTTCATATTCAAAGACTTCAATTCCTGATGGCCAACAATTTGCTATCGATATTATAATTAGGCGGGTAATTAATAGTTAAAAATTAATTTGGTTGGTTAAATGCCCTCTACAAGTGATTGTAAGCTTATTGGCACAATTTTGGTGGTCAATTAATTTAGGATCCAACGAATGGAAATTGGTGGTTGACCTATGATGATTCACCGGTGGGGTATTGGCCTAGTGTTTTATTTGATCACTTGAAAAGACCAGCCCAACACGTGACCTGGGGTGGTCAAGTAGCAAATACCAAAGCCGATGAGAAGCCCAGTTCCACAGAAATGGGATCCGGCGAGTTTGCCAGCGAGGGACTAAATAAGGCAAGTTATTTTTATGATTTAAGAGTCGCGATCGGAGATGGCAACCTTGATCCGGTGCCTCTGGACAAGCTTTCACCGAGGGTGACCAATGAGCGATGCTACAGCATGAGCACTTTGCTCGCTGAAACCGATCCCCCTCTCACTGTCTTATTCTATGGAGGGCCAGGCCTAAATAGTGAAACATGTCATTAATGGAGAAATTTGGTGTTGGCATATTTTGTGAGTTTGGATAATCAACAATAAGTTCTTCAAAATAAAAATTTTGGGTAAAAAAACTTATTGAAAAGAACATGATTAATAAAATTACTGTTGCGCTCTTTTATTAATAAATTTGACTGTGTTTGAAAAAATTTGAGAGTGGAAGTTAGATTCCTTTAGATTCACTACAAAAAATAATACAGAATCTTCACCAAATCGGTGGTCGAATCAAAACAAATTTACCAGTGAAAATGCACTACCCATCTTTGAATCATGAACTCAGGAACATATGAGAAGAGATAATAATAATAATAATAATAATAATAATAATAATACAAAAACTATTCCGGTATATTTTAAAATATTTCATACTTTAAAACCAGCCGTTTTGCCACTGCTCTGGTTTAAACGAATTCCTTCGTTTAAACCTTCAAATATGCAATCTTTTAAAATTAATATATGAAAATTTATCTGAGTTTTATTATTTATAATACAATTGAAAGCCAAGCAAGGAGAGCCAGGCAAGTGCCGCAGGCTGTGGAGAGGAATATGGCAGATTCATCCCAGATCAATTACGACTTCAGAAACCCCTTTGTGACTTGTGGGTTACTATGTGCCTATTACCGAGGACGGAAGGATATTTTTTGCCCTTACGGTAATTGCTGCCGATTTGTGCCATATCAGGAAGGGCAGCTGTGCTCTGTTTGTGAGTTTTCAGTGGTTGGAGCTGATGCTTAAGGTTTGTTACGTTCTTCAGATAAGATGATCAAATGCTTAATCCTGATTGGCTTTCCACTAGTTTCCACATCGACCTCTTGTTTTCAGAAGCAGTCGCACGGTTCGATATACATCTGTAGGTTAAATTTAAGAAGCATCAAAAAGTTTTCTCAAGCAACTTTTTGTGCCACCTTTCATGATGATTTTTTTTTTTTGCTATTTTTTTTACACATATAAAATAATAATTAATTATAAACACATCTTTAAACTTTCTAGCACTTCATAAAAATGTGAAAACACTCTTATACGTCAGTTTATTATCTGTCAGTGTACTTTGTACCAACAGGCGTATAATATTCACGTTTTTAGTGGCATGGGAAATTATTTTGTCATGAAGTATTTTTGACTGATATATGAAAACATTAACTACCGTGAGCATCTGAAATTGTATTCACTCCAAAATTTTTAACGTGATCTCACTTCTATTACAACAAAACACGTCTTTTAATACAGTTATATCAACAAAACGTATAGTTTAATACAATTTTTTTTAATTTTCATTCACAAACGATTTCAATATCTAGCATCAACACCATTTATCTCATACTTTTTTACCATATTTCACTTTTTTCTACCATTTTACACAATTTTTAATATATTTTTTTCCAAATCACTCTCTCTATACATTCCAAAATTTTCAACACCGTATCATGTGTTGTATTGAAATTGCTGTAAGATAGATATTTGATAATTTCACTTAGACATCTTTATTTGAAATGATGGGTGTCTAATCGCAACCAGTTGGCCTCATGTATATAGAGCTTTTAGGTGTCTGGCAAAATGACCATTTGACCCAAAAGAAATTTGCTATTCCACTAATTTAAATTCCAGCAATTGCAGTAATTGATTTTTTGCTTATTTGAAAACTACAGAACTTTTTCAATTTGGCTTTCTAATTATTTACATATTATATACAATATATTGTTTATACTCTTCGGTGCAACAATTCTGTCCTGATAACCTAGCTAGGTTTTAGGGAGAAGCTCTTCCAAGCATGTTATTATGGTAAATGAGGGCAGTCGCAATAAGTTAGTTTTTTTCCCTTTTCTATTAAAATTAATTTTGGGTATCATCTTTGTTATATAAAAATTTAAACTACATATTTATATACATAATAAAAACACAATTTTCAATACAAACACATCAGTAAAACACAAATTTTTATATAATTTTCTATTTTTCATTAACAAAACATGTACTATTTCATTTTACCATTTATTACTCGATAAAATTACACGAAAATTAATACTGGGTCTCACTTTTTTTTACAAAAATTCAAGGCACATATACATCCACATCATCAAAAACACACATTTCAATACATCATTCATTCCCCCTAAAAGTCTCCCCAAAAAAATATATATATATACACACACACTAGGAAGCATCCATGCGAGTCCTCACATTCAATATTGATAACTCGTTAATTTGTGGAGAGAATAAGCTCAATACACTAGTGTACGTAGTTACGGGTGTACACTAGACCGCGTCTCAATTTATCGGATTTTAAAGAGTTTTTGGGCTCATCTGATAAGCCTGTTACGGGTTATTGAGTAATTGAGTTTCGAATCAACAGCTTGACCTAATACTTTTTAGGAGTTTTTATACCCGATTGATAATCTTATGAAGGATTATCGGATACTCATTTTTGGATCAATCTGATCATTCCGTTAAGGACTACCGAGTAATTGAGTTATAAACCATCTACTCAATTTGGTATTTTTTGGGAGTCTTGATGTCCGGTTGATAACTTTGTTAAGAGTTACTACTCGTTTTCGATAAACCTTAATAGGGTCAAGCCCACAAAAATTAGAAATATACATATGGTCTGGTTGGATTCCATGTGTATTAGGTTGGGAACGACCCAATTCAATTTAAGATAATGCGAAATAATATTTTGTGGAATATTTTTACTTTTAAAATTTTTAATCGAGTTCTCCAATGACCCGATAATCCAAAAAAAAAAAAAAACATAAAAACAGTAGTGGAGGCCAGCTCGATAAATAAAGGTGTCACTTGATAAATATACACACCTCTAGCTATGTGGAGTTCATATTACATATCTGTACAATTACCGCCAACCTAATTGAAATATTCATTATATATGGCCAATATAGAAGTTCAATAATGGCAGTAAACACAAAAATACAAATCAAGAAGTGAAATGTGTGACCTGCGCTGTTTTCTATGGACACTGTAATTAGTTTATGCTCGTTCCCTTTCTTACTCGCTTGTGTGATGCATCTGTAATAATGGAACAATGTATAAGATGGATCTCATAAGCATTTGGAAAGCAATTTGACAAGTAACATCTAATTTAACATAAATATTATTTTGATGCAGTGAATGTTTGGTTCATTTTTGCTGATAACATAAATGTTATTTCAAATATAGTGCTTAACTACATTCAGCCTACAGGGGTATTTGCAATTTAATAAAAATTGATATATTTATATAATATTTTTTACAATATTTACATTTTTAATAATATTAACATATTGATATAATATTTTTATACATTACAAAATATTTACAATAATAAAAAAATCATCTTCTACGTGAACTAAATAATTGTCTTGTTAGTGAATCCCGAAACGTTATCATGTTAAAGTATCTTCAATCACAACTGTGTCATATGTTTTAGGCATCCCATTCTTGAATTACACAGTAAAACAACTTGGCATTCTTCATAGACATCAATCCTTTAAAAATTGCTTATATTGGATAGAAGCGAAAGTGAAGCAAATCAAAAAACACAACAGAGATCGCTACGAGTAACAAAAATGATTCAAAAAATTAACTTCGAAATGGATTCCAACATGCATTCGAAACTAGGGTTTTCAAATTTTAGTTTGAGAATAGTCTTGCAAACTAGAAAATTGGAAGAATTTACAAATCGAGATACTTGTTCAAGCTGTGCAGCCGAGCCAAGGTCTCGTTGATTTCGATCGTAGTAGGGCTGTTTGCAATTTCGGTGATGTGCAGAGAAGAAAGAGAAGAGAGATCGTGAAAAGGGAGTTGGGTTTTTGAAGACCTGATGATATTTTTGTCATTAATTAAACAGAATTAACGGGAGTCGTATGGACATTTCAATAATTATAAGGCCATGAAATGTTACAAAAATGCTCCCTTCTCAAACAATTTTGAAATTGCCCATAAATAATACTTTTACGCCAAATTATATGCTATTCAAATTAACCATTTAGATATGGGTACTTTTTTTTTGTGTAGCACATATGCTATATTGCTATACCAAGTAGTGCTACACAAGCGTCTCCCAAACGGGTACTTAATAATTATTTTTATAAACAATTCATAATCTTTTTGTGAGTGCCTTTGATATGTGTATGATCAATCAAGACTCGTGGGCGGTTGTAATTTTTTTTTTTTGGGATTATTTATTAATTATTCATTCAACATGATTGAAAAACAACACTAACAATTAGAAGTTAATAGAATGATGATAAATAATAATCGAAAATTGATATATCAATTTAGTGGATGATTTTTATATTTTGAAATCATTTCATGAGTTTCGAAGGAGTGTAAGACCTTTCGCAACCATAATAAGTATAACTCTCCCAATGTAGGGTAATTTCATTTAGCCCTTTTATAGAATAAAATCATGTCGATCTTCTGTCCAAAACACAAATACTTCTACTTCTCCCTGCAATTATAGCAGTACTATGTAATCATACCAAATGTCAGAGAAAAACTACCCATTATTTATTGCTTATCAACATCAAAACCTTTTTCAGCCTCTATTTGTGTGATACATGCATTTGGTGTAAATTTACTTAAAAAGGACATTTACACAATGGTGGAGGACGATAAGGATAAGCCACCCCTCAAATAGCAAGAAAGGTCAAGAAATCCAAGTGTTTTTATGAATCGAAGGCCGAATAAGCTGTAGTTGTCAATTCTCTGAGAGACGAGAGATAGTGGACCATTTGGGAATTACCCAATTTATCAACAAAATACACATCCAAAGAGAAAAGTACCAAAACACAGCCAGTGACGATTTTGGGTAAAAGATAACTCACACAACTATTCCCTCTCAATCAATAAACACCCACCACAAAATGTGTACTTTACACACAGTGACAGTAGAGGTTAAAAGCACTGTTTGAACTTTGAAGGAGAGAAGGGGAAATGTCCGTTTTTGATTTCATGTTTTTGTCTTTGTTTTCTTCCTTCTTCTGTTTCTCATTTTTTTTTTTCAATTTGTTTTTCTGGGTAAGACTGTGTTGATCAGTTAGTGTGAGGGGACTTCTAGTTCAACTCTTGAATTATTATATATGTAGATATCTCCCACTTGGGCATAGATTTCAGTACTACTATATCTTTTTCTATTCTTCTTAAATCATGTCTTAAAACCCCCATAAAATTCCCTTCTCTACTCGTTTGTGTTCATCACCAGTGACCAAAAAAGGCTTGGAGCAAGAAAACCCAAAAGCAATGGACTAGGTTCTAACAAACCTAAAAATAAGACTATTTTGATCGAGTCGTACGATCAAAAACACAGACACCCACTTCTCAAAACCGTTTCTTTAGAAGGAGAGGGTTTTGGGAATGAAGAAGATTTTGAGGTGGTGGTGGTGGTGATGCAGTCAGGATTTGGTAGCTCAAGATGTCAAGACTGTGGAAACCAATCGAAGAAGGATTGTGTTTACATGAGATGCAGGACTTGCTGTAACAGTAAAGGCTTTGAGTGTCAAACACATGTGAAGAGTACTTGGGTTCCTGCTTACAGAAGGCGCCATGGGCACCAACAACTACTTGTTCCAGCTTCTTCTGTTGAACAACACAATAACCGTAAAAGGCTGAGAGAGGAGAATCCATCTTCATCAGGCCGTACGTACACTCTTAAACTCCATTCTCTCTCTCCCTCTCTCCTATATATAGATCTGTACGTGCTGTGTTGAATCCATATTATTTGCTTTGAATTCCAAATTCCAGTAAAACCCTAGGTGCAGCTTTATTTTTCCTACTAGACTGTTGTGTACTGTTAGCTCATGATCTTCAATGATAAACCCATTCCTCCCTCACCATCAAGTATAGATTTTCCTGTTTCTTTAATATTAATTGTTCAACTCTTGTTTAGGTTGAATTTTGAAAATGTTGAGTGCTTGAGTTATGTATGTGATCTTGTTTTGGGTCCATTTTTAATTCTAGGTCTAGAAGAGAGGAATTTTCCGTCGGAAGTTAACTCACTGGCGACGTTTCGTTGCGTCCGAGTGAGCTCCATTGATGAAGCAGATGATGAACAATATGCATACCAGACAAGTGTGAATATAGGTGGACATGTGTTCAGGGGAATTTTGTATGATCAAGGCCCGGATGCTAGCCATTATACTTTAGGTGAGAGCTCTTCTGGTCAAGTACATGTAGCCAATGCTGCTCATCATCAATCCCTAACTACTACTAGTGCTGCTGCTGCTCCTACTGCAGAAGAAGTATCAGTTCTTCCTCCTTCATTTCCATTCCCTCTTAATGCTGTCATGTCTGGTATGCAATTTTCCCAACACCCAAAATCTTCTTAGGCTCTGACTTTGTTTTATAAAAAAAAAAATTGAAGACCTAGAGATCTAAAAGCCTAATTATCTGCCAGCGCCTTGTTAGTTAACTTGTCCAAATTGCACTATTGTTGATCAAGCCCTAATGTATTTTACTTCTAATTGATTAATCTACAAATGAATAAAAACAAGGGAGATGAACTTAGTCTTTTCCAAATTCCAATGCATAAAACATATATATGATGATGTCCTCGATATGATGTTTAAATGTTTGATATGCTGCACAGGTGGTGGGTTTAGTCTTGTCTTGTTTTGTGATCGTTATGTTTGTTTAATTGTTGTTTATCGACTTCTAAGCAACTTTTTCCCCGATAATCCGTTCCCTTGCCGGGTTCAAACCAGACTTTACTGCCTGTTTATCATGTGTTAGGACAAATTACTTAGATTGCATATATCTGGAGATGGATTTTATATGTTTTTCTTTGTTAGTTTCAGCAATGCATGAGGCCATAAGCCCAAAATATTCAACAACACACCGACTTTCTCTTCACATGACTAGCCAAAAAGGTATGTTAAGATCTAAGACAATCCTGCTTTGCCATAGCAGGTTTTGTTTCCTTCATTGGGAACTATATTTAAGTGTAAAAAAACAACCTACAAAGCTTAGTGAAATGCTAGGATTGATTTGGTTTGCGAACTATCACACTGATCACATGTTTTTCTCTGCATCTTTCATTCACAAATTTCATCAATGATCAATTTCAAATGCATCTCTCTTTCAAATGCATTTCTCTCATAATTCTTCTAATAGTTTCCTGCATGTTAGGGTTTGGGTGATGTGGTTGGAACATTAATAATTAGTATATAAATCAGGGCATAAAAGGTTGGGGAATCAACCACTCTTTAACCATAAAGCATAAGCTAATTTTTTCTTTTTAAGTAAAAAGAAGAATACTTGGTGGGCATCTTGTAGATTTCTAATTGTTGAAGACTTTGGAAGGGAAAGCACCATGCATATATAATTATGCCCATGTTTAATTATTTTTATAATGTCCAAGCGACAATCATGCAAAACTATTGATATTCTCAATGACAGTTGCATCCACTGAATAGATCCTGAGTTTGTACTAGGAGAACCTTTAGTACAAACGGCATATTGAAGTTGGGTTCCATTTATTGTTAATTATTAGATGCATCTAGAATCAATTCCCTTTTTTCTAAGAAATCCATAGATATTCCCACATAGGAATTTAGCTTCTAGTTGTCTTTCCTAATATGGTTAAGTATTAAAAGAAATTGAGAGAAGGAAAGAAAAAACTTCTTCAGCAAGAAGGTATGATCATCCAAAATCTTGTTTTAGGAAAAGTAAAAATACCATAAACATGTTTTTTCTTAAATAATTGACATGGCTTGCAAGTAGAGTGAAGAGGTGATATACTTCTTTATGCATAAACCTACATTAGGGAACACCATGAACATCAGGACCACTTATTAGAAAATGGATGATGTTTTTCTTTTGCTTTATCCGTTTTGGTAAATAAGGATAGTTTAGGTCATTTATTTTCATCCTAAAACCTTATAATAAGTATCGCTTTTAGAGTTCATGACCCTTTTCATATTTTATTTTAATTTATCTGTTGTAAAAGATAGAGAGTTAATTATGATTGTGATAAAAAAAATTATGATTAATTTTATAAGGGGTGAGAAGGAAGTATTAAGAGCAAGTCCAATGGTGAAAATTTTTGGAGTATTAGGAAATTTTGGAGTGTGTAGAGAGTGATTTGAAAAAATTGTATTAAAAAATATGTAGAATGATTGAAAAAATAGTATAAAAATATGAGAGAGGTTGTTGAAACTTGATATTTCAATACATGATCTATGATCTATCATCTATCGTGATTATGTGAGTACAAGATGTCCTAAGGGTACTATTCCTATACGTTGAGTATCTGTAGATGGTGTTATGAGATGAAATTCCATTCGTAAATTTGGAAAGAAGCAGAACTCTTTCTTCCATCAACTTCGAACACAAAACAATATGGTATTTGTAGCCATTTATTTCTAGCCAATCACAAAATTGAGATTAATATTGATTAACTTTAACGTTTATTTATTGACGTCCAGAGTGATTCAAATCGTACAGGATGTTACAAGAACAGGATACATACAACCCTCTGGAACCGATGTCTTGGGAGCTTCATATTCAAGGACTTCAAATCCTGATGGCGAACAATTTGCTATCGATATTATAAATAAACGGGTAATTAATAGTTACAAATTAATTTGGTTGGTTAAATGGCATATACGAGTAATTGAAAGCTTATTGACACAATTTTGACGGTCAATTTATTTAGTATCCAAAGAATGGAAATTGGTGGTTGACCTATGATGATTCACCGGTGGGGTATTGGCCTAGGGCTTTATTTGATCACTTGAAAAGACCAGCCCAACACGTGACCTGGGGTGGTCAAGTAGTAAATACCAAAGCCGATGAGAAGCCCAGTTCCACATAAATGCCAGCGAGGGCCTAAATAAGGCAAGTTATTTTTATGATTTAAGAGTCGCGATCGGAGATGGCAACCTTGTTCCGGTGCCTCTGGAAAAGCTTTCACTGAGGGTGACCAATGAGCAATGCTACAGCATGAGCACTTTGCTCGCTGAAACCGATCCCCCTCTCACTGTCTTATTCTATGGAGGGCCAGGCCTAAATTGTGAAACATGTCATTAATGGAGAAATTTGGTGTTGGCATATTTTGTAAGTTTGGATAATCAACAATAAGTTCTTCAAAATAAAAAAAATTTGGATAAAAAAACTTATTGACGAGAATACGATTAATAAAATTACTGTTGCGCTCTTTTATTAATAAATTTGATTGCGTTTGAAAAAATTTCAGAGTGGAAATTAGATTCCTTAATATTCAATCAAAAAGAAATATATATGTATATATATATATATAGAATCTTCACCAAACTAGTGGTCGAATCAAAACAAATTTACCCTTGTAAAATGCAATATCCATCTTTGAATCATGCACTCAGGAACATCTGAGAAGAGATAATAATAATAACAGTAATGGTAGAGATCCCAGTAATTTTTATTCTAAAAATATCTTAGTCGTATATGACATTCATTCATTGGGTGTGATGACATCATAACAAGGGACTCATTGAAAATCACGCTCAATAAATGAATGACACATATTGCTGGGATAAAAAATTGCATATTTAAACACAACATGTAAAACTTTTTCTAACAATACTCATTATCGATAGTTTTTAATGTATTTTTTAATTAAATTATTTTAAAAAATAATATAATTAGTAGATATATGTTTGTACCATAATTTTACAGGCCCGATGGGCCGAGCTGGTTCCAAGAAGTTGGGCTGTGTGATAGTTAAAAGGGCTAGACAGTAATAGATAGTGTAAGTAGGCCGAAAGTCAAGAAAATAACGGGCCAGATTTTAGTTGCAATTTATGTGAGTTAAGTAGGAAACGGGCCATTAATTTCAATATTAAATGAGCCCGGTTTTAATAGTTGTTGAGGGAAACAAGACATGGTCTTTGAAGTTACCTAGAATTTAGGAGACATGGTCTTTCTAACAATACTCATTATCGATAGTTTTTAATGTATTTTTTAATTAAATTATTTTAAAAAATAATATAATTAGTAGATATATGTTTGTACCATAATTTTACAGGCCCGATGGGCCGAGCTGGTTCCAAGAAGTTGGGCTGTGTGATAGTTAAAAGGGCTAGACAGTAATGGATAGTGTAAGTAGGCCGAAAGTCAAGAAAATAACGGGCCAGATTTTAGTTGCAATTTATGTGAGTTAAGTAGGAAACGGGCCATTAATTTCAATATTAAATGAGCCCGGTTTTAATAGTTGTTGAGGGAAACAAGACATGGTCTTTGAAGTTACCTAAAATTTAGGAGATAAGACCTATCTTACCTATTTTGTAGGAGATATTGGTTCAGCTGAATTGAGGTGTTATGGAGCATGAGCTAGACATTTTTTTTGTAGATTATGGCACCATTACAACCCGATTGGACCATTATCACAGCAGTTGGAGAAGATGGAGGCATATTGGAGAGAATTTCGGATAGTTTTAGTCATGGCAGAAGGGCCAGTTCGTTCCAAAATTCTTAAGAGATATATATTGGCAAAGAGGAAGAAGAGGAGACACACAACCAAATACACAAAAATTCAGCCCAACAGCATCAATCTTTCTTTCAATCTTTCAAGCATTCTAGTGCTCTAGCTTACATTCAGCTTTGTACACATTTTTTTGTAATTATTTCAATCATCAATGAAATATTACAGTTTAACATTTATGTTTAGTTCAGTATCAAGTGAAGCGTTTTCCAGTGAATCTAGAGTTCCTTGAGAGTCGTAGTGAGATTACGAGTGACCCATTTCTTCTTACAATTGTTTGATAAAAGTTAGATTCTAGTGCATTCACATCCATTTTTCATACTTTGAGATTGACTACAAGTCACTAGCACACCTGTACACTCCGTCTCGTCACCAAGGAGTAGGATTGACCTTTTTGGCAAATTGCACCCAACAATATGTTATGTAATTATATATTTTTTTCTTCACTACTGTAACCTAAACAATATTGTTAAACTTTAAGGGGAACGAATTCGCTAAATCCTAACGGGTTCGTGTATCCGATTTCCATTTTGTAACCTAAACAATTAGTGTTAAACTCTAAGGGGAACATATTCGTTAAACCCTTACGGGCTCGTGTATCGGATTTTCAAGCTGTTATCTAAACCATTAGTATTAAATCTTAAGGGGAACGAATTCGCTACACTCTAATAAGCTCTTGTATGCTCAGCATACTTGATTTTCATATACGATAATAAAATGATTTTTCATATTTTAAAAGACACTTACATAATTTAACAAATTAAAAAAATATCTGAATTACAAAAAAAAAAATTAAAAACTAGACCTAATTATAAATAAGTTTAAATAAATGACTTTATTTTAATAAGTCTCGTAAAGTAGACCTACCTACAATTTTGTCATATTTTAATCTTGTCTTGTACTAAAAACATATTGTCAAGATTCCAAACCAATCCAATACATTTGGTAATCATATCCAGCTGGTATCCAGAATCACCTTCCCAAACATTCTTCACTATCTGAATGGTGCAGAAGCATATATATCCATTTATCCAAATAGCTGTTTTATGTTATTTCTAAGTTCTAACTACCCTTGTTAACAAACATAAAAATAATGTAGCTATTTGACCCAAAACCAAGGATGGTCGAGCTTCCTTAAGCTCAAGCTTGACCCATTTAATAAACATGCTTGACATGGGCCGAGATACAGAGGAGGCTGAGAAGCTTTAAACAGACCTCGTGAATGGCTCACAAACGACCCAGCCCGACTGATTGACAATCGTAACAATCCTATAAAAATCGGTTTTCCTTTATCCTTAACCCTAACGGTTTTGTTTAGAATTGGGTTCATAGATAATAAAGGCCACTATCCCATGTGCAAGGGGGAAACAATACTTGCACATTTAGACTTAACGACCAAGTCAAATACAGACCCTTAAAGAACTGCAACTGCCATATCCCCACTATCCCCAATATCCACTCTCAAAGTAACCAACTTCACAACCCCATCCACTCTTCTCCATCCCACTACTAAACATCGCAACCACACCCATTTTCTGTCTCTCGATTTCTCTACAAGGAATTTTACTCTCCAAAGGCACACACTCTAATGGCCGCTTCCCATTATTCTTACTCCATGAGCACCAAAACAGAAATGGTGGTCTTCTTGGCAACCATTTTCTCTCTTCAATACCTCACTGTGTTTTGCTTTGAGTACCAAGTTGGTGGCGACAATGGCTGGGTTGTCCCTCCTCCTAATGACACCAAAGTCTACAATGACTGGGCATCTGAAAATAGGTTTAAAGTTGGTGACATAGTCCGTAAGTACACAACACAGATATATACGCGTACAAACATATGATTTGAAATTGAACACATAACTTGTTTTTTTATGTTTTGGGGTGAGTACAGTTTTTCGGTACAAGAAGGACTCAGTGATGGAGGTGACAAAAGAGGATTACATGAAGTGCAATTCATCACACCCGAATTACTTCTCCAACATTGGGAACAGTTTGTACAGGTTGGAGCATTCAGGGGCATTTTACTTCATCAGTGGAGTTTCAAGGCACTGTGAGGAGGGGCAGAGGATGATAATTAAGGTCATGTCAGAGGATCAAGACTCTTCTTCTTCTTCTCCTTCTGGTGGCGGTGACACCAATTCTGCTGGTTCTGTTGTTGCAGTTTTATCAAAACTAGTCTTTATTGTTGTGTGTTCTTTTGCTTCTAATTATCTCTTCTAGTTTTGTTTTTCTGTTTTTGATTATGTCATTAGGGTCTTTGTTTGTTGATTAATATATAAACAATCTTTCTTTTAGTGGATTATTGAAATGCTTACCATTGTCAGATTCTTTGATACAATCCCAAACATTCTTAGATTGAATTCAATTTTATTTTATCATATATATATATGTTTGTTATTTTTCAAATAAAGTGTACCATTATTTTACCTATATTACGAGTAAATAGAGAATCTGACATGCATAGTTTGGGGATGAGTACGCGTCCAATAGGTTTACTTAGTTCACACCTCAAAGATAACCTGGATTTTCCTAGTTCGGACCCTAAAGATAATGACTACAGATCCACTATACACATTTTTTTTAAAAAAAGTGTGACTGTCTAAATTTGGAATTTATATGGACAAAAATCCCATGATTCTCCTGTTAAAAAAATGCTTGAGACCCCCAATTTTTTACCTTCATTTTATGTGAAGTGTAAGATGTTAGAGGGACTTCAATGTTCAAGGGACAATTTGGCCATTATATTGTTTGAAAAAGTGTTTAGGTGACATGACAAAGGTACCGTTTGGTAAAGCATTTTGCAAAAAGCATATATTTTGACATGTATGTTGTTACCTTATGCTGATATAAATGCTGACATATATGTTATTTCAAATGCGAGGTGTTTGGTTACTCATGCTGAAAAAAACATTTATGCTATTTAAAATGCTGTGGCTAATTACATACAGGGGCAGTAGCACAAATTAAAAATTGTTTTTCAAATATATATAATAAATTATTAAATAAATAAATTACTAAATATAATTGAATATATTATTTTAAAATAAAAATATTATTAAATATAAATAAATAATTAAATCTATCAAAAATATAAATAATTAAATATATTAGTAAAAATGTTAATATATTATTAAATATAAATAAATAACAATTTATAAATAAATATAAATGAATATATTATTTACTAAAAATAAATAATAGATTATTAAATATAAATAATTTATTAAATAATTTAATATATTAGTAAAATTGTTAATATATTATTGAATAAAAATAAATAAAAAATTATTATTAAATATAATTGAATATATTATTAAATAAAAATAAATAATAGATTAGTAAATATAAATAAATAAATTATTAAATATAATTGAATATATTATTTAAAAATAAATATATTATTCAATATAGATAATTAAATATATTAGTAAAAATGTTAATATATTATTAAATATAAATGAATATTTTATTAAATAAAAGTAAATAATAGATTAGTAAATATAAAAAAATATAAAAAATTAAATATATTATTTAAAAATAAAGATATTATTAAATATAAATAATTAAAAATATTAGTAAAAATGTTAATATATTATTAAATAAAAGTAAATAATAGATTAGTAAATATAAATAAGTAAATTATTGAATATATTATTTAAAAATAAATATATTATTAAATATAAATAATTAAAAATATTAATTAAAAATATTAGTATTTATGAAAGATTTCCTTTTACATTACCATGCCACATAGATTAGTACATCTTATTTTATGGATTGGTTCCCAAGATAGACCCCTACATGCATCCTGCCTAAAACCACAGGTTTCCTGCTTCTCTCTCTTCTTGTCTAAGAAGTATGGTTGACAAGGGTTAGGCAGACGAGTTACTGCTACTGAGAACTATGTTATAGTCTACGTGTTTTTTATCTCATATTTTTGAAGATTCATAGAAGAATCTGAAGGAAAGTCGATTTCAACTTCATTATTAAGGTATTTTATGCGGCAATGATCTTTTTCATTATTCATTGAAGATTACAATATCGATTTTGTTGTAGATTTGCTTTTGATGTTCGTGTATTTCGAATTTCTTGTTGTGTAAATCACAACTCAGTTTGTTGATGTGTGATTATATCTCGTTATGGAGTGGTTATTATGTTGGGGTTTTCATGATTAATAAACTTATTGCGGGATTTTGTAGTTGCAATTTAGTTGTTTTTACTTAGATTTTTATCATTTTTGTTGTTTTGATAGTGGCATCTGGATTAGGTTTTTTATAGTGCACTATTACATTATAGTTACATTCTTACTAATGAAGGTTGTACATTATTACATTGAGGCATAATTAGGATGATAATGCAGTAGGAAAATGCATGTAATTGAACAAAGTAACTGAACATGGATGCATAGCATTTTATTCAGTGTTTTTGTATTTTTAAATATTTAATGGTTATATTTGGTTATTTGGGAATGCATTTCACAATGTAATACAAAATTTCACCGGAAGTGGGATAATGCTCAATCTTCATAGAACTAGTTGAGAGTGTATATGATGTCATTGAGCCCATTGGATCAAATATTTTGATGCTGGGGATGTTGTTTGATTCTATTGATGACATGTTCAATTTTTATTGAGAATATGAAATTGCAAATGGATTCTCCGTGAAAAAGAGATCTATAACAAAGGATGTTAATGAGATTAATAAATATTTGTCTTCTAGCTGTAGGATGTCTGATAAATTTCATAATCATTCAAAAATTTTGGTAAACCAACGTGCCCATTCCAAGAACAATTGTAAGGCTAGATTGGTTTTCTGGCTCTTTCTTCTTCTTGCATGTGTCAGATTTATTGTTGATTTGGTGCACAAAATGGTAAATTTCTTCATGGGTTTTGTTTGATTGTTCTTCAGGTTCTCTTGTCTGTCGGTCCATATTCGGTAATCAAATTGCTAAAGGAACAACATCACTTACGGGCAACACTGCAATTGTGTCCTCAGTCTCTACTTTTAGCTTCTCCAACTCGCACTTTAAGTGATGAGCAGTTTCTTCTTATAATACATTCACTTTATGCAGATTCACTGTGAGGTCCTCTATTTGCTTATTTTTATATGCAAATTCAGATCTCCTATCCATCAGATCTCCTTGGAATTTTTCCTTCTCTTTCGTCTCTACTGCAATCTCAATTTCTAATTGTTCAACTTCTTTCTCAACTGCTTCATTCTCCTTCTCTACTGATTCAATTATGATCAATGCATCAACTTGTGAACTAGCTGCCCCGTCTAGTTGTTCATGAACCATAGCAGTTTCGGGCGCGTCTAATTTATTTTCATGGAAATCGATGATATCCTTTATTGGAGAGATAACTTCATCAAATTCAATATCCAAACCGCGACGAGGAGTTGCAGACTTTGAATTGTGTGTGCCATTAATTCTTTCGTCAAAACTAATGGTTGGGACTGTTTCCTTGTAGTATGCCACTGAAAAAAATGTCAATGTGATAGACTAGATACAATCCAATGTCCTCAAAGTTAAACTCATCTAATTTGCAATTTATTATGCACTGTCTTGGCGATTTAATAGTCAATGCAAAATATATGAGATTACATTGTCAAATTACGTCATGCTTTTTTTTTTTATAAAAGAGGACGGTACCTCTGAAGTTTATTAACTGTCTCACTTATGGCGGAGGAATACCGTGGTTACATGAAACAAAATAAAACCAAAGAAAATTCACATATTAAAGTCTAGTTTATTCAAATTACGTCATGCTAACATTACTAATGCATTGTTTATTGCATTGTGATGGCAGTAATGATTACATTAGGATACGAACTTCATTGCAATGGATTATAAGCACCACTATTCATTGATATGATTTAACATTCTCATTGAATAGATAATATCCTACCATTGTGAGTGTAATGATAATACCTTCAACTTGTCCAATGTAATTTTTGCCAAATTTACTATGTCACAATGTTAGAGTATTGCCATATATGATAATTCCATTACAAATGCCTTACCAGTAGTTTTTAAATGCAATGTAAAATACTCAATGTGGCTTGCCAAATCATAAAACATGTCATACAGATACACATTATATAGTGGTAAATATTATTACCTTTATTCCTGTCAAGGTGTCCATGTATTTGGCCTTGAAGTTACTAGGTCACCCACTAAAGTCCCACTTTAAGAATTTAGGAAACGATCCATCATTTACCAGGGGATAAGACATTGGTCTGCTCGCAAAACCAATACTACAAAACGGATAATTAATTTTGTTAGTTCAAGTTATAAATGTCACGATATTAATATGTGTGATTCATGAATATGCTTACCGATAACACAGTCACATGTCCAATCACGTTTCTCGATTCTTTTTTATCGATTCCATAAGGTGATCAAATATGGCTTTCAAGCCATTGTATTCTTTTACTTCATGAAGGTCATAAACGTAGTTTACGAAGGCCCATAAAATTTGATCAGCTATCGTGCAAAAAAATAGATTCAGACAAGTATACAACATCAACAAACGTGCCAAATCTCATGCATTGTCATTATTTTTACCCAAAATTGCTTTCTGGATGACTGCTTTTATGATCTTTGCTTTCATGTGAGTTATATCGCTAGCAAATATTCTTTTGATAAAATTATTTGTAGCTGGCTTTGAATTTCCTCCAATTTTCATATGAATATCACCGAACTCTACACCAAATATCAATGCAATATCAGTTTCATCATGCAACAGCTTTTTTTAACCAATAGCAAAGAAACTATTGCTTTGATCGTAGCTGCGGATAATCTCACATATAAAATTCTCATTCTTTTTTGTCTTAAAGTTCTTTTTATCCACATGCATTAAGTTTGATCACAAATAGTAGAATGCATGGTGTCTTCCTAGAGGACTTTTTTTTTGCTACTTATTGAGTTTGAGACTGCCTAGTATGGTTTACATAGATTCAAGATTGTATTTGAACTGCATTTTCTTCCGAGGCTTACGTGCCTTCTTTGAAGTAGATACTTTTCGTCTTCTTGATATCTTTGAGCTACATATGGAGTCAGATGAACTCCCCTTCGTCATCTAATAAAAAGTAATGCACTAAGATATTCAGTTTTTAATCCAAAGTACTGCTATTTACATTGTTATTTGTTTTCCATTTCAACATGTAATTTAACTGGTATTTGAAGGCATCATTATAATTTTTAAAATGCTAAATTGCCATGAATAATAATTACCATGTCAAATATATAGCAATGCATCATCCCACATTGAAGCACATTGTAATAGTGTTAAGGATCAATCTGCAAAAAATACTCATATTAATCAATTTATCTTTCACAAATGATCATTTAATACAGTACTGTAATATAATAGCATAATAGTACAATGTAATTATAATTTCCATTTCATAGTGTAACCCAAAGACAATCTAATATGCAATGGATCACATTTCAGTCCACAGTGTTAAATACATGTCAAGGAATTCTTTATTCCAACATGATGGTAGTGCGAGAATTTGAGCCCTAATGCATTTCATGCCACAATGTAATTATCATGCTAGACATATAGTAATGCATCTTCCCCTAATGAAGTAGATTGTAATAGGATCAAGGGCAAACAGTGTACTCAAGTTATCCACCACAAACAATTTAATCCAGCAGTGTAATGCAAAATCATAATCAGACAATGTTTATATAATATACAATACATTCGGGTTAATATCACTTTTGGTAATTGAAAAATTGGCCATGTACAATTTGGTCACGGAGAGTCAAAAAATTTCATTTTGGTAACCTAAATTTTGAAAATGTGTCAACAGAGTAACTCAGGAAGATTTTGGCATTTTGAGCAGCTGCCTTTGCATACGTGGTAGAGCAACCGTTAGCCACTAACTGCCACGTTGAAAAATCATTTCTGACATGTCATTAGAAATAATTTTAAAACAACCATAAAGATATGTCCAAATGGGAGGGTGACACTTGTCAAAGGTGGCAAAATAGTCGTTACATGCATGATACAAAGTTTGATACAAAGTTTCATGCATTCCAAATACATCATTGAAAGATGTAATAGTGTTCCAAAATTATAAAAAACAGTTTACATACATACGTGCATTTTGAACCTAAGCTATAAAGCCACAGTTTCCAATTGTTTCACCAACCAAAATACTACTCCCACTGCGTAGAAAAAGGTCCTACCATATGATTAACATAAGCATAATTTAAAATAGACAAAATAACTTGCATTTGACTGGAGCTTGGATCCTAAGCTTGGTTCTTATTTTTGCTTGCTGATTCCTGGGTTGCTATCAACATCTGGGTGCATTTGGAACTCGATGATGTACCTTCGATTGTTGAAGATGTTACTGACACCATCCTACTATAATAAGGACGAAGCCAGGTTGCCTCCATTTGAACTCGACGTGCATCTGCAATGGAACTCACACTAGGCATCCCAGCTGTTAGAACTGCTCTCTTTACAGTCAACTTTTGGACAGGAACCCTACCACTATCAGCACTTTCACCTAGTTTTTTACCACCACCAGCAACCCTACTAGCACTAGCTCCCTCAGTTGGCCCTCTACCATGACCACCTCCTCTACCTGTAGCAGAACCATGGCCACTTCCAACACCCTTACCTGCAGAAGAACCACGAACACCTCCAATACCTTCACCTGCAGAAGAACCACGGCCTCCTCCACCTCCCATACCTACAGCAGAACAACTTCCACCTTCAACACCCCTATCAGCTACATTTCTCTCTAAAGTATTTCCAGTTTCATTTTGCTGTCAATTAGATTACATATAGTACATTAATTCATTTTATGCAAAAGTGGTCTTAATTAGCATATTCATCAAACATTTATTCATACCTGTGACATTGCTGGTCTCTTGCAACCCCTTTTGTTATGACCTTCTGCTCCACAGTTGGTGCACTTGATCTTGGGGTACCTCCGTCTCAATCTCGAGGTGGTCTTTGGTTCATCATGTTCCCTTCTCCGTTTTATTTTTGGTCGCCCAGTAGCTACAACCTAAACTGGTGAAGGGATGATCTTGTCACAGCTAGTAGATAACCATAGATTTTCACTGTTGGTTGGTCAGACATTGTGCTCGTAAACCCGCAGGTATGTTTCTCTAGTGTAAGCTTCATCAACAAAGTCAGCAGGACTTTTGTGGAGCCACCCTATTGCAGCCACAACATAAGTGCATGGTATCCCAGATAGGTCCCATTCCCTGCAGTTGCAACTACGATCATTTACATTGATAATGTACTGCTCGGGCCTTTTGCTCACCTGCCAATATCCAGAAGACTAGTTTCAGAATCACATATATGAATCAATTACATTGTACATGAATTATGAAAGAATAATAAATAACCTGAAAAATAGAATGGCCACTGTCACCACTCCATTTGGCAGTCCAAAGCCTACTCTTTTCATATGTCTTGTCCCACCTGTCACGAACTTCTTTAACTAATCTTCCTTGTTTCTTTGCTCTTTAGTCCTGTTCCTAACGTGTCTGTCCATGGCCTCTGCCCTCAACCACACTAGCATTGTTATTATAGGCTTGTCTCTCACACTCAGAATCTTGGCATTGAAGCTCTCAGACATGTTGTTTACTATGCTATCATTCTTACTAAATGTACAAAAAGCTGCCCTTGTCCATAGAACTGGTGGGATTTCATCTAAGTACTTCCATGCTGCCTCTTCAATGTCCTTCACTTTCTACATTTGTGGCATGAACTCTTGCATAGTGGTGGCCTTTGCACAGTTATACACAAACCTTCTAAATTGAGCACCTGGCCATTTTTTGTTGAAGTTTGCATAGATTTGCCTCACGCAGAAACGATGCTCAATCCCTTGCTGCCATTCAATGGACAACTGCTCCATGGCTTGTATTAAACCCTTCTGTCTGTCAGATATGAAGCACCAACTCTTAACATCAAAACCACCAATATCCAGTAACAACTTCCTTAGGAACCATCCCCATGAATCCCCATTTTCCCTCTCAACCACTGCCCATGCTATAGGAAATATCCCACCCTTACCATCTTGAGAAACAGCAGTTAAGAGCTAGCCACCATATGTAGTTTTTAGAAAACATCCATCTAAACCAATTAATGGTCTACAACTTGTAAGAAAACCACTACACAGAGGTGCTAAGAAAATGTACACCCTCTTGAATACAGCAGGATCATCGGGCCTATCTCTATCCATAAGAAGGTTACAAGTGCTCCCAGGGTTAGTCCTCAAACATCCAAAGAAAACTACAAAAAATAGCATTGTAGTCGAAAATACAAAGTGAATATCCTTAGAAAGCCGACAAAGGCTAGATCTAGACATTGCTACCATTTCATGGGTAGTACACAATAAGATGGGAGCTAACAGCTGCATAAGTCTCATAAGACCAGCCCAAAATCAGATCTGAGAAAATGGAGGCCAACTTTGCAATTTTCACCACCAATACAGATAATCTACAGAGATCCATGAGAAGTTTGTCTCCACTTTATTAAAAACAGTAAAAGGAAAGGAGAAACAAACACACACACCACAAAAGAAGAAGCATGGAAGAGGAAAATAGAGATGGAGAGGATGAAACATAAAAGGAAAAAGTGGAAGGGAGAGATAATGAAACATGTGGAAGAAAGAAGAGGGGGAGGGGGAGGGGATCAACGCCTCCTCCCCTCCCAAATGCCAGATCTGGAAAAATGAAACCAGAGAGAGAGAAGTGATCCTTATTGTTAAGTGATGGATACTATGTTTTTTAGTTTGGGTTATATGGGCTTATACATGAGTTTTGTGTATTGGGCTGGTTGGTATTTTGTATACCAAAAAGAGGGGATATATATAACCCTTATTCCTTGTAACCCTAGAATTTAATTGAGAGAAAATAAGAACACTACAGCCGCCGTTGACGTAGGCATCATTGGCCGAATCACGTTAAAATCATGTGTCTCTTGCTTGATTTCTTTCTTGCCTGATTGATTGATTGATTGATTGTGTTTAATTCATCCTTACAATTGGTATCGGAGGCGGATCGATAGCGAGAGAGATCAAGAGTTGGGTGGTGTTTGAATCAAAGTTGTGGCCAAACAATTGAGACAGGATTGTTTGGCTATTCGAGTGAGTGGAGTTGACTGGTGGCGCGGCTTGAGTTTAAAAATACTGATCTTTGTGTTCTTTAATTTGGGTAATAAATTGAAGAACAACAAATTGCCTTTTTTTACTATGTGACGTTGAAGACCTAAAAGCTTGTGTAATTGGACCAAGTTAATTGAGATCTAATTTGAGTGGGAGCTATGGCTACCGATGAAGCAAAAGTTGCTGGATTTGAGAAATTTGATGGTACTGACTTCGCATATTGACGTATGCAAATTGAGGATTTCTTGTATGGGAAGAAGTTACACTTGCCTCTTCTTGGTAAGCAACCAGAAAAGATACTCGATGATGAGTGAAAGCTTTTAGACTAACAAGTGTTAGGAGTTATTCGATTGACTCTAACACGAAGTGTTGCTCACAATGTTGCTAAGGCGGCAACTACAAGGGAGCTCATGGATACATTGTCAGAGATGTATGAGACGCCAACTGCGAATCACAAGGTTCACTTGATGAAAAACTGTTCAATTTGAAGATGCAAGAAGATACTTCTGTCGCAAAGCACTTGAATGAGTTCAATGATATTGTAAATCAATTGGAGTCGGTTGAAATTGATTTTGAAGATGAAGTGCGGGCATTAATTGTCTTAGCATCTTTGCCAAATAGTTGGGAGACTATGAGAACAGCTGTGAGCAATTCTACTGGCAAACAGAAATTTACCTACGGTGCTGTGAGAGATCAAATTTTGAGTGAAGAATCTGGAAGAAAGGATGCTGAAGAATCCTCAAATTCTGGTTCAGCCTTGAATGTTAATGACACAGGCAGACAGTCAGATAGAAGTAGACAATCAGATAGGAATTCTGGTCACAGTAAATCTAGGTCAGGGAGAGGAAGAAGTAAGTCTCGTTCTGGCAAGAAGGATGGTTGTTGGCATTGGGGCAAGCAAGGTCATATTAAGAAAAAATTGTTGGTCTTTAAATAAGGAAGACAACAAAAAGGATGATGTTAATGCAGTTATCGATGATCTGATAATGGTGGGGAATATGTTATTTGGTATATTCAAGAAGTGAAAAGCTCTTGTTGAGACTGAAACTAGTTTGAAATTGAAGTGTCTGAGATCTGATAATGGTGGGGAATATGTTGATAGTGGTTTTAAGGAGTATTGTGTTATACATGGGATTAGGATGGAGAGAACTATCCCAGGAACACCACAGCAGAATGGTGTTGCAGAACGTATGAACAAAACTATCAATGAACGTGCTAGAAGTATGAGAATTCATTTGGGTGCCTAAGATGTTTTGGGCTGATGCAGTTAACACCACAGATTATCTCATTAATCGAAGTCTGTCAGTTCCACTTGAGAATAAGCTGCCTGAAGAAGTTTGGAGTGGTACAGAGGTAAAACTTTCACACCTTGGAGTGTTTGGTTGTGTTTCTTATGTACATGTTGATTTTGATGATCGTAGCAAGCTTGATGCAAAATCAAGAAAGTGTTTCTTCATTGGTTATGGAGATGAACAGTTTGGCTATAGGTTTTGGGATGATCAAAACCGAAAGATTATCAGAAGTCGAAATGTGATTTTTCATGAGAGTGTGATGTACAAAGACAAGCCTGATGATAATGGGAAAGAAGTAAAAAAACTAAAATGATTCATATCGGTATTCCTGAGTCTACATCGATTGAGCAAAAAGTAGGCATTCCTCTCATTCCACGGGATGGTGATGATGAACTAACCACTCCTCTAGTTGGTCTACGGAGGTCTACTAGAACAGTAAGAACTCCTGAACGTTATTCTTCTTCTTTGCATTATATCTTGTTGACTGATAATGGTGAGCCAAAAAGCTTTGCAGAAGCTAAATAGGATGTGAATGTGAAAAAGTGGGAGCTGGCCATTGATAGATGTTGAAAACATCTACTTTAAATGCAAATTATCATTAGCATTTCTCACAAAGTTGGGGTTTTTGAAGTGATTTTGTACAAATAAATGTTAATCACCATGGATGAATCACTTTGTGTTTATTTTCATATTTATAGGCCCAATCATGAGTCCAACCCAAGTGAAGATCATGAAAGGTTTTTGTTGACATCATTGCTTACAACTTCTTCATTGCCATTCAACAATGGTTGGCATTTAATAATGGTTGGCATTCAACAATGGTTGGCATTCAAGCTTGCCATTGTTGAATATTTGTCCTTGCCATTGCCTATATAAAGGCATGATCTATTCTTTGTTAAGGACACCAAACACCAAACAAGAAGAAGAAGAAGAGGAACAAGGAGAAAAGAGAGGAAGTTTTTGCATCAAGTATAATAAGGGGGTTTTTCTAGTTGTTTTATTACTTATGTTTGTGAATTTTATTTATTTCTATTTGTTGTGTAAACTTAATATGAGGAACTAATCCTCTTACTAAGGTGATGATGGATTCACTCTATTGTGTTTAATAAATTTGGTTGAATTAATTGTGATTTATTCATGTTATGTCAAGTATTAAATTGCTATGTTTATTAATAATTAAATCTTGATACTTAGCTACCATCTAGGTTTGATTAATGTGATGCAAATTGTAGTAGATGTCATGCTCAATTTGAGAATAGCTTCTTGCAATTTATTACCAAAGTTACCTAGTCATAGATGCCATGTGCTAGGAATTTTGTGATTATTTCATAAGTTACATTGATCCTAATGCATTCTTGTTTGTCAAATTAGTCTAGATGCCATGAATAATTGTAAATTAAGGATAGATGTGGTAAGTTAGATGTCAATGACTACTACATGAATTAGAAAACTTGATCTTTGACATGCTTGGATGAATTCATAATTGATAACCATATGATTTAAATACAATAGAGTGGTGAAATCAAAACCTTAGTATTTATTATTTGTGTTGATTTCTCAATTTTAGTTTTGGTGTTTATTAATATTACTATAAAAGAGAAAGAAAAGAAAAACTTGTTTTTCTAAGAATTAGAGTTAGTTAATCTTCAGTCCCTGTGGGTACGACACTCGTCTTTGTCACATTTATACTACTTGGATTCGTGCGCTTGCGAGTATAAATAGAGTTTTAGAATTACTATTTTTTTAGTAGTTTTAAAACGATAACAGCCATGAAAGAAGAAATGAATTCTTTGATGAAGAATCAGACGTGGGAGTTAGTGAAACTACCAGCAGAAAATAAGGCTTTGCACAACAAATGGGTGTATCGGGTCAAGACAGAACATGATGGCAGTAAATGGTACAAGGCTAGACTGGTTGTGAAAGGTTTTGAACAAAGGTATGACATCGATTATTCTGAAATTTTCTCTCATGTAATAAAGATGCCTACAATCAGGATGGTACTAGAAATGGTGGCTAGTGAGAATTTACATCTGGAGCAGTTAGATGTAAAGACAGCTTTTCTTCATGGTGAATTGAAGAAAGTGATTTATATGCATCAGCCAAAAGGTTTCTTAGTATAAGGAAAAGAAAAACTTGTGTGTAAACTGAAGAAGAGCTTGTATGGTTTGAAGCAGGCTCCAACACAGTGGAATCTGAAGTTTGATAACTTCATGATCAGTTCAAGTTACACCGGAAGTGAGCAAGATCGTTGCTGTTATTTTAAACGGTTTGAAATCTCATATATTATTTTGCTATTATATGTCGATGACATGTTGATTGCAGGATCAAGCATCAATGAGATTAATAATCTGAAACAACAGCTATCAAGCCAATTTGAAATGAAGGATTTAGGGAATGCTAAGAAAATTCTTGGAAGGAGAATTACAAGAGACAGAACCAAAGGTACTTTAAAACTTTCTCAATCTGAGTATGTGACAAAAGTTTTGAGCAGGTTTAATATGGACAAAGCAAAGCCAGTTGCTACACCTTTGGGGAGTCATCTAAAATTGTGTAAGGTTCAATCACCTAGAAGTGATGAAGAGTGGGAGCAAATGAGTAAAGTTCCTTATACTTCTGCTATTGGTTCCCTTATGTATGCTATGATTTGCACTCGGCCAGATATTGCTCAAGTAGTGGGAGTAGTTAGCAGGTATATGAGTAATCCAGGAAGAAAGCATTGGGAGGCTGTGAAGTGGATTATAAGATACTTATGTGGAACTGTAGATTATGGGTTGACTTTTACTTCAGGTGAATCGAAGTTGGAAGGGTTTGTAGATGCTGATTTGGTTGGTGACTTTGACAGTTGTAAAAGCACTACAGGCTATTTTTTTTACCTTGGGAGGTACTGCTGTTTCTTGGAGTTCCAAGTTACAGAAGGTTATCGCTTTATCTTCTACTGAAGCAGAGTATGTTGTTATAACAGAAGCTGCGAAAGAGATGGAGTGGTTGCAAGAACTGATGGAAGAGTTGGGAAAAGGAAGGGGTAAGGGTGTTCTCTACAGTGACAGTCAGAGTGGTATATTCCTTGCCAAGAATCTTGCCTTCCATTCTAATACCAAACACATTTGGAGAAGGTATCATTATATCCGCCAAGTTCTCAAGGAAGGTTTGTTGAAGCTTGAGAAGGTTAGTGGGAATGAAAATCCAGCGGATGCTTCGACGAAGAGTGTGACTATTGGTAAGCTGGAGCTATGCAAGGCTTCAGTTGGTCTTCTTGCTTGAAGACGGAGATTAAGGCTGCTGTGTGTTGGTGTCAGTAATGGTGTTACTGATGTAATTGTTCTTATAGTTTTTTGATTGTATCCAAGTGGGAGATTGTTAAGTGATGGATACTATGTTTTTTAGTTTGGGTTATATGGGCTTATACATGAGTTTTGTGTATTGAGCTGGTTGGTATTTTTTTATACAAAAAAGAGGGGATATATATATAACCCTTATTCCTTGTAACCCTAGAATTTAATTGAGAGAAAATAATAAGAACACTGGAGCCGCCGTGGACGTATGCATCATTGGCTGAACCACGTTAAAATCCTGTGTCTCTTACTTGATTTCTTTCTTGCCTGATTGATTGATTGTGCTTAATTCGTCCTTACACTTATTTGATGCCTAAAGACATGTAAATGGAATCGTTCATATCACCTGTAGTTATGATGGTGGATGATTATTTAATGATTTTTTGATCGAGCTCCAATGACAATCAAAGTGATTCAATAAAAATATTAACAAATTGGGATAACAATAGCTCAATTATCTTCCAAACAAAACATATAAATAGCTCCATTTTGTTCAGGGAGACTAAGTGATTTTGAAGATACGAGCAGTTATCATTTTTTTAACTCCATAATACCCATTTTGCCTTAGTGGTTTTAAAGAGAACAATATAATGGAAATTCAATGTCAACAAGGTCCATCATTTTCGATCCATTGAATAGGAAGATTTAGCACGTGGAGAAAAACCCCACTTTTTGTAACCAAAACTCTTAAAGTTTTTGCAATATTATCCTTTTTAAAAAATCGAATCGATCCACACATCGAGACCACAATGAACCACTCCTTATTCGATTGAGTTCCAACCAATCAACAATCGTCCACTTCTAACTTGATTGAGGTCCAAAACATATTAACATTCATATATTGAAAATGGGAAAAAAAATACATCAACTTCTTTTACAAAACATCAAACAATAATGACCAAACTACGCTAACCCAACAACAGTCAGAATAATTCAATCCTTTATTGACTGCACAAAAATTCAATCCTTGCCAATTAACAAATCTAATTATGACAAGAGATTTTATTATATGTATATGGAATAAAACAAAGCATACTAACGTTCATGTACTGAAAATAGAGAGGAAAAAAAGCAAAAATGCATATACTTTTTTTTAAAGGATTAGCCTAGAATTTATTGAACGAAGAAGAGAAAAAAGCCTCTCTTCGATGGCTAACAAAACACGAGGGGGGCAACACCTAACCTCGACAACAAGAAAACAACAAGAAACAACGATAGAGAAACCAGAAAGCTAAGGCATAACACATAAAAGCAACAACAGGAAACAACCTATTCCATTATTCTAAATGCTGGAACCCCCCCAACTGTCCATCCGAAGTTGACCTTTAACCTTGGAAGGAAGATTGCTAAAGTTGTCATACATTTCAGACACTTTGCTACTTGAAGCTTTAGAGGCCAAGGCATCAGCCGCACCATTGAGTTCCCTGTAAACATGCTTGAAATAGATTTCCACAGAAGCACAAATTTTGGCTATATTTCTATGCAAATAAATCAAATTCTAAGGACAACAAGTTTTTTCAGACAGAATGTTGATTACAATTAATGAATCCGATTCAACAAGGAGCTTAAAAATACCTAAAGAAACTGCAAGATTTATGCCATTATATATAGCCATCATCTCAGCAAAAGTGATAGAATTAAATCCATAGTAATGTGAAAAGCCAGCCACAAATCTACCACCACTACTTCTAATCACACCTCCTCCCCCTGAATCACCAGGATTTCTCAAGGCACTGCCGTCACAATTAATAATAGAGAAATCTTGAGGAGGGGGTTCCAATATAGAATAGAGACCATACCTTTGCTTTTTGATCGCATAGAAATGTCAAAAAAGTTGACTAACATTCGAGTCATTAAGGTCTAGGTCCAAATTCTTACCTTTGCTCTGAAACATCACCCTTATTTGATCAATTGTGGCCTCAATGATTTGCTCTCCAGATAGAAAAGTGTGATCAAACCTACATTTGTTTCTAGCATACCACAAATTCCAACAAATAAAAGAAGGTATCATACAAGCCAAAGCCCCAATAACATTTTTCTTTTTTTTTAGATGCCACCAGGTTGTTAATCTTAGTAATAGAACACTGCTACTATTGTTTATACCAAAAAAATTACCAAAAAATTCCCACACTTGATTGGCAGTCGATCCTTCCAACATAACATGTTTCACCGATTCAATAGTAGGGGAGTTAAGACAACAGTTACACTTAGAAACAAGATTAACTCCCTTTTTCTTGATATTCTCATCCACAGACAACTTATTATTTAACACTTTCCACATGAATATTGAAATCTTGCTTGGAATAAGATCATGCCAAATAAAATCATAATGAGGATTAAAGTTATACTTTTGCCTAGTTATCTGCCAAGGCAGATTTAATAGTGAAGTTTCCATTTTGGTTAGGCATCCAAACCATTTTATCAAGACAGTTAGTGAGGGAGGTGATTTCAGACAAAATTCTATCAACTAAGTACTCTGGAGGTGATGTCTAAGCTTATCTTCATCCCAGTTATGATTTAGAACGAAACTTATGACTTTAGACGGCCAATTATGATTAATCTGAATTAAACATGCAAGGGGGCCATCTTTTAACCACCTATCCCACCACATGTGAACTTGACCTTGACCAACAATGAAATTTGTGTTAATTTCCATTACCTGTCTAACACTACACATTCTCTTCCAAGTAATAGAACCTGAAATGGCTGCCTGTGTTGGATGACAATTCTTGCTATACTTTGATGCATAAAAGAGGCCCATAAGGATTTGTTTTGTCTAAATTTCCACCACAACTTACAACTTTGAGCCACAACCATTTCTGAAATATCTCTAATGCCTAAACCACCCTCTAACTTAGGCCTAGCTATCTTCCTCCAAGCCACCCAATGAAGACGATTTCCATACTCAGATTTCCCCCAAAAGAAGTTAGCACATATTGAATTAATTTCTTGTAAAATCTTTTTTTGGGGGGAAAGAACTGAAAACATATAAATGGAAAAAGAGGACAACAAATGTTTTAGGAGAATTAATCTTCCTACAGCAGATAACAAGGAGGAACTCCAATTAGAAACTTGGGCCTTAAATTTGTAAACTAAATTGTCAAAAATACTAATCCTCTTCCTGTCAATTGACAATGGGCACCCCAGATAATAGATAGGCAATTTTTTTTGAGTATAACCAGTGAGATCAATCAGCCTAGATGACCTATAATGAGCCATATTTTTGGGAAAAATTATGCAACTTTTTTCCCTATTTACTAGTTGTCCAGAGCATTTTTCATACTTAGTGAGAGCTTTCAACATACCTTCCATAGCTTTCTTTGACCCATTGGAGAATATGAGAATATCATCAGCATAAGCCAAATGAGAAATGATGTTTATTCTCCTTCCAGTTTGAAAAGCAAAAGCTGGATTTTGAAGTTGAAGGTTGTTGAGAGTCCTTGATAAGGACTCAACCATAATGATGAATAAGGCTGGGGACAAAGGATCGCCTTGCCTTAAGCCCCTACTAGATTTAAAATAGACCATAGATTTACCATTAAAGAGAATGGAGAACCAATTATTTGAGATAATATTCCACACCAAGTCTATCCAACCCTCACTAAAACCAAATTTCCTCAACATTTGAGTTAGAAACAATCAAGAAACTCTATCATAAGCTTTGGCCATGTCTAATTTGATGAGGATATTATTACCTCTAACTTTCTTATTAATATGAGACATCATCTCTTGGGCCGGAAGAACATTGTCAGAAATGTCTCTTCCTTTAACAAAAGCACTTTGATTAAAGGAAATAATATTGGGAAGAATTCTACCAAGTCTAATAGCCATGATCTTGGAAAAAAGTTTGTTTGCAAAGCTGCATAGGCTTATTGACCTCAGGTCAATGAATTTTGTAGAATTAGAAACTTTGGGAATTAAAGCAATAAGAGCACTAGTACAAGACTTAGGGAGGTTTTGATCATTCCAGAAAGCTTGACAAGCTTTTACCATGTCAGATTCTATGATGTTCCAACAAGATTGAAAGAAATGACCATTAAATTCATCTGGACCTGAACAACTATTAGAATCAATGGAAAAAATAGCATTCTTTACTTCATTTTTATCAGGGAGCCTATCTAGCATAACATTTTCAGTTTGGGTTATGAGCTTAGGAATATTGGAGATAAACTCTTCTGAAAAACCTTTGTCAACAACCTCATTGTGAGACAATTGATCTTGAAAGAAGGTTACTATGTTTTGACCTAACTCATCTCTAGAAACCCATTGACCTTGCTCATTTTTTAATTTATCAATGAAAAGTTTTTGTCTTTTGGCCTTAACAGAAGCATGAAAGAATTTAGTATTAGCATCCCCTTCTTTACACCACTTAACTCTAGCTTTTTGCATCCAATAATTTTCTTCTTGAAGAAGAACTCTAGATAGATTTGATGACTTTTCTTGGTGCTTCATTCTAATGGCTTCTGTGGGGTTGGAATCCAAAAGAGATTGACAATAAGCTAGGTCTTTTTCAGCATCCATCACTTTTTGGAAAATATTTCCAAAATTAGTTTTATTCCAAATTTTAAGATCATTGTTCAGCCTTTGAAGTTTACTACACAGTCTATGAATAGGGTTGGCTTGGATATGAAGATCCCAACTAGACTTAACTACCTTAGCAAAGTCTTTGTGAGATGCCCAAACATTTAGGAATTTGAAAGGTTTGGGACCATTATATTGATGGTCCACAATTTTAACTAATATAGGAGAATGATTAGAATTTGTCCTAGGTAAATGAGAAACGAAAGTGGAAGCAAATTTATTTTGCCATTCACTATTAGCACAAACTCTATCAAGTCTAGCCCAACATCTCCTATTGCTCGAAGTAAAACTAGAACCCGAAAAACCTAAGTCGAAGAGATTAGCATTTTGAAGAGAATGAAGAAAATCATTTGAAGCCCCTTTGTTAATGTCAGATAAACCCCTCTTTTCCATACTAGACAGCACAACATTAAAGTCCCCTCCTACACACCAAGGTCTCCTATATCTGGAAATACTATGGAGCTCGCTCCAAAGGGGAATTCTAGCCAATCTACTACATTTGGCATAAACGGCTGAAATTAAAATTAAACCCCAGTTCGACTCTGATTCTTGAGTAAGAATTTGCTCATGATTAGAAAAATTTTTAAGAGGGATATGCTCCCTCCAACACATCCAAATTTTTCCATTACAGTTGCTAGCATAGTGCTTCATTTTCAGCATTTTAGCAACCTTCTTCAGTCTCTCTTTAGGAACCATAGGTTCTAGAATAGAGACAATTTGAATTTTGTTTATAAAACAAAGAGATTTGAGCCTCCTTAAAGAAGGGGAATTTCCGACTCCCCTAATATTCCAAACTAGGCAATTAAACATCATTTGAAGTGTTTGGCTTGTGCTGTTTCCAGCACCCCTTTTTTCAGCAGATTTTTTCTTTTTGGACAACTTCTTATCCTTCTTTGATCCCTGAATTTGGGGGCTATTAACAGGCCCTTTACCTTCAAAGATAACAACTGAAAGATCTATTCCAGGGAAGTCCTTATTATGTTTTACTGGCTACTTATAATTTTTATAAAATTCGTTAGAGTAGTTAATGCTACCCTCTACGTGTTCTACTCTTTCCTTACATGAGGCACTATTATGAATGGCGATGACTGAATCGTCACAAATTCTAAGAGGAATGAAATGATCTACTTCCTTAGCCACTTGGATTTCTGACATTTGAATAAAGTTATCAACAGATTTAGACTTTCGAAGGCTAGGAGTGCCCAAATTAGTACCCACCTCATGGTTATCTAAGTCAGAATGAGGGTCTGATCCTTTCTCCTCTAACTCAACCCTTAAAATCCCATTCTCCAATTGAGTAAGGCTACAATGCATTATAGATTGCTGTTGTATAGGAACCTCAAGAGCAGGTTCAATAGTATTTGTTTCTTCTTCTACCCCATCTATATTTTCTAACAGAGAAAATTGATTATTAATTTCAAGAACTTTTTATGTTTCCTCATCACTGGAAGGATCTAAGTGGTGGAGTTTTGAGCACTCTGGTCTATCAAGATTTGCATTAATTCTTTTAAAAACATCTGATATAGAAGGTTGTTTGGTGGTATCAATAATGGGTGGTTTAGATCCATTCCTTTTATCCGCTATAACCTTCCATTCTAATGCAGATTTTTTATCTTTAGATCCTATCAAAGGAGGTTTCACTACAGTATTAATTTTATGAGCTGGAACAGGTTGAGCTTTCTTTGGCCCACAATCAGTGTCCTTGTGTCCAACTGAGAAGCATTTTGAGCAATATTGGGGAATATTTTCATATTCCACAGTCTGCCAATAATCTTCACCATTCTTACCAAGTTTCATCCTGATTCGTTCAGGGAAACTTCTCAACATATTCATAGCAACACTTACTTTGGCCATATTGGGTCTAGAAAGGGAGGCAGTTGCCGCATCTATTCTGAGAGGGTCTCCCAAATCACGGACTATGTAAAATAGAGCTGATCCATTAAAAAAGAGGAGGCAAACCTGGAAGATTCACCTAAATCGGCACCACTGGCGACTCTCTGTCGGGACGGAATGTGCGAGTCCATTTTTCAGTTTTCATTACGTGCTTGCCGATGTACCAGCTCTCCTTGGTCCATAGGCGATGGAAATCCTCCTCTGTTGACAGTTGTATTAGAATATGTTTCCTATCTAAGACCCCAATTTTGTAAGAGGATTATAGGTTCAGAGTTAGGAATTGCTTCCTAACTCATTCAATCGGTGGCCTTTGGGAGGAAAACTTTCTAATAGAGTTTTCTGGAATGGTTTAGAGAGAGCTTCGATCTCTTCCTCTGAGAATTCAACAGCCGGCTCCCCTAGAAATTGGATCGTAGGTTTCGACTGGAATGAAAGAGAGCTTGGGCTGTTTTGGGACTGTGAGCAGTGAGGCGAAACTCTTAGCGCATGTTTGGTAGAGAGTATGTGTGATAGAGTATAAGCTATCGTAAAACGTAAAAGCTGAGAGTGTCTGAGAGTATGTCTGACAGAGTATAAGCTAACTTATAAGCTGTATCAAACATGTGCTTAGTGAGATCTGGCGGCACGATTTTCCGGCTGTCTATGGCCGGAGAAGCCATGACGGCCCTCTGAGCAACGGAAACGTAAACTTTTGGCAAAAGCTCGTTTTTTATAGGAGAGAGAAAAAATCAAAAAGAGCTGCTGAGTTTTTATTGGGAGTGGAAGAGTAAACTCCATTTTTTTGCCAGTGCAAAAAAAAATGCATATTCTTCTTTTCTAAAATGTCAAACAAATGCTAAAAAACAACAATCATATAAGACTATAAGAGACACAACAACACATTTCTTTGACAAGACTTTCAACCGAACTAGTGACTGCAGGTCACCCCTCCGCACAGTCAACAAGTGCATGATCCAGTTGAGTCAAAGATTGAAGAAGACAAACTCGACTTAACTCAAAAATTTCAAATAGCTACTAAATGAAGAAACACCAGAAATTCATGAAATGTTGGTCGTAACACCATGAACAACATATTCAGATGAAGAACCTTTGCTATCTTTCTCCGTGGCATCACAAAATGATTCATGAATTGGTGATTTGCCAGACATCTTAAATTGAAAAGGAAAAAAATAAAGATAAAATGAAAAGAATTCACTCCATATGCAAAAAAAGAAAGAAAGAAAGAAAGAAAGAAAGTCATGAGACGTATTGAAAAACAAGGACAAATGAAACGATAAAATAAAACTAGTTATAGATATCTACAGACATCAAAAAATTACTAGAGCCCAATTAAATAAAATTGACGGGTTTTTAATGGACTCTAAATTAAATTAATATAATTTATGAAGTCTAAATCAAATTGAGTTACTTAAATGATAAAATCTAAGATAAAATCAAATCAAGGAGATAATATCTAATTAAGTGATTTCTCTACAATATCCTTAATGTCAAGGGTTAAGGCCAAGAATACCTTTACCTATAAATACCAAGCTCATTTGGAAGAAAAATGAGAGAAAAAGTCTACAAAACTTTCTAAAGTGTCTCTCAAATTTCTCTCGAAATCAAGTTCTCCAAATCCTAAATTCTTAGAATTTCTCTAGAAGGAGAGAAAAAGTTTATAAAATTTTGTAAAGACTCCCAAATCTCTTTAGAGTTCAAGTTCTCAAAGTCCAGAATTCTTAGAATTCCTCTAGATGGGGAGAAGATAATTTACAAACTTTGTAAAAACTCTCCTAAATTCTCTACAAATACAAGTCTTCAAATCCAGAATTCTTTGAATTCCTTCAAGTTCAAGTGCTCCAAGCCCAAGTTCAAGTTAAATCTCAAAATGGATTTGTTTAATCCGATCAAGAATGTTACGTTCTTCTTCCAACCATACAATAAAAAATCAGAGGAGTTTTTCAAGTGGCGATCATGTTTGAAGTGAAAAATTTGAGTCCATTTATTACACATTAGAGTTAATTTTTAATTTGCACTAAGTTTTACGTATATTTAATTTGCACGTGAAATTTGTTGTGTACAAATTTTTGGCTCGGTGGGATCTTCCCCTCTCATCTCTTGATTGAATTTACTAAATTCATTTCAAGTCGGTTGATTTCAAGTCAAAATAATGGAATCTGTAAATGAATCCTAGATTCCAATAATAGAAACTAATGTCATTGGTGAAGTTTCCCATGCAATTCGTATGCAAGTTAAAGCTGAAGAATCACAATTGACCTCTCCATTGAAGAAGTACTCAAATAAGGGTAAAAAAAGTCCTTTAAGACTAAGATTAAGTCTAAGTACGAATCTACGAAATATGTATTTTTTGAATTCTCAGATGAATCATGGTATGAATCTAATTCTATGAAGTTGGCATCACAAAAATGGGGTGATTACACCTCTCCTTCAGAGACTGAGTCCAAATCCCCCAAATCAAAATAGATGAAATACGTATATTCCCGTCACTCAAGTGATGAGTCCAACTCCAAGTCTCATCTCGGGCAGTGGAAATCATAGAAATGTGCTACTTATGACTTCACTACATCGGAGTTCGATATTCTTATGACGGTCATGATGACCGAGGCCACAACATGTTTGGAAGATGAGCTAAAACAATGACTTCTGCCATGGAGCGAATGAAGAAGAGAAGGACAAACAAATTGCTACACTCATAAAGTGAATGGATTCCCTAAGGCTAATCATGTAACAAAGCTATGAAACTTTTGTTCCACGAGAAGGTAAAGCACCGAAAAGTTCAAATTCTCATAAAGCCCAATAAAGGCAAAAAGAGCACGATCGCTTGACAACACAAAATGCTCTCCGCGATTTCACCCACTTATTTGTTGCTTCACTCTCTATCAATCAGCTTCAAAACATGATTGCTAACACAATTCTAGCTCAGTATGGTGGAGCACCACAATCATCCCTAGTGTATGCAAAACCATATAGTCGTTGAATCTATGAAATCCACAAGGCATGGAGTTATCAACCCCCTAAGTTCAAGAAGTTCGTTGGAAAGTGTAACCAAAACAACATGTTGCTCATTTCATTGAAACTTGCAATAATGCGGCCACGTTTGATGATTCAACGGTAAAATAATTAGTGTGTTCTCTAAAAAGAGCCGCATTTGAACTCACTTATATTTATATATATATATACAGTTCGATTCTTGCGCGGGATCCCGCATGTCTCACTATCATGCGGGATCCCGCGCTCACCGTCGAATTGATCTGAGGGTAATACATAATTTTTTTTAAAACATTTTATAAGTTAAAAATCTGAAACAATATTCCATAGAGAAAAATCGTGATTTGTGTTCGTGAGCCGCTCAAAGAAAAATCACCTTCATGAGCCTTGAATATCTGATTTTGGTGTCTCCGATTTGGGTGTCTCCGGCTTCAGCTCTAGTCATCTCCTCCGATTGGGTCTTCAATCTTCAACTCTTCGGACTTTCTTGTCTCAGATTTTCAACTATTGAGCATTGAATCTCTCACATTGAAATGGAGGTAGGAACTCATTTCGTGCTCTCTAGTCTCCAATTTCCATTGGCTGAGTTTTGAATCTATGACATTGAATTTTTTGTACATGTTTTCCTGGGTCTGAACAATGCATGAGGCTTATGGAAATTAGCTCAATGAGTGGATCGGTTAATCTTAAATTTACCTCTTCAATTTCTCCTTGGTCTTATGCGTCCTGCAAGTGGAATAAGAAGTAGGAAGTGTTCAAACTCTGAACTCTGAACAAATATGAACTAGCTGCTGCTTGTTTTGAATATCTTCCTCTTTCTTACCAATAATGTCCTTGTGAGTGAAAGCAACCTATATAAACAATAATTGCATTAAGATTAATTACGGTGCATGGATGAACTAAAAACTAGGCAATTACAGCAGCCATCATAAAAAAAAGTGGAGTTTAAACTTGTGAATTCACTTTTTCACAGTCCATGAAGTTGAAATCTAAGAAGTTGATAGTAACCATTCAAAAACAAAAGAAAATTTTGAAATTAGCTTACCATGACAGAATTAGTTGTCATGCAATTTCTAAATAGGAGTCCTTTCATTGTAGATATACCTGCAGAAATAAGCCTCTAGAATTTATCATATGTAAATTCAAGATTTAAGAGCATGATTCAACCAAGAGAAATCATAAAAGAAGAGAACCAATAATCTCAACAGAAGAGAACCAGAAATCTCACACACAACCTCATCTCTTGAAAATTACTAGTAAATCGGTTAAACCCATTTAGAGCTAGGGTCGGGCTCCAAAGAACTAGATGAAACACAACCAAAATCATGAGATAGAAGACGGAGATTGAAAATAAAGAACTCACCAGATCGAAGACCCGCTAATGAAATCGAATACGAAAACAACAAATGAAGAACGAAGAGGCCGACTGGAGAAGACGATCGATGAGTGAACGAAGAAGACGATCGATGAGTGAGAACAGGAGAAGACGATCGGAGAGTCAGAACGGAGAAGACGATCGGGTCTGGAGCGATGGAACTCAACCTCGCGAACATATCTGGGAAAGTCAAGAAAAATAATTCTATTTTTATTCAAAAAATAAATAAATCAGCTCTCACCGTCAGATTGATCTGACGATGAGAGCGGGATCCCGCACGACAATTATTCAAGCGGGATCTCGCGTATGATCAAGCCTCTATATATATATATAGCACAATAGGTTACACAAGAAATGTTCCTAAGCTGCTAGCTACATGAGATAATAACACATGAGAGATAAGAGCAGTTACAATGGTTTGTTACAATATAGGGAGTGTATGTTATTTAATATCAAGAACATAAGCCAAGTCTTCATTATCGGTTCTATCAACATGGTCATTATCTCTTGTGCTATCGTAAGCTGTAACAACTACAGGCATGTGATTTCTAAACTTGGTATTGCCTATCTTGAATACCTTATGGAAAAGGTTTATTCTAAGGTTTATACATTTGATGAAAATCATTTTAGAGACTTGTGTTACTGTCATATGAAAGAAGGTTTATTAGTTAAGTTTTGTTGTAGAGTTTGGCTGAATCTTGTGATTTATATATTTGCTAACACTAAACGACTTAAACTATATCTGTATATTGCAACACTATGGTGTCTAGTCTTTTGAATGCTTATAAAAATGAGGCCAAGGTGGAAAGCGAAGATTACAGAAGCCCTTTCTTGCAGATCTAGTCTATCTAATATTTGCATCATTTGTGTATACCATTTAACAATAGCTTTTGTCTCATTTGATGTTGTTGGGCATTGATACTACCTAATCTTGTGATTAATGCTATTTTTAGATCAAAGTAAAAAAGGAGTAAAAAGAGACGATTAAAAATGGTAGATCAATTGGCGATAGATCAACCACAAAAGAAGGCAAAAGAATCCAAAGAATTTATAGATCCATCGCCCATGCACAGGTCGCGAATTTTAGGTTCTCTAGCTACGCAAATCTTGTCTAAATTAGGTGGGATCAAGCAAAAATGACATATCTTTGTATATTTAACGCGATCTCATTTATAAAAGGCTCTCATACCTCATTTATTTGACGATCTTATGACCTAGGCTCTACGCTCACAACATGGAAAAAGTTGAAGAACATTAGAGAGGAGAGAGAAAGTGAATCTATTGATTTTTTTGGGTTTAATTATTCTCTTTACTTGTTGCTATGAATACATTTATTGTTATTTGTGTTGTTCTTGACACTATAAGGAACTAATGCTCCCTCTCATGAGGGTCCTTATGTAACCTAACTTTGAAGGTTCTATGAACTTGACTTGATAATATATTGTTTTTTTCATTGAAGCAATCTGCACGAAAAATAAAGTCACCATCAATTGATTTAAAGTGCAATTGGATACTAAAAAGAAAATTTTGCAAATCAGAAAAAAAGGGTACGGGGGTCGATTGATTTTGGGGAACGTGTTAAGCACATCACAACTTCTATTTGAATTTGTTACCAAATTAATCAATTGGTTATCTTAAGAAAACTTGCTCTTGCAAGATATGGTTATTTTGAAAAGTTCAATTGAAAATTTATATCTCGTCTTTGATTCACATAATTCCTATGGAAAAAAAATGAAATAATCTTAGAGGAGTAGCAAAGACTACTTTTGTGTGGGAGGGCGATTCCCATTTTTGATTAAAAGGATTTTGAAAAAACTTTCTGATGAGGATAATTTTCTCCTACAATGACAACATGACACGTGGATGTAATTGTCAACAGCTTCATGCTCGGTACCGAGAAGAAGGATGCACGTTCCTCGGTACTCATCCTCAGAGTGGTAAAAAGCTGTCATGAACTACCCAAACAGGAACTACCTTCACTATAAAAAGGGGCAAACCCTCAGGTAAAAGGGAGGATTTTTTGACTAATTACAAGAGCACCGAGCAGTGCACTTCACAGAGTTCCTTTGTGCTCGCATCTGACTTGAGCGTCGGAGCGCCAACGCCAGAGAACACTCTCTGGCGGGCCTCTAGCTTACGTTTGCTCTTTGTCACAGGATCATTCTATTATCGGAGAGAAGCTAATCCGAGGAAGGACATCAACAGACGAGAAAGCTTTTGTTCAAACCTATCCTGATACGTCTTGGACTGATTTAAGACGTCATCAGATTGGCGCCGTCTGTGGGAATCCATAACAAAAATTATGGTTCGGGCTAGAGCTTTTAGAGGAGAAGAACAACAGGCTGAGGCAGCAAACGAAAATGCCGAGCAGCAGCCTCAACCATTGATGCAAGATCAGATCGCTGAACTATTGCAACAGATGAATGTTCTCGCGCAACGCCTGGATACGATCCAAGGACAAGTGCAAGGTCACCAACCAATCCAAAATGAGAGCATTTCTCATGAGACGAGAAATGACCACTCTCAAACTGATGAGTCAAGAAATCCCGACGTTCCAGGAACCTCGGTAACTATTGCTCGAAGAACTCAGCCCACTCATACTTACGAGGGGGATAGCAAGTTCATCGAGGGGGTAGTGGATCGCAAAATAGCTGCTTTGCAAGGTCGTCCCTTCTTGGATACAATGGACTGGGATAGGAACTTGACTCCATTGTCGGCCGAGGTGCAACAAGCTCGGGTACCGACAAGCTTTAAGGTTACCAGTGTGGAAAAGTATAATGGAACAGGCGATCCCCTAGACCATGTTATCGGCTTTCAAACCATGATGGAGTTCCAGCGGGCCTCTCAGGAAGCTTGCTGCAAAATCTTCCCAGTCTCGCTTGTCGGAGTGGCAAGGCGTTGGTTCAGAGCTCTGCCACAAGGCAGCATTCACAGTTTTGACGACCTAACAAACAGGTTCGTTGCTCATTTTGCAAGCTCAAGACCGGTGAAGAAGACCAATGCCACACTGGTTACCATTAGACAGAAACCGCAGGAGAGTTTGAGGGAATTTGTAACTCGGTTCAACAGCGATTGCTTAGAGATACCGGACCTTCAGCCGATCATAGCCATTACAGCCTTCACGACTGGGGTGCGACATGTGACGCTAAAGCATTCATTGTCGAAAAAGAATCCGAAAAGTATCCCCGAACTGCTCTCAAGAGTTGAAAAATACATTACTGCTGACGAAATGATGGCTGAACCACATGTAGCGGAGCAATCCTTAGACAGATCTCCCCCGAGGAGAAGGTCAGACGGTGGTCGACGAACAGAGAGGAAAAATAGTGGATTCAGTAGATCATTCACCAGAAGAGATGACCGAGCCAAACTTGAGAGATATGATTCCTACACTCCACTCAATTCTTCTTTGAAAAGAGTATTGAATGAGATACAGGATCGTGACATCGTCAGGTGGCCGGCAAAGAAGAAGCCAAGTCCAGGTAGGATGGAGAGCGACAAGTATTGTAAATTCCACCGGGGCCCTGGTCACGACACTGATGAATGTCGCCACCTGAAGGACGAGGTAGAAAACTTAATCCGGAGAGGATACCTTAAGCGTTTTACTAGCTCGGTGGGAGACAAACGAGAAAGAGAAGGAAGAAAAGAAAATCCAAGAGGCCTAAGAGAGAATGAAGACAGGCGACAGAGGAGGCGGCGAGAGGAATCCCCTCGTCATCGAAATCGTGGAACGGCTGGTACCATTGGTATGATAGTCGGTGGCCTAGCTTCGGGAGGAGAAAGTTCATCTGGGAGGAGAGCATATGCTCGGACTGTGCATCAGATCCACGAGAATTCAAAGAGAACGAGAACGGGGGAGGAGAAGATAACATTCTCGGAGAAAGACGGGGATGGTCTGCACCAGCCCCATGACGATGCGTTGATCATTGATGTTATCATCGCCAACTACACGGTCAAGAAGGTCTTGATTGATAACGGGAGCGCAGCGGATGTTCTCTTCTATCATGCCTTCAAACAGATGAACCTTCCGAGAGAGAGCTTGAAGAAGTTTTCTTCACCCCTATACGGTTTCACGGGAGAACAAGTTGTCCCTGTCGGGATAATAAGTCTACCCATAACCTTGGGTGATTACCCGAGATCAAAATTATTTATGGTGGAACTTCTGGTCGTCGATGTGAAGACCCCATACAACGCGTTGATTGGCAGACCACTGCTTCATAAGGCCCGAGCAGTTGTCTCAACTTATTACCTGAAAATGAAATTCCCCACTGATCAAGGAGTAGGAGAAGTTCAGGGCGACCAAAAGCTCGCTCGCCAGATGTATGTAACTGATCTAAAAGAAAAGAAAAAGCCAGTCTCAATCATAGAATTGGTCGATGATCAGAATAATCAAATCTTGAAGCCCTCGCCAGGCGAACAACTCATCGCACTTCCTGTCGAGCATGCAACGGAGAAGAAATTGTACTATGGTTCCGGGCTTAGCAAAGATTTAAGCGAAGGCTTGACGAATCTACTTTTGGAAAACATCACCACATTTGCATGGAATGCACATGAGATGCCGGGTATCAGTGCTGATGTTATCACTCACCATCTGAGTATCAAACTGGGTAGCCGACCAGTAAAGCAAAAGAAGAGGAATTTTGCACAAGACAGGCAAGAAGCCATTAAAACAGAGGTTAACAAGCTTTTAGATGCTGACTTCATCCGTGAAGTACAATATCCGGAATGGCTTTCTAATGTTGTTATGGTAGCCAAACAGAATGGTAAATGGCGCATGTGTGTAGACTTCACTCACCTAAACAAGGCCTGTCCGAAGGATAGCTACCCGCTGCCAAAAATAGACCAATTGGTAGACGCAACCTCGGGAAAGGGTCTCCTCAGTTTCCTTGATGCCTACTCAGGATACCATCAGATTCAGATGCATCAAGATGACGATGAGCACACCTCGTTTGTTACCCCTGAGGGTACATATTGCTACCAAGTTATGCCTTTTGGATTGAAGAATGCAGGGGCTACCTATCAACGGCTAGTCAACAAAATGTTCTCCCTAATGCTCGGAAAGACAGTTGAAGCGTACGTCGATGATATAGTCGTTAAGAGCAAAAAACCCGAGGAGCACTTGGGCGACTTGCAGGATGTATTTAATGTTTTAAACAATTTTGGAATGAAGCTCAATCCCGAGAAGTGTGCTTTTGGCGTTTCATCGGGTAAATTCCTCGGTTTCCTCATCTCCAAACGAGGAATTGAGGTGAACCCTGAAAAGGTGTTAGCGATAATTAACATGCAAGCCCCGAGGAACAAGAAGGAGGTTCAACAACTCACCGGGCGAACTGCAGCACTAAACCGATTTCTCGCCAGATCAGGAGATCGCTGTAAACACTTCTTTAACGCACTTAAGCAAACAACCGACTTTGAATGGAATGAGCACTGTCAAGAAGCTTTCGAAGAGCTCAAGTCTTATTTGAGTCGACCACCTCTACTCACTGCTCCAAAGGAAGGAGAACCGTTATCCCTCTACTTAGCTACCACTGAGCATGCAGTGAGTGCCGTGCTCGTAAGCGAGGGAGAGGATAAGGTTCAGAGGCCAATATACTACACTAGTAAGATTCTCACTGCAATCGAGAAGAGATACGCCAAGGCCGAGAGAATGGCCCTGGCACTAGTCACCACGGCTAGGAAGTTGAGACCATATTTTCAAGCCCATACAATTACAGTGCTGACTGATCAGCCGCTCAAGAGCATTTTACAGAATCCAGACATATCGGGAAGACTTATTAAGTGGTCAGTCGAACTTAGTGAGTTTGATATCTACTTCGAGCCGAGAAGAGCAATCAAAGCTCAAGTCCTCGCGGATTTCGTTACGGAATGCCAACATCCTTTAGAGGAAGAAGCGCCGCAGGAGCAATGGCAACTCTTCGTCGATGGATCTACGAACAAGGATGGCAGCGGAGCAGGGATTCTGCTTCTCAGACCCGGGGCCATGACCACTGAGTATGCCCTCCGTTTCCAATTCAAAGCCTCTAATAACGAGGCTGAATATGAAGCTCTGCTAGCTGGATTAAAGCTGGCCATCGAGCTAGAGGTTCGCAATTTGCTGATTCACAGCGATTCACAGCTCGTCACCGAGCAGGTCCGTGGAGAATATGAGGCGAGAGGCTCCAATATGATCAAATATCTTGCAAAAGCTAAGGAGCTGATGAGTGAGATCCCGAATGTTGAAATACTGAGAGTGCCTCGAGAAGAAAATCAGCAAGCAGACGTATTAGCCCGACTTGCGTCAACAAGCAAGAAAGATCATGCTTCCTCAGTTCGGATAGAAATGCTTCCTAAACCTAGCATCTTTGTTAAAGAAATTGCGGAGATGAACACTGAACGATCTTGGATGGATGCAATACGCGCCTTCTTCACGGAGGGGCAATTGCCAGAAGACAGGAACGAGGCTAAAAGTCTCCGAGCAAGGGCAGCGAGGTATTCCATTATTCAAGGCACCCTTTACCGACGATCTTACACACTCCCTTACCTTAAGTGCCTTGCTCCACGAGAGTCAGATTACGCTCTCCGAGAAGTTCATGGAGGAATATGCGGCAGCCACTCCGGTGCAAGGACCTTAGCAAACAAGGTCTTGCGCTGCGGGTATTACTGGCCGACCATGAACAAGGATGCAAAGGAGTTGGTGAGGAAGTGTGACAAGTGCCAGAGACATGCCAACGTATCGCATCACCCACCGTCGGAGATTACAGTGATGGAGAACCCTTGTCCGTTTGCACAATGGGGGCTGGATTTGTTAGGACCTTTTCCTCAGGCAACAGCCCAAAGGAAATTTCTCATAGTGGCAGTGGATTATTTTACGAAGTGGGTTGAAGCCGAGCCTCTGGCCACAATCACTGACCACAAGGTGAAAGACTTCATTTGGAAAACCATCGTCTGCAGATATGGTGTTCCTCGGATCCTTATTACTGATAATGGCCGACAGTTTGTGAGTGCCAATATACGGCAGTTTTGTGACGAACACGGCATCAACCTCAGGGTTACTGCTGTAGCTCACCCTCAAGCTAATGGACAAGTAGAAGTCATCAACCGAATCATACTACAAGGAATCAAGGCTCGTCTGGACCAAGCCAAGGGACTCTGGACTGAACAGCTCCATAGCGTCCTCTGGTCTTATCGGACTACGCCTCGGACATCAACAGGAGAGACACCTTTCTCCTTAGTATTCGGATCAGAAGCTGTTATCCCAGTTGAAATTGGAGTTCCCACTCCTCGTATAACTGAGTTTGAAGAATCAGGTAACAGTGACTTATTGCTCAACAATCTTGATTTCTTGGAAGAAGCTCGAGAGACTGCTCGGATCAGGATTGCTGCTTACAAACAAAGAACGGCCCGATATTACAACAAAAGGGTCCGAACAAGGAAGTTTTCAGAAGGAGACTGGGTTCTAAGGAAAGCTGCTGCAGCCGGAAGGCATCCAGGTAAGCTCGGAGAAACTTGGGAAGGACCTTTCCGAGTTATCAAAGTTCTGCTTGATGGTACTTACAAACTGGAAAATCCCGAGAAGCCTGGAGAGATGAGACCTTGGAATGCCGAGAACCTTCGAAGATACTATGTTTAATTTCATCCTGCTGGCATGTACTTAAGCACAATTTCCATTTCAAAACTCGTTTCTTACACGAGACTTAGGATTTTGCTGATTCAATGAAAGTAGTTTGTTTTGCTATAAGGATCCTCAAAAGTAAGCGTTGCTCGGCACAAGTCAGCCGCAATACTTGAGCATTATTACAAGCCCACTAAGGTCAGGGGACCGAGGAAAAGCATGGTTTTGTTTCAACTCATTTAATTTGAGTTACAACAGCCAAGCAGAAAAACAAGTTAGCTACGACCCGAGCAAGTTTGGGCCACAGCAAACATGGTTTTGTTTCAACTCATTTAATTTGAGTTACAACAGCCAAGCAGGGAAACAAGTTGGCTACGACCCGAGCAAATTTGGGCCACAGCTCTACTTGTTCTCAAATCAGCTACAACAAGCTGCGTTTTAAGTTATGATTTCCGAGAAAAAAGATGGACAGTAATAGACAAGAAATGGGAAGAAAAGAACTCGACTTCATTAAAATTAAAAACGTTATTTACAAATGTTGAGAACAGAGTTTGATCAAGAAGGAAGAGAACAAGGGCCAGTTCCTAATTTTCAATATCAACTAGCTCCTCGGCAGTCCTCTCTGCCTCACCCTCAACAGAAGGAAGGGGCACGTCGACTTCTTCATTCCTCGGAGGAATCGGCGGAGCATCGGTCTCCGTGTACCCATCGATGTCCTCCTCGACGTCCCCCTCATCCTCTTGAAGTAGGCGGAACTGCTCGTAGGCATCCTCCTTCACCACATCCTCGTCGTCTTTCCCCGCTATGACTGGACACAGCTCATCCAAAATGTCCGAGCTCTGGCCTTTGCCGACGAGGAACCTCCGAGCTTCTTTGACAGCAGCCTGGAAGCAGAAAAAGCCTTCTTGCTTAAGGGTAAGTTGGAACTCCTTAGAGTCGCGAAACTCTCGGAGACCAGCTTGTCGCCCGCTTTCAAACAGGACGGCCCCTTCAGCCTCAGCTGCTGACCTTTGTCTTGCGAGCTCATCCTCGGCTTCTTTCAGCTTCGTAGCCATCAGATTCTCTGATGCCTGCGTTTTCTCGAGTTCCAACCTCGTCAGCTTCAAAGCGGTCTCTGTCCGACCAATAGCTCCCTTGAGTAGAAAAATTTCTTGGGCGGCAGTCTTCTTCTCGGCCTCGGAGCTTCGTATGTCAAGCGACAACTTCCCGAGAAGCGAAGACAACTGCAAATAACAACAGAAAAGAAATGAGTTATTAAGCAAGCTGAAGGAAAACTTGCTAAACAATGTTCCCAGCGGAAAGATGTACCTCCATCAGCTTAACAGCCGAAGCCTCCATCCTCTCCTCGGTAGCCATCTCCTCGGCTCGCCTTTGGTCCGATGGAAGAGACAGCTTCTCGAGCATCTCCAACGCCACCCGAGGATTGGTCACTGTATCAGATAGACGCACATTCCACCGAGGAATGTGAACGTCTCCCATCCTGCGAGGAGGAGAGGAAGAGCGGGCGTCGGATGTACGAGAAGGAGATCCAACGGCCCGGAAAGATGGGGTGGAAACGAAGACACCGCGACCGCGACCCAAGTCTTTTCCTCGGCCTGGTTTGACTTGGGCACTCTCAACGGGGGTAACCCTCGTTTTCTTGCTCGGCTCAGCACCCCCGTCAGGTCTCCTCTTCTTGCCCAAGTTGGCAGTCTTCTTCTGCAACTTCAGGTAATCAGCGGCCGACGACATATCTGAGAAGTAACAAGAATCAGTCATCAACATGATTAGTATAACAAAGTCATAAACAAAACCGAGCAAGAGCAGGTCCCCACCTTGCATCGCTTGCTCGGACCTATGAGCCCTTGTAAAGTCTACAGCTCGGCATATCATAGGCACAGAAGGCTTAGTGAAAGGACCTCTGAGAGTAAGATACCAGTCAAGCTCCTGAGGAGAAAGTTGGGGAAGTCGTTTGAACTTACTGAATTTTGGGACAACCCACGAGGTCCTAAAAGGAAGATCCTCGTCCTCGCCCAAGGGCATCCGAACAAAGAAATAACTAGACTTCCAATGATGATTGGAAGAGGAATATTTTGGAGCAACCAGACCTTTCTTGAACTTTAAATAGCAAAGTCCAGGGTTTCTCGGAGCTCTACAAAGGGAGAAAATGTGTTGAAGGACATTAGAAGAAAAAGGGACGCGAAGCTCGGCACAGTAGTATAGAATTGTGCCGAGAAACACCCAAGAATTGGGAGCAAGGCAGGTTGGGCAAATGTCGAACCGATCAAAAAAGGAGCATATTGCTGGGGCAATCGGTATCCGACAACCAAATGATAATGCGGTGGTAGAAATGGCAAACTCCCCATGTTGAGGACGGAATGGAGATACTCCCTCGGGCACAGGCCTGCAAGGGTAGGGAATACCGAACAACTTGCGTTGGGATTCCACCTCGGAGGCTGAAAGGCTACAGCTAAGATTCCTAGGCTCCCTAGAACCATCACCTGCTGCTCGGGCCTCCTGTAGTTCAAACCCAGGAGGGGCAAAGAAAGGGCGTTCTGCTAAGGGTAGCCTAATGCTCGTCCTAACAGGAGGAGAGTTAGAGGTCGAAGGAGAAGTTCCTAAATCGGCTTCCTCTAACACATTAATATTACTATCCGAAGAAGGGGAAGACATTTCTCGTACCTGATGAGACGAAGAAGAGATAGTGTTTGCTCGGAAAAAGAAGATTACGTTTGCTCGGATAGACAATGCTCGGGGCTCTCAATCTTGGCAGCGAATGAATTGGACAGTGACGTCCTCGCTATTTATAGTCGAAGACAGCCCCGGTCAACGGACCCGATGACGAGACGTACTGCCTTCTCTCATCTGGGCCGCTCAACCTCTGCACATCAGATAACCACTGGATCAAGATCAATCAAATCTTAGCCGTTCAACGACTCACAATTAATGTCAGCCTCGGGAACTCAAACGTCCACTCATACAGACCTATCATTGGTCCCACGATGACCAATCACAGGTCTGAGGGGGCAAGTGATGAGGATAATTTTCTCCTACAATGACAACATGACACGTGGATGTAATTGTCAACAGCTTCATGCTCGGTACCGAGAAGAAGGATGCACGTTCCTCGGTACTCATCCTCAGAGTGGTAAAAAGCTGTCATGAACTACCCAAACAGGAACTACCTTCACTATAAAAAGGGGCAAACCCTCAGGTAAAAGGGAGGATTTTTTGACTAATTACAAGAGCACCGAGCAGTGCACTTCACAGAGTTCCTTTGTGCTCGCATCTGACTTGAGCGTCGGAGCGCCAACGCCAGAGAACACTCTCTGGCGGGCCTCTAGCTTACGTTTGCTCTTTGTCACAGGATCATTCTATTATCGGAGAGAAGCTAATCCGAGGAAGGACATCAACAGACGAGAAAGCTCTTGTTCAAACCTATCCTGATACGTCTTGGACTGATTTAAGACGTCATCACTTTCTACTTGTGATAGTTTTAAGAAAAAGTTTTGAATCAAGATTTGATTTTAAATTAAACACTATACCAACTTATGTTATGTTTAATTTAAAAACATATCAACTTATGGCATAAAAGGGATTGGTTTTTGAAAAAAGCAACTATGGTATTGAAATACATTTATATTTGAAAAATAAATTGGATCTGAAAAAAATTGAATTTTAATTTGAAATACCAACTTATGGTAATGAAAAGGAATTGAATTTTGAAAAATATTTGAATTTGAAATACCAACTTATGGTTTGGAAAAGGAATTGAGTTTCGAAAAAGAATTGAATTTGAGTATGAAATACCAACTTATGATATTAAAAAAAGGTTGAATTTGAAATACCACTTATAGTATTATTTTTTTTAATGATTGTATTTGAAATACCAACTTATGGTTTTTCTTTGATTAAGTTTGCTAAGGGTCCAACATCTATTTATCTAGCCCAAACATATATACATACTGATAACGTCTTAAACTTGGAAAGTACAAAAACGTATCAGTATAGGTCCGAACAAGGTCTTCCTCGGCTTCTTGATCTTTCTCTTCGTCTAGACAGTCTTCTCGGTGGAGGGTGTCCTATAGAAATGAACAAACGTAAAATAGAGGCCCGCCAGAGAGTGTTTTCTGGCGTTGGCGCTCCGATGCTTAAGTCAGATGCTAGCAAAGATTGGCTCTCCAAAGAACACAGCTCGGTGTTCTAGGGAAATGTGTAAAGAGTGTTTTTTAGTGAAAGAAGTGATCCCTTTTACCTGTGGGTTAACCCCTTTATATAGTGAAGGTGGTTTCCATAAATAGAATTCGAGTGGTGGTGAATTATACCTTGCCAAATGAAGGAATTACTGTTTTACTAGGAGCTTGTTACTGTCCTGAAAGTACGGAGCCGAGAAGAGCATCTCTATTGCTCTGTACCGAGAATCTCCCAGCGAGAAAGGTGGTGTCTTCTGTTGACAGCTGTTGCCACGTGTCTTATTCTGATTGGAGAGGATAAATATCCTCATCATTTGCCCCCTCAGGCCTGTGATTGGTAGACGTAGACGACCAATGATAGGCTTGTATTAGCTGTCATTTGGTTTGCTCGAGGGTGGCATTGATGAGGAAACTTTGAACGGTTATGATGAGATCTGAGGTGATCCAATGGTCTTTCGATGAGCAGAGGCTAAACGGTCCAGGTGAGGGGATGCCGAAGGTCTCTTCATCGGGTCCGTTGACCAGGGGGGTCTTCCACTATAAATAGTGAAGACGTCGCTTTCAACACCACTTGCTGCCAAATTTTGAGAGACTCGAGCTTAGAGTACCGAGCAAACAGATTCTTCTCATACCGAGCAAACGTCATTTGTCCCCTAGTCCTCGTCTCCACTTTCAGGTACGAGAAAATGTCTTCTCCTTCCTCGGATAGTATAGGTAATTTGTTAGAGGACGCCGACTTAGGTTCTTCTCCGTCAACCTCTACTTCTCCTCCTGTTAGGATGAACCTTAGGCTTCCCCTAGCCGAACGTCCCTTCTTCGCCCCTCCTAGGTTCGAGGCTCCCCTACAGGAAGCCCGAACAGCAGGTGATGGTACTAGGGAGCCTAGAAACCTAAGTTGTAGCCTTACCGCCTCTGAGGTGGAAGCCCAACGCAAACTGTTCGGTATTCCTTACCCTTGCAGGCCTGTGCCTGAGGGGGTGTCTCCTTTCAATCCTCAGCACGGGGAATTCGCCATTTCCACAACCGCTCTTTCATATGGTTGTCGGATTCCTTTGGCTCCGGCAATATGTTCCTTCTTTTTTCGGTTCGATATCTGCCCTACCTGTTTAGCCCCTAATTCTTGGGTGTTCCTTGGCACAATACTCCATTATTGTGACGAGCTCCGTGTTCCTTTTTCTTCGAATGTTCTTCAGCACATCTTTTCATTATACCGAGCACCGAGGAACCCTGGGTTATGTTACTTGAAGTTTAAGAAGGGCCTAGTGGCTCCTAAGTATTCTTCTTCCAACCATCATTGGAAATCCAGCTATTTTTTTGTTCGGATGCCTTTGGGTGAGAACGAGGTTCTTCCTTTTAGGACCTCGTGGACACTCCCCAAATTTAGCAAGTTTCAGCGTTTGCCTCAACTTCTCATGAAGAGCTCGATTGGTATCTGACCCTCAAACAACCTTTCACCAAACCTTCCATACCCCTAGTGTGCCGAGCTATAGACTTTGCAAGAGCACATAGGTCTGAGCGAGCAATGCAAGGTAGGGACTTGCTCTTGCTCGGTTTATCCATGTAGTTGCTTTGTCTCTTAGCTTGCTTGTTAACTTGTTGCTGTATTTTTCAGATATGTCTTCGACTGCAGAGTACTTGAAGATGCAGAAAAAGGCGGCCGCTTTGGGCCAGAAGAGGGGACCCTCTGGGGAGGCTGAGCCGAGCAAGAGGAAGAAAGTTCCAGCTGGGGGAATTGGCTTGAAACCTGGACGAGGAAAAGACCTAGGTCGGGGACGTGGTGTGTTTATTGGCACACCAGTTTTTCGACCGATCGGCTCTCCTTCTCGTGTCTCAGAAGCGCACTCCTCGTCCCCAGCTCATCGAATGGGGGATATTCATGCTCCCCAGTGGAACATCCGCCTTTTCGACACGGTGGCCAACTCTCAAGTGGCCATTGAAATGCTCGAGAAGCTCTCTCTCCCCTCGGATCAGAGGCGAGCCGAGGGGATGTCTACCGAGGAAAGAATGGAGGCCTCTGCTATCAAGTTTTAGGAGGTATTGACTTTTCCTAGCTTTGCCGATCTTCTTCTTCGGTTTTCTTTTATAATTTGTTTCATTGTTGTTTTTAGCTGGCCTCCCTCCTCGGGAAACTCTCTGTCGATGTCCGGAGCTCGGCGACCGAGAAGAATACTGTTGCACAGGAAATCCACATGCTCAAAGGGGCCCTAGGTTGGACTGAGACAGCATTGCAGCTTTCTCGGAGGGATCTCGAGAAGGCCCAGGAGTCTGAGGCTCTTCTGGCCAACAAGCTGAAGGAGACCGAGGAGGAGCTGAAGAAGCAAAGGTCGGCCGCTGAAGAAGAGGGCACCCGGATGTTCGAGAGTGGTCGCCAATCCGGTCTTCAGGAGTTCAAGGACTCCAAGGAATTCCAGTTCACCCTTAAGCAAGAGGGCTTTTTCTGCTTCTAGGTTGCTGTCAAGGAAGCTCGGAGGTTTCTTGCTAGCAAGGGTCAGAGCTCGGAGATCATGGACGAGCTGTGTCCTGGCCTCGACGGGAAAGACGACGTGGACGTTGTCAAGGAGGAGGCGTACGAGCAGTTCCGCCATCTTCAGGAGGATGGGGACGACAAGGACGACATCGAGGCATATATGGACACCGATGTTCCTCTCGCTCCTACGAAAGACAACGCTCCCCTGGAACCTGCTCATGGTGAGGAGACCGAGAAGCGCCTGACCACCGAGGAGCCAGTTGATTTAGAAAACTAGATTGTTTTCGCTATTTTAGTTGTAGTTTTTGAACACTTTTTCTGTTTTGTTTGTGAATGAGTTTACTATTAATGAAGTTTCTTCTCTTATTGCCTTTTGCGATCTTGTTAATTTGCCTTTGTTTATGTTCGGATATTGTAATTTAAATCGTTTTAAACTGTAATAGATCCGAGCATACCCACAGTTTCTGTGGCCTAGACTCTTCTAGGTCGTAGCAAACTCGTTTTAACTTGGTTGCTGTAACTCAGTTGGATTGAGTTGTAACATGCCAAGTCGTTTCTCATCCACTGTAGTTTGAGAAATTTGGGACAATGCTCGGTCATTGTAACTTAGTTAAAATAAGCTGTAATGCACCAGAGCTGTGTATTGCGAACCTTTGTATGAGAACGAGCTACTTTCATTGAAATGAGAAAAATTCCTAAGCCTCGTGTAAGGAACGAGTGGGAAAAGGAGTTCTTAAATACATGCCGACAAGAGAAAGTTAAATGTAATATTTTCTGAGGTTTGCAACATTCCAAGGACGCATATCTCCTGGTTTATCGGGATTCTCCAACTTGTAGGTTCCATCCAGCATGACCCTGATAACCAGAAAAGGGTCCTCCCAAGTCTCTCCGAGCTTGCCAGGATGCTTTCCAGCTACGGCCGCTTTTCTGAGTACCCAATCTCCCTCAGAGAATCTCCTTGTTCGGACTCTCTTGTTGTGATAACGAGCTGTCCTTTGTTTGTAAGCTGCAGTCCTGATCCGAGCAGTCTCCCGAGCTTTTTCCAAGAGATCCAGATTGTTAAGTAGCAAGTCGTTGTTTTCTGACTCATTAAAGTTAACAATCCGGGGAGTGGGGACCCCGATCTCTACTGGAATGACAGCTTCTGATCCGAACATTAGGGAGAAAGGCGTTTCTCCCGTTGACGTTCTTCGGCGTGGTCCTGTATGACCAGAGGACGCTGTGGAGTTGCTCGGTCCAAAGCCCCTTGGCTTGGTCAAGACGAGTTTTTAGTCCCTGGAGAATGATACGGTTGGTTACTTCCACCTGGCAATTGGCTTGAAGATGTGCTACAGCAGTGATTCTTAGATTGATGCCCAGCTCTTTACAAAATTCTCGGATGTTCGCACTTACAAACTGTCGACCATTATTTGTAATAAGGATCCGAGGAACACCATATCTGCAGATGATGGTTTTCCAGATGAAGTCTTTTACCTTGTGGTCGGTGATGGTTGCGAGAGGCTCAGCTTCAACCCACTTTGTGAAGTAATCAACTGCCACTATGAGAAATTTCCTTTGAGCTGTTGCCTGGGGGAAGGGTCCCAGCAGGTCTAGCCCCCATTGAGCAAAAGGACAAGGGTTCTCGATAACAGTCATCTCGGATGGTGGAAGGTGTGGTATGTTAGCATGTCTCTGGCACTTGTCGCACTTTCGTACCAGATCCTCGACATTTTTCCTCATGTTCGGCCAATAATAGCCACAGCGCAAGACCTTGTTAGCTAAGGTCCTTGCTCCTGCATGGCTACCTCAAACTCCTTCGTGCACTTCTCGGAGAGCATACTCGGACTCCTGTGGAGCAAGGCATTTAAGGTAAGGGAGCGTAAAGGATCTTCTGTAGAGAGTCCCTTGAATGATTGAATACCTCGCTGCCCTTGCTCGGAGATTCCTAGCCTCGTTTTTATCTTCAGGTAACTGCCCATCTGTGAGGAAGCTTCGTATTGGATCCATCCAAGACTGTTCAGTGTTAATTTCGACGATAGCCCTTACGAAGATGCTTGGCTTGGGCAACGTCTCTATCCGCAATATGTCATTTTTTCGATTTTTAACTCAGGTTTTGGTCGGTTTTAATGGGAAAATGTAAATTTTTTAATAAGAAAACCGACCATTCAACTCAGTTTTTTTGTTTCGATTTTGACGATTTTTTTAACAACCTAACTATGGAACTAGGGGTGGTTATTAGGGATGGTGTGGGTGCGGTCATGGGGTCGGCCATGAAGAGAGGTTTATTTAGTCAAGATGTTGTGTAAGCCGAAGCGGAAGCCCTCCTCTTTGGTATACAAACAACTCTAGAAATGGGGTTTTGGGAGGTGTGTGTGGAATCTGATTCCTCGACAGTGGTGTCCCAAATAAGCTTCCCACGTCAATGCTTCCTTTCAGCGGGCATTTATCGAAGATGCTCAAGCCTTGCTTACTAGGGTCCACAAAGTGGATGTTTGTCATGTTAGATGGAGAGCAAATAAGGCAGCCCATGGTATGGCTGAATTTGCTCTCCAACATAACAAGTATATTGTAATCATTGAGGAGTGTCCTCATTTTATCTTACCTACTATTATAGCTATTATAAACATTTTAATTTTATTTAAATGAAGTTTTCTTGAAAAAATAACAAAAATTATTGTTCTAATCCTCTGTGTGTAATTAATTCTTGCATAAAAAGTCCATGATATTTCAAAAAAATGTAGTAATAATGACAAAAAATTTAAACATTATTTTGATTGATCAAATTGCCCTCAAGTTATCTTACATTGTAGCATTTTTAAACAGCATACATGCTACACACAAAATGCTACATAATCAAACACTAATTGAAAAATTAGCATATTATTTAGCATTTTTCTACAATTTTGAAATGTTACAAAAAAAACCATTTTGAGCAACATTTTAAGTGGTTTAAAAATTGAAATATCTAAACTACCCCTTATATTTCAGTCAAATGGCCAAAATATCATTTTTCTAAAAAAATTATTTCCTTTTTGTAATATTTATATAAAAAAATGTTGAAATATGTTAACATTACTAAAAATATTGTTAATATTTAAATTAAAAAGGCCTGGAATATTTTAATATTATTAAAAATATTTGTAATATTTATATACAAAAGGCCAAAATATGTTAACATTACCAAAAATAATTTTAATATTTATATAAAAAGGTCCAAATTTTTTTAATATTATTAAAAATATTTGTAATATTTATACGCAAAAGGCCGACATATGTAAATATTATTATAAATTAGTGTTATATTTATATAAAAAATGTTGAAATATTTATAGTAATTATTAAAAATGTTAAAATAGTTGTATAAAAAATGTAAATTTGATTTAAAAAATATATGAATTTGATTTGTATATTAATTTGTGTTACTACCTCTATATGTAATTAGCCTTAGCATTTGAAACAACGTATATATTTTTCTCTGAAAAATGAACCAAATTGTAACGCCCTGTCCCACGAAACCCTAATAATGGGTTCGTAGACCGAAACGCTACCTATATTATATACTTATATCCCTCAACACAAAACCTAAATCTATATATATAGTTATAGAAACACAATGACTACTAGAATAAAATTAAATAAGTATCATGTACTTTTTAATTAAGTAAACTCACTAAATAAATCAATGATTAATTATCCTATTTTCATTGAGCATTTGACAATCATAATCCTATAATTGAAATTAAGAAATGACATACTATACGTTTTTCTTGATCTCGTTTTATGAGCCTTTGCTTATTCATAGTAAGTTTGATGCACTAGTAATAACCGTAAAACTCAAATATAAATATCATCCTTATCATGGACTAACACAACCTAACTCCAGCACATGAGCATCTTTTTCATGGATCCGCGGTCACGCTATCAACAGCTAAGTCAGCTTGACCATCAAGAAGTTAGTACCTGTATCACGGAACATAGTGAGCTAAAGCTCAGCAAGTAATACTTATGCATGAATGCACGTGAACATTCTTTTTGTAAAACAGTCAGCCATTTAAATTCTTTTTCAGTACTTGGGCCCTTAACCTAGATAGACTGCTACAGAGCAACTAGTCGGGATTTCCATCCAATGTTCTACCATAGAGCCCATTCAATTAACATTAGTATCATTTATTTATTTTCCTTTTCCTTTCCTTTTCATTTAACAGTAATCCATTAACCTTTCTCTTTCCAATACACCCTTCCTGTAGCAGTAATACCTAGTTCGTAAAAATACTTTTCATTAAACTGAACTTTCCCTTTTTATGTAATGCAACGCATTGTGCTCATGAACGATATTTAATACATCAATAAATTGTAAGCAACAAGTCACTCTTAAGAACATCAAAACAGTCATCATATCAGTCTCATCATCATATTCAGTTCAAGCATATAACACACATTTCATTACACACATAAATACTAGTCCCCGGCAACGGCGCCAAAAACTTGATGTGTTAAATCTCGCAAGTGCACGAATCGAATATAGTAGTATAACGAATGCAAGTACGAGGTCGAATCCCACGAGGACAAATAATAATTCACTAGGATTACTTAACTTGGCAATTAAAATAAAACTTAACAATCTTGGTTTTTAAGTAATTGAGAGGAAATATTGGGATAATGATTTCACCATACAATCGGACTATGAGTAACCACTATCAAATATACATATTCAATTCCAGTTCAAAGGTTGATTCTTTTCTTAAATATGTTGGGAACGATCGCGGTGCCAACACGTATCACTAACAAATGTTAATCCTGTTCGATCGCAGTTGTTAACACAAGACTAATGACCCATTAAGTTCTAAAGAACTATAACAACCAATTAAATATCTAATCCGTGATCTCAGATTCGACAATTAATTTCCTCAATCTCAATTCCACTAAGACATGTGAATTTGGATCGTTCCTTAGTCTTAGCTAGGTTAGTTTATAAGCATACTCAAATGGTGATCAAACATCTAAATACACAACAAACTTATAAGCACAGAGATTAAAGACAAGAACTATAAACTGAATTTGTATAACAACAACTATTAACTCATAATCCTCAATATGGGTTACATCACAATCCCAATAGAAAAGCTTTAGTTACAAACCATGTTCAAGAAAGAAGGAAAATAATGAACTAGAGTAGAAGAAGAAAACCCCCTTCAATGGATGGAAAGATCTCTTGAAGCTTTCTTGGAAGATCTTGAAGAAGAAGAAGAAGAATAACCCAAAAGCTGCTCCTTTCTTCTCTCTTGCGTCCAAGCTTTCTCTCCCTTGTGGTGTTGGTGTACTTCTTGGAATGGTGGCCACACCATATAAAAACAATATCTAACCATAACTTTTCACTTACTTTTCATAAATATCTGTAACTTACTATTTTTAGTAAGTTGCAGATATTTAAAGTTTGCAGATATTTGTCATTTTCGCCCAGTAATGCTTGAGCGGTCTCAGGTGCTCGAGCGTGTCATCAGTAGAAAAGTCACTGGTTTGTAAAGGCAGTTTTAGCCCGTTAGAGCGTACTCCAGCGCTCGAGCGCTTCTTCACATTTTCAGCACGCCAGCAGTGTAAAACTTTCTGGTCTTTCTTCACATTTTCAGCACGCTAGAGCGTGCTCCAGCGCTTGAGCGCTTCTTCTGCGTCAGAATCCCAGTTTTACTGATTTTGCAACACTTTGAGACATATCTCCTGAAATTCAAAACATCAAAGATTCTCATAGAAAATGTACTCATTCCATCCATTTATAGACAATAACATATGGAAATTAAAGCACTAAAATGAGTACAAAATGGATAGATCAACACCCGCACACTTATTTTCTTCTCGTCCTCGAGGGGAATCAAAATCAAACATAGCTAAAATAAATGTGACAACAATTAACTCACTCTCGCAGGAATCGCGGATGCATTTAGCTTATGCAACAAGTCGTTAAACCCCGAGGTGTCCCTAGTGGACGAGTGTTGTCTCGTGAGGGTTTACCAAAACGATACCCACAAACATTCAAAACATTGCTTCATCAAGTATCACACTACAAAAGCATTTTGAATTCACCCATAAAAGTACATACATCAACAATCCCAACTGAAAGAACTCCACAAGCACCAAGTAAACAAATCTAATCAAGTCTCATGCTATCCGTTCCATATGTCAAGTTACTATTCCATTAAGTGCATAACAGAAACGCAAGAACATGTGGCTTCCAAATGATCAAAGCATAAACACAACAATATCTCTAGAATTTTCAAAAATAATTGAATATGATATAATGGCTTTTTTTTTTTTTTTTAGAACTATCAATGATTTATTTAACACGACTTTAAATGTTCAGTCCTTTTTAACTTTCAATGTGACCCATGTAACGAGCTTTCAAATCAGCGATCCCCAAGCCAGTTGGCCCAAGGTGCCGGGTGTTGAAACATCCTAAAGAACCTACTTGCTTGAGTCACAATGGTTCAGGACCTACACACCACAAGTACATATCCAAGAAAGGTAATAGCAAGATGTTTTAATATGGACATTGGTACTCAAAGCCTTGAATGTGTTATAAATATTTTTCTTTTCTTTTCATCAATTTTTCAATTGCTTTTTTTCTTTTTTTCTTTTTTTTTCCTTTCATGCCAAAATATCAATATTCAACAAAAATTCCAATGCATCTAGAGATAATTGTACGTGTTCAAGAATGTCACAAATTGCATACCCCACGATACATGTCTTCCTATGCAAGTGACACCATTTAAAATTTATAGAACAGATAAGATAAGACCCAAAGTCGAAAAGAATACAAGGGATATGTGTTCTTACTTTAGGACTGACAATGTACAAGACATAAGAATGGGTGTCAACACAATACTTAAGTACGATAAAAGTTTAGCAATTCACATTTTTTTTTTATTAATAGGAAAACACACAACATACTAAAAAAAATAATAAAATAATCCCCACACCCCCACACAAAATATCGCAGTGTCCTCAATGTGACAAAATAAGAAAAATTAAAACTGCAAGTAAAAATTGGGGAAAACACAACCTGAAATTTGAAGACTCCTCAAAGATCGGGGGATGAATTTGGGATTGGTGGCATGGGCCTTACTCATAATCATGGTGCTGCAGTGTCACGCAGTGTGACAGTGATGCTAGAGTGTATTGAGCCGCTAGAGCATGACAGCAATTCAACAAATCTGTTTTAGAGCACAAAATCTCCCTCCACTTTGATCAAGACGAGATTAAAAATAGACATATTTAATGACAATACACATGCACAAAAATAAAATCACACGAGCATTTAAAACAAAATTACCAAGTTGGGTTGCCTCCCAACAAGCGCTTTATTTATAGTCTTGGCTAGACTTATTGGTGCACATTCACCCGGGATCCTTGAGAGTGGTGACAAATACTCCACGTGATGGTTCCATGAGGTTGACGTTGGGTGGAGTGTTTGAGATACTTTGAACATTGGTCTTTACTCTCTCATCAGCATTTGGAATTTTTCTCTTCCTTCTCCTCTTCCTTTTCTTTCTCCTCTTCCTCCTGGAGATTTTAGAGCTGAATTCTTGCACTTCAACATCTTCTTGGAGAACAAATTTCTGATCTCCATGCTTAATTTTTGTGTTTTGGGCTTAGCATGCCTTAAGTTGATCTTCTGGAATGACAATGTCTATTGCATCCACTTGGAAGCACGATTGAGATGTCACTCCAAATTGCGGTTTTTGAAAGACATTCAATGTTATCTCTTTGTCTGCTTCTCGAAGAGTAAGTTTCCCTTCCTCTACATCAATCAATGCTCGCCCAGTTCTCAGAAAAGGTCGACCCAGAATAATTGGAGAATATGTGTCTTTCTCCATATCTAAAATCACAAAATCTGCAGAAAAAATTAATGTACCCACTTGAACTAGAATATCTTCTACAATACCTTTCGGATGTCGTTTTGAACGATCGGCAAGCTCAAGGAATATTGTAGTCATCTTGATCCCTTCTATCCCAAGCTCCTTGTAAACTGAAAATGGCATCAAATTGATGCTTGCTCCAAGGTCTAACATGGCACGTCCAAATTTCTTGCTCCCAATAGTAATGGGAATGTCAAAACTTCCCGGATCGGTTAGTTTTGGCGGAAGTTTAAGCTTGACGGCATCAACTTGTTTGTTTAGCTTGAGACGACCCGGAAATGGAATGGGTGGTATATATGGTTTGAGCATTGGTTCATCCTTGGATTGAGTTGTAGGTAGAAATGACTCCTCTTTTTCTTTGTCATCAAATTGCTCAATTGAACCTACATCCACGATATCAACACAAACATCAACATTATTTATTACCGTACCTCCACCAATGTAGATGGCATTTGCATGTTCAATGTTCTTTGGGTTGATGACAGTTTGACTTGGGAATTTTCCAGCTTCCCTTTGACTAAGAGCTTCAGCAATCTGTCCCACTTGAGCTTCAAGTTTCTGATGCCCAATAGCAAGTTGTCTCACTAAATCCTCCAATGAAGTTGAAGAAGATGCTTGGGTAGGAGGTACAAGAGCCTGTGGATTCTGCACATTTTGTGGATTTTTCCAGCTGAAATTTGGATGCATCCTGGATCCTGGGTTGTAATAGTTTGAGTGAGGATCAAATCGAGGATTCTGGTTATAAGTATTCATCATGTTTGCCTGTTCTTGCACAAACTCAGGGAAATCCACTCCTTGAGGACACACAATGGTTGCATGGCCTGGAACTTCACATATAGCACACACTTCCTGAGACGGTGCTCTCCCATGTATTGCAAGGAGTGCATCCAACTTGTTGGAAAGTGCGTTGACCTGCGATTTGGACACAAATGAATTAGGAGAAGTGATCTCACTAATATTAGCTTTCTTACCTCTAATATCTGAGTGTTGTGTTTCAATTGCAAGGGTGTCAAACAATGTTTGACACTCGGTTGGCGTCATGTTCCGGATGGATCCTCCTGCATAATTGTTAACTGAAGCTTTACAAGAAACAGTTAGTGCCTTATAGAAAATCCGCATCAACACTATATTAGGCAAAGCATGGTGGGGACATTGACTCAATAGGTTGTTAAACCTCTCCCAAGCCTCAGAAAAAGACTCATCAAACTGTTGCTCAAATTGCATAATTTTATCTCTAAGTGCATCCGTTTTCTGAGTTGAGAAAAATTTCTCCAAAAATTTATTTTGTACCTCAGTCCAACTATTGAGTGATCCCGGTCTGAGATTGTTGAGCCACATCTTTGCCTTATCTTTCATAGTGTAAGGAAAGATCTTCATTCTAAGATGCTCCTCAGTCACTCCTGTAACTAAAGGCATGCTAGAAACCATGTTAAATATTTCACGAATGTGACTCAATGGATCTTCAGAACTTAAACCATGAAATGAAGGCATCATATTAAAATGTATGGTTTTAAGTTCGTAATTTCTAGCAGCTATAGGAAGAGTGATACATGATGGTGAGGTTGGAATTGTGGGGATGTCAAGATCCCCCATCGTCGTCTGAACTGGTACAACAGCCATCTTCTCCTCTTCGAGTTTGGAGATTGACTCCAACTGCAACAACTGACTTTTCTTTCTCAGAAGGCTTTCTATGTCGTCTATCACTGGTAGCAATTCGCCTTCCAAAGAACGTCGCCCTTGCATAAAACCTGAAAATTAAGAGAACAACAAAAATTTAGGACTGATTTTTTTTCTTTACTATTCAAAAGCAAGTAAATTAAATGAAAAAGCTAAGCAACCGGCTAGAACTATTACTAGTCCCCGGCAACGGCGCCAAAAACTTGATGTGTTAAATCTCGCAAGTGCACGAATCGAATATAGTAGTATAACGAATGCAAGTACGAGGTCGAATCCCACGAGGACAAATAATAATTCACTAGGATTACTTAACTTGGCAATTAAAATAAAACTTAACAATCTTGGTTTTTAAGTAATTGAGAGGAAATATTGGGATAATGATTTCACCACACAATCGGACTATGAGTAACCACTATCAAATATACATATTCAATTCCAGTTCAAAGGTTTATTCTTTTCTTAAATATGTTGGGAACGATCGCGGTGCCAACACGTATCACTAACAAATGTTAATCCTGTTCGATCGCAGTTGTTAACACAAGACTAATGACCCATTAAGTTCTAAAGAACTATAACAACCAATTAAATATCTAATCCGTGATCTCAGATTCGACAATTAATTTCCTCAATCTCAATTCCACTAAGACATGTGAATTTGGATCGTTCCTTAGTCTTAGCTAGGTTAGTTTATAAGCATACTCAAATGATGATCAAACATCTAAATACACAACAAACTTATAAGCACAGAGATTAAAGACAAGAACTATAAACTGAATTTGTATAACAACAACTATTAACTCATAATCCTCAATATGGGTTACATCACAATCCCAATAGAAAAGCTTTAGTTACAAACCATGTTCAAGAAAGAAGGAAAATAATGAACTAGAGTAGAAGAAGAAAACCCCCTTCAATGGATGGAAAGATCTCTTGAAGCTTTCTTGGAAGATCTTGAAGAAGAAGAAGAAGAATAACCCAAAAGCTGCTCCTTTCTTCTTTCTTGCGTCCAAGCTTTCTCTCCCTTGTGGTGTTGGTGTACTTCTTGGAATGGTGGCCACACCATATAAAAACAATATCTAACCATAACTTTTCACTTACTTTTCATAAATATCTGTAACTTACTATTTTTAGTAAGTTGCAGATATTTAAAGTTTGCGGATATTTGTCATTTTCGCCCAGTAATGCTCGAGCGGTCTCAGGTGCTCGAGCATGTCATCAGTAGAAAAGTCACTGGTTTGTAAAGGCAGTTTTAGCCCGTTAGAGCGTACTCCAGCGCTCGAGCGCTTCTTCACATTTTCAGCACGCCAGCAGTGTAAAACTTTCTGGTCTTTCTTCACATTTTCAGCACGCTAGAGCGTGCTCCAGCGCTTGAGCGCTTCTTCTGCGTCAGAATCCCAGTTTTACTGATTTTGCAACACTTTGAGACATATCTCCTGAAATTCAAAACATCAAAGATTCTCATAGAAAATGTACTCATTCCATCCATTTATAGACAATAACATATGGAAATTAAAGCACTAAAATGAGTACAAAATGGATAGATCAAATATGAAGCTCCCAAGACTTCGGTTCCAGAGTTTTGTACGAATCCTGTTCCTGTACAATCTATATTATAACATCCTGTACGATCTGAATCACTTTGCACGTCAATTTGGAAAAATTAAATTAATGTTTTTTTATATAAAAGTTATTACTTATGTCTAATAACGCATATGTAATATGACATCCGAGAGATTATTGTGACTTAATAACTTTCCTTATGTTTGACGAGAATAAACTTTTGAAAATTATTAGAGCATCTCTGATGGTAAGTCATTCCAAATTTTAATACAATTTTTTTCGCTTTTCATTTTCAAATATTCCAAATATCAAGCATCAACACCATTTCTCTCATATTTTTCTACCATTTTTCATTTTTTCTATCATTCTACACACCTTCTCATACAATTTTTTCAAATCACTCTCTATACACACTCAACAATTTTCAGTACCATTATCAAGTGTCTCATTGCACTTTATCCTCACTTTATGGTGTTTGGGGTTGAAAAATAAAAATAATGAGTAAAAAATGTTATTTAATCAACTCAAATTTAAGACTTCGGAAATAAAAAACAACTTCTCTTCTCAACTTTAATTTGGAATGTTGTTTTTCTCAAAATTATGAGCATGCATGTGAACATATTGAGTCACATATTTTTAATCCAATGCACATATGTGACTCGTATTTTTGTAACTCATTCAATTTAGATTGTATGTCATGTACATATAAACATATACGTGCATATATATATATATATATAGAGAGAGAGAGACACAAAATAAAATGAATTTAAAAAAAAAGCAAAAGATTTATTCTAAAGAACTTTTATTACTATCAATATTTTATATTAAATACGGTTTTGAGAATATATATATATTCTCAAACTTTTAATTCTCACCAAACAAATAATGCAATATGAGCAATTTTTTTGTCCAAACATTATAAATTAGTTGTTTTTATATGATATGTTTTTCCTTTTCCATGAAATGTTTGTTTTCCTCCAAACAAATGGAACATAAATTGAATAAATTTATACACCAACTTACAGTCCAATATATGAAGAATCGTGTCATTTTATCCCCGTAGTGACTTGGATATACCTAACATGGAAAGTAGCAAAGTATTTTTAAAATACTTTTATTACTTGAATTTTATTAATAGGATATATTTTAAATTTCTATTTAAAAGAAACTAATACTTACATGCCATCCACTTTCAATAATATTAAGACCACCCACTGGCCCTGAAAGGAAAGAAATCTTGGCGGCACTTTCCTCGTTCTCCTCGACATATGGATTCCACGGATTTATGCTTGCTTGTGCACCATATATAATTTCTGTTTCACTACTTTGGCTAGTCATTGCGTACTTTGATTATGCAACCAAAATAAATAAATGTAAAAGTGTGATCAATATTAATCTCAATTTTGTGATTAGGTAGAAATAAATAGCTAAAAATACCATATTGTTTTGTGTTCGAAGTTGATGGAAGAAAGAGTTATGCTTCTTTCCAAATTTACGGATGGAATTTCTTCTCATAACATCATCTACAGTTACTCGACGCATAGGAATAGTGCCCTTAGGACATCTTGTACCATTTTTTTTGCCATGTTTGAGTTGCTTTATTTGTGCTACTCTTCGACTCTTCTTTTTTTCGTTTTCAGCCATTCTTTAGGTACCCTCTATCAATTAGTTAAAATATAAATACTTACCAAAATCATTAAAAAAAAAAGGAGTATGTAGGAAATAAAAAACTAGATACTTTTATTACCTGAATTTTATGATTTTTTAAAAGAGGATGATTGGTTGCTTTCTTTTATCAACACAATCAATAAGATCTCCATCTGAACTCTGCATATGTGATCGAGTGATAAAAGCAATTCCTTAGACTATAAGAAATGACAATATATATGTTCCTTAAATTATATGTATGGCAATAATTAAATAGATATACCTATCATATGTAATAATTACCTCTATAGTTAGTAGAGCGGGCTTGTTCATCGTTTTCAAAGCCACCATAGCATCTTCATAGTTACTGTAGTTTAGAGATAAAGCAGAAGTAGTTTTACCAAGTACGAAGAATACCAACAAAACAAAAGTTAAGAACTTCATCAAATACAAAGTGAAGAACTACTTGATAAGGTATTTTGGATTTGGAGAAATGATGTGCACAATATTTGGAAGAATCTGTATCATATATATGGTATTTGTGAATTGTCACTATGCAAAACTTATCGATTATTTCATGTCGAAATATTTGAAACTTATTGTCTATCCACATATGGAGATGGATCAAAATAAACGGCAAGAGTTTGAAACTTTATTGTTTACCCATTTATTGTGGTAATTCTTCACATAGCAAACCATACTATAACCGCTATGGGGATCCAAAAAATATTACTATTTTTTTATTTTTAAAATCATCAATGTGTAGTATTCGATCTATAATCAAGAGACAAACATTGAGCGACAAAAACTATTTATGGACGTAGGATTCTCCAACCACTCATGAGAAGATGCAAGCAAATAAATATCAACAATTTGAAACTTTATCGTCTAACCCCACATCGGAAGATGGATCAAATAAATTAAAATAGACGTCAATATTCGAGAGACAAACATTGAGAGACAACGGTATAGACCTAGAATTCTTCCACCCTTATCTTGTAGAACCACATGCGAAGATGCAGCAGAATAAATGTCAATAACTAAGAGACAAATTGTTGAGAAACAAAATAATATATAGAGCAATTCTCTTATGTACATCTAAAATGTGCACTTAATCCTTGGGGTGCACGACATTTTTTCAAAAAAATTTAAAATTTTATTTTTGTGTTTTATTTTTATGAAAAGTGCATGATAATTCTAGATCGTTGGATATAAAACACAAAACATTTCATCCACTTTTCATATGCATTTAATTTTTGTTTCGACCAAAATATTTATTATTAGATTCATATAATTGATCGAACACAAAATTAAAATTTTACACCCCAAAAGATTAAGCACACATTTTTAAGTGCACATAACAAAATTGCTATATATATATATTATATATAAACCCAGAATATTATATAAACCCAGAATTCCTTGAATTTTTCCTCTATGGATTATTAAAATCATTTCCTTCCATTTAGGGGTCACCAAACAACTTGTGGACCAAAACTTGGCCCAAATTCGAGAGGACATTGGGCCGGATAGCCCCTTAAATAATTGTGGGCGGGCTTAGGATAGAGTTTTGGGGCTAGGTGGTCGATATAAAATATCGCAAGTAAACCTACAATATCAAATACTGACGGGTCTTACCCAATCGCAAGTGTACGTGTCGTGGGACAGTATAAAAGAGAGCGGGGTCGAATCCACAGGGACCGTATCAATCACCAAACAAACAAAGTAGCAATAATAATACAGAAAATTCAGATTGAAATAAACAATTAAAATATGCTAAAATTGGATAAATAAATATGGAGGAGATCTAGCTTGGGTTGGTGTTGTTCTTCTACTGTCACTCAATCACACAACTTAATATGCAATCACACAATTTAAAGGTTTACCGTTGTCAATTAGAAGACCTTGGTACGGCTCTCCTAATTATGACTTTCCTAAGCAACGAATTTGGCTTTGGTCCAGCCCAAAATCTTTTCTTACCGTAGGGGTCTTGGTTGGTGTACCCTAAGATTTCCCTAAGACAAGCATATGAACGAGAAAGTCGACAATCGCACAACCTTAAGCGTTGGTGTACCACCTAATCAATTGTGTTCACAATTCCCAAATCTGGATCCTATGCAGATTCTTGTTACTTCGTCAAACATCGGGTATGGGTCAGCCGAATGTATTCAATTAACAGTTCTTATCATCATGATGTTGATCAGGCAAACACAATAATAAGAAATCAACATTAAATTCAGAGAATCAATGAATTAAACCTGGTGTAATTGTCAATCAGATTGTGCAACAAGTTGTGGTAGAAGAAACTAACCAAACCAAACTAAATAGAAATTTAGTTACACATGTTCATGATTTAATTGCATAAATAAACCAGAAATTCAGTTGGGGAAAAAGGAGATGCTCGGAAGTGTTGAAATCCTCCTCCTGGCGTCTTCTCTCCCTCGTTCTGAAGTGCAGCGGCGTCAATAATGATTTCTGGGTCGAGTTTGATTAGTATTAAAACCCTACTTGCCACATCAGCAAAGTAAATTACGACTGGCCCGCTAAAATCCGCGGCCGCAAACTGGTCGCACTTTGGTCGCAATGTGTTCACAATCAGGTTGCACTGTTTGCCCAGAAAACTCTTTAAATCACCCATATTCCAGCCAGCTGTCACCTGCTCAATAAAACACCAATTAAGTAGTAATTGGACTTAAAAGATCATAATTAATATCCCTAAAGATCAGAAATACAGGTGCATTTTTGCACCTATCACTAGGCTCGGCACGAATGATGCAGGCAGAATATGTAATCAAGAATCAATTCCAATGAATGATTCTAAGAACAGGACTACCAATCTTGAGAAACCTGTCAAAAACTATTTCAATAGAGATCAAAATAATAGTCTGCCTCCACAACGCTACAAACAAAGCTTTTATACTGAAACAAATAACCTTAAAGGACTAAACTACCCTTAACTAATTAAGAAAACTAGGACACTTAGATACTTGAAACACAAAAAGGAAGAGAACATTAAAGGAACTAGACACGAAGAAAAGAACAATAAAGGGATACTCATAAATATTACCAACATTAAATATTTTGCAAATGCCCATATGGTCGGGTAAGTCCACCACGTATGCACCTTGAATGGACCATATTTCTTCGGCTTTAGCTTGTTACTTTTTGTACGTGCCAATAGAAAAACGCTCCTTGAACAAAAATGATCTTAACCAAATCTTCCACCTTGAATAGCATTTCATGATGATGCTTATCCGCAACATCCTTGCACCTGATATTTGTTTCCCCAAGCTTCACTCGAACTTCAACATGAATACGTTGAATATCATCTACATAATCTCTTGCTGCCTCACTTTTAGTAGCATCTTTTGGAATCTTCACCAAATCTATAGCATGACATGGTACTTGACGATAGACCAAAGAACATGGTGATTTACTTGTAACACTATGAACCACTATTATAAGCAAACTCAGCCTTGAGCCAATGCATTATTCCACTGCTGGAGTTTATCACCGCAAATACATCGAATTAAATAAAAGTCACCAACCGAAGTTTTCTTTTGCTTTCAATCATTCCACTACATTCTAAAATCTTCATATTCGATATACAAATTGTTGATCAAATCAAAACCTAGAACTTCATGGCTAACCGTGAGTAATAGGGTAGCCCACCTACTCAGCGCATCTACAACTCTATTGAGAGCCCCAAACTCTATTGACAGCCCCGAACATATGCTTCAACACAACTGAGAATTTTTGCAAAAAAATAAAATAAAAATCTATCTAACATGTCGAATGTCAACATATTTATGACAGTTAACAAACTTAAGAGTCTAATGATCGGTTTATAGAATAAATTCAGCTTCAAGTACATATGACTACTAATGCATAAGAGCCCTCACCACTGCATAAAACAATTTATCATAAGTACTACATCGCTTCCTTGTCTCACTCAACTTCTCACTAAACAAGGCAATGGATCGACTTTCTTGGGATAAAACTACCACAATTCCTATTCCACGAACATCACACTCCACCTCGAATGGTCTTTCAAAATTCAGCAAGGCTGAGACAGGAACATTGCATAGTTTTTCTTTAATTTCTGCAAATGCTTGCTGGTCGATACTTTTTTATCACAATAAATACCGACTGGTTTTACCCAATCGCAAGTGTACTGTCGCAAGGCAGTAACAGTGAAAGGGATCGAATCCACAGGGACTGTTGTAAAAACCAATTGAAAGACAAACAATAGTGTAAACTAATTTGGATGCTTAAATTAATAATGGAAAAATTAACTAGTTCAAATAAAATAACTAATTCAACAATTGATGAAAATTAGCTTGGATTTGGCTAGTTCAACTACCTCCACCTGTGCACACAAATCAATCCGCAATTAAACAAATTAAGAATTTAACGACGTCAATTGAAAGACTTTTGGTCCAGCTCTAACAATTAGATTTCCCTAAACAACGACCCTGACTTTGGTCCAGCTCAAGGTCTTTTCTTATCAAAGGAGTCTTGGTTTGGTCTCTCCTAAGAAGAATTTCCTAAGATAAGCATCAGCACGTGGAAATCGACAATCGCACAACCTAAGGCAATGGTCTATCACCCAATCAATTATGTTCAATGTTCCCAAACCTGAATCACAAAACAAGTTTTTGTCACTTTGTCAAACACCGGGTCATGGTCAGCCGAATATGTTCAACTAACAATTCCTAAATATTATGATGATGGCCAGACATGCATAACAATAGGAAATCAACAATAAATTCAGAGAACAATGAATTAAATCCAATCTAATCAACAATCAATCTGTGCACAAAGTTTCAGTAGAAGAAAATACCAAATCCTAGCTAAAAAGTACTTAGCTACGCATAATCATACTAAAAACCATAAAAATACTCAAGACAATTGTTCGAATCGATGGGAAAGATGAAGGAATTGCCACGCTTGGAATGCCTCTTCTCTGCCCTCTGTATTCTGGAAAATCTCCCCCCGTATCTGGCGGCTAGGGTTTAGTCTTTAACCATAAAAAGTTATTGTCCCCACTGCCACGTCAGCTGGGCTCGTTTTTGGAAATCCCGCAACTCGCGGCCGCTTGTAGGTCGCGCCTGGCTCACTTTTACCCAGAATTCAACTTTTCCAACTAAATAGCATCCAGCTGTACCTGTCATTAAATCACACAATTGGATAGTATTTTGTGCTAGAAACCTCATAAAGATTGAGTACTTAACATCATAAACATGAGTACATTTTGTACTCACCACTTGCTCGGCTACTTTACTCCACTAAAATTTCCTTTCTTCAACCAATCATTGTTAGGGCTTGTTATAGAGATAAAATTCTAGATAAACCTTCTATAAAATGTTGAAGGCCAATCCTAAATGGCCTTAATTTTATTCTCATCCACCTGAACACCCTCAGGACTAATAATGAAGCCCGAGAATAATAATGTATCCATCAGGCATCTATCGACCGCTCAAAACTTCCTAGACATGTTGTTTCTCCTTGTTGGGCGATCAATCATGTTTTGGGTTCGTAATTAGGCGATCGAATTTGATTTTGCATGAATACTGCCCCAATTCCTATCCAAATGTGTTTAACTCAGCTACAACTTCATTCAAACTCACCTACAATGAAAGCATAATAAATACTTGAAATATCAATATAATCTTTATCAAAATGGGGTCAATATGATAAAAAAAATATGCAACTAGACATGGTACAAAAATACTCACATCACTAAGCTATCTTCAAATGTATCAAGTTCTACGGTAGTTATTACTGGATAATCGAGAACTGTGTTCTTTAAGTTACCATCTTTCGAGGATGATGAGGATCTTGATTTCAGGTTTGTGAATAAGTCGAATTAGTGGGAGATCATTGTAGCTAAAGTGTGTGAATCTTGGGTGGTATGGTGATCTGTCCATTTTATACTCACTTTTCTGCTTTAATTTTCATATGATCTCATCTATTTTGGGATTTAATGAATACATTTTCTATGAAATTCTTTAGTATTTTGAATTTGAGGAAATATACTCCAAGTAATGCAAAATCAGTGGAAAATGGCTATCTAATGCAGAAGAAGCGCTCGAGCGCTGGTGCACGCTCCAACGTGCCAAAATGGTCATTCTAGACCAGGGAGTTTCACACTTGCTAACATGCTCGAGCATATGAGACCGCACGAGCATCACTAGGTGAATATTGATTAAAAATATCAACTTTGCCTTTCTTGTAAGTTACTAAAAATAGTAAGTAATCAATCTTTAGGGTTAGAATAAGTCAAAAGTTGTTAAAAAGAATAGAAAAGGAAAGGCAGCCACCACTTGAAAAAGGAGATATACACTGAACGCAAGAAAAGCTTTGAAGGAAACCAAATGAGAAGATTTTTCAAGGAATTATCCAAGCAACCGCTTCATCCATTTAAGGGGTTCTTCTTCTAATCTAGTTCATGATTCTTACTAGTTTATGCTTTTTATTCTTAAACATGCGGTGTAACTAAACTCTTTCTATTGGAGTTTTGATGTAACCTATTTGGAGGATTATGAATTTATGATTATTGATATGCAAATTCAGTTCATGGTTCTTGTCTCTAATCTCTATGCTTATAAGTTTATTGTGTGTTTAAATGTTTGATCACCATTTGAGTATGCATATGAACTAATCTAGCTAAGACTAAGGATTGACCCGAATTCACATGTCTTAGTGGAATTGAGATTAAGGAAATTAATCATCAAAGCTGAGACCACGGATTAGACGATTAATTGGTTCTCATAATTCTTTAGAACTTAATGGGTCATTGGTCTTGTGTTAACAACTCGACCAAACAGGATTAACATTTGATAGTGATACGTGTTGGTGACCAAACGAACTTACATACTTGGGAAAAGAATTAACCCTTGAACTGGAATTGAAGTTGTATGCTTGATAATTGTTACTCATAGTCTAATTGTGTGGTGAAATAATTATCCAAATATTCGTCTTCATTATTTCAAATCCAATATTGTTAAGGTTTATTTTAATTGTTAAGTTAAATAATCTTAGTTGAACTTTTACTTGTCCGAGTGGCATTCGACCTCGTACTTGCATTCGTTATACTACTATATTCAATTCATGCACTTGCGAGATTTAACACATCAAGGTTTTGGCGCCGTTGCTGGGGACTAGTAATAATTTCAGCCGATTGTTTAGCTTTTCCATTTAATTTACTTGCTTTTAAATATTAAAAAAATCAATTCTAAATTTCTATTGTCGCAACCGGTTTTACGAAAGGATTAGAAAATAAAAATAAAAGAAGTCTTCAACAATTATAATAGGTGCAATTGGTCACCACAAAAAAAAGTTTGGTCTGCGAAAATCCAAAAAACGGATAAATGAGTTTGTTACGTATGGCGAATGTATAATGCACCCCACGTCTGTTTTAAAACAGTTGTCAAGTTAACCTTTATTATCCCATTAAATGATTTTAAGAACATTAACTATGACAAAATACGTATATAAGGTAAAATAATTATACAAAACATAAAAACAATATCGAGAGTCTAATATTGAGGTTCATATGACTCTTTCATCCAATGCTCAAGTTTCCATGAAACACTCTCACCTCAAGAATTTATCTGAGGGTGCATCTAATGCATTCCCCAAATTAATTTCATCGTTGGTTAAAACTATTGATAGAATTTTTATATATAAATGAAATATACAATATGAATTTTAAAATAAAAATAATAATAAATAATAATAAAATGAAAATGAAAATAAAAGTAAAAGTAAAAGTAAAATAAAAAAAAATGTTGGAAACCGAGTTTTGTGGACTATACGATATTGAATTATCGTAAATCCCTTTTCAAGCATACTAATATCTTAAATCATATAAATCATACATATAATCACATAACATGGAAAAACACATTTCAAGTAAAACACATTTTCAACAAATAGCAAATAAAAATTACACATTAAAGGGACTCGGTTCCCGTTCTTATATTGGTAACTCATCTCATCTCAACCATACTATTAAATTTGTATGATTAAAAAATTATGATTTATTATCAAAATAAAATTATTATATTAAAAGTTTCACATTAAGCTTCATGAAACTCTTTTCCATCCAATGATTGAGATTCTATGAAATTCACTTTTCTCGAGAATCCTTTTCGAGGAAGCATCCAATGCCACCCCATAGGTTCCATCATCGTATTAACTTTTAATATAATAACTAGGACTTTCATAAACCAGCACAAAGCATTTATTTAACTCAACCCTATTTGAAAATGCACCGAAAAAGAAAACCATCTTGGATAACCAATTTATCAAAATGCATAGTATTCTCATGAATCCTAAAAACAGCAAGCACCATAGGTAAATGTACCTTATAGGCATATATAAGTGTATGCAATTAAAGTAAAAACAAGACGTATGCATACATCATTTATGCATGGCCCTAGGTGAATTTTACTTGGAACACACTACCCTTCCAAATTAGTATGTCTCACATTTGGGACAATCATTTTAATCGATTCATAGTATGCAATTCAATATGAATTAATATCAATTCTCTTTATCAAAGCATGTTCCCAAACCAATATAGTATCTCCTATGATCACACCATACAAAGACATCATCTAACAACAAGTATCATTCAAGACAGTAGACCCACTCCAATAATTACATTTTCAAACTCAGATGCGACCACGAAATCACAAGATGCAAATAAACAAGAGATGAAATTCTTGTTTATATATCTCAAGAGAACTTCTTTTAAATACAGAATATGATCCAAAATTATCCAATCTAGAGGAACAACACCCATCTGGCAAGTGAACATCATTTCAAAAAAAAAAAACAAAGCCTGAAAGATAAAGAAAGCTGATCATTAAACCTGTGACAATAATTTAAGCAAATTGGATCAATCATTCAAACAAATAGCATCATAAAAATTTCCAGAACTAGCATAGATATCCAACTACTATTCACAACCGAACATTCAAAATAAAAAGGCTGCAAAACAGATCAATCTTTCAAACAAATAACATCATAAAAATTCCAGACCAAGCCTCGATATCCAACTACCATTCACAATAAAAACACACTGTTAACACAAGTTACCGAGCACGAACAACGAATAGCAACAATTCAATTACAGAACTTGGTGAGTTTCAGAGATGGAAAGCTATGATAGTGGTGAATGGTGAATTTTCAGGAGCTTCAAATAGCAAAATTTGGTAGAAACAGAGAAGATATTACAACAGTGAATTAAGAATACAAACCGAAAATCCAAGCAGAGAATTTCCCCAAAAAGCTCCTCTCTCTGGAACTCCTTCCCATTTCTGGTCACTCACCTAGAAAAACTCGAAAGTAAAGAGAAAGAAAGCCCCCAAAAATCCGATCCTCTCTCTGGAATTTTTTCCGTCAATCCCCTCCCCCTTCTATGAAAGAACCGAGCCCCTTTTATACTGTTAAGACCAAATCGGTTCTCCATCTTGAATCCCAAAACTTTATCATCCATAATCCAAATCTTTCCTTTTCTTCTTTCTGTCACTCTCCTCTAAATTTTCTTCCCTAATTTTGGGCATCTCTCTCTCTTGAAATCCCTTAGGCTTTGCTTGGGAAAATATACGGTAGTGGAAATGAGGTGTTTTTAAAGTACCGGTTTTGACCAGTTTGAGGGTAGCGGTTTTGAGTGTTTTTAGTAGCGGTTTTTAAAACAGTCTATTCCAGTGCTTGGGAAAGCATTGAAGCACCGGTTCTGAAAAAATTTTATAAGATTAAATTACATTTATACCCATTCAAATAAAGTTTAAAACCATTTCTTATTGTTATTCTCAGTGTAGTTGACTTCATTATCTCTTTGCTTCATAAGACACTCGTATTTAAAGTGTCCTAGTTTGTGAGAATTAAAGCACTCGATTGAGACCTTACTAAATTCTCCCCTTCCTCTACCAGAGATGGTTGATTTTTTTCTCACTTTCAATGCTTGTTCCTCCACAGAGTGCCCCACTTTAGCCCATTATATTGCAAAATCAGCTCTTACTTGTCAGCATCTGACGTGGAGCTGGTTGCTGAAGCTTATATGGACAAGGTGGATTGTCAAAAGCCCAAAAGGAAGTCTGGTGGAGCTTAGGTCCAAATGAAAGTATTGGTCGTTAGCCCATATGTATTTTGTTTTTTTTTTAGTTGGCTTTGCTCTAGGGTTGGAAGATATTTATGTTATTTTCGTCAGGTCTGGAAAGGACTTTTGCTTGTATGATATATCAAACTGTTTAAAGCCAACCTAGGCTGTTGAGATACACTTATCGCTGCGTCAGGTGGTATCAGAGCCGGTCGTTCTTTTCGATGGCGAGTGATTCAGTTGTGGGTGGCGGTTCTCTTGGCGGAGATCAGAGAGCTGAGGTTTCCCGATCTGTTGGAATGGATCGAGAGACGGCGCTGGCGGCCTTGGAGCAGAGGTTCGACTTGCGATTTCAGCGTATGGAGCGTCACTTCGAGGAAATTGAAAATCGACTTGATGCTATGGACGTGGGTGCAAACAGGGACAAAAATGGTGAGCGGCGGCGACCGCTTGGCAGACCTATCCCTGCTCAAGGAAAACGTCGACCTGTGCAGGTGGAGGAGTCTGATGATGAGGATGAAGACTTTTTCGCAGAACCTGTTAGGGGTGTAGGATATCATCGAAATGATTATGGGGATAGGGAGTTTCGGCTGAAGGTTGACATCCCCTGTTTTAATGGGAATTTGAATGTGGAGGAATTTTTAGATTGGGTTGCAGAGGTTGACCGATTCTTTGAATATATGGAGATACCGGAAGGAAGACGAGTTAAATTGGTTGCGTGTAAGCTGAAAGGGGGAGCATCAGCCTGGTGGGAGCGTTTACAGGCTAGAAGAACTCGAGAGAGAAGAACTCCAATGCGTAATTGGTACCGGATGAAGCAACTGTTAATGGGAGACTTTCTCCCTCCTGACTACGAGCAGATTTTATTTCAGCAGTACCAACGCTGTCATCAGGGGCCCAAGACTGTCCATGAATATACTGCTAAATTTATGAGATTGGCTGAACGAAATGACCTAAGGGAGAGTGAAGGCCAACAAGTATCTAGGTACCTGTAGGGATTAAAACCAATTATCCGTGACAAGATTGGAGTTCAGGTTATGAAAAACTTAGCAGAGGCTCAAAATTTTACCTTGAAAGCTGAAATGATGTTGCAGGAGAAGAATAGAACTGACCAGTTTCGTCGACAGTATGGAGGCAATGTAAACAGAGACGTAACTGAAGTTAACAAGTCCCCAGCGGAGTCTTCTTCGCGCAATGTCCACACCAATGGAGAGAAGATAGTAGGCAAGCAAAAGGGTCCAGAAGTAAAAGATGTGCCCAAACCAGCAAATCCTTATAGCAGACCCATCCCGGGTAAATGTTTCAAGTGTAATCAAGTTGGCCACCGAACCAGTGATTGTCCCCTACAGAAATCCATCAACGTTGTGGGACGGGATGACGAAGAAGAAGAATATGAGGTGTATTGTGGGCCTGATGGTGATTTAGACGACGAAGAGGAAGATAACTATCAAGGGCAAAATTGTATTATCCGTAGAATGATGCTTGCTCCAAAGAAGGCTGACAACACCCAACGACATAAATTATTTCGATCTCGTTGCACGATTGGTGATCGGATATTTGATGTCATCATAGATGGGGGAAGTTGTGAAAATATCATAGGCAAAGATGCCGTTTGGTAGGCCATGGCAGTTTGATGTGGCGGCCCAACATGATGGACGAAACAACACATACCGACTGGAAAAGGGGGGTATTAAATTCACACTGCTACCCATGACCAGGAATTCTAGTCCAAGGTGGAAGGGAATACTTTCCTTACTCTCACTCATTCAGGAGTTGAGATGGAAGCTGCGTGTAAAGAAGCCCGAGAAGTTCATGTATTGATTGTCAAACAGGTGATCCTGAATGAATCAAATCAGCCCCCAATGGAGTACCCCGATCTAGTGAAGCCTTTGTTGAAGGAATTTCAAGATATAATGCCCGAAGATCTACCCAGTGGTTTGCCTCCTATGAGGGATGTGCAGCATCACATAGATTTAATCCCCGGTGCAAGTTTGCCAAACTTACCTCATTATCGGATGAGTCCCAAGGAAAGTGACGTGTTGACTGAAAAGGTCGAGGAATTAATCTGCAAAGGACATATTCAAGAAAGTATGAGTCCCTGTGCGGTACCAGCTCTCTTGACACCCAAGAAAGATGGAAGTTAGCGGATGTGCGTTGATAGCCGAGCCATTAATAAAATCACAATTGGATATAAATTTCTTATCCCTAGATTGGATGATATGTTGGACAGGTTGTTTGGGTCTACGGTATTTTCGAAGATAGATCTCCGTAGTGGGTGTCATCAAATTCGTATAAGGCCAGGGGATGAATGGAAGACTGCATTTAAGACAAGGGAGGGGTTATACGAGTGGTTGGTTATGCCATTCGGATTAACCAACGCACCTAGCACTTTCATGCGATTAATGAATCAAGTATTGAAGCCTTTTATTGGGAAGTTCGTGGTAGTCTACTTTGACGATCTTCTCATTTATAGCCGAACGGAGGATGATCATGTTCAGCATTTGCGAGAAGTCCTGACAGCTCTCCAGAAAAATAAATTGTATATCAATTTAAAAAAATGCAGCTTTGTGACGCCTAAGCTGATTTTTTTGGGGTATGTTATCAGTTCTGACGGAGTCCAGGTGGATGAAGAAAAAATTCGTGCTATCCGAGAGTGGCCTACACCAAAATCTATAACAGAGGTACATAGCTTTCATGGATTAGCTACCTTTTATCGTCATTTTATTCAGGGCTTTAGTACTATTGCTGCCCCAATAACTGAATGCCTAAAAAAAGGCAAATTCTTGTGGACTGAAGAGGCTGCTGTTAGTTTTGCTGTTCTTAAGGAACGGTTGTGTACTGCCCCTGTTTTGGCATTACCCGATTTTGATGCTATTTTTGAAGTGGAGTGTGATGCCAGTGGAGTGGGTATTGGAGCTGTCTTGTCTCAAAGAAAGAAGCCAGTGGCCTATTTTAGCGAAAAGCTTAGCGATGCAAGGCAGAAATGGGCTACGTATGACAAGGAATTTTATTCTATTGTGCGGGCACTAAAACACTGGGAGCACTATCTTGTGGGGCGTGAATTCGTGCTGTATTCTGATCATGAAGCGTTGAAACATCTGCATAGCCAGAAGAGACTTTGCAAAGACATACATGCTCGTTGGTCTCAATTTTTGCAGAAATTCCCATTTAAATTACAATACAAAGCGGGTGCCCAGAATATTGTTGCTGATGCATTGAGTCGGCGTGCAACTTTGCTTACCACTATGAGGCAAGACATAGTTGGTTTTGAAGAATTAAAGACTCTTTACGATGGTGATGAAGATTTTGGTGAAATCTGGGAAAAGTGTGTTACCAGTCAATCTGTGGAGGACTTCTATGTCCATGAAGGCTTTCTTATGCGTGGCAATCAGCTATGCATTCCTAAATTTTCTTTAAGAGAAAAGCTCATTCAAGATTTACATGGAGGGGGTCTCGCTGGGCATCTTGGGCGAGATAAGACGCTGGCAGCTGTGACTGAGCGATATTATTGGCCTCATTTGCGAAGGGATGTGACCCGTTTTGTTCAACGCTGCTATATATGTCAAGTGTCCAAAGGTCAGTCCCAAAACACTGGTCTCTACACTCCATTACCAGTGCCTGAGGGTATTTGGGAAGATCTTTCGATGGATTTCATCCTTGGGATGCCTCGCACACAACGGGGCATGGATTCGGTATTTGTTGTAGTGGACCGATTTTCCAAAATGGCGCATTTCATCCCTTGCAAGAAGACCTCGGACACCAATGGAATAGCTAAGCTATTTTTTAAAGAGGTTGTCCGCCTTCATGGGGTGCCTAAAACTATCACTTCAGATTGAGACAGTAAATTCCTGGGACATTTTTGGAGAACTCTGTGGCGCTTGTTTGATTCCTCTTTGAATTACAGCAGCACCGCCCATCCTCAAATGGACGGCCAGACCGAATCTGTCAACCGAACTCTGGGTAATCTTGTCAGGAGCATTTGCGGCAATCGACCAAAGCAGTGGGACTTTGCTTTGTCCCAAGCTGAATTTGCATATAACAGCGCTGTTCACAGCGCCACTGGAACATCACCATTCTCTGTAGTTTATACAAAAGTCCCACGACATGCTCTTGATCTCGCTGCTCTTCCTAAAGCGCCTGGGGTTAATGAATCTGCCAAACAGCTGGCCTCTCATTGGCAGGATGTGCAAGCTGAGGTTCGAGCCAAGTTGGAAGCCACCAACATGAAATATAAACGTGCAGCAGATCAGCATCGTAGGAAGCAGGTTTTTGCTGTTGGTGACCAAGTCATGGTCTTCTTACGCAAAGACAGGTTCCCTGTGGGCACTTATAACAAGTTGCAGCCCAGAAAATATGGCCCCTATCCTATTCTAAGGTGCATCAATGACAATGCCTATATTGTGGGACTTCCTGATACTATGGGTATTTCAAAGACCTTTAATGTTGCTGATATCTATCCTTTCTATCCTTCTACTGCTCCTTTATATCCTGATATCACTACAAACTCGAGGCCGAGTTTGTCTCACGAAGGAGAGACTGACGTGGAGCTGGTTGCTGAAGCTTATATGGACAAGGTGGATTGTCAAAAGCCCAAAAGGAAGTCTGGTGGAGCTTAGGTCCAAATGAAAGTATTGGCCGTTAGCCCATATGTATTTTGTTTTTTTTAGTTGGCTTTGCTCTAGGGTTGGAAGATATTTATGTTATTTTCGTCAGGTCTGGAAGGGACTTTTGCTTGTATGATATATCAAACTGTTTAAAGCCAACCTAGGCTGTTGAGATACACTTATCGCTGCGTCAGCATCCATGTCAATGGAATGCGACTTATGAGTCTTTTTGGTTTGGCGAGTCTGTTTAGGCAGACTACCTGCCTCTTCCATTATAAAATTGTATATCTTCCTTTAAAAAAAATAATCAGTTTAAAACCAAACATTGAATACCAAATTCCAAAAAAAAATTACAATTCATTGCAGTTTAGTTATATTAACCAAACACTTAAATGTGAATTATATTACCTAAAATAAAATAAAGTCAATCAGTGCATTGTCCATCAGAAAATGGATAGCACAAACATAATTAGTCCATCAATTCATACAACTTAGAAAGTAGGAACTAGTAAAAATAAGTCCATACCAATCACAAACATAATCAGTCCATCAATTCATACAACTTAGAAAATAGTAAAAATTAGTCCACACAAATCAGTCCATATAAGGGAGTAACCTAAACAATATCAAAGAGAAACGGTTCCACAATAGCTAACCCGAAGCATTTTGAAACATCTTCATCAACATACTTTTACGAACTTGTGGTGGAAATGAATATAACACTCGTCGCTTGATTGGATTTTCAAGAAGGAAGGTTTGGGCAGCGAGCAATTCATCAAGATTTTCAATCCCTATCTCCACTAGATGCTCCAACATGTCACTATTCTTGGCAGAAGTCTGGTTCACACACAACAACACATCTCCTAGATTTTGTGTTGCCCTATCCACTGCACTAACAAGATCCTTCATTGTGTTATCATCCTTAGGTTTACGTCTTGTCTTGCACTTCTTTGAAGAACCCCCAGCTTCAGATTGACAACCTAGAGAATCAAAATTGGTCTCATCCACTACCACATTGAAAACATTCAATGTGGCTTCATTGTTCTCTATCATCTCATCAATGGAATCAACTAAGTTAGCATCACTATTAGAAGCTAAATGAGCTTTTCCCCTTTTGATTTCCTTTGTGGTTTCAGCTTCATTTCCATTGGCCCTATCCTTTGCAAATAGCTCACATAGCTTGTCATAGTTATATATAGGTTTGTTCCTCCATTCTGCAGCTTGAGGATTTTTCTGCATAAAATAATATGTTTACCAAATAATTTACAATATAAACAAAGACAAAAGATACATGCAAGGATGCAGTTTGATAGCTCCAAATTAATGTGAAGAATCAAATGACATACATTGAAAAGTTCAAAAAACATAAGCAAGCTATCATTGTCAGCATCTATATAAGTCTCTTTACCATATATTTAAAGTATAAACAAAGGCAAAAGATAACCATGAAAGAGATTTCATATTGCTATTACCTCAATAAGGCTGTCCCACACCTCGGGTTCAGCAAGCCACATTGAAATAGTTGGATCATAGGCAAAACCACTCAATCCATCTTTGAAGAGATCGTGACAAGCTGCCCATCCTTTCTTAGTGTTTTTATATGATTTTGAATCTTCTCCTTGTCCGATGTAATTTTTGGAAATTCTTTCTTCATTGTACTCAATATTTGCTTGTGAGCTTGGGTTGTGAACGTCCCTCCCAATCTATTACCTTGAACTTGCTGATGCAAATAGGCTTCAATGACAACATCATCCATTGCTTGAGTCCAGCGCAAGTTTGGTTTCCTCTTCACCTTTGGAGGCATTATTTTCACCTACAAATAATAATTACAAAACCAAAACATATAAAAGAAAAACTTAACATTCATACTTGAAAGTTAAACAACAACTTGTACATATAAAAAGTGAGAGTCACTTGACAGTTAAACATGTCTATCAAAAACATTGAACAATGACAACAAAATGTGACACTAAAATGTAACACATAGAACAGTAGCATTCAATTGTGATTTGAATTGTATGCTACCCACATCGAATCAGCTATTCCATTTCTAATCCTCTCCTCATTTGCTGCATCTGCTTCAGTATGCAAGTTGGGTGATTGTTCACATGCTCTATAGGTTCTCTTGACATCTTCGAATCAACCTCGGCTATTAGACTTTCATCTGAATCGACTCCCATCAAGAAATTATGGAGTATACAACAAGCAGATACAATTAGCTTTTGTGTTTGAATGTTGTACACCGCCTCGGTACCACTTCCTATGATTGGGAAACATTTCTTCAATACCCCAAAAGCTCTTTCTATCACATTGCGCAATAATGAATGTCGATGATTGAATAGCTCACGAGAATTTCTAGGTGGATTGTGTTGTGAATACTCTTTGATATGGTAACGTTCTCCTCGATAAGGTGTGATGAGGCCACTTCAAAGCATAAAACCCGCATCAACAAGATAATATTTTCCTACATAATCACACATAATTTTAATATACTAGGGCGAAATACCCCATAATAGAATTGAAAGTTTCTAATTTCTACCTGTTGGGATATGGAGGGGGTAGTTGCGTGTTAAGGCGTTCTTTATAATCCTAGAGTCAGATGCAGTTCCTTCCCACCTAGTTAAAATGTATGTGAATTTCAAACCAAAAGTGCAAGCAGCCAAAACATTCATCGTTGGATAATCCTTCCTGCCACGATACCTAGCAGCTTCTTCTACCGACACTTTAACACGAATATGTGTACCATCAATTGCTCCAACACAATCCTGTCATTATTTATTTGCTTTCGATAAACCAATAATATGATAAAATTTAATATTGAAAGTGCTAAGAATGTACACCTTAAAGAATGGATAGAATTTTCCAGGTCGATCACAAATTTCAGGCTGCAAATCTTCTCCATTTGGTTGTACAATGTACCCATCCTCTACCTCTATGATAGCTTCTAACCCTTTATGAAAGTTTCGACTGACAGTTTCACCAGAACGATGAAAAAGCAATGAGCATGCACTATGTCTCGTATTTTGACCAATAATCCAAAGGAATTTAGCAATTTATTCTTCTATTGTGGCTCATAGAGTTGGACTAAGTCCCCCATCCCTTACTAAAATTTTACATAATTCTACAAATGCAGCAGGACCCATTCGAATCAAATATCAACCATTAGGCGTTGTGACACGTTGAATTACTTCATCCCTTATCCGCTCACAACGCAAGCGGATTGGCCTCCTAATGCGATTCCTATTTCGTCTAGTTGTTTGTTGTGTATGAAGAAATCCAACTAGTAGAAGCACCATCATATGTATATGATGCACACAAATGGCCGTATAAATGATCATTTCATCAATGTTAAAACCATGATGGTTGGGCATCTAACAAATAACACCACAAGAGAAAAAATCAGATTATTATACATTACCAAGGAAAAAATCAATAAATAATGGAATAGCCAAGCTAAGCTATATGTCTCCATTCTATCATTACTTATTAGTCGGCTAGTGTCAATTATCTTGATTTAAGAAGAAAAACATGATTCTCCACTCCTGGTTTGGTATAAGATTCCAAGCTGCGATCTATTCGTTTGTGGAAAAATTCATTTTTTTTGTTCAAGAATCCTTATCATCCTTTCCATTTTTCACTAATAGCATCATGACTCAATTGCCAGTTAAGGAAGTACCAAAGAAAAGATAATTCACAGTAACAAGAACACTTGCAACTTGGTAAGCATGCTACAACATGTGACTTCATCATACAATACAATCACTCAAAAATTATCAAGAGTTAAATATAAAATTATTTGACACATCCTGCACCAATTAAATAAACCCCTGTAATTATTGCTCTTCTATATTGCTACTATTAGCTAGTTTAGTTTGGATAACAAATTAGGTAATCATGTATCTTTGCCTATAATCGTTCCAGAGACTAAAAAATATGACCCAAAACCTGAGCAGAATATGCCAGAACTGTCAACAGCAAAACCCCAGAAAAATAAGCAGAACTGCAGAATCCATGGCCAGCGAAAATTACCAAACAAAGATTCAAGAAAAAGAAAAAGAAACCCTTACCTTGAAATTGATCTTGAAAGAAGTTGAACGAAATAAAACTCTGGGAAGAAAAGAGAAGAAATCATCCAAAGAAGAAGAGAAGAAATGAGTAGGACGAAGCAAAAAGCAGAGAAGAACTCACCAAAGATAACTGATGAAACAGCCGGAGAGGAGAAGTGCAAAGCTGCGTGCGCGAGACTGCGCGAGAGAGAATTAGGTTAGGTCACAGGGGCAACGAAGGCATAAAAATTGAAAACCAGTGAAAACACCCCAATTTGGGGTGTTTTCTAAACCGGTCAAAATTACATTGGACTGGTTTTGAGGGGTTTTAAAACCCCTCAAAACCAGTGAGTCTAAAAACTATCCAAGCAAGGGTTATTATAACCGGTCCTTTTAAAAAACTCTCAATTCCAGTCAAAACCGACCTCCCAAGCAGAGCCTTAAACACAGCCATGGATCTTCTATGTGTGAACCCTTTCCTCTTTCCTTTCTCTTTATCATAGACGACACTCGCTCTCTGTCTTTCCTTTCTCTCCACCATTGACAGTGCCTTTCCTTTTCTTCGGCAGCCCATTTCTTTCCTTCCTCAACTCTGTATCTTTCATTCTTACATAAGGGTTCAATACTTGGACCAGGCCTTTACATGTATGTAGTGGGCTATCTCATGGATCAATTTTTTTAAAGCTTAAAAGGCTTGTTGGACCGAGCTCATATATATTGGACCAACTCTTTTTTTTGGCTAAACAAATGACTTGGATTTTGGATTATTAATAGACCAAGCCTTTAAACAAATGGATTGGGATTGAGCCTTTTTACTCACTTAGGCTAATGAGGTCTTGTTTTGCATTGGGCTAAGGATTTTAAGTGGGCTCATCTTGAGTTCATAATTGGTGGAGATTGTAGGCTTTTGAATTTTGAAATTTTGTGGTCTTTTAAGCTTAGACAAAAATTAGGGTACAACATCTATTGTTCTCTCAATTTTTCGAGTTGTATGCAAGGGTGACGTTCTTTGAGAGGCAAATTGCTACAAGTGATAGACGACATGGAAGGCCTTTTGAGAAAGACCAATCAGACATCAAAGTTTGAATCAACTCTCCAACTTGACGAAGAGAAGATGGTCGTTGTACCAGGTGAGACGATACTGGGGGATCTTGACATTCCCACAATTACAATGTCACCATCATAAATCACTCTTCCTGTAGCTGCTAGAAATCATGAGCTTAAAACCATACATTTTAATATGATGCCCTCATTTCATGGTTTAAGTTTTGAAGACCCACTGAATCACGTTCGTGCAATATTTAACATGGTTTCTAGTATGCCTTTAGTTATAGGAGTCACTGAGGAGCATCTGAAAATGAAGATCTTTCCTTACACCATGAAAGACAAGGCAAAGATGTGGCTCAACAATCTCGAACCGAGATCACTCAATAGTTGGACTGAGGTACAAAATAAATTTTTGGAGAAATTTTCTCAACTCAGCAAATATATGCACTAAGAGATAAAATTATGCAATTTAAGCAACAATTTAACGAGTCTTTTTCTAAAGCTTGGGAGAGGTTCAATAATCTATTGATTCAATGTCCCTACCATGCTTTGCCTAATGTAGTGTTGATGCATATTTTCGATAGACACTAATTGTTTGCTGTAAAGCTTTAGTTAAGAATTATGCATGAGGATCTATCAAGAACATGATGCCAACTGAGTGCCAAACATTGTTTGACACCCTTGCAATTGAAACACAACACTCAGACATTAGAGATAAGAAAGCTAATGTTAGTTAGATCACTTCTTCTAGTTCATTTATGCCTCAATTGTAGGTCGACGCACTTTCTAGCAAGTTAGATGCACTCTTTGCAATGCATGGAAGAGTATCGTCTCAATAAATATGTGTTATTTGTGATGTTCTAGGCCATGCAACCATTGTGTGTCCTCAAGGAGTGGATTTTCCTGAGTTTATGCAAAAAAGGCAAACATGATGAATACCTATAACAAGAATCCTCAGTTTGATCCTCACTCAAACTATTACAACCCAGGATCCATAATGCAACTAAACTTGTAACGCCCCATATATCGGACCCCTTGATCAGAGATCATAGATTGGACACTACTCTTATCATATCTCCACTTTGATTCTAATCCAAACGTACTTCCTCATACAAAAAAACATTTACCGATAAACCAAATCAAGATACCCACATAATAAGTAATGAATTATTGTCTCTTAAATAAATAATAATCAGCTTAAAACCAATCATAACATCAATCTCCAATTCCCAAACGTTTACCATTTCAAAGTTAACCATAACCAACCTTTTTCCGTAATACCACGATGTCCAAGGTTTCTAGCTTAATCAAAATGAGTACTATAAAACTCCAATAGTCAAGCAATATCTAGAAAACATAACAATTAATCCTAAAAAAAAAACCCTTATTCCTTCTTCATGAGCATCGTCACTGAGGATATGCATCGCCACCATCAACCAAGTCAGCATACTCATTCAAATCCTTATTCCCTGCAATACGGAACATAATGAGCTATAGCCCAGCAAGTAATCTCAATGCAGTTTAAGTATGCAGAATGTACCAATCAAATAACCTCACAGAAATATAGTATGTATGCTTCAATTCCATTTATCATTCTGAAACTTTTATTTAATTAATTAGGGCCCTTAACCTAGGTACACTACTACAGAGCAACCGATCGGGATTTCTGTTTTGTACCCTCCCATAGGGTCATTATACAAATTTCCATAATCTGTTCCCGTGTCCCTTAACCATCCTCACTAAATACATATTTTTCAGTACACCCTCCCTGTAGCAGTATAACCTGGTTCATAAAACATTTTCTCTTCCAATAAATGCCATTAACATAAATGCAATGCATAGCTCCAAATAACCATTCACAATTTATCCAAAATAAATAACATATAGCAGCACCATAATAATCACAGAATCCAGTAATTTGTTTCACATCACATAATTCCAGTATCATAACTGCACACATATAATTTAGCACACATTATTTCGTACCACAGTTGAAAATTACTTACCTCTATGCGTTCCTCCTAACCTTGGTAAATTTCAATTACTAGTACCTGCTCCTGAAAATCACAATAGTGAATTTATCTATTAACCATCTCACTAATCAATTAAATTATTTATTTATTAATAATTTATTAATTGGAAATTAGAACTAGATCCGGATCATTGGACCCGAACCAGCCCTGTCCCATCCAGCATCCAATCGGTCAACCCCTCCCCTCTCACGTCCGAGTACCATATACCCGTATAAGCCCCAATTCGGGTCGTCACTGGTGGCGGTGCGGTGACTTTACTATCAGCAGCGAATGGACGAGCATCCCATGGTGAGTCTAGTGCCGTGTCTGGTTACCTGATCGGTGGTCGCGTTTGCTGTAAAAGCTGTCGAGAACCTCCACTGTCGTGAGCTTTGACCAGCCCGTTGATGCCCAAAACAGTCTCCGTTCGACTCGAAACTGCCTCACCTCACCTTCCTCTCAACAATTCTCACACAATGGTACCACTCTCGTTGTTAGAAACCTCTAAAACTCGAAATCCCTGTTCCGTCTGCCGCCTTCTTCCGTCTCTCTCACTCGTTTTTGTTTTTGTTAGGGTTTTCTTTTTTACCTCGATTCCCGTGTCCGGCTTATACATATTATATATATTTATTCTGAATTTCTAACTTAATTTCCTCCTTTTATTAACCCACACATGTTTTAAATCCTTTTTACCATTATGGCCCCCTTCCCTAATTCTTTTGATATACCTATACACTTTATTTATATAAACACCCCATTTAATTCATGTTTATCACAACATCGAATCAATGCTAATTAACACTATACCTCTATCATGACATATACACTACGTATTAATGCGGGGTATTACAAAACTTTAGTTGGAAAATTCACAGAATATGCAGAATCCACAGGCTCTTATACCTCCCACCCAAGCATATTCTTCAACTTCATTGGAGATTTAGTGAGACAACTTACTATTGGGCATTAGAAACTTGAATCTCAGGTGGGATAGATTGTTGAAGCACTTAGTCAAAGGGAAGCTGAAAGATTCCCAAGTCAAACTGTCATCAACTCAAACAACAATGAACAAACGAATGTCATCTGCCTTAGTGGAGGTAAGGTAATAAATAATGTTGATGTTTGTGCTAATATCGTGGATGTAGGTTCAATTGAGCAACTTGACGATAAGGAAAAAGATAAGGAGGAGTCATTTCCACCAAAAAATCAATCCAAGGAAGAACCAATACTCAAACCATACATCCCACTCATTCCATTTTCGAGTCGTCTCAAGCTAAACAAACAAGTTGGTGTAGTCAAGCTTAACAATAATTTGAGTGCAGTTTTACAGGATAAACTTCCACCCAAACTAACCGATCTAGGAAGTTTCGACATTCCCATTACTATTGGGAGCAAAAGGTTTGGATGTGTCATGTTAGACCTTGGAGCAAGCATCAATTTGATGTCATTTTCAATTTACAAGGAGCTTGAGATAAAAGGGATGAAGATGACTACAATATGCATTGAGTTTTCCGATCATTTAAAACGATATCCAAAAGGTATTGTAGAAGATATTTTAGTTCAAGTGGGTACATTAATTTTTCCTACAAATTTTGTGATTGTGGACATGGAGAAAGACACTTATTCCCCAATTATTTTGGGTCGACCTTTTCTAAGAACTAGGCAAGCATTGATTGATGTAAAGGAAGAGAAACTTACTTTGAGATATGGACAAAGAGATAATAACATTGAAGGTCTTTCAAACACTACAATTTGGAGTGAAATCCCAGTCGTGCTTCCAAATGGATGCAATTCCAGAAAATCCACTTAAGGCATGCTTGGCCCAAGACACAAAATTCGAGCATAAAGATCAGAAAATTGTTCTACAATATGATATTGAAGTGAAATATTCCACCTCTAGAAACTTCAAGAGAAAGAGTAGAAAGAAAAAGAAGAAAACGAAGAGGAAAGAAAGAGAAAAACCAGTGTTCAAAGTGTCTCAAAGACACCACCCAACGTCAACCTCATGGAACCATCACATGGAGTATTGGTCACCACCCTCAAGGACCCTGGGTGAATGTGCACCAATAAGTGTAGCCAAGACTCTAAATAAGGTGCTTGTTGGGAGGCAACCCAACTTGGTAATTTCGTTTTAAATGCTTGTGTGATTTTATTTTTGTACATGCGTATTGTTGTTAAATATTTATATTTTTAATCTCATTTTGATCAGTGTGGAAGGAGATTTTGTGCTCTAAAATAGGTATGTTGAATTGCTATCATGCTTCAGCGGCACAATATGCTCCAGAATTATAGTAACACTACATGACACTGCATGTAAGTATTTATTTCATTTAAAAAAAACTAGAAATTACACAGTGGACCAATTCGATTTTCGTTGCCAGCTAATGTTGTTTTTAAACCATCCATGCATATATTTTTACACTTAGTGGCTAATACACGTAAGTGAGTCCCTACCATTTAAATGAGTCCACACAACGCCTTTACCCCACCCAAGAATATACTCGGACAGTCCAACCGCAAGCCAGAGTCTAACTGCGCCTCTTTTTCTCAAATTGTTTTGTCTCTAATACGGAGGTGCTTTTGCTCCATTTTCGAGTTCTTAGGCTGCCATTTCCTCGTGCTTCCCATGTGCACCTAGGTATGTTTCTAAATCCCTCTTGTTGTCCCGTGGCTCTTCCTTTTTTATGTTAGGTTGAATGGATGTCACGAGATGCTTTAGGACTGCTATTTGTGGGTATATTTTGTGTGTTTCAAGAGTTTTATGCAGGTTATCCATTTGAATTTATTGGCCCAAAATGGTGTTTGTTGCAGGTGTGCCAGAAATTATAGTATCTTAAACTGTCAAATAATAAAATTGCACCAATTACTATCTAACTAAATCAAACGAATGTACAGATTACCTAGGGACCTTCCTAATCTTAGGTTCCCCAACTCCACTGAAGTGCGCTTTGTTGAGATTGACAGAATTAAAAGAATAATGACATCAAGCATAAATTGACACAACGATATTTGGCATTTGATACTTGACAGTAATGGTTTACATACAAAAATATCTTAGTGGATAATGTACTGGCAATGAATTGACACTGAATTCACTAAGAAATTTTGAGAATTGTTTGAGAGAAATCTCTGTTTGAGTCTTGTGTTTTCTTGTGTTGGTTGATTCGCTGATTCCTTTTTTCTTCTGTCTACCACCTTACTTAAGTTCTATCTTCTGCCAATTTTTGGCCATTCTCACATTCTGTCTCCACTAATTCCTATTTTTCTGGGCACATACCTGAATTTCCAGATAGTGTAACAAATCCTGGCAGTTGAATATTGCACAACTCTCGCCATTTGTCCATGTTTAGTTACGGGATTCATATTTGTAGGAGCACCCCTTGTACACTTCCTTCTGGACTTAGACTCTTCTCATGTGGGCCTAATAAGTTGTTCATGGGCTTCTCTTTTCTCATCTACCTGGGTCCGTGTTGATTAACCATCATGAGCTAATTGTATGAGCTGGGCCTGTCCCTACAAGGAAATGGTAGTCCATCTCGATGACTGCTAATATGGCTAGTACCATGTTTTATTGGTAGTCGATGTTCTACTACCTTTCTGCTTAATCCTGGCATTTCATGATAGTCCAATGCAAAACAGTCACAAAATTCATGGAGTAAATGTATAAGTTGTGCCTTGATAATAGGCTCTAACGTAGCACTGATGAGTGCCACCCTAGGCTCCACTTGCCCTCCCAAGTTTACTTCCTCAAGAGGATCCTGAGTTTCGGCCTGTAAATCATCCAAACGGACTAGTGTTGCTTTCAAGTCATTCCAGCATAATTCTTCATCTTGCAGCTTCATATCGTAACCATCTTCCTCTTCTACTATCATCTCTTTTTCATCGATCTTTTCTATCATTATTTTATTTATGGAAGCCTACATAGTTAGTTTATTAATCGTGGCTGCCACTACCTCTTTTTCTTCTTTGGATCATGTCATCATGGGATTTCTTCAATGATTGGCTCCAACCTCCTCGGCCTAAATGGAATGATGGCCAATGGTTGTAACAAGTGTCCCGCTGCTTTTTGCATCTCTTTTTCTTTCATTATACATCTGATTGGTCCACATTCAGCATGATAGTAACGAGCTTCCAGCTGGTCTGAGGTAGTCATGAAAGGATGATTATCTACCCATATGATCTCCACATCATTTTCTCTCCAACACACCAAAAGTTGATGCATAGATGATGGAATGCACCAATTTGAATGAATCCAGTCTCGACCTAGTAAAGTCTAGTAGTTGGCCTGACTGTTGAAAACAAATAAGGGTATCATAGAAGATTTTTGTCCTCTGACAAGTCTATTGGTAGTATCCCAATGGCTTTAGCAATTTCTCCAGTAAAATCTGTCATTGTCACATCAGTTGGAATCAAATCATGTTCAGTTTTACCTAACAGTTTGAATATTGATCGTGAAATTTTATTGACTACTGAGCCATTGTCCACCAGCACCCTATCAATAGGACGTCCATTCATCCTTGCCTTGAAATACAAGGGTTTGATGTGCTGTGACATTTTGATTGAAGGTTTCTCCAGAACCACCCTTTTTGGAACTTCTTCATCTACAGCTTGAACTTTCACCGAGCTACAAGGTTGTTCTACTATCTTTCCCACCTTTGAGGATCCCATCATGCCAGCTTCATTGGTTCGATTTCTAGCCTGCCACATAGATGGTAAAACCAAAGTTGCAATAGCACAATCATATGGTACCTAGATTGTTCCAACAGTGAAATCTTTTACAGGTGGTTGTTCCTTCACTAGTGTTTGACCACCTACTTGCTCTTTTCGAACCCAAGTCCAACTCTTACGTTTGACTAAAGGTCGTTGTGTTACTGCCTTTGCTTTCTCCTTAGCTGAGTTCTGGTTAGAGGCGCTGGGAACTTCTTATTCCTCACCACTTGCCATTTACCCAAGAGGTATTGGCTGGTGGTTTTATAACAAATTTTCTTGACAGATTCTCTTTTCCTTTGTTGTGTTGAGGAAAATATGCCTTTGACTCCCATGTCTGACCCCTTCTCTCCAATTTTCATTTGAGTTCTAGATAGTCACGTAGGTCCACGTCAATGACGTGCATGACGGTTGCTACCGGAGAAAACGGGTCTTCATCAACCAACATAGAGTCTTTGTCAGGAAACGCAAGACTCCTTTGCTGAACTTCTCTTGGATCATATTCTTCAACGTCCAACACTTGTTGGTGGTATGAGACCACACATCATGGTACTTGCAGTAGTCTTTTCCTTTTATTTCATCGGGAGATGGTAGCTTATGCCCTGCTGGAAATGTCACAAAATTTTCCTACCATAAAACGTCAAAAATTTCTTCTATTTTGGAGATATCAAAAGTGTAATTGACATTGCTACCAATGGGCTGTTTCTTTGCTGCCTCAGTTGACTTGGGTTTGGACAATGCTGGGTAAACCCGATATTCTTTTTTTTTGTGACTTCAGCAGCATCTACCTCCACTTCTTGGTAGTAGGTACCCATAGAAGATTTTTTTTCTCATTCCTTCTTCTTTCAGCAACTCCTCATATTCAACTACTTTCGCTGCCATTTCATAAAAATCATAAAATTTCATACCTTGAAATTTCTTTCTGAGTTTGATATTCAACCCTCCTATGCCATTTTGATGAACTCCGATTCATGCAGATAAATCCTGCACCTATTCGTAGCTTCTTCAAACGTGCAATATAATGTTTTCGTCAAGTTTTTGCACTAGCCTTGATAATTCAGCCACAGATACCATTAGCCCGACTCGAAAGAACTGAGTATGAAATAATCTTTCCATCTCCCACCATGTGTTGATGGAATTTCTTGACAGTGTGGAGTGCCAAGTTAAAGCAGCTCCTGTCAGTGAACTTGGAAACAACCTGAGCCTCAAGTTGTCAAAGTTGTCATAAGTGGCAAGTTCTCCACATTGCATAGTTAAGCGACCAATGTGTTCTACAGTGGATAGTCCTTCTTCCCCAGCAAACAAAGTGAAGTCCGACACTATAAATCCTAGTGGATAAGGATTTTCTCAGTCTACTACAACTGAATAAGGCTTATGATATTTTGGCCGGCCCATTTGCCTCATGCCTTGGCCATATAATTCTTGTACGATATGTCCGGCAGCATCAAGATCAACTGGTGGCAACTGAGGTAGAACAGTAAGTTGGACCCATCTCGTTCCTCCATTTCCTCGAAGGACTCCTCCCACAGCGCCATTAAATGCACTATGCCCTGCAGCCTCAGGTGGCAAGTAGATGCCCGGATTATTTGTCGGGTTAGTATTGCCATTGATGTTCGGCCAAAAATTCTGATCATTAGTTGTTGACCTGAGCGGTGGTGGTAATTCACGAGGAGGAGGAGAGAATTCAATAGGATTACTTTTCTGCCTTGTGGGATGTCCCCCACAGTGAACTCTTCCAACTTTTGCTCGAACTTACGCTCCACCTGTTTTACCACGCTCTTAATAGTTTTGTTATAACGTACCTCCATATTTTTCAACGTCTTAGCAAGATGGTCGAACAAGATGGTGGCCTCTTCAGATAAGTCTGCTCGTCCGTCGATCTGCTCCAAATTTTCTTTATTGTCACCATCAGTGGCGACATTCACATCATCTTGTATTGACATATTTTCACGTGGCGGATCGTCGTCACTTTCATTCACTGGCTTGTTTTCACCAATGCGAGTTCATGGCGCCTTTGATTTATGTTTTTCTTCAGGTCCCACTAGGTTTGCCAAAAAGGTTATTGGCCCAAAATGGTATTTGTTGCAGGTGTGTCAGAGATTATAGTATCTCAAACTGTCAAATAATAAAATTGCACCAATTACTATCTAATTAAATCAAACGAATGTACAGATTACCTTGAGACCTTAGTAATCTTAGGTTCCCCAACTCCACTAAAATGCCCTTTGTTGAGATTGACAGAATTAAAAGAAGAATGACACCAAACATAAATTGACACAACGATAGTTGGCATTTTATACTTGATAGTAATGGTTTACATACAAAAATATCCTTGTGGATAACGTACTGGCAATGAATTGACACTGAATTCACTAAGAAATTTTGAGAGTTGTTTGAAATAAAGCTATGTTTGAGTCTTGTGTTTTCTTATGTTGGTTGATTCGTTGATTCCTTTTTTTCTTTTGTCTACCATCTCACTTAAGTTCTATCTTCCACCAATTTCTGGCCATTCTCACATTTTATCTCCACTAATTCCTATTTTTCTAGGCGCAGACCTAAACTTTCAGATAGTGTAACAAATCCTGGCAGTTGAATATTGCACAACTTTTGCCATATGTCCATGTTTAGTTATTGGATCCATATTTTTAGGAGCACCCCTTGTACACTTCTTTCTAGACTTAGACTCTTCTCATATGGGCCTAATCAGTTCTTCATAGGTTGTTCTTCTCTCATCTACCTGGGCCGGTGTTCATTAACCATCATGAGCTAACTGTGTGAGTTGGGCCTAGCCCTACAGGGAAATGGTATTAACAAAATTGATAGAAATTTTGGGGTTATTACACATGATAAATTCTTTATTTTACATTAATGCCCAAGTATGCCCATAACCTGTTTTAGAAAAATGCCATAATGAACATTCAGCCATGTCCTGCTTATTTTACCTTGTTCATTTGCATACTAATTGCTTGAGTGGTGTGTGGCACCACTTTGATTCTTTGTTGGTTTTCAATCTTGGAGCATTTTCACTCTCACTTTGGTATTTGTTTGCCTTGATGCAGCACCATGAATATGCATAAGGCCCATGCCACCAGCCCCAAATCCAGCCCCCGATCCTTGAGGAGTCTTCACATTTCAAGTTGTATTTCCCCCAATTTTTTACTTGCAGAAGCTTCGTTTTGATATATTATGAGCCCAAAACAAACATATGTGCTAAAAGTTATGGCCCATTTAGTGAATTTAGCTCAAAATTAATTTTTTATGATCTCATACCATATGAGTGATCCATAACTTAACTAAAACTTAAATTTTTGGGTTGAGATTTCACATTTAGTGTAACAAGGAATGGAGCATTGAATAGATAAGGGAGACCAATTGTCAATAATTAGTAATAATTACGGATTAACAAGTCAAGGGAGCGGGAATTATATAGGTGATGCTGGAATTAGGAACGCTACTGTTTTACTCATTCAATTAATAAAATATGTGTCACTATTGTGAGTTTACATCTAAAAGTGTTTTTTTAGAGTCTAATTTCTTGTTACATTGTTTATGTTAGAGTTAATCAAATCAACCAACTTATTTGATTATCCAAAACTAACGCTAGTGTTAATTATCATAATGAATACTCATTAACTATTAATTTAATCCTAGCGGAACAATAGTCTATTCATCACTTTATTACTTTGTGCGATTTATGTGCTTGCAAATAAGTCCCATCAAAATCCTACGTCGAAGATAGTATCAAAGTTTCAATGTCCTCTTATTAAAGCAGATGCTTGCTCTCAGGATGCAGTTTCCTCCTTGCGGTGGAACTGGATACAAAAGTTCAGCTAGGAATAAAAGTAAATGACTTCTGCATGATAATAATAAGCTAGACAGCTAGGTTTCAAGTTTACGAATATTGATTTGAGCTCCATATTCTGGAACGACTGTTATAATCGAGAGAGGAGCATGAACGTAACTCGGTGAGAGATCGAAATCGAAGCGTTGCAAAATCATTGCCAGTGCCATTTTCGCTTCAGTAAGGGCGTAGTTTTGGGCAATGCATATCCGGGGACCTCCACCGAATGGAAAATAGATTGTTCGGTTTTTGGTCGCCTTCGCAATTCCTTCAGAAAATCTCTGAGGCTTGAAATCTAGTGCATCGTCGCCCCAAAAATCTTTGTTGTGGTGGATGAGAAGGGTTGGCAAAGCGATTTGTGTTCCAGCTGGTATTGACAAGTTTCCAAGCCTTGCGTCCACGTGAACACTTCGAGTAAGAGCAGCGGCTGGCGGAAACAGTCTTAAGACTTCATACAAAATCATCGTAACCTGTGACATAAAAAAAGTTCAAATGGTATGGTAAGCATTCTCCACCAAATGTAATGTGAACAGGACTAAGAGACTTTGATAAAAGCTAGCCTTCACACGAAATGGTTTCAGACCATCCAATTTCATTTGGGCAACTTTCATATACATTAAAAAAAAGCATGGTGACAGTTAGTGTAGATATATATATATACACTTTAATACTTACAACTTTTAGGTGACTGACGCCATCAAAGTCGGGTGTATTATTACCAAAGACTTGCAAAACCTCTTCCCTCGCACGTGCTTGCCAGTCCAAGTGCTTGCCCAACAGAATCAATGTCCAAACAAGCAACGCTGCAGTGGTCTCTTGACCAGCAACGTAAAATAACTTACACTCCTCGATCACGTCTTGACTACTCATTCCAACACCCTTCTTGTTTTCTTGTTCTTGAATTTCTCTTAAGTTGGATTCCAAAAGAATTCCTAGTAAGTCATCGTTAGCAGCGTTACCTGCTTTCATCGCCTTCTCTCTTTTGTCGATGATGTTCTTAATTGATAGATTGACATCTTTCTTAATCTCCCTCATCTTCCTAATTGCCTTTGTTGGTAGGAAGCTACAAATTCAATAGAGACATTGTACAAACATTAGTATTGATTTTCAAGTTTGAGTATCGATGATTACTGTCATGCCTGCATCAAGGAAAGAAAAATTTACCCCTTTCCTGGAAACTGAACGGACATAAAAAATTGATCCAATGTGAGTTTCGCCTGTTCGTCGAGGAGATGAAAAATTCTTTTCCCTTCTGCAAAACTGCTTCCAAATGCTGTACGAGAAATTACATCCCTTGTCATATTTTGAAGGTAAGGCCACACATCCAATTCACAACCCCCATTTTCTGGGACAATTGTTTCCCATTCATTTATCATATCACTGGCACTTTGGTGAAAAGAAGATACCATAAACTGTATCAAAACACCAAGAAAGATAAATTAGAGCAGGGTGAATACATATACAATGCAAGCACTGCAAAATACGATCTCTAAGACTGTATTTGGATTGAGGAATTTGGTGGAGGGGAAGAGAAAGATGAATTTTTTATTCGATTTCCTTATTTGGATATTTTGGGGAAAAAAACAGACATTTGAAGAGAATTATAGAAAAGAATTCACTAATTTTTAGCTAATATTTCTACCCCAAAATGTGACAATTTGAAAGAAAGAAAAAAGATAAATTAAGTTATTTATAAACAAGTATAATTTAGTAAATTATTAAACAAATTTTCTTTCTTTTATGATGACTATCTAAACAAACAAAAATAACAAAGTCATTCAATTATTTCATTTATCTATATATCCAAACATGAGAAGAGAAAAGTATTATTCCTTCTCTTCCCCTCCCTTCACTTTCTTTAATGAGTTTTTCTTCCCTTCAATTCACTTGTATCGGAAGGCCTAATGAATCAAGATCTTCTTATTAGGTCAGGTCATTTCAGGGTAAGTGGATCATTTAAGATGAAGAGCATGAGCTTCAAGAGAATGATTTGGAGTTCTTGCACTATGAAACCATGCAGTAGAGATACGAGATACGTACGAAATAAGTACAAGGATCTGCGGGGAATAAAATTGAAGGAAAATGAGCTTCCTTTCAATTTCTTATTTGGATAGTCTGAAAGAAAAAAAGATAATGGATTTGAAAAGAATTAGTGGAAGGAATCTACCACCTTTTTGCCAGAATAAATCCTTTGAAAATGTGGTCAATTTGAAGGGAAGACAAAAGATAAATTAAGTTATTTAAAAGTGAAAAATCACCGATATTAATAAAAGTATTTATAGACAGTCTTGAATATATAGAAACAACTAATTGAATAGCTTTCAATGAAGAACTGTAAAGAGAATTAAAGATAACCTTCAATTTCAGTTGATGGAATGCTGGGTTGATAATCTTTCTATGTTTGGCCCATTTCTCACCCTCAATGTTTGCAAGTCCGTTGACCATTAACCTGGAAACTCTGCCTGGTATCTTCTGAAACTCACTCGGCTTCGCAAATGCTTCTTTTATTTGTTCTGGGTTCGTTATCACTACCCTTGGTGTTGGTCCCATCCAAATGAAGAAATTCTCACCTTTTTCCCAACAAAACCAAACGTTATTATTCAGGTTATTGTAAACTTCACTTATAGGACAGACCCAGTAATATTCCTCCGTCATAAGCGAGGTTAATTAATATAATTCCGAGGTACTGCCCTCTTTTACCAAAAAAACAAAAAATGACATCTCAAATCCAATTATAGAACTTTACTCTCAATTTAAATATTCTAAACAGACAAGCATTCTCACACATCAATCAAAATAACCAAAAAAGAAAAAAAAAGGCTTACTTTGTCTAATCAAACTTAATTTCAAGAGTTCATGCATGAAATTGAAACAAAAATGGGCATACCATACTGTTTGAGCATTCTCAAATGGAAGGGCAAGACACGGTCGCTAATATCATCGGATAAGTTGAAGAGTTTGGATTTTGATTGGTTGGTCATGAAAGAAATCTCCTTTACATCTCCTTCAAAAAATCTGTAAGAGTTGCCTCCAATGCCTTGCTGTCTGAGGTGCCTCTCTAGCTTCTTCGGCCTCAACCAGACCCAGTTCAAAAATCTCCATGACCATGTTAGTATTGCAACAAAAACAACTGATACTGCAATTGAGACCACTGATGCTTCCATTTTCTGCGTCAAAGGGAAAAGGTGGCACACTGGCACTTGATTTGGTTTTTGTGTTGTGCTGCCTAATTGTCCTTGCAAAGCTACATATACATATACATATGTATATATGTATATATAGATGTATCTATATATGTACATAGATATATGTACATATATATATATGTGTGTGTGTATATATTCGTTTGGCACAGTAGCTGGCACCAGTTGCTCACCGCGGGTAACCTTTACCGCGTTGCATTTCATGTTTTTTCGTTTAGTATACTGCTGCGGTAAGGTATGACGGCCGCGCCTAACCGTGTTATTTCCATAAATACTTGTACCACCGCATTTTTAGCAAGCTCCAACCATGGTATTTCCATAACCTCTCACCACGTCTGGTCCTTGCATAAGTTAAAAGAACTACACCACACAAGCAAACCTTCTAGTCCTATACTAAAAATCTAGAACTTTTTTTCAACTTTCCTAAATAATGAAATACATGTAATGTTTGACGTGAAGGCCCATATGTCCCACATGATTCATATAAAATTAAAAATTATATACGACCCAAGCTTAAATAGACCAGGCCTATGTGGCGACGACGTGGCGTAATGACTGGGTTTTGTTGACTAAGTTTGTTTGAACCGATTGCAACGTCAGGTAATTAGGGTTTAATCTAGCTAGAAGTCGCTTTCGCTTATATCTCTCTCAGCTTTTGGCATCGAGGATAGGGAGTTTCGTATAATTAACACAATTCGGTGTATATTTCTGTATGCAAGTAAGTAGGTAAGTGATTTAGTAGTTTTTAATTTATTTCCGTATTTTTTATGTTTGTGGTATATTGTTTTGATGATTAGAATGGCATGTGCGGTCCTAAGGGAAGATGAGGATGATGAATCTATAGTGTACGAGATAATTTTTTGCAATTAAGACTCCATTTGTGGGAGTGTCGTTTTATAAGAACAGGTCTAGATATTTGGATGTTCTGCCTATGCTCATGTTGATAATGGAAAATTGAAATCAAGATCTGGGTATTTTTAGTTGTGAGAATAGAGGTGGAATAAGAGTGCTTTATGGAATGGTGATTCTCATTCCATCATTTGGTGCAAAAAAAAATTGAGGGCTCCATTCCATTCCCTCATCTCTCTCATGAATTTTCATTCCCACATTTTTATGTAGGAATGAACCATTCCATGTGGAATAGAGGACAAAATGACTATTTTATTCTCAATTAAATATTAATTAATATATTTTAATAAATTAATATTAATTCATATATTTTATTTTATTTTAATTTGTTAATTATATAATTTGTTAATTTCGATTCCATTTTGTTAATTTTGACTCAATTTTGGTTTAATTTGTTAATTTTGATTCCCTTTTGTTTAATTTTGACTCCCTTTTTTTTTAATTTGTTAATTATATAATTTGTTAATTTTGACTCCATTTTATTTTAATTTATTAATTATATATAATTATAAATGCACAAATAAAATATATTGACTATACATAATTATAAAGGAAGGACATAATAGACAAAACACAATTTCATTCTCATTCTAATTCCTAGTTTTTATATATATCAAATGTGAGAATCAAAATCTCATTCTCACTCTCATTCTCATTCTCATTCTCTCTCAAACCATTCTAAAAACCAAACGACCCGTTAAAGTGTGTGTTTCTTGGTTACAAGTCTAGAATAAAAAAGTATAATAAGTTATGGTGTCCTGAAACTGTAAAAATTATTGTTAGTTGAATGTTATTTTTGATGAGTCTATTGTGCTTCATGATCAGATTTCTATAGATTTTTGTGATAAAGAACGACAAAAATTTGCTATACAAGTGGAGATTCTAATTGAGTTAAGTTCTTCACCGCATACTACATCTCTATGCAGTTCAGAGCTTTAGAGTGGTGCGGCTATCTCACCACCAATAGCGGCAGCACTGCCACAACATTCAATTGCTAAAGACAGATTTAGAAGGGAGACTAGATTTTCACAGAGGTATGCTGAGACCAATTTGATTGCATATGCTTTAAACGTAACAAAAGATATTGATACTTATGAAGAATCTTCTAGTTACTCTAAGGCTGTTAGTTGTAGAGATTCTAGTAAGTGGATAATTGTCATGTAGGAGGGATGGATTTGCATGATATTGTTGCTATGCATGATCTTGAGCTTGAGCAATTAGATGTGAAGACAACATTCTTTTGTGGAGATGCAGATTAAAAAAAATTAATTTTTGAAAATTTTAAATCATTAAAAAGATGACAAGTGTTGTCATTTCATTGGATAATGACACAAGTCAAACGTGTAAAAAGGTTAAATGTTAAAACTACTTAACTCTCACATGTTTAAAGTTATAATAGAAAACTAAGTGTGGGAATGACAATTTCACCCATGGGTTTAGGGCCCTGTGGGTGTCGACCCGATCGGGGTGAGTTCAGGAGAAGTTATTTCAGGTTTAGGTTTGGAAATTTTCAAAATTATCGAATCGGGTATGAGATTGGGATGATATTGCCATATTGGGGCCCGTACTCGCCCTGAATAGTTATCTTGAACCCATGATCTCACACAACCACTAATGACTATCTAGCTCTAGACCATGACACTTGTAGTGATTTCTTTTCCAGCATACTAGTATATGATTGTATATCACTATTAGACTATACATTTGTTAACAAACTGAAAAAATGTTATGAAACATATTGTTAAATATTAAGTATATATATTACGTATATAACTATGTATGTATATTAAAATTTTAAAACATATTTTATTTATATTTATTCGTTGGTCGGGGATGAGATTGAGTTTTGGTGTTCCTCGTCACCGTCGGGCAGTGGCGAAGGCACGTTAAGCCTAGCCCCCTCAAAAAAAAATTATAATACTTCTTATATATAAATGGACATAAAGACCCCCCTAAAAATACTGTAAATTTCAAAATACCCCTCCTGAATTTTTGTCATCCAATCTCTAAAGTCTTTGGATCTACACCATTGGATTTGCCTATCAAAATAGGTTATTTTTCTCTCTTGCAGTCTTGGTCATAATTCATAAACCTTCCTGGGCCTCCTCTGTCCTCTCCATTCTGATTTCTGAATCTTGGCGATTTCTTCTTCAATTCTTCGTGGCTTCACTTGAATCACCTCTCCACTCTCCAGAATTCTCTTCTGCTTGCAACGGTGCAGCCTGCTGTCGTCTGTCGAGGAGGTGAGGACCCAAGGTCACTTAATAGGCTTATCTTTCTCTGTTTCTCCTTTCTTTCTCAATTATTTGTACTGCAAGTCTGCAATCATACATAATACATTTATATATTTAAAAAAATTATTTATCACTATATCAATTTACTTTGGTGAGTGCTCATGTGGACCTAGATTTTATAAATTTTCTTTGGTGATTGATGAGTGCCGAAGTGGACCATGGATAATGATATATACTTTTAATTTTAGCACTTTGTTCTTATGATTTTATAACTTTTATTTGTGTAGTTTTAAATTTGATTTGCAATTTTGTCACTTTATGAATTGGATATGTTGTACTCTCTGTAAATTTTGTGCACGGTGTATCTCACCTGGTTGTATAATTAATTGCATAAACTTTATATTAATTTGCACATACTTCTCAATAGATGTTATTGCATAGTGTATGATAGTGTAATTTTTTTATTGTGAACTTTGTTTGTTCTTTATCAGGATTGAATTGATATGTTAGCCTCATAGTTTCTATCAATGGATAAATTTATCACCAAAGTTAAGCGTACGACAGTCGATTCATCTTCACCCACAACATCAAAGAAAGGTCGTGTGGAGATCGATTATGAAAATCTTCCTGCAGACCCGGGGTTACGATGTTCAATATGGGATTATGACCCTAATGATATAGATCGTGTGAGGCGTTCATACTTGCAGAAGGGTCCTTGTCAACCTATTTGCCATGAATTTCCACAAACCCTCATGGTGGGTGAATTAAGAAGATTCAACAAAGATTGGTTTGATCAATATTCTGATTGGTTGGAGTATAGTGTAGAAAAGGATGCAGCATATTGCCTCTATTGTTATCTTTTCAAACCCAAAAGCAATCAAGGTGGTGGAGATGTATTTGTTGGTGTTGGGTTTAACACTTGGAGGAAGAAAAAAAAGTTTGACCAACATGTTGGGAAACATAATAGTGCTCATAATCAAGCAAGAACAAAGTGTCAAGATCTCCTGAATCAGAGACTAACTGCAAGTATTTCTACTTTTTTCACTAGCAACACAAATAAATGCAGAATTGAATATCGAACTCGCTTGAATGCGGCTACAGCTTGTGTACGATTTCTCTTGCAACAAGGTTTATCATTTCGAGGTCATGATGAATCTGAATTATCAACAAATAGAGGAAACTACTTGGAGCTATTTCATTGTCTTGCTGATCATAATCAGAAAATCAATAGTTCCTCTTTTGAAAACGCTCCTAAAAACTCTCAGTTGGTTTCATCGGATATTCAGAAGGACCTTTGTATTGCTGCTGCTATTGAGGTCAGTAATGCTATTATCAAAGATATTGGAGAAGCACCGATTACTCTTTTGGTTGATGAATCTCGAGATATATCAGCCAAGGAACAAATGGCAGTTGTTTTGCGATATGTTAACAAAAAAGGAATGATAATGGAGCGTTGCATTGGTATTGAACATGTTGCTAACACTACGGCTATCTCACTCAAGGCTTCTATCCAACAATTATTCTCTCAACACAAGTTAAGCTTATCAAGGTTGCGTGGTCAAGGGTATGATGGAGCGAGTAACATGCAAGGTGAATTTGGTGGTTTAAAAGCACGTATCTTAAATGAGAATCCTTGTGCTTTTTATATTCATTGTTTTGCTCATCAACTTCAATTGACTCTTGTTGCTATTGCAAAAAATCATGCTCAAGTGGAGTTTCTTTTTGAAATAACTTCAAAAATCATGAATACGGTTGGAGCATCTTGCAAAAGAAAAGACATTCTATTAGCTAAACAACATGATAGAGTACTTGAAGCACTAAAGAAATGAGATATTCTTAGTGGAAGAGGCTTGAATCAAGAAATTAATTTACAACCACCGGGTGACACTCGTTGGGGCTCACACTACGGTACGTTAATTAGACTCATTTCTATGTTTTCTTCTGTGAGTGAGGTACTTGAAATCATAATGGATGATGGTATAAGTTCTGAACAAAAAGTCGATGCTGAAGTTTTGTTGGAAATAATGCACTCATATGACTTTGTGTTCACTATGCATTTGATGAAAAGTATATTGGGAATTACTAATGACTTGTCACTAGCTTTGCAAAGAAAAGAGCAAGATATTGAAAATGCATTAAACTTAGTGAAAATATCTAGAATGCGGCTACAAGAGTTAAGATCCAGTGATGATAAATGGGAGTCTTTGCTAAAGGAAGTGTCTTCATTTTGTTCTTCACATGGAATTGTTGTGCCTAGCATGGATGATGTATTTGTAGCTCGTAGACGTTCAAGACGTAGAGCAGAAAAAGTGACAAACTTACATCATATTCGTGTTGAAGTATGCAACACTATTATAGATTTACAACTTTCAGAGTTAGACAATCGTTTCTCAAAGCAAAGTTGTGAAGTGCTTTCTTATGTGGGATGTCTCAGCCCAACCAACTCATTTTCTGCTTTCAATGTTACAAAGCTGCTTGACTTTGCTAGATTATATCCGAAAGATTTCTCTGACTATGATCTTGTGCAACTTGAAGACCAGCTTCAAACTTATATTATTGATATGCAAACAAGTGAAGAGTTTTTAGCTGTTGAGGGTATTGCCAGTCTTGCCAAAAAAATGGTTGAAACAAGAAGACATGTTATTTATCCACTTGTCTACATGCTTATTACATTGGCATTAACTCTACCAGTAGCAACTGCAACTGTGGAGAGAGTATTTTCTGGAATGAAGATTATTAAGAATCGGTTACGCAGTCGTATGGGAGATGCTTGGCTGAATGCTTGTTTGATATCATATATTGAGAAAGATGTCCTTAATGAAATTGAAAATGAAGCTATCATGCAACGTTTTCACTCTATGAAATCTCGTAGGGAGCAATTGTAAATGAATTTTCATAGGTAATTTGTAATTTATAACTGAGTTTTTTTAAGTTTATTGTCTTGTGAGTCGACCCCCCTCATATTTTACTCTGGCTTCGCCCCTGCCGTCGGGATTCCCCAAAACCAAATTGCTGAGATGGAGACAGGGTTGGGGTTGGGGTTCGGGGACGGGGATGGGAAGGGCATACCCGCCCCGCATTGTTGCCATCCGTAACTAGGTGAGAAATTTATTTAATCTATTGTCCTAAGTTAATGTTTGTTTAATCCGAAAGAAAGTATAATAGAGGAGCGTTTTCATTACTTCCTCCTTTTATTTATGTCCGCTACATTGGGTTAAATATATTTTTAGTCATTGAAATATTTGTTATTTTTTATTTTGATCATTGAATGTTCAATCGTTACAGATCAGTAACTTAAAGTTTTAACTTGTTTTAGACCGATCACTTTAGGTTATTAAATTGAACAACAAGGTTACCATTTTGAAACAACAAAATTATCATATAGAAATGAATTGAAACCTTAAATGATTACTATGTAACTTTAAAATATAATTAAAATGAAAATTAATAAATTTTTCAATGACCAAAATATACTAACCCCTGCAATATTTGCCAATTACCAGCGTCAAATCTCTACAATTTTTTTCTTCAAAAAAAAAAAAAAAATCTCTACAATTTTTTGAATGGCTCGTCCCATGGTCGGCACGCGCCTGGATAATCGTAGAACCAACATGCCACCTAAAATTAGTGAAAGCCCAACCAATCCGCGGCATCGAATTAGACACGACGTAACCACCATTTTGGCCTCTAGATCCTCCTACGAAAACCCCAAATCACCCCTGTAAGCCGCCCTGTCCAGTAACCATTTTAGGTATCTCCTCGTCATCCTCCACTATCATTTCAGATAAATAGTGGGCCGTTCCTTCTCTCTTCTGTTCCTCCTATCGAGCACAATCATGGCGACGGGTCTGCTCCGACGAGGGATTTCGATCTCCAGAAACTCAATATCTTCGGCGTCGAGACTTGTGACTGTTCGCCTCTACGCCGCCGAAGCAGAGGCCCAGCAGGTGGAGCCGAAAGCTCGTCCGAGCGCGAATCTCAAGACGTTCCAAATCTATAGATGGAACCCGGACAACCCTTCCAAACCGCAGCTTCAGGACTACCAGATCGATCTTAAGGAGTGTGGGCCTATGGTCCTTGACGCGCTTATCAAGATCAAGAACGAGATTGACCCGACCCTAACTTTCCGTCGATCTTGCCGCGAGGGAATCTGTGGCTCCTGTGCTATGAACATCGACGGATGTAATGGTCTCGCTTGCCTCACCAAGATCCCCTCGGGTAAGGAATCGATGATCACGCCGTTGCCGCACATGTTCGTGATTAAGGATCTGGTGGTGGATATGACTAATTTCTACAATCAATATAAAAGTATCGAGCCGTGGCTTAAGAGAAAGAGTCCGGCGCCGAATCCTGGGAAGGAGATCCCGCAGAGCAAGAAAGATAGGGCAAAGCTTGATGGAATGTATGAGTGTATCCTCTGTGCTTGCTGTAGCACATCCTGCCCCAGTTACTGGTGGAACCCTGAGTCCTACCTTGGTCCCGCTGCTCTGCTCCACGCAAATCGGTAATACTCATATCCAATTTTTTATGTCTCCAACGACTTTCGCTTTGCATCAGTGTTTCTTTGGTTTGCTTGATGTCTCCTGTTTTGCTCCTTATTTGGTGATTGTGAATGGTTTATATTATGTTTCTCTTAAGTTATAGATTTCGTTGATAGTCTTGATTTTGTGAGTGTTAGACAAAATAGGTTAATTTTTGTATTAATATTAATTGGCATAAATGGAATGGTTAAAGGGTGTGGATTTTTATGAGCTCAGTTACTTCATTGAGATTGAAGTGAATGTTAAGGAGATGTTGGGGGTGGAGGCTAATATCTTTGATGATGGCTTTGCAGCTGTGTGTGACTTCTCCTAGACATTGATTGTCAAGCAATTATCTTATACTTTTGTTTTTTGTGAACTTTTATTTAGTATTCTTCAATTACTTCATAGCTGCTTCTTCTTTTTGGAACTATTCAATGTCATCTGAGAAGGTAGTCTTAGTTTATTTAGGCATACTGGAAAGTGGAAACCATGATCTATTTGTGAACTCAATTATATCTGCAATTGGAATTGTACTTTATATTCCAAGTTCAACTTTTCTCAGAAAAAAACTGACAAAACTTAAAATGATAAGCTCATGATCTGTGTACTCTGAATATTTCTCTGCTTCTCGTTCCTTAGCCATGAGATTGTATGAAGATTCAAGCCCCTATAAATTGAAACTTTATTCATGAAAATGTATTACGAAGGCTGATCTTAATCATTTATGAGATTTATTTGGGTCATTTTTATTCAACATATTGTTACTTGTAGTTTTTTGTATGTAATCCTGCATTTCCAACTGCCTTCTGCTATAAACATTAATTGTACTTGCAACAGGGCTGGTAGAATTTATGTTTGAAATTTATACTTGCATCAGGTCTTACTTCTTTCATTTACTTGTTCGTCATTCATCGACTTTTAACTAACAAATGAGCCATTATGTGATCATTTTTGTACTCTTAAGAAAGAGTCTCATATCTTGAAAAGTGAAGATGAGGGGCATCTAGATGGAAAGGATTTTATTAACTTGCCTTTTCTATTAGATTTTTGTTTTCCGAAAATAATTGTAGGTTGTCATGTACCTTTAGATGCTAATTTTCACTCCCTGGGATCATTCTTTCAGCTTTTAAGAACAGTTTAGTTTGCAATCCTGAGCACAGCTTTTATTCACTGTTGCTGGTTAATGGTTAAAATGCAGGTGGATTAGTGATAGCCGTGATGAGTATACTGAGGAGCGACTCGAAGCAATAAATGATGAGTTTAAGCTTTACCGCTGCCATACAATATTGAATTGTGCACGTGCCTGCCCCAAGGGTTTGAATCCCGGGAAGCAAATAACACATATCAAGAAGCTACAGCCTTCCAGCTAAGGAATAGTTAGGTTTTGAATTTTGTGAAGCATGGTTATGCCTCCAACCAGTTATTCTGGAATTTTTTTTGAGGAAGAGTCAATTGTATGATTTGTTTGAATAATTTGTGTACTTGCGGTATCAGCCATCCCATGTGTACCTTATAGTTGAAGATTATAGTATGTTGGCATTTTTACCTAATAAATGTTCATAGAATTTGGCTGGGTCTATATTACCTTTGGCGCTGGTTTTCTCTTCTGCTCTAGGGCACCATTTATATATACTATGAATTTGTGAATCTAGTATTCACTCGTCAAAATCTTGAAATATCACTACATCAGCTATCTTGTCACTCCGATCTTATCCTCACATGTGGAAATGTTGTTATTAGATATTGAACCCGTGATTTTTAGATTGCACTTTGCAATTCTTATAGGTCTAGATTATGAAAACCAGCATATTTTAGGGGTGCATTTATTATCGTGTTGTGTAGTTGCAGTAGATTTCAGATTAAGCTACAATTGGTGTCTTTTTGCTTGAGTGAATATCACAACAATATCAGGTTCTGAGGCAGTCCTAATTTTTTTGGAACAATAGTGAGTTCATTCATATCAACGAATGAGATAAGCAGGACTCCCTAGCATCTCATATCATTGCCATGACGTTTATTCAATGAAATAATCTCAGCAGTTCAGCGATGATTGATGATAGGATTACAATCATATTTAATAGTTAATACGATCCCCTTGTAATTGTCATGGTTGTGTTTTATATTCTCTGAAAGGGTCACATACCTTCTAGGCCTACTACAAATTATATCTCACAAAACTCTAAACCACCATAGAATATTTTCCTAATGGAGTCATCGAGATGTGTGTTGGATATATTCAAAGTTTGTAAGTCTTTAACATAATTGGTTAGGTTTCTCATATGGTAAACTTGAACTGTATCTTTGTCTCTATAAAACAGCAAGCACTGATCGGACTTTACCTACAGAACAGCTATTTCTTCTACTACTCTGCTTGAGATGAAGCTGTTGGCAGTTGCTTGCATATTTGTTTTGGTGGCTTTGATGGAGTTTAGGACCCATTTTGTTCTTGCTGGTTCACGGACTCCTTTCATCTTAAACCCTCCAGAACTTGAACCACCTCAGTATGTGACAATAACAGGTCAGGCATTTCAACAAATGTGGTATTGATGATGCATTCATGCACACACAAAAACTGCATGTGTATATATATACAGTAACCAAGTACACTAACCACAAGACAGACAACTTCACAAACAAATCTTACACATGTAGAGTGTATATAATCAGTAAATATACAACAGATGATACAAAAAATTATTCCCATCAAATGTCTTGTAAACAACTTTTAATGAACTTTGCACGGCAAATTAAATGCCATCTGAATTCTTTTTACAGGGTGCAACAATGACTGCGATACGGCTTGCTGCAACTGTGATATGGAGCAACAGCCACCACTATGCGTGGTATGTTGCCATGAACGTTGATTTGCATGATCTACCATGGAGATTGATACTAAAACACCACAGATTTTGAAAAACAGATGTATCTTGATTGACTGAAATTATATGTACTTGTAGTAGTTGAACCTAAAAGATGGCAACAAAATTAATCGAAGCAAAGTTAAGCAAATGAGCAATTGAGCATTGCAAATTCCGCATCTTTTATCCTGATTATCACCTTTCTATGTAAAAATAAAATTATTAAGGATAATAAATAGTACTTCCCACGGGCCAAAATGCTCTCTGGAAGGCCATCATAAATTTTGGCATTGAATTCTAGTGGTACAAAACCTGAAAAACCGGATTCCAATGGAACTCTATATGAAATCCCTCATTATTTTGTCATCACCAAATGTATCAGATCAACCCCACTTGATGAGCCTCGGAAATGAATTGGAATACTGCAAATCTAGAACAAATGAGTAGTAAGATATATGCTACTTAACCAACTGTTGTACCAATACCCAGAGATTAGATCCTCCTTGAAAGGCCAAGGAATGCAGCTGCAGAGGATATTTGTACTCTGAGATCGGCGATATCAAGATCATGGCCACCTTCAACTAGACCCCATCTATCCACCTGTGAAGAAACAAATAGCCACACATGCCTCAAAAGATGGTATATACATGTTTTGTTTGATATAAGGTCCAAGTCTCAATAAAAGAACATAATGCCGGTGTGTTTTAGGGGACGGGTGAAGAGTTGTTAAATTAATGAGACAAACCTGCAAATCTTCTTCAAGTCTAATCAACTCAATCGCTTCTTCAATCTCCAATTTCCCACGAAAGATTCCAATAGCAATGACCAGAGAGTGCGCTGCCGATGCCATTGCATCAATTGCTGCCAATTCACAGTCATCACTTTTCTTCAGAACATTTTCTACGGCATTAACAAGACCTTCATCCTGCTTGCCACCAAAAAAGCTGGAGTACACTAAGGGTTTAAAGCCAAACTCAGACTCCACCCAATCAAGTAAAGGATCAATTTTCTCCACTTGCCGATCTGAACACATTCAATTACCAGTTAATGTTAGTTAACAATCATCTAAATCTAAAAGTGAACAAAGATCAAAGCCTACCAAGTTCTCAAGACACTTGCCGATCTACACAAATTCAATGACCATTTAAGTTAATTATAAAATGAATTTTTTTGTGTGTAATTAGCTAGAACTTCTTATCCAAAACATGACTGGGAAATAATAAATTACAAGAAATATGGCCAACTCTTCTGAAGAATAGTATCATATTCTACCATTAATATGCGAAGTACACCAGATTATTCAGAGAGAAAATTAGTGAGATTTTTGGATCCATCTAAAGAAAAATAGGTTACATGAAGTGCAAGAAATCGCAACAAATCACATACCATGAACAACACTTGTCAGATCATTATCTGCCGGAGCACGACAGAAGACTAAATCCTGATTAAACTTTTGTAGAAGATGTTCAATGATCTTCTTCCGTGTAAGCGGAACTCTTTCAAGTGCAGTGCAAGCTAGCTTCATGAGTGGCATTGTAAATGGTCTGATCCCATCTGTTAACTACAATAACTAACATTTTAATATTTTATCACACAGTGCCCACTATTCTCAGCCACAAATCTACAAACCAAACCTCAACAAATAGGAAACAATATATATATTTAAAAAGAAACATGTTGGATCACAGTAAAATGAAAGGCAACCGAAAATGAGAATTGAGGTATACGGTAAGACTAAGCAAAACTATCAATAAAAGTACGAAAAAAAAAGACAGAGTTACAGAGCACACACGATTTGATGAGGACATCAATTCCTGTAGCCCACTTCGATTTCCTTAATCTTAAGATGTCCAACTTATGAACTCAACAAAATCAAATAAAACAAATCACGTAGACAAATTACCACATTAATCGAGAGGAAGAATGAGCTACTGATACCAAAACAAAAATGTTATGAGCCCAATTTAGAGAACTCAAGAAAAGAAGGCGTGAACACACCTGGTACTCCCACTCAGCAGCAATGGCTTTGGCTAGAGCCAAAGTATGAAGCTTTAAGGGCCTTTTTGAGGGAGTCTTAAGCGTCCTGTAGTCAAGCATCACCGTCCATCCAATCCCGTCTTCCGACTCTCTCGTCGTCACCTGCTTATAAAATCTTTTTCCCACAATAGACCCGGTCATGAACGAAACTGGCATCGTCACCGTAGAAGAAGAAGACCCTGTTTGGCTTTTGTGACTCAAACTCGGGGCCTTAACAAACACGTTGTCGTCAGGTCTGTTGTTGTTTTCGGTGGTGGTGGGGGTAGTTTCTGTACCTTCTGATGAGAAGATAAAGGAGGAAGACGGGCCATCAGATTGAGGTTGCTGTTGAGCGGTGGCCGTCGAGTTGAAATGACGGGTGAAAGATGATGATAATCCGATGGTTGAGCTGAATTTGAGGATTTTGACGGTGTTTAGGGTTTTGGATATAAGTGAAGTAGCCATTTCCTGAGCTTTCGCTTCTGAGACTCTCGGGGATTGAATGATGTCAATGGATGAATGGAAGCTCGACTAGGGTTTCTAATAGAGAAATGGTGGGATTTTACTGAACTCCTCAAGTGAGGGGGAAGAGCAGTGGAATGGAGAGGTTAAAAAGTCGGGAATTTACAGGATCCCGTCATCCCACCAGAACAAAAGCACCCGCACGCGTAACACGTGACATAGGTAACTTAATCTTATCGGTGTGTTTTTCTCTCGTGGTACTTCGGTTTGGGGTCGAGAAATCGAAACTCGTCTGCCAGTTCCCTGCCCTGGGAGTCACTGACAGATGTAAGTCGCAGGATGTGCAGCCTTACGGTAGGGACCACCTGCCGCTTTAGAAGTGGTCGAATGCCTCTACGAGGGTTCGAACTCACAACCTCCACTTCCCCCGTTAAGAGTTTTGACAAGGTGGGTACCGCTCAGCCATATGCCCTGTATAATTAGTACTATCGTATAGGTATATCAACGACTTACAATTGAGTAATCACTATTCAAGTAAGGATTGATTCTTTTAATTGGTAGTTAATTTGAATATCTTCATCCTCAATTTCTCTTAACAAAAAAAAGAAAAAGAAAATCATACCTGTGAAACTAAAGTATCAAAAAAAAAAAAAAAAAAAATTCTTCGCCTTCAACTTATCACGGACGTTTCATCACCGATTGCAGTTATCATATCTCCCAGCTTTTTTATTGCATCAAAGATCTTGTAAATTGTTCTAAATGTATGATTTCTACTCCACTTCACGATGATATTCGATTATTTATCTTGTGTTTAGAAAAGAATATGTCTGACAGAGTATAAACTGACGTAGACAGTAATGTCTAATAGAGTATAAGCTGTGCAAACGTTCAACCTTTATTGTTGACTTTTTTGTTCGATTCTTTGTTGTTTTTGTGTTTATGAAATTCATGTAGAATTTTTTTTTCTTTTGATTGTTGCTCATTGTGTTTTGTGAAATACGATGCTCGTACATGTTTTTATGCTAATATCACCTCGTTTGCCTTTGTTTTAGGGTCAGCCACTCCAACAAACTTAGCCTCTGCCACTGCATTGGTCTTATTTATCTATTGCTCATTGTGTTCTACAAAATGTGATGCTCCTGCATATTTGTCTGCTAATACCACCTTAGTTGCCACTATCTTAGGGCCAGCCACTCCATCAACCCCAACTTTTGTCTATGCAAAGGTCTATTTTGTTTGTTTCTCGTACCATTCTGTGAAATGCGTTGCTCCCACATCAACTTCATTCCTATCAGTTGATGAATGGAGTGGCATCTATGTAGCCAACATTCAAACAAACTCAGTAATTGTATCAACCTTCACATAAGGTGTATGAATTTGATGGGACATCAACTCGAAGTTTTTCTTGAACCCCTTAAATGATGCCTATGTAGTAAATTGACAGTCCAGATAGAGCAGGATCCACAGATTTTATGTGGAAAATCCCTAATGAATAAGGTAAAAATCACAAACCAGTACAGAAGAATTCACTATGGAACAAAGGGTTACAACATTCTCTCTAATTTAACAAGGAAAGAACAATGATACTTTCTCTTGAATCTAGGAGAAAAACTAAAACCTCTCAAACAAATATCTCTCTCTTTTCTCCCTCACTCTCACCCTCTCCTTTGCTCTTTCTTTTCTTATTTTTGTGTGTCAAAACTGAAAAAGAGATGTGCCTTTATATAGGTATCCATATGATGGAAAGAATCGTAATTTACAATTTAAGTTGGCAATTGCAACCAACTGTCACAATTTGCACTTTCGGTGCAACATTTCTCCCACTTGGAGACTTGATTGAGATTCTATCATGTATCCACACCATTCTTTATATACTAGTCCTTCCATGCTTGCTTATGTCTCTGCTAGATCATATGAGGATCTACACAATAGAAACTTGTCAGTAGTGATCGACTTAGTCATCAAATCTGCTAGGTTTTCATCTGTGTGAATCTTTTGCATATCCACACTTTCATCTTCCACTACTTCACGAACAAAGTGATATTGAACACCTATGTGCTTTGTTCTTGAATGATATGTCTGATTCCTTACAATATGAAAGACACTCTGACTGTTAGAAAATAAAGTAATTTTCTCATATTTGTACCCGATCTCCTCCAATAATCTTTGTATCTAAATAGCTTCCTTGCAAGCTTGTGTAGCCGCCATGTATTCTGATTTTGTTATAGATAGAGTCACAATAATTTGCAGTTTTGAAATCCAGCTTACAGCTCCTCTTGCAAGTGTAAACACATAGTCTGTAGTAGATTTCCTTTTATCAAGGTCCCCTGCAAAATCTGAATCCACATTGCCCCTGACAGTAAATTATGATCCTCCACAACATAATGTAGCATTTGAGGTTCCTCTGATGTATCTCAAAAAAAATTTCACAGTATTCTAGTGCTTTTTACCAGGATTTGCATTTATTGACTAACCACTTCCACTTCCACTTCTTGTGCAATGTTTGGTATTGTACATGTCATAACGAACATTAAACTTTCCACTGCTGATGCAAACGGTACTCGAAACATCTTCATCCTCTCTGCTTCATTGTTAGTACACATACTTGAGGATATCTTGAAATTAGCAGGAAGTAGAGTAGAAACTGGCTTGCAACCTTGCATGTTGAAACCCCGCAAGATCTTTTGCAAATAATTCCTTTGTGAAAGCCAAATCTTTCTGCTATTTCTGTCTCGGTGAATTTTCATCCCTAGAATCTTGTTTACTGGTATTAGATCCTTCATATCTTGAAATTGGGGCCCGCTACCAACATGTCATCCATGTACAACAACAAAATTAATGAGTCATTATCTCCCTCAAACATTTTGTAGTATGTACAATGGTCTGAATTGAGTTTATTGTACCTAAGGCTTATAATGAGGAATCGAATCTCTGATATCAACATCTCGGCGCCTGTTGAAGACCATATAGAGATTTGTTCAACTTACAAACCAAGTTCTCTTTGTCTTATTCAGCAAAATCTTTTGGTTGAAGCATATAAATTTCTTCTTCAAGTTCTTCATGAAGAAATGCAGTTTTAACATCTAACTGCTTCAAATGTAAGTCAAATGTAGCACACATAGCCAGGACTACTCTGACTATTGTAAGTCGAACCACCGAAGAAAATATCTCGTTGAAGTCAATGCCTTCTTTCTGAGCATATCCTTTTATCACCAATTGAGCGCGATATTGTTCCACCTGATCATTGCTATCTCTCTTGATCTTGTAAACCCATTTGTTACCAATAGCTTTTCTTCCACGTGGTAATGGTACAAGATTCCAAGTCTTTTTTTTATAGAGAGATTCAATCTCCTCCTGTATGCTATCATCCACAGAAACGCATCTGAAATGTTTCTAGCTTCATGAAAAGTTGATGGCTCTCCATCCTCCGTTAAAAGACACTATGCAACATTGCACTCCGTAACATACTCTGAGTGTCAAGCTGACAGTCTTTTATCTCGAGTTGACCGCTGACTTTTTGGAGCCACAGTAGAAGCCTCAGCTTGAGTCTCAGACTCAACATGATCTTGTACCTAGTGCTTTGGTGCTGCTCTAGAAGCAACTTCTTCCTCAGACTTATCTTTTGTCTGAACTATAGTAGTCTCTGAATTTTCTTTCTCCTTGTTATCATCATTTTTCACTTGCAAATTATCTTCTGCAAAGATAACATCTCTGCTGATGATAACCTTATGGGTAGTGGAATCCCATAGGCGATACCCCTTAACTCCATCAGCATATCCCAAGAATATACATTTCCTTGATTTTGGATCCAACTTTACTCTTTCTTGGGCATTGAACATCACATACACAACACTTCCAAATTTATAGTGTTTTGAATAATTAGTTGGTTTAACCGTCCACATCTCCATTGGTGTCTTCAATTCAATTGCAGTCATAGGTGACCGATTTATCAGATAACAGGCGATTTTGACTGCCTCTACCCAGAAGCCTTTTGCTAGGCTTGCAGCTCTCAACATTGCCCTCGTTCTTTCCAACAAGGTTCTGTTCATCCGCTCTACCACTTCATTTTGTTGAGGAGTGTATGCTGTAGTGAACTATCTTTTGATACCTTTTTTATTACAGAAAATATCAAACTCATCGCCAGTATATTCTCTTCCATTATCAGACCTCAAACTCTTGATCTTTTTACCGAATTCAAGTTTCACTCGGGCTTTGAATATTTTGAAGATTAGAAACACATCCATCTTCTTCTTGATGGGATACACCCAACATCTTCTGGAATAATCATGAATAAAGAAAACAAAGTATTTTGCTCATTCCAAAGATATCATCGGTGCTTGCCACATATTAGAGTGAATCAGTTCTAGAATATCCTTGCTTCTAGAACTGGATAGGGTGAATTTTAATCTATTATGCTTACTTGTAACATAATACTCACAAAAGGGTAATGACACCTTTGTGAGACCTGGGAGTAAATTCTTCTTGGAAAGAATTCTCAATCCTTGTTCAGACATATATCTAAGTTTGAGATGCCACTTCATTGTAGGTTCATCTTTTGAACTACTTGATACAACATATGCTTATGCTTCAAGTATAGTTTCTCCCTTTAGCTTGTATAAATTTGAAGTAAGCTTTCCCGCCTTCATAATTACAAGTGCGCCCCGAATAATTTTCATTATCTCATTTTGAGTTTGGATCTTGTAATTGAGACTATCTATTTGTCCCAAAGACAATAGATTATTTCTCAGGCCCTCCACATGTCGAACTCCCTTGATAGTGTAAACAGTCCTATCATACATTTTCAGTTTGATGGTTCCAATACCGACAATCTTCAAGATGTGATCATTACTCATGAACACTAATCCTTCTAAGATTGTTTTATACTAATGAAATCATTCTCTATGTGAGGTCATGTGTTATGTAGCACTTGAATCAATAATCCAGGTATTAGTAAAATTCCGTTCATCCTCTGAGATCGTCATTGCTTCAATATACAAAATTTCACCATCATCTGGGGTAATTGCCACATTTCCTTGAGAATTATTCTCTGCATTCTTCTTCTTCCAGCAATTCTTCTTCAGATTCCCTTTCTTCACACAATAGTAGCATTTAAAATTCTTCTTACTCCTTGATTTGGACCTGCCATGATCTTGGCTCCCACTTGAGCCACGTTCCATTGATCTCCCTCTTTCCATCGTTAAAACCTCAGCTTGATGTGAACTGGCCAATCTGTCCTCCTTGTTTTTGCTTCTATTTTCTTCTTCCAGAATAGCAGCGACAATATCATTGAATACTAGGTAGTCCGTGAGAACATTGTTAGTGAGGTTGATGATGAGTTGATCATATGAATCTGGTAGACTTTGGAGTAGAAGTTTCGCATGTTTAACTGGTTCTACTTTATATCCCAACGATGTGAGTTGAGAAAACATAGTATTCAACGCGTTAATGTGCTCTCTCACCGAAGAAGATTCAATCATACGAACAGTGTAAAGTTTCATCTTCAGAAAAATCTTGTTATGAAAAGACTTTGCCTAATAGAGTTTGATGAGATGATCTCAAATCTCCTTTGCAGTTTTTTTTTCTTCTATACTTAAAAGTACACTGTCGAATAATGCCAGATGAAGATTGACAATTGTGGTGCCAATCATTTCACCCCACTTTTCATCTGTGACTCTAGTGGGCTTATTATCAATAACCGCCAGATAGTTATCTTTTCTCAAGATAGCCTTCATTTTTAATTTTTACAATGAGAAATTACTCCCATTGAACTTCTCTATTTCATGCTTTGCTGCCATTTCTTCTTATTAAAATCTAGTATTTTCTGAACAGTATTGTGAATTAATTATAAAGAAATTGAAGGAGATTTCTCTGGCATTATGGGGGTCAATAACATAGAAATTTAATGAAGATCATGTATCAAAGTATGAAAATGAAAATGTTCAAATTGTTGTAATCTGTTCTACAACTGTTAGATCATTCATATGTAAATATATTCACATATTATGTAGTACTATATTTTAATTTCGTTCAGCAATATGATGTTATTATGTTTGCAAACAACATTTTATATGTCAAAACTTATAAATAATATCCTTTAAAACATTTTTAACAAAGTTCATAAACAAATTTTTATGTGTGAAAAATACTTAAGTATAAGGAATCATATTATCCAAATGGAATTACGAATAGTAATTGGTTAACATGATACTATCTACATCAATTCTTTTGAGTAATCCAGTATCGAATTTTGACTCCATATTTATAATTTGTATGATTTTTGTAAGAATGGTTGTTTCCACTAGCGCACTATCAGCTATAAAAACATGGTGACAGAACCATTATATATGTGTAAAGTTCTTGATCTATATTTCATATAGACATAAGCATTAATGTTCTCCAAATAACTTTTCATATATTAATTTAGGTATACCCAAATTTGAAAAAATAACATTAAAGTTGGAATCTTTCTTTAAACAGAAGCATTACATATCATTGCTTAAAAATTAAAATATATACAACAAAGTTCTATGTACAAAACATTCTTAGGATACTTATATTACCTAAGACTTATACTTTCGTAGAAGTAATAAGAACTTTCATATACAAAACTCCAAGTAACATGTTAGATATGCAAAAAGGTCTTAGGATACCTATATTGCCTAAGACTTATAATTCCATAGAACTAATAACAACTTTGATACACAAAAGTTCAAAAACATAGACTAATCGACAACTACAACATTTTACATAAACACAGGTAAATCGATGGTGATATTCTTTGATGTAGCAGTTGAACTAGATGATCCATCATCACTCCCTTCAAATTCAAAGTAGGAATCCATGCAGAGCTTCTATGAATACAACTATCCAACAACTAAGATAAAAAATAATCAATAATGGAGACAAAGGGAATAATAATATTTAGAAACTAAATGAAGACATTGGATGAAAAAAAATTACAAAAGCTTCATTTCCTATTGAAGTGGGGGAAGAAAGCTAGAATCATTACTGTGTCATGGTCAAAAGATGACAATGACATGTCAACCATAATATCATCATCAACTTCAACAACAGTTTCAGCACAACTTAATTCAACAATAGATAAGGAACTATATATTTTCTCACTGGGATCTTCTTCAGACGAAGAGCTATAAATATTGATTATAGGATAAAGAACAACTAATCTAACATGACCTTCAATATAACCAGTTATAGCCATTTTAAGAAATCATCAGCTCCGTTGAGTGAGAGCAAATCGTTCGAAAAGATTGAGAAGGTGCTAAAAATTTCAGGCTCACATAATTAATGGGAACATCAGGACTGTTTTCTAAATAGTTAACAAACACATTTGTACTCTATGAACAAATATTAACATCACAGACTCTAAGCACTTGACCACCAACGTAATAACCATCATTGTTCACCAAGCAACCTCCTTTTGATGATGCACGTTTCACTTCAAATACCCCCATTGATGATGAAATATTTTCACCTTATATGCATTCAATTGTTGTCCCAAATCCTGCAATTTCAGGTGTGAATTCAGCTCTAGAAAAAGCTCGAGCCTGACCATCTTTTTTATGGAGTGTATGATATACATTACATTTGTAGAAGATTAGTTGCACCAATGTTGTGATTGGTAAAACATTGGCAACTTTCAAGACACCGTTAAAAGTTTCAACCATATTTGTAGTCATATGTCCCCACCTTTTGCCTTCATCATACAACAAAGTCCAAGATGCTAGAAGAATCTTTCGTAGCCATTGAGTAACAGCTCCATTATTGATGGTGTCAATCTCGACCCATAATTTTTCAAACTGAGTATGTTGGGTTAGTAAGGACATCCTGTGAACTACATTCTTCAACTCCTTGTTCTTGAACACAGTGTTGAAATTACTGGTCAAATGTTGATACAAAACAGTGGTATGCCAGTGGGTCTTGCCAAATAAGATGGGGATCTTTCATGGCATTGATGATGCCGGTATGTCTATAAAAAATGACACATAAACCTAGTCGATTTGTGACCCTATCTCATAAGCATGCTATATAAACCAACTCCATGAAGAGTTTATAAACTCCCCCTTTATTATAGCAAATGCTAATGGAAATAGTTGTCCATTCCCATCAAAACCTACATCAATTAGCAATTTCCCGTGGAATTTCCCATATAAGTGAGTACCATCTACAAATATCACCGGTTTGCAATGCCTAAAACCTTCAATTGCAGAACCAAATGCCCAAAATACTCGTTTGAACATTTAGGTGTCTTGTTTGTTCACAATTCCATACAACAACCATCCCCAGATTTGATCTTTGGAGTGCATCTATGAACTCTGGTAGAACCCTATAATACTCATCCCAATCACCAAATAATTGAGCAATGACCATTTGTCTTGCAAACCACGCCTTCTTGTAAGAAATTGTGAAGTTGAATCGTGCTTTAATGACAATAATAATGGCACCAATGGTAATATACAAATCCATTTTTACTGTCTCTTTGATATAATCTACAACAAAACCATAATCAAATTGAGCATGGTCTAGGTTTATAATATAATTTGAACAAGTTATAGTCTCGCAATCTTAAAAAAATCATGTCCATCGGACATTGATGTAGTAAGTTTCTAGTTACAACCACCACATTTTTTGCACTTCAGGATAAGAAGACCAAGATCAGAGTGTGTTACTTTGTATTGTGCATGTGCTTCAATATGGTACATCTTCATTGCATAAATCAGTTATGCCTTCGTTGCAAATTATGCTTTGACATACAACTTTTCATTTGTATTTTGGTCTTGAACTTGTTGTTTGCATTCACTGGCTATCCACAACTTGGTTGACGTAGCCAACATCTATAAATTCTAGAGTTGGAGGCTCCATATAGTGAGTAAATGTCCCGAAGTCCATACTGCTCTTAAACTATGAGAATGCAAAAGGCCATGTGTCCATATTTCTTTGAAACGATGAGAATATAGAAGGCTTTGTGCCCATATAACTAAGAAAATGATCATCTTCTTCATCATCATCATCCAAGATCTCATCTTCATCTTTAGAATCATCGAAAAGAAAATCATTGTGGCTGAAAGTATTAGCACTGAAGCACATATATCCACATGTGATATCAAATTCGGAATTACATTTAAGTTCACTATGCTAGCCCTCAGATTCATGGGAGATAGAAAAAAATTAATGCACTTGGGAATAGGGAGGTGGGAGGAAAGGCAAGGACTTTGAGTGTGAAATTGATAATTGAATGAGAAAGAACGTTATTGATAACTTATTTAAAAGCCTAGAATGTTTAACTCTAGGCTAAAAGACAAAATAAATAACAGCTTGACAATTTCGTTATTATTGGAACAAACAAATTTGAAAGAGATCAAAACAAAACGTGTGTCCTCAAGTTTGACAAAAGAAGATTATGTAAGCCCCTTGAGTTAAGATGATGTGTCAGTCTTGATTTCAGTGTGTCATTGTGTTATCATCTCATTAAAATCAGACTAGTGTTAAGTGAAAAGTAGACAAATATTTAGGATTGATTTGCCATGTAGGATAACAGTGGTAGATTAGAAAATATTTATCCAGCCCTCGAGGCATATGGTCCAGCGATGAGCTGGGGAGGCGTGGCCTTTAAGTGAGAGTAGTAGCGTGTTTATAGCGTGCTTTGGTGCTCGGGTTCGAGTTACGCCAGCGACACGCCTTTGATGCTCAGCGCTGTTGGGCAGCGTGAAAAACTCCCTCCCCTGTTTATTGGGCTGCATAATAGGCATTTTACATTTTATCCCTTAACTCAAAGCAGGGTCGAAATTGGACGGATTGTTGAATCCCGTCCCAATCCAAGAATATTTATCTAATGTTATATAGAGAAATAATAGTTGGTTTAAATGGTGGATAAAAAAAAAATCTAGTAACGTTATTGAAACTTCAAGAGAGGCGGGACCAAAGTAATTTCCCACAATCGCGAACGCGAGAAACGGATTTTAAATTTCTTCTTCCAGTAAAACCCCTAGTTGGGAGAGAAGGATAAATGGATTCGTGGAATTCAGTAACTCTGGAGGTTCTATACGAGATCTTTGGATGGGTCTCCTTCATTTCATGGTCGACCTGTTTTTATCCCCAGCTCATACTTAACTTCTGCCGCAAAAGGTATTCTCTGATTCTCGGAAGTTCTTTTAATTACTTTAGTTTTCGATTATCATCTAATTCATGCTCTGTTTTGCGTTTCATCCTCGTAGTGTGGTGGGGTTGAGCTTCGATTTCGCGTTGTTGAATCTCACAAAACACTCCTCCTATATGATATACAACGTTTGCCTCTACTTTAGCCCTGCTATCCAGAAGCAGTATAACGAGAAATACGGTTATAGAGAGGTTTTTTTCCTCAAAAAATTCAATTTAGTTCAGTCCTAGTAACTCAATTTTGATTTTTGTAGATGCTAACTTTTATGTGGGTATTTTTATTTGCGAGTAAGATGGAACTGTGAAACTTCTATGTATGCAAGATGGGTTATTTGATTAGGAGACATAATTTTTAGTTGGTGAGAAAGTTTGGAAGGGAACTTTGATGTAAAAACGAGTTGAAAAGGGGCAGATTCAGCTACAAAGCATAAAATGGGCCCATGGAAACATTGTAACATGGCTAGCTCATTGTTGGAGGCTATCATCATGAATAGTTCTTGGACTGGACTTGTGATATTGATAAGATTGATGAGCAAGTTTTTCCAATAGTACTATATTGATTTGGTAAATTTGTACCTAGAATACAAAGAACCCATTTTTTCTGTGAATATAACTTCATCTTATATTAATGTATATTTTTCCGTGTATCTTGAATACTTTCTACTTATTGTAGATGATCCCTGTAGCTGCAAACGACGTTGCTTTCTCACTGCATGCTGTCCTGTTGACATCAATTTTTTTGGTCCAAATTGCAATTTATGAGGTAAGTGCTATAATAACTTAATACTTTCTTTCGTCTCATTCTTTCATCATTTTCATGCAATCAATTCTCTAACTTTAATTGATTTTCTTATACAGCGTGGAACTCAAAAGATTTCTAAAATATCAATGGCGATTGTTGCTGCCGTGTGGCTATTTGCTGGAGTATGTTTTTTCATAGCTTTGCCTAGACATTCCTGGCTTTGGCTCATCTCAATCTTCAGGTAAGTTTACTCTTATAATTGATTTTCATTTTTCAACTTTTAGAAGAACAGTGACATATGTTTGGCTTCTTTCCCGTATCTGCTTAAAAATATCAAAAACACGTGGGCCTGTCTCGTAACCTATTTTTTTTTTTTTGCTTATCCAGAGTTGGGGCCACTTACAAATTTCATTAACTTCTGATTAATGTTGATTTAGCGATTTCAAAATGGATGTTTTCGTGGCTGATTTTCAGGGGCGGACTCTCCGCTCTTGCCAATGCTTTTAGAACATTTGGACTAGTTTGGAACTTAGAGCTACTTACTATGAGACATTGGTATAGGCCTAGTTCTGCCTTGGACAGTGGGAAACAAAGTTATCATTGTTTGATACTATAGGTTCAGAAATTATACTATTAAATTATAATGCTAATTTTGTGGAATTAAGGGATGGTGTTTGTATGAAGCAAACTCTTTAAAGGCGAGTTCTCTATCTCTATTTAAGTTGGTGAGGAATGAGGGACTGCATAGGGGGAAAACTTATCCACAACAATCCATGTAATAAGTTGAAGCATCAATTTTATTAGAATTGCCTAAAATTTGTGGGAAATCAACTCTCTTGTAAGGTGTATTTTTTGTAGCTAAATAATAATTGGGCAAGTTCCATCATCTTAAGCTCTGGGGAGAACTGATGATTTCACATAGTATCAAAACATTTGGCTACTCCAGATCTCGATTGCAAAATTTTACTCCCACCTAAAGTGCTAAAAAGTGTTCCACTTGTTGGGCCTTCTCAATTAAGAGTGCTTACAGCATGCGAGCACATTCCCATAGTCTTTAGCTTTTGGGATAACCAGTGATTCTACAGTTTGTGAGGGAGATTTAAGGGTTATGAATACGATTGACTTCTTTTGAATATAAAAAGGCGAAAGGGGTGAAGAATTTTTTCTGGAGATCAATTTCAAAATCCCTGCAAAGACTGCTTTGTTACCTGTATAATGTAATGGACCTAATGGTACTCAGGATAAGATACTAATGATTGAAAATTTATAGAGTATAAACTCAAAATATTGTGTTGGCAATAGGTCTTTCCTTATCAAGGAACAAGTGGAGACAGTTAATCGTTTTCTCTTTCAATGTAGTTGGATTATGAAACTTTGGGATATAGTACCACTGCATATGGTTATATCTTTTCTTATAGTTGGGAAGAAAGCTTGATTCTCTTGAATCCTGGAGATTCGAGTATTCGACGATGGTGGAAAGGAATAAAATGAATTCAGGGCCCATTTTTTCGATGGTTTGGAAGGAAAGAAACAAGAGGTCTTTTGGAGGAAACTAGGAGAAGGAAAGTCAATGTCCATTTTATGGGTCCTTGGTTAAGAAACTTTTGTTTAGGCATTGTGACCACCTTTTAAGTTTACATTTGTTCTTCTTTATAACTTTTTGGGGCCATTGGTGTGATGAGTTTGGCTTTGTGATACACTGACTGAAGTTAGGCAGCAGATGGTTGCAGAGTCCTTCTTGAATTTCGAGAATCATCTACTCTAGCAGTGAAATTATTATTCCTTGAAATTGTTTCATGTTTATCGAAATTCTTCCCTGTATCCCCCCTCCCCCTAAATGAACACACTCACGCACCCCGTGGGCATAACAAAAAGATAGATGATCCTGTAAAGTAAAGCTTTTTTCTGTACCCAGTTATTCTAGTGCGGTTTGCCGGTTCATAATAGTTGCCTTGAGTTTTCCTCTTATGCTGAACTGTACAAAGCAGTTGCTTTCTCCATTAATTCTTTGTTCAGTTTACAATGTATCCTAGTCTTTCACTTCTATAGTTATAATTTTTCGGTGAGAGAAGAGGGTTTTGAGTTTAGTTTCTAATCTTTAGTAACTTCACTTGTGTTGCAGTTCGATTCAAGTTTTTATGACAGTCATAAAGTATATCCCTCAGGTCAGTATTGCTTTGCGTTTCAAGTTTGTGCTATTAGTTATAAAAAACTTGGCTTAATTTTTTTGTTGGCTTTTTCAATAGATGAACATGACTTTCAATTCTCTTTGAATTGCATGTGGTCATAGATCTATGGCTTTTCAAGCTGTTACAAAATGGGATTCTTTGCTGAATAATGCATTGGATAAACTTTAGGGGAAAAACTAGTTTATGTTTTTCTGAAGGTCAAAAGGGAGACCATTGATCAATTTTGCAAACGTAAGGAAAGGGAAAAAAAAACCAGAGGTGTACTCTCGGTTTACAAGTAATAAAACGGCAATGGTATTGCATGCCCTGGTTTGAGGAGATAATGTGTGATTCATGGATAGTTAATTAAGGAGATGATAGGAAAAGCTAAGGATGAAAAAGGCTGTCCGGGATTGAGTTGAGGACGTTGTTCTTGTTCTTGTCTGTTTGTATATTAAAGGTTTTCCCCTCCTGTTAGCTGAGTCCACTGCATATTACCTCCTTTATAGCAGAAACTATCAGATACAACAGAAACATCCATCAAATGGATATAAAACCAGGTGTAGGATTGTAATTTTAAGCTTTTCTTCGTCGCTTGGGAGTATTGGGTAATGCAAAGTTGCAAACACCTTACTAATTTTATGTAAAGCATATTTAAACAGGTGAACATGTGACAAAGTGGTTGAGTTGTTGTGGTGCAACGTAAATGTCACATGTCCTTGGCCCACACGCCTGGGGAGTCTTTTGTATGAGAGTTGTTTACCTTTATACATCTTTTATTTTAAAACTAAATCATGGTTTCTGTTTTGAAAATAGATTTTGCTTCAGAATATGATCATCAAAATCGTAATTCCGAACAATTTGGCGTCACATGAATTCCTAAGGAATATTAATCAAAATCTACTAGATGGATTCTCTGGCCACGTGAAACCATCTAAAGTTATGCTGCTATTTCAATATCATGTTTCTTATTAATCCTATACATGTACTTTTGGCCTCTTTATTATCTTCTTTGTGTCTACTCAAATTCTTTTTACTCTTCCCATCGGGAGTTTATCTGTCTTGAGATTTTTCCATGCTGAAACCAACTTAGACACTTTTCATTTTTCTTATCATCCATTGGAGCGACTTCTACTTTATTTCAAACATCCCAGTTTGTTGTCCTACTTTCCCTACAGTTCCTCTCATCTAACCCGACATTTTCATCTCTGTTATGCTCAGCTTTTGAGCATATGTCTCATGACAGCCTTACATTCAGTGTGATACATCATTGTGTGATATATAGTGGAACTATGGAAGTTGCCTGTAATCCTTTGGTTTGCATAAAATACCGTATAAGTTTTTCTACTATATCCAGCCAGCTTGAATGACATAATAATTCGTAAGATTGATTCTTGACATCAACAATGCATATAGTAAAGGTAGATTTTTGGTATCTCTCTCAACTCTACTGGTCTTATTTTCCCATTCATACTTTTTTAGATTTTCTTCATTTTGGTACTAACAGGTCTCCTTACAGCTTCGCTAAAAAATTTCTCCAGCTTTTAATTTTCCAGCTCCTCGTAAATATTATCATATTTAAACAAGTATTTTATGTTATATGATATCTTGCCATCACTTCATTTTCTTGCCATTAATTCAGTCTCTTAGGATACTGTAGAAATTGTCATTTCTTGCTTGTTCCCTTGATAAAGCCTTCATCTGATATTTGGTTTTTCCGTTTGTCGACGATTTCTCTTTGATGTCATCTGCATCATGAGGTGATTGAGGGCAAAGTGATGCAAATGGTTAAAGCTTTGTCTTGGGGTACTGATTTTTATTCTTGATTGCCCTTTTGTTCTTTATTATATATTAACATATTGCCTATGAGACACAGGTGGTAATGAACTTTAGACTAAAGAGCACGGAGGGATTCAGCATCGCATACATTTTACTTGATTTTCTTGGAGGGACATCAAGTTATGGACAGATGGCTATGCAGTCTATTGATCAAAGTATGTCAGTTCTCCCACAACAAAATAAGTTACCGTTTGCTGTCATTCTTCATGCATTTTTTGAAACTTTTGGTCTCGTTTTCTTCTCAGATTCATTGGTGAACTTCTATGGAAATATTGGGAAGACATTGCTATCACTGGTATGGAAAATTCTTTGCCATTTTAATTTTTTTTTATTCCTTGTTCCATTGTTTAAGTGGAGTTAAGAATTTGGTGTCTCAACAAATAGGTTAGTCAACTTATAATGGAAAATAATGCGGAAATTAAAACAATAACCAACCCCACAACTTAACGAGGAAAAAAAATATCGAGTTTTTAAGCGATTAACCTTTCAAAACAACCATTAATCCAAATCAAGATCACAAACTTATCTTAGCTTAAATATTCCGATTGTACATCAATGATTCAACATATGTTTTGAATCTGATCAACCTTTTGGCATTTCCAAAAGTCTTCAAGCTTGAAGTAACGATCCAGGTAACCATGAGTTGCCTACTTCAGCGTGTAAATTGTCTTTCTTCAAGTGGAGCAATCATGGAAAAGATGATGAACATGCACTCAAACATAACTTTCTCACAACCCAAATACGCAAATAAATACTCACTCATGAAACTCAATAAAGAGAGTGGAAATGAAAGTCAAAGCTCAACATGGGAATACTCAAATTTCTTGCTTAAATCTTCTTCCTCCTCATGATCTCCAACTGTGACTTTATACTCTTGCGATATATAAGATAAGGGCAACCACAATGGTTGCCTTTTTACTGGCCCAACAATTTTGTTTTTGGGTCCCACGTTTATCTCACAAAAACACAACTCTCAATACAATCAAATCAGCATAACACATATTCCAATACTGTCACATCAGCAAAACACATCTTCCAATACAAAACCATTATCCAACCCAACTATTTTCCTATCCTTCATATTATCCCCATCAAATTTACACCAAAATCAAGGCTGAGTCTCACTTTTATTACAAAAAGTCAAGCCACATCATCATCCACATCACCAAAATACATATCTCAATACAACTACATCAACAAAACACATTTTTCAATACAGCCACATCAGCAAAACACATTAACTTTGTTGACCCATTAATTTTACACCATTGCAATTGCCCTAAGCACAGTAGATAGATAAAAGATGAACTCCCTTAATAGGTAAAATTAATCCGATAAGGTTTAAGAGACTTAGGCTGTCCTTGGCACAAACTCCTGGACGATATAAAAAACAACCAGATATATATATTAGAGAGTCCAAAAAATATTTCATCATTCACGCCACCTAGAATTCTATCAGATCAAGTAACCTTCTGCTAAGAACTCATATCAGTTTTGGTAACCTTAGTGTAAGCTTCCTAAGGTTACTTGGCGCTGGAACATAAACTTCTCTGCAGAGGATGATGTCGCAACCGGGATCGCGGCATGGACAGACTCAAAAAAAAAAAATGGAAGTCGCCACCAATTGATTTTTAGGTATTATAGCTACCCCCATTTGTGTGTCTTTTACGTACTAAACGACAAACAAAGATATAATAAACTGATTTTGTTCGGTGAATATGTACGCATGAAATGAAAAATTAGGACTTTGTGGGCAAAAAAAAAAAAAGAAATCTTGTAATCCCGACACTTCGACAAATTGAGATTTGCTATCTTAACATGAGAAAACAAAAATTTTCATTTTAAAGAGGAAACATGAATTTTGCCAATTTAATATGAAAATAATGAACGCTTTGTTATGGAAAATGAAAAAGTAAGGTGCGCTTTCTCGACATGGAACCGAAATTAAAAGTTGTCTTATCGATGTGGAACTGAAATGTAAAGGATACGTATTCTCCACGTGGAAAATATTTATAGATTCGTCTTCTCGACGTGAAACGAAAATGTAAAGTTCGTATTTGCGACGTGGAACATAAATAAAAAGTTTCGTCTTCTCGACGTAGAACAAAAATTAAATAGATGTTCATCTTCTTAATGTGGGACATAAAATAAAATTCCTTTTCTCGATGTGAACACAAAAAAAGGTTTGTCTTCTCGACGTGGACAAAAATTAAATAGATGTTCATCTTCTCGACGTGGAACGAAAATATAAAGGGTTCGTCTTCTCGACGTGGAACATAAATGTAAATGGATCATCTTTTTGACGTGGAACAAAAATGTAAAGTTTGTCTTACTTCATATGAAGTGAAAAAACAAAATGTGCTGAATCTGTGTGCCATTCTCAACTTGGCTAAAGTCATTCTCGGTTTGGCTAAACCCTGCAATATTGGCTGGACTTAGGTTGAACTTAAGTAAGCTTTATTGAAAGATGGTTTGAAGTTTGAAGTGAGGGTTTCCTGACACGAGCTAGTCATGCACCATATTGTGAGCACAATTAGCAGATGCTCCCACTTTTGTTGTCCCGCTCTCAATTGATGCTTGCAAGTCGAAATTTCCAAAATACGATCAAGTAGTGGCGGTTCAGTGGTAGATCAAGATGTTTCCTGTGGTAATGCTGCCTAAGGCTTTGATTTTTGTCACAATGTGCTTTTCTCCATAAGGATTACTAGATATAATGTGGAGCTCTGACTTTGGGAGAGAGAATGTCCTTGCTTAAAAGCAGACGGGTAAAAAATCGTAGAAAATATAATTTTTCGATTTTTCTTAATATGTTTTTCAAAAATCTTTGTGTTTTTAAAATACTGGTCATATAGAACTCACTAATATTATATCATGTGCCCTTATACGTGTAGTATAGGACATTAAGAATTTTGCTCAGCTGCTGTTGGCCATTGCTGGTGGGGCAAAGGTTGTGCCGAAAAGCGTCATCCAACAACATCTTTGGTGGTAAATATGAGCGAGGTGTAGCGTTAACATTCTTAGCTTTCCGTCCTTGACACATGATGTCAATTATCTCCTTTTTGGAAATAGAGATCGGTGCTTCGATGTCGGTAGCTACATTATATAAGGGAAGATACCCTTAACATTTGCATATATCTGTCCTGAACGACACATCGTTCTTGATATTCTTAGAGAGGCTGACACTCGTTGGGCTATGCACTATCTTCCGGATCGCTCTATGCTATGTTTTATAGATCCAGATCCTGCACGAGACTTACTAGTGTACCCTCGGATAGTTTGAGATTTCTAGGAAACTCTTCAAGTGTTACCACCAAGTGCAAGGATCGGACCACAATCAATTTATCAGGCGAAAGTAGTCGGTATAAAGCATCGATTCACCACGACAGATATATTCAAATGTTTAGGGTATTGTCCCTCCTATGATGTAGCTATCTACTTCCAAGCATCGATTTTTGTTTCTAAAAAGAAGATAATCAATGACATGTTTCAAGGATGGAGAGCTAAGAATGCTAATGCTATACGCCGCTCGTATTTATCACAAAAGATGTGGTTGTTGAACGACGCTCTCCGACAATCCCTTTGCCCCATTGGTCATGGCAAACAGCGGCAGAGCAAAATTCTTCATACCCTGTACCACATGTAAAAGGACACATGGTTTGATATCGGTGAATTCTATATGACCAGTATTATAAAAGCACAACGATTCGTGAAGAACATATTAACAAAGATTGAAAATTTATATTTTCCACAATTTTTTACCTGCCTGCTTTGCATTCACCCTCCTCAAAGCCAGAGCTCCATATTATATCTAGCAATCCTTATGGTGAAAAACACATGGCGGAGTGGTTGCCAATAGACGACGAACATCATAGCCTCGGGTAGCATTACCATAAAAAACATCTCGATTTGCCACTGAACCTCCACCACCTGATCGTATTCAAGAAATACTACCTCTTGAGCATCACTTGGAAACGAGACGACAAAGGTGGGAGCACCTGCTGACTGTGCTCATGAATATAGTGCATTACTAGAGACTCTAGAAGTACAAGCTCGTATTAGGAAATCCTCACTTCTATATTCAGACCATTTTTCAATAAGGCTTACTTAAGTTCAACCTAAGTGCAGCCAATATTGCAGGGTTCAACGAAGCAGGATGACTACGGTGTTTCCAAGCATTTTTTTCTTTTCTTTTAATATATAAAAAAACAAAAATCTCGATCAAGTCGAGAATGACTTCAGTAATCTCGGAACCTTTTTGTTGAACTAATATAAAAAAATTAAAAAAATCAATTTGAAATCTCAGCCGAGTTGAGAATGGCACATGAATCCAAATCATTTTGTTTATTCACTTCATATGAAGTAAGATGAATTTTACATTTTTGTTCCTTATCAAGAAGACGAACCTTTATTTTGTTGTTCCACTTCGAGAAGGCGAACATCTATTTAATCTTTGTTTCATGTCAAGAAGACGAACTCTTTGCATTTTCGTTTCACGTTGAGAAGACGAACCCTTTACTTTTTTTATCTGTGTCGAGATGACGAATTTTAATTTCTATTTCACGTCGAGAAGACAAACATCTATTTAATTTATGTTTCAAGTCGAGAAAACGAAATTTTACATTTTCGTTCGAAGTCGAGAAGACGAATTTTAATTTTTGTTTCACGTCGAGAATACGAACATTTATTTAATTTCAATTCTACGTTGAGAAGACGAACTTTACATTTTCGTTCCACGTCGAGAAAACGAATTTTAATTTATGTTTCATGTTGAAAAGACAAATCATTAATTTTTTCCCCCGTTGAGTAGACGAATTTTAATTTCAATTCTACGTCGAGAAGACGCAACTTACCCTTTTATTTTCCATAACAAAAGAGCGTTCATTATTTTCATATTAAATTGGCAAAATTCATGTTTCCTCTTGAAAATGAATATTTTTGCTTTCTCACGTCAAGATAACAAATCTCGATTTGTCGACGTGTCGGGATTATAAGATTTTTTTTTTTGAGATTTCTTATTTTTTGCACACACAAAGTAAGTTTTAGTTTTTGCATTTCATGCGTACATAATCACATAACAAAATCGGTTTATTACACTTTTATTTATCGTTTACTATGTAAAAGACGCATAAATGGGGCAGCGGTAATACTTGAATTTTGTCCGAGTACTATTTGTATTTCTATTTTTTATTTTATTTTATTTTACTAAATATTTTTTTCCATTACCCTACATTTACCTACCCACATTTTCTCTCCCATCAGCATATCTTCACCAACTAGCCTTCTCCTCACCATCACTTATTTGTTCATCAGCTAACACCATCAAGTCTCCATCTCTCATTGATGGCAAACCCATTCTTCTCACCATAACCTCTTTGTTCATAATTTAACACCATCAAGTCTCCATCTCTCATTGATGGCAAACCCACCCTTCTCACCACCCAACTACCCCATCCCAACTCACGGCTATATATCTCTTGGTCTCTACCTCTTCAAAGCCTCTGGGACAACTTTGAAAAAAGACCACGGACTTCACTCTCTTCCTCATCTAAACCTTCACTTACCCAAAGCCCTCACCAGACCACTACACACAACCAGTTCATTCTTTCCCTCATAGGAACCCATCACCAACAACTCCTCACTACCATCCTCACTACCAGAGAGAACCCAAGATCACCACCTCACCCTCGGCTCTCCCCCACCCAAAGATCACAAAGGCAAACTAAACTCACTCACCTTAAACTCCCATCCTCACCCAAAAAACTCTCTCTCTCTTAAGATACCAAAACTTCACCGATCCACCTCACCATCACCATAGGTATATTATGTGCTTATATATATATATATATATTCTTATTGTATATATATGTATATGAGTCCGATTGCATCGCGATCCCGGTTGCGACAACTAGCGTAAAAAACTGTAACACACACACACATATATATTATTTACTTATAATATGCAGCCATGTCATTGTTTTACTTATATTGTCGTAGAAAGTAAATAAGTTGCATAATTGTTGTAGCAGCCACTTTTACTCTTTTTTTTTCTTTTTTACTTAAAAAGTAATTAGGTTGCATAAAATGAGTAAGTGATACAATTTACTTACGATATGCTGTCACGTCATCATTTTACTTAAAATATTACATAAAAGTAAATAATTTGCATAATCTTTGTAACTTAGTTCGATACTCTTTTTTTTCAACTTACTTAAAAAGTAAACAACTACCATAAAATGTATTATGTATAAAAGATATAATTTTAATTTAGTTTATTGTTGTTCTCATGTATACATTGACAAAAAGAAAAATTAATGATATTTTAATGCTATGAGGAAAATAACTTCTCAAGGAGTATAAGAGAAGTTGTTTTCCATCTTAGAACTCTTATTATGAGTTGATTTATTATAAATTTTGTTTGATTGATTTTATTTTATTTTCTCCAAACACTATAAAGTTAGAAAAACATTTTAAAGAGATTGATTTTCCTCCAAACAAACGGAGCATTATAATCACTGATTTTTCCGTCCATGTATTGTCCACATAATAGTTTATTTTGTATTATTTGTTTAGTCGGTTATAAGTTCCACTTGATCTAAACCCAAAACTTAATCCAACGGTCAGAAAAATTCTATTTTACCCCGGCATCATGTCGTAAAGGCATCGTAGCCTTGCCCTATCATTATATGTTGTTATAGGAGTATAGGACTTCTTTTTGCCATTGACCCCAGTACTTCGCTTGAATTTCTTCTAAAACTTTTTTTAAAAGAAAAAATGTTGTCAACTTAATTTTTTTTTCTGAAAGAAAAATATATTTTACATGATATGAAAATGCGTTATAGAAATTCTTACAACTTTCAAGACAACCCAGAAGGTAAGTCTCGACTGTAAGTTGAAAATGGGATGCATTAAGAAACTGGAGGTTGACACTGCTATCAAAGTTTACTGCAATTGTTTTTCCAACATCCTACTGTAACTTCTCGCCTCAGCTCCCGCTTTCTTTTTCATACCTGATTGTTTTCAACATTATTTATTTTTCAGGTATCCATATTCTTTGACCTTCTGTTCATGTGTCAACATTTTATCTTATACCCTGCAAATAAAGTTCAAACAACTTCCAAAGCCAGTAAGGATATGGCGGAGCCTCTTATTGTTGATTCCTTCTGAACCCCCGCAGTCAGAAAACGTTTTAAGGATTAGATCGGCTAAAGGGCTGGACATAATGAAGAATAGCATGTATTTCTCGGTCGGGTATGGTCGAAACTCATGCATCCAAAAGTTTTGGAACACATAATAAGGAACTTACAAATATTTGAAAGAGTGTAATAATAGTGCAGATCAAGCTTTCTGTAATACTATTGTGCAGTTGCTGTATAGCCATTTCTAGCAACCCAATTGAAACTTGGTTCTTGAGAGGTTGATTTACTGGTTTTCAGCATTGACAAATGGTACAACATACAATTAGGGGTGTCCAAATCCGATCCGCAATCGAGGAACCGATCCGAATTGTGATTGTTTGGTTTTTTCAGTTTCGGCTTTTTGGTTAACGATTTCGGATTCGATTATGAATTTAGAGATTTTTCGGATATTTTATTGGATTCGGTTTCGGATTTAACCGGAAATTTTTTTGTTTGTTATGTTTTATATATTTACTTATTTAAATAATTAAGGCTAAAAAATTAAAAAATTAGGTTCAAATGCAATTTCTAATTTATCTATTAGAGCTTAAAATAGCATCTCCTTCATCACTTTTTTCCTCCGTTGCTATTTTACTCACTTCATTGAAAATAATATTATTTATATATTTATATTATATATTATTTTAACTTTTGGATTTCTAATATTTTAATCCTCTAATTATCCTTGAACCTTTTTTTCAATCATACTAGATTGATGAAATACTTTTTAAACGTCAAAATAGAAATCTGATCCGAACCAAACTAAAAAAAGTTTGGTTTTTTCGGTTTGATTATTTGATATATATTTTTCAGTTATTAATTTTAAAATGTTATAACCGAATTAATTCGAATATTTCAATAACCGAACACACCCCCCTACATATACGATGATTTGCTAATCCAAATTAGGTGTCAAATTGCCATTATTTGCTTTTGCACAAGGTTTGGTCCACAAAGATGGTCTGTCAATTCCAGCTGACTTGTTCAATAAGTACTATATGACCACCAAGACTCCTTGCATCGCAAGTCGTTTCTCCTCATATCAACTATATATATGTAGATTCACAAGCTGTAACTCTTCATCACAACAAAAACCCACAACCAAATTTAGCCAAAAGGCCCAAAAAATGAAGAGTGAAGGACGCCAACATGGGATGGTTAGGACCTTCCCGGTCTTATCCGACCCATTGAACCCGAGACGCTACTCCAGATTAGTGAACAAGTTGGATTGTCCTCGAACAGCCGGATCATTCACCAAGGTCCGACCCAGGCCCACCAACCACTCCAAGTTCACAGGCAACTGTGGTAAGACAAGGTGCACTGAATGCCACACACACCCAGCTACCAAGTCCAAGGAAAATACCAAAAGAACCCAGAAGGTTAAGTCCAGTGATGTGGTCTCCAATTATCGGTTAATGTCTTGGCCAGTCATAAACGGGCGACCCAGCTTGAATTTTTCTGGGTTTTCTGCCTCTTTGATTCTGGATCATTTGGATAGTAGTGATTATATGGATGATGAAGGTTATGAGGATGGTTTCATGGGAGAAGAGATTGATGAATCAGTAACTATGGAGTGGTGAGATTCAAGAAAATCTGGATTGTGATGATGATTTGGGTTTTTGTGATGTGGGATTTCTGTTGGAGCAAGTTGAAGGAGAAATGTGACTGCTTATTTTATGTCTATGTCTTTGTCAATGTCAATGAATGATTCCTTCCTTCCTCTGTTTTATTTTTGTTTCTTTCTTTTCTAAAATAAATAAAAATAATTGGTATTAGTTAAATCTTCTTTATTATCCTTACTTTTTAAGGAGAGATGTATATTTTTAGGTACCTATAAATCATGGAATGCTTCATTCTCTCAAAATATTTTGATAAGTGATATTCGGATACAAATGTAAAAAACCAAAATTGTTTGAACAAAAGACTATATCTACTGAGAAGTCAATTTTAGAATGAACCAACACTTGCTAACATAAAGCCAATTTCCTTGCAACAGATAGAAAAGGCTATACAGAATACTTGCCTCAGTATTTTGTTATATTCTCACGATTTTTCTGTGAATGATGAGGGAGTGGATTTGGATTCTTCTCAGATGGAGGAACTACAAGGTCTTTTGGAAATTTATGATCATATTTTTGAAGTTCCTAAAACCTTGCAACAAAAAAGACTATGATCACAGCATTAATAAAGAGTCTTCTCTCAAGCCCAAGAACAATTAACTTCATCAAGCCCATATCTATTTAATCATTTTCGTACTGTATTCAAGGCCCAATCTTCAGGCCTTTAATTATTCAAATGGTAGTGCTAATCATACATACAAGATATGTCCATAATCTTACATAACCTATGTGGCAGTTGACATGGCATATTGAGTCAGCAATTATAATTTGTTGAAAACGTGATTCAAAATTTGACTTTCAAATTTAACAATACTGACACATTTTTTTTAACCACGGTTAATGTCCTTGAAAATGACATTTTGTACAGGGTTCTACGGCTACTCTAACTTCCCTCGAGAAGCACACCTGCAAAAACAGTTCTCTCCCTCTTGGGTTTTCCGGCGAAATCGATAAGCATCTCGACCTCCGATCGACGTAAACCAGTAGGATTCTCGCGAAGTAAGTTACAAACTTTAATGTTAAGTCCTCTTTATGAATGTCCCTCTGTTTCTTCTAAATCGCTGTTAATAATGAAGAGAAATCCATTTTCTTGTGTTCCGCTGCAGATTTTTTTTTGTGATACACATAATGCATTCTTCATTATCATATTCTAGAATAATATTCTTTTCTTGATGAATTACTTAATTGGAGATTCGAAGTTCCATCTGATTACATTTGGATTACTGTTACTGAGAACCAGCTTCAACCTCAAACCTAGTAACAACAACCCTATATTCATGAAAAAATTTCATTTCATTGATGCTTCTAACATGATGCTTGCTAACAACAATTACATTGTTCTGTTTAGTATTACACTTTGAATTATCTCATTTCCTTAGCATATAATGTTTCCACATTGTTCATGTGGAAATGATATTCCATTGATAATTCGTACCTGATCTGGAAAATTGTTGTGGGCAATTTATGGCATAGCCATGTTTGTTGGAACTCCAGTATGTTTGGATGAATAATTACATTGTTTATGTTTCTTGTAACACTGTAAATGATCCCAATTACATTGAAAAAAATGTTATTACATTATTGTTATAGAATGATTCGATCCCATTTACATTGAAAAAAATGTTATTACATTGTTGTTATAGAATGATTTCGATCATGTTAATGTAAAATGTCATTGATTTAGAAATAATGTATCCGATTGTAATGTAATAACTATGCAAAACATTGTTCTTATAGGATGGTGAAAGTACGAGCAAAGACGAGCAAAGGTGGTAGAGATTCAATAGATAATGACTCCTCATCTGATACATTTCAACAACCAAAGATTCATCCCTTACAATACAAGTCCAACCTAGCTGCACTCACATCAGTAATTAGAAGGTCCAAGTTCAGAAAACAGCATCGAAAGTACCTTAAAATGACTCCATTTTGGAGTATGTTCAAACAACTAATGAGTGATGACTTCATGGATTTCCAGACCAGAAAGCAGGATGACATAATACGTGATATTATGTGCACCTACGATGCCACTGAACGCTGTTTCATCATGGGGAAAGCACGTGTGCGATTAACCGAGAGTGATATAACTCTAATATTTGGGGTGGTGTCTGGTAATAAAAGACTGAAGGTTGGCAGATCTAAAAAACCAAAGTGCAAAGGTTTCATCCAACGAAGATTCAAAGATGTCGGACGGATGAAGTCCACAAACATCAAATCTGCACTTGATAAAGCTCTGAAAGGGAACACAGAAAATGATGCGAAAGATGTGGCTCGACTACTAATGCTATATAGTTGTTTGACACTGTTTTTCTCTACTAGGGCGGATCATCTACCATGGGCATTCATCAATTACATTTATGACCTGCACAACGTCAAGAAATATAATTGGTCGAAGGCAATAGTAGATACACTCCTTGATTCGATAAGAAAGAATGTGACAGATGGAACTAAAATAACCGGCTGTGTCACTGTGATGTCGGTAAGACACCTTTAACCTTCTAATTTATTTACGATAATCATTTGCGAACAATAATTTCCATTGTAATATAATCATAGTCCTTGAATTCATTTGCAGTATTGGTTTTGTGAGCACACCAAGATGTTCGATATGGTACGTTCAAGAATTTTCCCTCGTTTCCTAAAATGGGATATCAGAGGATGGCCAAAGGATTTCAAGGCACAGTACATAGATACATTAAAGGGGAAGAAGGTATATGAAATAGCATTTCTTATTACATTTTTTTCACTACTAAATACATTAGAAAATGTGTCTTTCAAATTACAGATTATGAACAATTGCCTTTGTAATGTTGTATAAGATGCTACTCTCATTTATTACATTCATAATGAAGATGAACCATGTAATTGAAGGCGAATTAGTGATGACTAAGCAAGAAGAGACTGCACTTGAAGATCAACGTCCAGAATCAGATACAGACACTGATGGCAGTGAGGACAGTGTGTACGATGATACAGAAAGTGTTTCGTCATCAGAAAGTGACCAGCATGAAACGGATTCGTACAAGAGTAATCCTGACGTACAAGTTGAAGAACAAGAGGAGAGAGATAATCGAACTTTACTTGATGAGGACTGTTTGTATAATGTCCCATTGAACTCACCAGCAAGCACTACTGCACACGAGGGTCTCAATGAACATAGTACTGACATGAAAGAAGCATTGCTGAAGATACAGAAACTGGAGGAGGAAAAAAATGCTGCAAACAAAGAACTTGAGATATTGCAAGTTGAGAATCATGTGCAAACGAAAGAGAAGAAGAACATGAGGGCTGAATTGACTGAGCTGAGATCGGCTATGTCAACGAAACTGAATGAGATAAAGGTATTGGAAAGTTAGAACAAGCGTTTATTGGCTGAACTTGAGAAGTTGAAGTCCGAGACAGGTGCTATTGTTGCTTTGTTCGAATCAGATAATACCACAGTTCCACCAACAGATCGAGTCACTGAGAGCATTGTTGCTGAACCTGGTGTTGAGAATGAAACACCAAAAGAGGAATTGCATCATTTAAGCACGACAGACACACCCACTCAACAACGAACAAAAAAAAGGAAGCAAGCCACAACATCCATGGTTAAATGCATCAAAGCAAAGACACGGTTGACGAAAGAGGACTCAGACTTTGAGTATGATATGAGAAAGTTAAATGAGAACAAGAAGGTGAAGGAGATTGTGAAAGGTGAGGGTAGCAGTGTTGTCGATGTAGACAAACTGCCATCGGTGGACACACCGACCACAACTCTGCGAATTAATACTAAATGTGCAACTTTCAAGCACCTTACGGATGTGGCAAAGTCAAAACTTTCTGAGATTGCAAGCCTCGGCAAACCGAGGCAAATATTCCATGAATTATTGATTGGCCACTGTTATACACTAGCAAAATCATATATTGCATTGTATGTCATATTTATTATGTTTATAAACATCTCTATTACATTGTTTTCCCATTTTTTGTCAGTGCCGTTGTTTGGCTTGGTGATAATTACCTTACGTGGAGCGACTTGAATTCATTGTTCAATGGCGATATGGTCTCCAGCAATGTGAGTATCACCTACATACCTACATCGCAACTTTTAACTGTTGTCTAAATGAGTATGCAATATAATAACATATCTATACCTTTCGTAGCTTATTAACGCAATCTCAGAGTACTTAATGAGGATACAAAGTGATATGTGTGAACACCCATCCATCGAAGAAGACCCTAAACTGTCGCTGCTCATAACAAGTTCATGCATGTCATTCCTAAGAATGAATCGGACTGACCTTATAAAGAAATTCATTGAAGACAAGCTCGTTGACCAGCTGCACAAGTACACATATATTGTATTCCCATTGCATTCCGCCGGAAACCATAATGTTGCCAATCACTGGACACTACTCGTGTTGGACACTATAGCCGGATCATGGAGCCACTACAATTCCCTTCTACCTAGAAGAAAGGACAGCGAAGATCCTTATCTTAAAGATGCTATTCAACTGGTATTATCCCTATGTTACCTTCACACATTATAGTTTTGATGATTATTCACACTGTCATCTCCATTGCAGGTTAAATACTTCAATGGCCTATCCCTACTTGAGGATCCAAGTCAGTACAATTCTGCCGAGATTTTGACAAAACGAGACGCACCACAGCAAGCACAAGACTCATAAGTGTTTCACTACAACTACATGTAGTTTACAAATACTCAAATTATGTTTTTATATGTTACTTTGTTTTAGGGTGGATTGTGGTGTGATTTGCATGTACATAATGGAATGTCTGATCAAGAATAATAACATCCCTAAGAAAATGAACAAGACGGACATTGCGAAGCATAGGGCAAGCCTGATACACAACTTCCTCACAGATGTCAAGTATTCTTGGGGTATCAAGCACTGATTTTATTAGTTTCATTGTGCATTTTGTTATGACTGCAAAGCAATCACTATTTTGGGAAATATGTAGAAGCAGTCATATATTTTGTCTATGACTATGGTTTGTAATGTCAGTCAATGGGTTATATATAATTAATATATGTTAATTGGCTTCTTGTGCAAGATGTTTTGGTGTTTTATAATTAATTGTGGTACTTTTAAAAAAAAAATCCAGAGTATATGAGCATAGTTAAAGAAGTTCCTTACCTTTGATGTACTTTGTACAATTTGATTAATAATGTATACAATGTTATAAAACACTAATACAACGTAAAACGAAGCCCTAACAATGGTATTACATAATAAAACCCCGGATAGCATAATTACACATTTGTTATGCTGCTAATGAAAATAACAAAGATACAAAAACCTACCAAAATATATGAATTACATTGATCAGTGGAGGTTATATAATCAAACCTAATGTCTAGCATGTCTGTGACATTCATACATCTCTATATTCTTGATCAGTGTAATTCAAGTAGTGAACATTGTTTTTGTATCAAAAACAACGTTAAACACATGACATACAACACATTAATAACAAAAGCTGCCAAAATAGAAGGGGTGATGAGCAAAAATTTTCCCATACAGAACATACTGTGTTAGTCAGCTACAACTTCAAGGGTCCTCATGTTCATTTTCATGCACTGCTGCATTTGATGTACTGGAACTACCCTTGCGCTTTCTTCGAAAAATCCTCTTTTTCATGACACTTGGTGGGCGACCCTTCCCCTTTTTTACTATTGAATCACTGGGATCTCCTTTGTCTATAAGCAAAGCTGTATTTGTGTGTGATGTCATGGTTTGAAAACAAGCATCAATCCATGCCATTATATTTGCATAATGAATCTCCTTCTCCGCTGCCATATTGGCGACACGATTAAATGATTTACACATTTCATCATACCTTCGCTGCTCAACAGTTGTTGTCCATCCAACATAATTCACCTTAACACGTGAATGACACCTCCTAACATCTTTTCTCCAATGGCTTAATATATACTGATCTGGAACTAGAAAGTTATCATTGTCTATCAAGACAACTAGAGCATGCCTACACAAAATTCCACGAAATTCAAACATCAGACAAGAACAACTGATGTCCTTGCTATCATACCAGATAGTGACCATCACCTTTTTCCTCCAGCCCTCACCATATAAGACATCCTCCTGAACTGTATACTTTGTAACTAGAGGTAACTTTTCAACAATTTTGATGCCACAGTACATCATCCCAATCAATTCTTTTTGAAATTTCATAAATTTTCTAGCTGTGTACACACTTCGCATTTGCTTCTCCATCTCATAGATCGTAGAACAAGGAATTTCCTTGTTCAAAGATTCAAAGTCAGCTTCGCTCTCCTTTTCCACCTTCCTCCTTAAGGCATTGTCATACTGCTCTACGAATTGCTTTAAGGATGTTTTCGAGTTCACATAACCATCGAAAAATGCATTCATGCTCTCACTACGACCTGTCGTAGACATTCAAGCCCAGAAATGTGATTTCACAAAAATTGGAACCCACATGTGCCGTTGCGAATGTAACCCAGCAAGCCACGCATTACTCTGGAGATCATATATGTAAATGAGCAAACTCCACAATTCTGCAAATATGAAATGTAACATTAAACCAACAATTCAAACCATTACATTGTATAACACATAATTACATTAAATAATAATGTTATTACATTATCAAATGTGGCAATGACATTGTTCAGAACCAAACAGTGTTGTAAAAAATGTCTCCAACTATAACTGACATAATCAATAAAATTACCTTCAAACTCATCTATGTTTTGTGAATCAAAAACAGCATTAGCCAACATCCTTGATAGATCGTCATATAATTCATGATAACCCAACTTCTCGGGAACCTTCTTCATTATGTGCCATAAACATAGTCTATGTCTCGTATTTGGAAATACAATTTGTATTGCATTCTTCATGGCACGATCTTGGTCAGTAATAATACCCTTTGGTGGAACACCCCCCATACATGCTAACCAAGTGTTGAACAACCACACAAATGTCTCTGTGTCTTCACTAGATATCAGCCCACAACCAAGCAAAATAGAATGTCCGTGGTGATTAACACCAACAAATGGGGCAAATGGCATATCATACTTGTTTGTCAAATATGTCGTGTCAAAAGTGACAACATCACCAAATTCCTGATATGCCGCCCGGCTTCGCGGATAAGCCCAGAAAACATTTTTCAAACGCCCATCATCATCCCAGTCGATCAATGAAAAGAATCCATCATTGCTTGACTGCATCCTCAAGAAATAATTCTGCATTGCATTGGCATCTCCTTCACCAAGACGCATACATCGGACTTTATGCAATAAGTTTCGCGTGTCTTTCTCTAAGAAAGGCAACTTCTCATGCCCCCCGACAGAAATTACCAAAGAATTATGACTCTTGCTCGGTCTAATTCCAGCTATGTCATTGATCTCGAGTTGCCTCTTCACATGTGCTTTAATCTCCCGATTGCAACTAAAGAACCTACTCTGACTAGGACTCAAATGATGGTTATGCTCGTCACCAAACATTGTGATCTCCCACTTACCATCAGCATTAAGTCGCCCTGCCATCCTTGCCTTACAATCGTTCTTTGAATGTGCCCTATGATTTATGGGATTTTTCGATTGACTTACATATTTGTCTGACCGACCACAAGTGAAAATCAGATACTTATGTATCCCATTACAGTCCTTACTGATTGATCTCTTCTTCACCGAGAACCCATTCGCCACTCCATATGCCTTGTAGAAATTGAACATATCATCCACGAAATCAAATAACATCCCAATAATTGGAACAACGACATCTGCACCCTCCACAAAATCACCCATATTTCCCAAATGTGCCACAAATGATCTGCATTAATAACAGATGAATTAGAACGAATGTTCTACAACATTCTCATAATAGTTTACAACTGCAAAAACAAGACAATAATACCTAGCTCAATTACAAAACACGACAAAATAATTAATACGATTACACTACAGTAACCCATAAATACATTTTAAAGTCACCTTATTATGTTGTCAGAATCGTAATTACATTGCTCAGAAACAAATACAGAGTCTTATATATGTGTGCCTCAATAAATTACTTTCAACTGTAATAAACACCAAAACATATGACATCCACATATTTACACACATTCCTCAGAATCATCAATATATTAAGTATGACAGAATGCATTAAAATAAAAAATCATCATATTCTTAGTTTGTCCATATCACCATTGTTACAAAAACTTGAAAAAAAAATCACACTTTTTGAGTAATTTCCATACCTTAAATAGAATCAGAACTTGTTGAAGATGATGCACAAAATGAAACCCAGAGCTTGTTGAAGAAGATGTCTGCCAGTATCTTGATACTTAACTGATAATGATTTCGCCCAAGCTTCCAAAAAACGTCAAGCACCTTGATAAAATTTTCAACTGGAAAACGAGAGAGAGTGAGAGAGAGAGAGAGAGAGAGAGAGAGAGAATGAAAGAGAAGGATATAGAAGCTCACGTGACACATCAACTTAGCTTGCAATAGAAGCTAACGTGAAACATAAGGCAGCAACAGTGACATTCTTGAGAAATGGGAATGCTGAAATGACACAAGAGAGAGAGGCGGGAGAACAACTGAAGTTAAATTTATCTAACCCAAGTTATCCTATGTGTCATGCTGAGTTGTCATGCCACCGAGGATATGGACTATTATGTATATTTAACCTATGGAAGATTAGCATTTTCGTTATTCAAATATGTTCTATATCTCCAACGGCTACCTATATCTGCTACTGTTTTTCAGTCAGATGTTAGCAGGTTTACGTTATAGATTTGTATATATAGGTTATTTCATAGCTTTAATATTCAATGAAAATCATTTCATCAAATCCTTTTAAGCATTCCCTTATTGGAAGAGGGGTTAAACCTTCAAGCAAAAGGCCATACCATTATGGTCCCTTAACAAAAGAATGACATTGACAAAACCGTGAATGAATTACTGGACTTAGGGTTCATAAGGTCAAGCCATAGAGTTTTTTTTTTCTAAGAAAAAAGAGGGCAGATGGATGTGCATGGGCTATAAGGAACTTAACCAGTTGATTATCAAAGATAAGCACCCTATTCCATTGATTGATGAATTACATGGATCTATGTATTTTTCACAATTTTGGTTAGTCTTCTTTGATATGATATATTGATTTATAGTCCTAAGTGGGATTTACATCTTCACCATCTACAACCCACTTTTGAGGTACTACAGAGGCATCAATTATTAGTTTAAAATTTTGAATGTGCTTTTGGTTAATCAAAAGTTGAGTACTTAGGCCATGTGGTGTCCAGAGTGGGGGTTTCAGCAAACCTTGCTAAGTTAAGCTCACTTGTGGAGTGGCCAGTTCCTACATCAGAAAAGGATTTAAAAAGTTTTTTTTTGGGTCTCACCGAGTACTATAGGAAGTTTGTCCCTATGTATGGGAAAATTTGTCAACCATTGTACCATCTGACTAAAAAAGGATAATTTTTGTGGACAGATAGTGCTAATGTAGCTTTTGAACAGTTTAAACATATTATGGGATCTGCAAAAGTTCTAGCCTCACCAGATTTCTCTCTTCTATTAATTGAGATAGAATTTGATGCATCAGTAAATAGAATTGGTGTTGTTTTATAATTGCAAGGAAGATCTGTGGCTTTGACTGGCCAATCCTTTGGTCCCAATGACCAAGCTTTATACACTAATGAAAAGAGTTGGAAATGGTGTATGTCATCATGAAGTGGCAGAATTACCTTCAGGGGAGACACTTTGTTTTCAAAACAAATCATCATAGTCTTCAGCATTTCCTACACCACAAAGCTAATAACACTCTTTTTTAATAGTAGTAGGTAACCAAATTGCTGAGATTTGACTATGTGAGATAGTATACGCAAGGTAGGGATAATGTCGTAGTTAATGACCTCTCTATGGTTACTGGATCATAGACACTGGCTGAACTTTCTATGAATTCTGAAGTTGTGGAATCTACTAAACCTCTCATCACTTCAAAATCTGCTGAATCTCCTATGACTTCAGAAGGTCTAATCTGTTCTACTATTACATATTCATAACTCTGGATGGATTGATGACTTGAGATGGAATATTGAACAAAATGATTGGGTAGGAGAGGGACTTTTGAAGTTGATGCTTAAGGATAGCAGTATTGATCAGAGTAAGTATTTAATGGATAATAGCTTCCTTAAGTATAAGGGAAGAATTTTTTAAGTCCTCATTCTTTATGGAGCGTGAAGATTTTTAAGGAATTTCACTCTACTCCCACTTACCAAAGAATTAATAGAGGGTTTTATTGGCAGGGTTTGAAGAAAGATATTAAATAGATGGTGGTTGAATGTTTAGTTTGTCAGCAAAATAAATATGAGACAGTGAAGCCTCTAGGATTGATTCAGCCCTCTACCAATTCCAAGACAAGTGTAGCGGGATATAATCATGGATTTTATTGTGTCTTTGTCTAACTGTAAAGGAAAAAACAGTTATTATGGTTGTTTTCAACAAATTAACCAAGTACATCTATTTCATTCTCATAGCACATCTTTATACTGCTACTGCTGTAGTAACTCATTTGTTCAATGAAAACATCTTCAAGTTACATGGGAAGCCGACAACCATAGTCAGTGACAGGGATTACATATTTTTTAGTACATTTTGGAAAGAGTTTTTCAAATTGCAAGGGTCAAAGTTGTGTATGAGTTTAGTTTACCATCCATAAAATGATGGGCAAACTGAAATGGTGAATAGGTGTGAGGAAACCCACTTCAGATGCTTTACTAGTTGCCAACCAAAACAATAGGTTCAATGGCTTCCTTGGATTGAATGGAGCTATAACACAGTTTTTCATACTTTTACAAAAGCTACTCCATTTGAATTGGTCTAAGGGTATCCTCCTCCACATGTCATCACATATGAGTTTGGATTTTTTGGAAAGAAGGAGATAAAATGCTTGACTTGCTAAGAGTAAATTTACTTTTTAGCTCAGCAATGGATGCAACATCAAACCAACATCAAGTAGGAGACTTGGTTTGCCTTAAATTGGTCCCTTGCCAATTACCTTCTCTAGCTACTCACTCTTTTACAAAGATGCATCCAAAATACTGTAGACCATATGAAATCTTGGCTAGGGTTGGTAATTTTGGGTACAGGTTAAAGTAACCAGACAATTAAAAGGTTCATACTATTTTACACATTAGTTGTCTCAAAAAACATTTGGGACAAGCTACAACCCCTAACATTGAACTTCCTGTTGTTATAGATATGGGATTGGTGCATCAATTCCCTCAAGCCATATTATAGAGAAAGATATACAAGAAATGACAGGTTGCAAGAACTGAGTTACTGGTTCAATAACAAGATCATAATAGGGAAGAGGCCACGTGGGAGGACTCTAAAGAATTTAACAAGCAGTACCCTCTATTTCCTATTTGATGAAAGGTAGTAGTATAGAAATTGTCACTTGACCTTGATGACTGGGTTTGATTTGAAGAAAGGGATGTTCATAAGCCTGGTTTAATATCCATATGAAATGCAACGTTTAGTCTACAATCTGTTAATTTTGTTTAGTTTCCATTAAATACCAGCTTTTGTTGGCAAACTCTATTTATGGCTTTAGTGTATCAGTATAAAGATTTACTTTGGCTTGCTTTATAAACCACATTTCAGATAATACAATTGTGATTTCTTCTCATTTCTTTTTCCGCAATTCTTCTTTCAATAGTTATTCCTAGTTGTCCTAGGTTTAGGTTGAAAGGAGCTATCGAACTATGGTGTATAAGAGGTTCACTTCTTTTAGAGCAGGTTATAGACAAAAAGACAAACGAGATGCACTTCGAAAGTGTGGTGTGAAAATTCAGTTGTCCAAGTGGCGAAAATCCAAACTTGACACGTGGAGTAGAGAACGACCAAGAACACACAGAAGCCCAACAATCCCTGGAGAGATTAATGAAAAATCCCACCAACGTGGAAGGGCTAGGCCGAATCCCTGGAATCATGGAGGGATTGACCGAATCTCTGGAATTATGGAGGGATTGGCCGAGTCCAGGCTATCACGGAGTTGATCAGGCCAAATTTGAACCTACAATAAAAAATTGATGTACTAGTAAGGAAATCCAATCCCGCATTTTAGGGAGAGGATTTTGGAGCCTTACCCAATAAATATAAAGGGGGATCATAGGAAAAAAGATTTTATTATTAATGTTTAGAGAGAACTTTGCAAGTTTGTATTGGACTCTCAGAGTCTTGAGATTATTAATAAAAGAAGAAATTTTTCAGTCATTCATTTGGGTCGAACCACAAGATTGTTCTTGAACATAGTGATCGCCCACTTTGGTGATTTTTTGACACTACATTTGGTGACCATAGTGGGAGGGAACAAGACTTCCATGTTACGAAGAACGAATGGCGGCAATACAATCAAAGATAGATGGTGCAAACAATTCACAAAATCTCCTTGAAGAGGATAAGGTCCATCAAGAAGAAGTCCAAAGGATTGAGAGAGAATAGCTAGAAGATGTTACAATGTAACCTTCTAGCTACTGCTGAGGTTGAGAATGAGATATAAAGAATTACCTACTACTTTGAGACACTGAAACGGGAGTTGGAAAATGCTAAACTAAAGGAGAAACATTAAGCGAACAGTCCTCCAAGGAGATATGAAGAGGCTGAGAGGGTAGGCTCCCATGTAGAGAGGCAAAACACTCTTGACCGACACTCTGTCACCCAAAAGCGAGAGCATGATCAGCGGCATGAGGATGACTGTGAGTATACGTACTCATATTCTTCGGAGAGCCATCAGAGGCCAAGAAAACTCAAATACCAAAAAGTGCATGAGGAGCTGACGCAAGAAAGGTTGACTTGATTTATGGAGCACAAGATCGAGCTATGATGGTATTGCATGAAATGACTTTTTTTTTTGATAAAAGAGGATGGTACCTCATTAATTTTATTAATAGCCTCGCTTATGGCGGAGGAATACCGTGGTTACAAAAGCTATAACAACATCAAAAAACTAAGCGAAAAAGACATCAAGGAAGACAAAAAAACTGAAGAGAATCTACACCATATAAACACGATCAAACTAAAATTGAGCCACAGCGTTAATAAAGGAACCCCACACGATCCGAAGCAAAAACCACACCTATGTAACCTCTGCACTTTAAGCATGCCTAACACCAGTCATTTTAATAGCCAAGACTAGCAGGACACCGTGCTCACAAGCACGCCTAACACTAGCCAAAAGCAAAGACTGGCATAACACCATGCAAAACAAAACACTTCATCCAGCAACCCCAATACGATAGAGAAAACTTGAAAAACTCAAAGTAGTCAACAAAAAACCTTGGAAAAATAAACCAAGTTTCCTGAGCAAAAACAAGCAAACCAAACAAAGCTACAACTATACCATTATCTGAATCCCCCCCCCCTTCAAGATAAAGAGAAATGCGAACAAACGGATAAGACTCCTCTTCGAAGATCTGAAAAAACTAAGGATACAGCACACACAAAAAAACCTAGCAGCAGCTCCTCCATAGCAAACCACATCAAATAGGAATGAAAGAAGAACAAGCAAAACCATCAGAGAATGAAAGCACCCAAATCTCAGAATAGCCTAAAGGCCACCAACTCCAAAACCACAGCATAAACTGAAATCAAAATAAGGTCAGAAGAAATATGCAGGATGGGCACGATCTGAAGAGAGCTTCTCAACTTCAAGAGCACTCATAACTGAGCAAGGATCATAAACTAAATCCCACAATCACTCATGTATCTCTCCCCCATAGAAGACCACACACTCAAAATTTACCTCCAAACTTCGCATGCGAAAGAGACAGCAACCAAGATGGAATTACATCATAAAAACTGCACTTGATGAAGCTGAAAACTAAAACTAAGAACCAATATTGACAGTTCGAAAAATGCAGTAGCAAAGCTTGCTTGAAAAAAGAGATCATGAGCCAAAGATCTACTACAAAAATCCATTTGACTCATCCACCATCCAAGCAACAAATAAAGTCGATCTATAAACACCCTGCTTGGCTAAAGAATCAGCAACATGATTAGAGTCCCTCCAAATGTGAGAAAAAGTTACTGGAGACAGAGACTTTATCAGGTTATGAATAGCATTGATATCTTGATCCACTTTCCAAGGATTACCAGAGTTTCCCTTAATCCACAGAACAACATTTAAAGAGCCTGAATCCACCATAATGGGTACTCTATCATGCAATCTATATTGTTTTGAAATCTCCAAAGCCAGTCTAATGGCTTTGATTTTGACAGTGCTCAAATCAGCATGAGTTATAGGGCCAGAGAAAATGCACATGAATTAGCCTTTTGAATCCTTCAAGACTCCCCCCACACCAGCTTTTAAATTGTTAACTGACCCATCTGTGTTCCATTTAAACACACCATGTGGTAGGGCCAACCATAAGGACATATGTCTGGAGACTTTAGATTTATTAGAATAAAACTTCAAACCATCTGATGAAACCAGCAACTCTGGACCGGTTAAAGGCAAATCCAGGTTTAGAGCCCTGAGCCAAGTCCCAAATCTGATAAAAATTAAATAGTGCACATTGACCCATTCAGGAGCTTTGTTGTTGAAGATAGAGTCATTCGTTGTTATCCATATAGTCCATATAACTGCTCCAAATAACAGAAACCATGCCCTTTTCTGTTGCTTTCCCACAACAAATGTAGACCACTGATCAAACAAGTTCACCATAGTATTCGGAATGCACCACTCCCTCCCCCACCAAAAAATAATTTTGTACCAAATATCTCTTGGCCCATCACACAGCAATAAAAGATGATCAATTGTCTCTATCTATTTATTGCACAATGGGCAATTGGTGTTATCACCCGAAACTAGTCCCATTTTATGGAGTCTATCTCTAGTGCTGATTTTCCCATTCAGAACCAACCACAGAAAGAACTCAATCTTCGGCGGAGACCAACCTTTCCATACCTTTGTTGAAGACATAGAAACTAGCGTGGCATTACATTCCTCTAAAGCCTGGCACAGTGATTTCACCGAGTAATTATCATGTATAGTATGCTTCCAGATTATTTTGTCTCTTTTATGAGGACAAATAATTATACTTCCTATATAATCAAGCAAAGATGACTCCAATTCTTCTTCCCATTGAAACAAAGATCTTCTCGAGGGAATAATCCATTGCCATGCATAACCATCCCAAAAACCAAAGCTGGATACAAAATGATTTTTCAAGCTACAAATGCCATAAAGCCTCGGAAATTTATCCATTAGTGTGACATTTCCCACCCAAATATCTTCCCAGAAATTAGTGTTGATACCATCACCAATACTGAAAGCCACACCGGCTTTTATAGCTTCTTCCACCTTACCACAATTTGGATTTAAAAGCCTTTGAATATTCTGCCATAATAGAGACATCTTTGGATGATTGATAGAAGATTGGAGGACTATAGTAATCCATATTTCTCTTGAAGAATAGTTTTCCATAAAACTTGCGAATTTGCTTGAGATTGATTATATCTCCAAATCCATTTGAAGAGTAAGACATTGTTTTTTGTAGTGATGGACTCAATACCAGTACCACCATTGCATTTTTCCTTGATCACCTGATCCCACTTACAGTGCATGAAATGACTTCATTACCTTTCACCAAGGAGATTAGAAGAAGTGAAGTTTCACGGAGATTAGTAGTCCTGGCCTTTGAGCGATACGATGGCCAAACGGATCCAGTAGTCCACTTGGATTAGTACATGAGAAAAATGATTCTATGGACTGATGAATAGGTAATTCTTTGCAGGGTTTTAGCACCATCCTTAGATTCTAGTGGCCTCATGTTGGTTTCATCAGCTTAACTCCAACTCTATATCAGGCTAGAAATATTTGGCAAAGCAATTCATGAATCAACTTATCGTGGGAAGCCACGAGCCTAAAACTCTTAGCAATCTCCTCACCATGAAACCAAACAACGGGGAGTCCATGACCGACTACCTGTCTTGGTACTTGGAGCTCTATGCTGATGTGGATGGATGTGATGATCATATGATGGCGACCTTCTTTAAATTGGGTTTTTCGAAAGGCAAAAGATTGAAGGATTCATTGAGTCTTTATGAGCCAAATACGATTGAGACCTTGCAAGATCGATCGAAAGAGGAAAAAAACCTCTCTCCTAAAAAAAAGACGAGTATAAAATGTTGCAAGGTAGAGCAGGGACCAAAGACCGAACTGCCTCAAGCCCAACATAACAAGGGAGGCCAGAAAGGCGGCAAGCTAGCTCAGTTGAGTTCAACATCCCTATTCAGCAAATATTTTCCCAAATCAATGATGATTCCTACATTGTCCAACCATCAAAACTCTTCGGAGACCCAAAGTCCAAGGACTCCAAGAAGTTTTATGCATTTCACAAAGATCATACCCACAAGATGGGAGATAGCCGAAACCTCTAGAGGCACTTTGAGGAATTGGTAAAACAAGGAAAGTTGTCCCAATTTGTAAAGAACAATGAAGCAAAAAAACCTTGCGTGGTAAGGAATGGAGTGGCCTTGGCTGAACAAGTCTATAATGATCCAATTGAGACGATATAGTTAATTAATCTTGTCAGGTTGAGGCCAAACACTTCACTCAATAGTGCTATAGCCCGACAACAACCAAGTTTGAGAAAAGGGTCGTAGGAAAAGAAAATAAGGAAAACTAGAGTTGATATTACTTTTGGGGATAAAGACTTGTTTGGGATTGAGCCCATTCATAATGATGCCCTTCGTGTGATGATGAAAGTGTGTTGATACGATGTGAAACACATGCTAATAGACCAAGGTAGTGCAGTAAATGTGCTATACTACCCGGTGTTCTAGAAATTGAGCCTCACACAGGCTAATCTAATGCCAGAATCAGCCTGTTTGGTCGGGTTCAATAGGCATCGGGTGTACCCCATTGGGAAGTTAAAGATAGATGTCAGGTTCGACCTAAAAGTAATCTCAACAAAATTATTGTTGGTACAGGACAAAACAACCTACAACGCAATTTTGGGCAAGCCATGGTTACACACAATGGAGGTCCTTCCATCTACTTATCATCAGATACTAAGTTTCTCGTATGATGGGAAAATGTATGAGGTCAAAGGGGGCCAGCCTAACCCAATGAGAGAAGTGGCTATCACTCAGAAAAAAATCTCACTAGGTTAGCACCATGGTGGGAGAGTCTGAGCCAAGGACTGACCCAAAAAATAATTTGATAGAGAAGTTGAAGAACATTCAAATAGAGAACAAGGATGAGTAGAGGTTCTTCCTTATGGACTTAATCTTCCAGCTTATGACAGAGAATCATTATTGGGGTTATTGGGAAGGAATGTGGGAGAATTTGTTTAGACCCGTTAAGAGATTCCAGGGATTGACTACTACATGGAAAACCATCATTTGAACGCTCAACCGCAATTCATGCTCGTTGTCCAGAAGGGAAGGAGATTGACCTAGAGTTTATTTAGGCTGTGGTGAAGGAAGTATAATATCTTGCAAAGGCAGAATCCCTGGAATCAAGGGATCGGCCAAATCCCTGGAATTATGGAGGGTTTGTGTGGAATTTATTGACTTGAACAGGGCTTGCCCATAGGACCTATTTCCTCTCCCAAAATTTGATCAATATGCAATGTCAGGGAGTCAAAGAGTGAGCTTTCTTGATGCTTACAGAAGGTACCATCAAATACCAATGAGAAATGAGGATCAGGAAAAAATATTTTTCATCACTCCAAGGGGAACATACTGTTACAAAGCATTGCATTTTGGACTAAAGAATATAGGAGAATTGGGAAGGGCCCATACAAAGTAAGTTCTGTTGTGGGACAAAGAACTTATAAAATCGGGGATATGGCTAAGAAAGTAGTCCAGAAGCCTTGGAATGCAACAAACCTGAGGAGATTCTTTGTTTAAAATAGACTTTTGTTCCAATAAATTTGGGAAGCCTATATGAGCTCCCTCTTTCTCAATCTGAGAAATGAATAAATCAAGTTAATAACTTCTCCTCATGATCTTTGTTACGAATTTTATCCATATTCCAAAAAAAATATTTTAAAAAAGGTGTCGTGAACTTCAAAAACCTAAGTGTTTTCCTACGATGAGGTTTGGGTAATTAGATCAGCTGAAAAAGGACACATGCCTAAAAAAAGTCCCGAAGACTTCCCTCGAAAGGGTTTGCTAAAAAAACTAGTGTTTTCCTTTTATGAGGTTTTGGTCGTCAGATTGGCCGAAAAAGCCGCGGACCTATAAAAGTCCTGGGGACTTCCCTAAAAAGGGTTTGCTAAAAAACTTAAGTGTTCTCCTCAGATAAGGTTTGGATCATCATATCAGCCAAAATATGATCCCTTCCACGGGCTAACATCCATGAGCACAAAAGTTATCGCGCGAAGTGAAAATCCAACCCTAAGATCAATAACATAGCATTCCCTCATCAGGGGTTGACCTTCAAGTGTAGGAGTAAAAGTTAAAACATTATCTTCAGCGTCATGGGAGGGGGAGGCTAAACTCCGAGAGCTCCGGCGGTTGGCCCTTGATTTCTTTTGAGGTCAATCCTCCTTCGAGTCTTCAGAAAGTACCATCTTACCAGGATGGTGGGGGTGAGGATGAGAGAGTTGAGACCAACCACGATAGGGGAATAACCTAAAATATAAAGAGTAGATCGTCCAAATGGATGAATGTCGAGAGGACCTAGATGATCGATAAGCTTATTCAAGGCCGAACACCCCCTTCTATTCACTAAATGGACAAGTCCTCAATGGTCCGTTGTGCTAAATTCGAGAAGGTAATCCAATAGGCTTAACGTGTACATTTTACAAACCCACGTTCACAACAAGCTTGAACCCAACTTTAGGGGGAAGTTGTGGTGTGAAAAGTTAGCTATCAAAGTGGTAGAAATCTAGACTTGACACGTGGAGTAGAGAACGACCAAGAACACACAGAAGCCCAACAATCACTGGAGAGGTTAATTAAGAATCCCACCAACATGAAAGGGATAGGCCGAATCCTTGGAATCAGGGGATCAGCCGAATCGCTGGAATCATGGAGGGATCGGTCGAGTCCCTGGAATCTTGGAGGGATCAGTCAGGTCTCTGGAATCATGGAGGGATCGATCGAGTCCCTGGAATGAAGGAGGAATCGACTGTGTCTCGGCTATCATGGAGTTGATTCGGCCAAATTTGAACCTGAATAGAAACTGATGTCTTAGTAAGGAAATCCAATCCCACACTTTAGGAAAAGGATTTCGAACCTTTCCCCTATAAATATAAAGGGATTCATAGGAAAAAGGATTTGATTATTGATTTTTAGAGAGAACTTTACAAGTTTGTATTGGGGTCTCAGAGTCTTGATATTATCAATGAAAAAGAGACTTTTCAGTCATTCATTTTGGTCGAACCACAAGATTGTTCTTGAACATAGTGATCAGCCCACTTTGGTGATTTTTTTGACACTACAGATAGGAAATAAAAATGGCTGTTTGGCATAACTTGTCATTTCTCGCTGACTTCATGGCAAATATCGTGTCATCCATTTCAAAAAGGATGTAGAGTTTGGATGCAACTATCATAGAAGAGAGTCGTGCCAACACAAGTTGTCAAATGCAATATATCGGGTGTCTCAACAGAACAACCAAATACAAGCTCTACCAAACTAACCCTTCATTAGATGCTAGTGTTGGAACCACATGTGTCTTGCATATGTGGCATGTTTAGTTACTTCTACCGTGTTCTGTAATGTTCCATGTATTTTCGATAAGATTAAAGAATTTGTAAATTATATAGTACATGTTTGTAGGAATAGTCTAAAGGACTTGTTTCATAGGCATATATATATAAGTAGAAATGTTTTATGTGTATGTGGGTTTAGCCACCCAAAAGAAAGAGGGTAACATGACCGTGTGAGGGAGTCTCTATAACTCCATATTAGGGAGCTCCAAACTCTATGATTTGGGCTACTACCTTGTTTTAAGAGAGTCTTCATAACTCTAGTTGATGTAAGGAATTTCTACTCCTTGTATTTTCTATCAATTATATTTCTTAGGTTCCATTTTCCAACATGTTATTGGAGCTGGTTTCTTAAGGGCAATGGAGAAGATTAGCTTCAAGGAGGAGAGATCATTGTCCCTAGAGGTTCTAGTGAAGGGTCAGGTCTATTTTTTTATCAGATCTTGGTGTCCTTAATAAAGAATTTCACCTACTATCAAAGTTTTGATTTGGAGGTTTCTTTACATCATAAAAATAAGTTGTGGAAAAGTTAGATATCTTATCTTGAAGAAGAAGGTGCTTCATGAATTTCATTCATGATTGTACCTCTGGTGAAGCCGCAAGTGCTTCATGAATTTAGTCTAGTCTCCCAGATTGAGTCCTCAGATGAATAAAGAGGCTTTATTGGTGTCGAATATGTCTAGTAGTGAGACAATACAGTGATGGATTATGTTGTGGTGCCATTATTCATAAGACAACAGAAGGTGGTTGGTAAATGTGCAGTGTGTGGAGGTACGGGATGGTATTTTGGACCTTGTATGTTTTTTTATTTTTTATGTAAGTGATGGTTGGGATTTATATGAAGTGGGCCCGAATGCATTGTTTTATGGGAGAAAAGTTTGTGGTGGAAGTAGGTGTGGAAAATTCATAAAGAAAGGAAGAAAGTTGTAAGCATATGTTTTGGATCTCATATAAATATTGGTCAAGCTAGAGGCTTGCCTAAATATTTTTCCCCATTTGTGGTAGTGAATAGGCTCAATAGTAGCTAATTTGAGAGGCTCAATAGTAACTGATTTGAAGAATGTCCAATGATGACCTAGTTTAAAGAAGTCTCTAGCACAGCAGTGATGTGGCGAATGATGCCAAACTCATCCAGATGTGGCGAACGATGCAAAAAGAAGAGGAGGATGATGCGTGGGTTTGGGAGTAGTGGATCTTAGTCGGAAGTAGTGGAATCGGAGCATGAAAGGGGCAAAGAACAAGATTATAAAAAGGGAAGAAGTGGATCTGGATGGAAAGTACTGGGTTTATTGGGACTTTCTAAATCGGTAATACTAATTATCCCTAAGCTAAGTATCCCTAAGTATCCCAAATCTATGTGGTATGCTGACTAATCAATTTTAAATTTTTTAAATTAAAAAATTAACACAATTTTTTATATGTTCATTCTCTCCCACTCACTCACTCATTCTCTCTCTCTTTCCTCTCTCTACTCTCTCTCTCACAGACACTCTTTCTCTCTCACAAAGACACATGAATAGTGACGTCACCAGAATCCGGTGGTTGATTCGACCGAAAAATGGATGGATCTAGTGCGTATAATCATAAGAAGTCGAACGGTGGCATCAATGAACGAAGATGTTGTCGGAGTTAGTCGGATCTACCACTTCTCTCTAGTGGGGCCACCATTTGTAAGCATTTTTTCAATGGTTTAAACAACTTTTTACTGCGTGTTACATCTGATTTAGCTTACTTGAAGCTTGGGGGTTTGATTTGTGGTGATGGCAGCATGAACGGTGGCCGAACGACGATTCTTCGTTATTACATTGTTTGGTCGGCGTGTTACATTGTTTGAGCATTTTTCTAGTGGCTTAAGGGGGTTTTTTTGCGTATTACATTGTTTGGTTGGATGTATTACATTGTGTGTTTATATGTCTACACACAATGTTTAGCTTACTGTTTTGATATGGAAATCAATTTAATTAACAATCTGAACAATGTGATTACACACTGCCTCAAAGGTTAAACTACATTGCAATGTATTAAACAACTTATAAACATTAATATAACAATGTGATTACTTCCAAAATCGTCAATACTTTGCGAATCATACGCAACTGCACCCCAACAATCGAGTAAATCTCCAAATCAAACAATAGAACATAATTACATGTAAAAATATTTGAATTACATTGTTCACTATAATAATGACATTGTAATTTTATTAGCAGTATTCTTATAACATTGTGTGCTTACATGTCACATCTCCAAATATCTACCTTAGTTGAAGTAACCATGGTAACATTAGAGTTAAGAAGAGAGAGAAGCAGGAAAAACTAAAATTTAGAGAGAGAATTAAAGTTTTTTCTTGAAAAGTGCAACATTAACAAATATCAAATAATCTATGTGGCATAATGAGTTGTCCTGCCACATAGATTTGGGATGGTTTGGGATGTTTTCCTTTAGGACATTTAGCATTTTCCTTTCTAAATTGACCCACCCTACCCAATTATTGTTTCCCACATGTTCACATTTCTTTATTGGCTAAAATACTATTTGGGAGTCTGACACCTTTTTCCATTACTAGACGGTATATTTAGTCTCAAATGACCAAACTACCCTAATTTTGTGTTAAACTGTGGTACTCACTCATCCCATCCTAACATAAACATGGATTTGGAGCACATGTAATAGCTCATTCAAGTAAAATAATAATAAAGGATAAAAGTCAAAAGAATAATGCTTGAATTGTTGGAAACTAACAAACATAAGAATGTACATAGTAGTTGTATGAAATAGATGATCAACTATGTCTTATTGGTTCCTGCTGGAACTAGAAAGTATCTGGCTCAACAAATTCAAATGTAGTCGTATTAGCATGAGTGGATATGTCTTTCCTATTCTTCGAGTTGGAGCCTTCAAATGAATAATTATTTATGCTTGGTTCCCGAGAATGAAAAGAATCAGACTCAACAAACACTAATGTAGAAAGATTAACACTCGACATCACAATCGATGTCATCGTCTTAAAGAGACACACACGGTGATAAATCAAGTTTCCTCTAAAATTTATCTATGAAATCAATTAGTATGGGACGACCATAGTTCAAATATATTTCTTGCTCGTACGCACATGATAGTTTGTAACTTGTACGAAGTCAATATCCACATTTGTAGGAAACTTCTCTGACATTCTGAGACTGCTAAAATTCCATTGAAATAAAATATTGTGTGCAGCTTGAAACGAAACCACATAATTCCTGGAAGTACAGTATAATTAATTGATATTGGACGATAGTTTTCCTTTGCTCAATACTCTCTTTGATAGCAATGTCCTGTGATTGGATGACTTGACGAATAAATGACAATGATGTCTCCAAATCTGACTTTGATGACTCCAATTATCGTTTCAACTTGGCATGCTAGCTCTCGAATCTATTAGTTTTCTGGTTTCCAAAATGCCGATATATGTTAGTCCAGGCAGATATAAACATCTTCTTATACACTGTCAACTATACATCCTTAAGATAATTAATCACACCTAGAAAATTTTGTAACACACCAAAAGGTCCTCCAAATTTCACAGATACGGATTCTTAGTTTCATATTCTAGCAACACAGTCGATTCTCTACACGTACGAGAGACACATCATAAAACCAGCCAGTACGATGGGTCCAACACTGCCTATATAAACAAACTATACGTCCTTGTTCTGTTTGAACTTTATTAGTACACACTGGCTAATAGGACTCTGACCCCAAGCGTACCCTTAATCCATAAAAAGTGAGTTTCGCAATCATACTCTCCCTTTCTTCGAAGTTTTTTGTACAAAAAGTTTAAAGAGGAGTGTTAAAATTTAAACCATAAATTTTATAATTTGCATCACAATTTTTTTCTCAATGTTTGCACCGAGTCAATTGATGTTAATGCCGACAAAATGGATGACATTCCTTTACATGTCAGATTGCTTGTTTTACTTTCCATTTTTCATTTTTGTTTTCATTTTAAGAAATTATATAAAACATATGGGGGTGGGTCCCAGTTTCTCACCCTTATTACTCCTATAAATTTTTTCCATTGCCAAGTATTTTTTTCAATTATTTTTTTTTGAAGCAATCACTCCCTGTATAGTCATTTCAAAAAAAAACACTTCTATTGAGTTCAAATGCAATGTGTACAATATTATATAGCAGTATAGTAAATCATATTATTAATCAATTTATACTTAACATTTATTGCAATTCTCTCACTATTAATAGAAATTATGATTCATCTACTACAATAGGTTCAGAAGGAAATACAGAACGAGTACACTGAATATGTGATTGAAGTTGTTCTGTATACGATGTAACTCATTTAACTGCGCAATCGGGTAACCTTCTGTCAAGGCAAACTGGACAAAGTGATTACTATTAACGTATCTGATAGTAATAGCAACATTTTTATGCGATAGTGGAGGCATTGATCGCAGTGACAAAAATGTCAAGCTATACTATTCAAAACTAAGAAGATGTAATATGATATTGTAAGTCGAGGCAATCAAGTGACCCATGTCAGGCATTTTCATCAAGTTATGAATCGATGCCAAAAGTTTAATGGGTTGTAAATAGAACATGCTCGATCATAACCACCAAATAAATCTACATACTCTGCCCAGAATGTTCTCAACTCACCAAAACCAAGTAACCCAGCAATGGCCCGAAAGCTACAATTTTCATAAGCTCTTACGTCTTTTACGGACATAATGTAAGGATGCAACATAGGGTGGAATTGACTAACATATGCATGTTCATGGTTAACCGATCTCGATCTTGAAATCTTTTATGTAGGGAGTGGTGGTTTATCGTAGATAGATGAACAACTGTGTCTACTTGGTTCCTGAGAATGAACAAAATCATACTGAACAAACTCAAATGATTTTTCATTGATAGATCTGTTTTTTCTTTGAGAATGAGTGTACTTATGAACAATTGTGTCTACTTGGTTCTTCAAAATGTTTTAAATCATGCTAAATGAACTCAGATGCAGACAAGTTTCCATGAGCATATCTTTCTACCTTTTTTTTATGAGGGGCATCCACGAATATTGGTCTTAACAACTGGCTGAAGAAGTGAAGTTATTGATGGAGTAATTATCTCCCTTAACTTCCTTAGCAGACTAACTTTACCAGGCTTTGATTGCTGCTTGAATTGTTCTACAAACATTTGTAGCTCGACACTACAATCGATATTATCATCTATAGTAGGAACACATGGAGTCAAGTCAAGTTTGTTTCAAAATTTATCAATACAATCAAGTGGTATAGGATGACCTTCATTTGTATACATTGCAAGCTCATGTGCACAAGGTAGTTCATTACTCATACAAATTTTACATCTGCAAGAATAGATGACTTGTTCGACAACTTTAGATCGCTCAAATTCCAACCAAATCACATTCAATGCATCAATTAAAACAAAACCCCGTAATTCATGAAATTGCTCTGTTTTGAATCGATGTTGGACTATATTTCTTCTTTTTTCCAAACTAGCTTTTATTGATGTGAACTGACCTTGGATGAGCTGATGAATAGTTGACACTGCTGACTCCAAGTCTGACTGTGATGTGCCCAAGTATCGTTTCAACTTAGAATGCTGACTCTCAGCTCTGTTAGTTGTCACATTCCCAATGCATATATGTATCTCTCCAAGCATATATGAACATCTTCTTATATGACATCAACCATATATCTTTAATATAATTCACGACCTTAGAGTAGCCTTGTAAATTTACCTCAAAAGTAGATAAATTGTACAAATATGCATTCTCCGTTTCTTACTCCATTAATGTGTGCCACATGGAGTAGAAAACATCCCTGAATTGCTTTTCATGAAATGATTTTTTGCAGTTCGCTATAACAACTTTGTTGATGTGTCATGTACACAACATTTTGATCCCGTCGGGAAACACTAGGGCACATGACCTCATCAACGCCAAATCTCTGTTGGTGACAATGACTCTTGTTGCATTGCATTGATCCATTATTGATCATAAACAATTCATTGCTCGAGTATAATTTTCCTCTTTCTCTGGTTGTAGAAAAAAAATGCAATACAAAATGTCATTTTCGTAGAAGTGACACCAATAATCTCAAATAGAAGCATCCTTAATCTATTAGTTTTATATGTTGAATCCATCAGTAAAACTTGTGAGAATGCACGCAATAAATCTAAGGACCCTGGATGTGCAAAGCATAATTCTTCAAGCTCATTAGTCTGAGCATTGCTTCGATTAAAGAAAATGTACCCGTACTGGTGTAACAATGACATGACTTGTTGAATTTGGGATTTACCAGCTTTCTCTGCAGTCCGAAACTTTTGATGTCCACTATATATAGTGTTAATAGTGGACAAGTTGTTTGGATCCTTATTCTTCAATATATTCAAGATGTTTCGTGGTTTAACCAAATTCTTGGACAAATCCACCAATATATCATTTTCAGTAGCAGAAAGCCTACCCACGTATGCATGACCCTCCATATATAATGCAGCAGAATGGTTATGCATTCCATAAACTACGCTTATCATCCAATCATTATCTATGTTCAATTTCAACCCTTTAACTCTAAATGGACATTCTATTTTCTTTGAACCAGTTAATCGTGTGGAGGTTTTCTTACTTTTGTATGTGTCACTACGTTCACATTGTAACAATAATTGAGGTTTCCTCCCAAATTCACTGATCTCTAACCTTCTCGTAACAATAACAAATCCCAAATTATGTCCAGTATTTTGAACCCATTCAATTAGCAATTGACGTGAATTGAATACCTGAAAATATAACAAAATATAACACACACACACACAAATATATATATATATATATAGATAGATAGATAGATAGATAGATATATGAATTGAGTTATGTAGCATACCATGTCGATGAAAAATTCATTCGTGACATCAACGTTAATATTGTCTTCACTCGCATCCAGAAGTTCCTCTTCTTGTTTTATTTCATCTAAGCTAAAATCAGAATCACTTGACAATCTTATATTTTCTTCCCAAAGTTTCCGATAATCCATATTATTGTGGAATCTGCATTAGCCAGTACATTAAATGAGTATGTTTCTACTAAAGAGACAAGAATATGAGTATTTACTCTAGGGGAGTGAAGTAATATTGAAAATGTTAGTATTTGCAGCAGTTCCAGCACTAGAGCTAGCAAATGAAAGCTCTCGTTGTCACCACGAAAAATAGCAACTAAGTGACTTGTCGGAGGGGAAAGCACATATATTTACTTTGGATTTGAATTCTATGACTAGATCACATAACATAAATGTAAGTAAAGACAAGCATGCCTCACAACAGTAATATTCTCCAATACTTTTTGTCGGTGTGGTAGAGGTCTTGAATAAGATGCAACAAATAGCAAAAAATCGTATCAATTGGGTATTTGTTTATACTTTTGTATGCATGCTCATATGTTGGGTAGGCTGACGTGTTCTTGCAAAAGGCACCCAGAAAGAGTTTGTTGATATTACAGAAATGGCCTTATTTGTATGAGTGGAAGGTTATGGAAGGACGAAGGGTATTGAAGGAAAAAGACCCAAGTCAATCAACTATAATATGACTACTGTCCCTCTTTGTTAATTATTGACCTGGTCACCACGTTTAGAAAATGATTTTGTGTAACAAATTCAATAAAGTGATAAGCGCTGCTTTTCATGTCTGACAAAGCGAGGTGGGAGAAACAAAAATTATGGTGTGAAAACGAGCGTCGATATTTAAACCCGTCTGTCTATAGTCACCCAAAATTTAACCCGAGTAGGGTTATAGACTCCATTGTCCACGAACAGAAGACTCGGAACCCAATAGAGTCTAGTGCTTTGAACTTTGAATTTTGAATTTCTCACTTTAACAATAACTAGTATAATAACCGAACTACGCATGGTCTAATTTTTATTTTATTTTATATTTTTTATGTTCTTTTAAAATAATTATAATAATTTTAGTTAAATATATGATTAATAGTTGTTGTTAATTTTTGTTGAAATATAATATCGTAACAACAATAATAAGATTTATTGCTAATATATTTTGCATCTCGAAAATGAATATTTTGAAACGATGTCCTAAAACGCTATCAAGAGTAATTTCACAATGCATTAATTGAATTGTTTTGTGTAATTTATTATAGATGGTGAGACAATAAGTGATGTTCCTTTCTCTATATATCTTAATATTAGCTTATGTGATGTGTAAAAATATTATGTGTTATGTCTGACAACGTGGTAAGGTCATGAGATTTATTTCTATTGTAGTATAATGACATTGATTATATATAATGGTATTGATAAATTTAGGATATATAATTTAATTGAAAACAAAATTATTAAAAATAAAATAGATAAATAATTCATAATTGCAAAAGTTTTCTCTCTCTTACATCTTAGGTAGCACATTATGGAGTATTCTTAAAAACTTCATTTTATATATAAATATAGAATATACATGATTTGTTAGTGTTGATTGCATCGAGTGCCATCAATGTTTGATAGGAGGTGTGAGTAGAGGATAGCGCGAGTTTATTTAAAACATGCTAATTTATTATTTTTATAAAAAATTACAACTCATCTATTGTTGTGTCATATCAGCAGAAATATAACTTCTAATGTCACGTCAACTATTAACCTATCCGAAGAGTGGAAAATCTATCCGGTCACAAGAATTGGAACACCAAAAAAAAAAATGCTTAGTTTCTTATATAAATGAGTTGAACGTTCGATGATTGAGTTGAAACGAGCCAACTCTTTGAGTGACCAAAAATTCTATTTACCCTAGCTCCAAACTCCATGGTTTGAGAGTCTTCATGACTATGATTGTTGTAAGGAGTTCTACTCGTATTTTCTATCAATGATATCTCTTGGGTTCCATTTTCCAACAACTAGTAACGAGATGAATAACCATTTGCCTAGATTAATGGGGGACTTGATAATGTTGGAACATAACATGCTTGAGATATATATATTTACACGCCAAGGATATTTGAATTGTTCCAGGAAGAACATAAAACCTGTCTGATCATTGTCATCAACCAATGCTTTGAGACCGGGACCACTGGGTCATCGTTTGAGTACAAAGAGAGCGTATATGGGCAACAACCAGACTACACTGAATTTTGACTCATCTGAGATTGCATGAAATTTGAGTTCATGGGAGTTTCTTACAGTCATGCAATCAAAGTTCTTGATTATATGAACATCAAGATGCCAGCAATATATAAATTCAAGTCAATGTATATATTGCTGGCAAGTAGAAACAACTGAATAGCTGCTAGAGCAATTGCTCGTAGTTACTAGGTCATATTACCACTTACCTAATGATTGGCCATCTTATGAATGTGAGGGTTTCCAATTTCTCCTGTTCATGTCAGTTTTAAACTTTAATATGCTTCAGCCTCCTTCTAGAACTAATCCCTGAAGAGTTACAGATAATAACTTCCTTTCACGACGCATACAAGGGTTTTTCTATTCGGACCCCCATGGAAATATTTCCAAATTCACGGTAAGCATCCATGATTCAGCTACTTAGAGCACTTTTTTCAGAATATTTGGATACGTATTCTCATGACAGAACACTATGGTAGTGAAGTCACAGAACGAGTTCTGGTTTGATCATTCTCAAACTCGTGGCACTGAGGAGGTTCACAGATGTGAATTTTTTTCCTAGTTTTGGTGACTCAGGATGTGCCAGTAGAACCTACGAGAAATAAGGGAAATAAGAGAAATAAATAGACAGTATTCTGGTTCTATAAATGTAGGGCTATGTAAAACAGACAGGAATGGCTAGTCACCCCACCTCTCTTTCTGAGTTATTCCAGCTTCTTCAACATTTTATTCCGCAATGAAAAAAAGAAAAAAGACAGCACTCAGCGGACAAAGAAGGACCAGCCGCAGCAGAGAATGTTAACCCTATTCTTGTTCCTAGCAAGACACTAATTTGATGTTTCTGTTCTACAAATTCAATGTGGCTTCACAATGGTACTTGTTGCAGCAGGGCTCTGTACCTTTTTTATCTGATTCTTTGATGTTTCTCTGTCCTTATACAAGTCCAGAAGTGGCTTGTCCTTAAAGCAAAGGCTTTGAGACAGTCTCCAAAGTTCTGTTCCTGCTTTCTCCTGACAAATGAAATGAGATTTTCTGTCACTTGTAATTGGTTCGAGTTTTGCATAATGGTTTAGAATTAGAAGCAACTAAAAAGATAACAGAAGGAAGAAAAGGAAGATATTAACCCCTCATCATACCAGCTCTACTTGTAGCAGCTTCACAAAATTTATGACATAACAAGTTGTCTTTACTGGCTCAGACACTAACCTTCTGTGTTGTTTGCTGCTGCACTCTTTGTGCCTGACTCGCGTCGAATTTTTCTTCAAGCCTCTGCAAGTGTAGAGGGAAAAAGTGAGCATAGTATGATTGAAACACCGACAAATTGTTCTAGAAAAAAAATTGCAACAGAGCTGAGACGTGCCTTCTTTCTTCTTGCAGCTCTTTCTTCAGTTCTCAAACTGAAAGGTGTGCAGAAACTTGGCAACTGCGATTTGTTTTTGGATGAACTCAGAAACTTGGAACAGCTGATAAAGAAAAAGAAACAATCAGCACAGTTGCAAGTAAGTTGCATATTCAATTTTATAAGAACATCAAGGCAGCCACTATTTTGGAATAGCTGAGACGGGTAATCTGACTGGACTCACAAAATCTTTGTAATTTTTTGGACTGAAATGCAACTCCGTCACCAAGTTCTAGTAATATTTTGTGTTACTATTGGATAATCGAAACCAATTAACTTTTGAGTGATACAGACAGAAACCCTCAAGTGCCACATTGTATGCATTCCACCTCAATAAGTTATGCAACCTATTTTCTTTGCTGTTTTACTGACAAATAAGAAACATTTGCTACATTATTGGAAAATTTCTTACTCTGTTGGGAGGAAGTTCCACTTTGGGCGTACTGTTTTTTTTCTCCCTGAGGCCAAGGAATCAAGGTTCTCTCTTTCCCTGCAGTATTCACTTATGTGATAACAAGTTCATATGCGTGAGAGATCAACTTACAAAAGATAGTCTTGGTTACCGAATTTGAAACTAGTTTCTCTCAACCAGTGGAAAAATATGTTAAGAGCAAAATACCTTCTGTTTTCTGACTGAGATGTGGCTAAAGGATGCTTTGATTCCCTTCTTATAGATGCCTGCAGTTCAAATGCATTTTGTTTTAACTTGCCTTAAAAATGCGAAGTTCAGCGATGATGAGCGATGAAAAGAAAATAGTATGCGTAACTATGAGACATAAGAGAATGCTATAGATACCTCGGTTGGAGTCTTCATAGGAGTTGAGAAATCTTTAGATGATTTAGAGTGAGAGCTGATTTTAGAACCATCAATCTTTCGGATAATCGTTGATGTGAACTTATTAAGTTCTTGCATAGGTGTGAAACTGATGGACTTGTGAGTTGATTTAGGAGTAAATGTCTTTTTATCTCTATAGTCTATTGCTGACTTCTTGCTAATTGGAGGAGCAATGTTTTCTTTCTTAGGTCGCATGGGAGTGTTAGGCTTGGCAGGAGAGGATGACACCCTGGATGCTTTACTGCAATTTGATGACTTTGAGGAAGAAACTGCTGATTTTCTATCGGAAGTTGACAACAGATCATTCAGGCTGTTTTTGAAGTTCTGCAGCAATCCAGCAATTTCAACACAAATCAGCCGGTGCAAAGACATCTAAATACCAAAATAAAGGGACTTTTCGGCATAAATCAATACAACTATTACCTTTAATAGAGGCTTCTCCATTTGTTTCATTTCACAATGCTTCATTTCTTTAAATTCTTCCTTGTTATCAGCAACAACACGATGGTCTGATGATTCAATCGTGGCATCGTTCTCGACAGGATCAGTTCCTTCCCATGTCCTGCTCTCCATTTTATCAACTTCAGCATTCAAATTGCAACCACCCGAATCCACAGTAGCCTCTTTGTCAAGCAATTTCACTTCTTGTTTTTCATCAACGGCTATTTCAGAATTTAGATTCCTCGTCATGGGAGAATCAATGGTGGTAATGTCATTGCCTTCTACTTCATGTTCTTGTAGGGGAACATTGTTTGATGCAGCATTTTCTTGATCCATCAGGGCTGCCGCTGCCTTTCTTGCTGCAAGGTTCTTGTAATGAGCTTCAAAGAAAGCTTTCTTCTGGGCAACCGATCCCGGGCGTGAGTATCTCTCAGCCTCTTCAACGTACCGGTTGTGAGAAAAAGTTGACCATTTCTCCCAAGCCAATGACTCTGACATGTATCTCCCAAAAGAGATTGACTGCCCGAGAGAGTGAATTGGGTTCCCCTGTAACATGAAATCCCTAATAGTTCACATCATACTGTTTCAAACCGCAGTTCTACTGAATCAAGGTTTCTTGAAACAGAAAAAGGGATCAAGTATTTGCATTTACAAGACATACTGGTAAGTACCCATGAATTTCTTTCCTATTTTCTCTTCATTTCCTCAAATCTTGAAGTAAACAAGAGGGTGAGATTGGTACAGAGAGGCCATATTTAGAGAAACCCATCAAGTATTTCATTGAAAAATTATGACCAAATTGTTCTTACAAACACAGCATTTCATGTTCTACTGAATTAAACTGTCTTGAAACAGAAAAATGTTTGAAGTTTTGGCCTTCAAAAAACACAAGAAGAAGAAACATGTTTTTTTGTTTTAATTTTCCTCCCTCAAATCTTGCAGGAAAGAAAAGAGGGTGAGATTGGCATCAAAGGGCCGTATTTCATTGAAGTATTAGTTTTTGGTTCTGACAAACAGACATACCAGTAAGACAAATATGAGCACCCAAAATCCAAAATGAACTGACTGACCTCATTGGCTTCATGTGGAATGCCAGCAGCATAAGAGAATGGCTGCATGAGACAAGTTGATTCTCCCATAATTGAGGGTTCGAAAAACCTCAATTTGATCCAAACCCTTCTGAGCCCTAGCTATTGTTCCAAAATATTTTCCCTCATTAATGTGTAAAAGACTATAAGAACGTTCGAATTTGAAATTCAAATGAAAAGCAAAGGGTGGTCCACTCTAGGAAAACAAAAAAGCAGGAAAAAAAATCAGAGAGAGAGAGAGAGAGAGGGAGCAAATGTGAGAATATTTTTTTAAAATATTGGCCCTCAGTCAAGTGGGTGAAGCCCACCAATCCTTCATGAAAAATAAAAATTCATGGTTTTGTGGGGGCCCACATGTGTGATATCAATGAAATCCTTTCAACGGTTACTTTTTTTGTTTAAATTTGATAATAGAATTTAAGACGAGAATTAACATGAGATTTGAACTGTTTTTGGAATTTGCAGGCACAAAAAACCTTGAAGCAAAGTGGGTGGTGGTTGGATTGCATAGATGTATGAGTCAGAACAACCAGTAGCTGATACATCAATGTAATGTAACAATGGAAGGTATATGTTATGGAATTTAAGTAATCTTTAATGGACAGATATGTATAAACAAGAAGCTTCTGAACTACTATCAATTGCAACTTATTGATGATGCACACAACTCGATTACAATGGTCGGTGCATATTGCTTGGTCTTAAGCGAGCAATGAACCATTATGCTCGGCCTATGTCTTCGAACAGGTGTGAGCTATTAAGGGAAACAAGTATTTTTATCAACAAGGACTCCCTCCTCAAATGAGTTCTTTTATCAATAAGGACTCTCTCACTACTAAGAGTAGTTTCCTATTCTAATAGGAAGTTCTCTCAAGCAAGAATTTGACTCCGAATCGGGGGACAATTCCACCATTATAAAAGGAATGTCTGCCAGTAAATAGGGATACATTTTACAATCTAATACATAACTTCTAGAGCATGAAACTACGTGATCTAGGGACTTATACATTCACATCTGACTTGATCATCGAAGCGTTAACAACAAAAAACAATCTCTGGCAGACTCTTAACTCATGTTTGTTCGTCTTTGCAGGAAATCATCATTGCAAAAACAATATCAACTTAGAAGACTTAGCTCAGCCATATCCTGATACATCATTCAAACCGAGTGAATTTTTGATGTCATCATGTAGTGCAAATTGAAGATAAGTTATGAGAAAATCGTTTAAGATGATATGAACATATTTAACATAAAGATCAAAGAGAATCTTGAGAATTTATCTAAGAGATAATAGGAAGTAAAGAGTTAAATTTAAAAAGATATGGTAGTAAGAAAATATATGAAATTAATACAAATTGAGAATGTATAATACTAGATAAAAATAATTGGAAAAAACAAATACACATAATGGCTTGTCATTCATCCTATACTTGGATCAGCTCAGTTTTCAAAAGAACTACGCAAGTTCCTATACAAAATGTGATTTGCATACTGTCTTTGACTCTCATTCCAAAAAAAAAAAAAACAATTATTAGACGAGTCTATTACAGTCAGCTTCTGCAATAGCCAAAAGAATGTCATGCAGAGAGGCAATTAAAAATTACAACAATCTGGAGAGCAGAGACATAGACAGTTCTTCTATACTCTACTTGAAGAGTAACTGGCAGAAACTCAAGACTACAAAGACACAAGGCAAGATAGTTCTAACATCCCTGGTGTACTGTCGTCAACTCGTTGTTCTCTGCTATATTTACTGTCTTCATCTATTCCTCTTTGTAACATGGTATTAACTTAACCGCATCCTCATCATTTCAGACTCAAGGCTCTCTAGCAAATTATGGATTTCAAACCCTATATAGAACGTGTTTTCACCCTTTAAGCTTTTTACAAGTTGAGTTATGAAGATGTTTCAGAGCTGCAAATATGCCAGTCATGTCCATTCGCATCGAAGAATCATGAATGAGATGATCTTCTCTTGTTTCGATAATTTTTACCTTTAGCTCCCTTACCTTTACGACTTGTAAATATCACCAACATGACTGTCAAGAAACCCATACCAGAGAATGCCCACAAAGCAACAATCCAGATCCTAAAAGAACTGAATAGCCCATCTGTCTCAGCAGGTACAGATGATTTATGTGAATGATTAACTGGAATAGGGCTGTTTTTCAGAGCAGAAATCCCATCAAACTTGCCGAATTTCCTCGAACTTGCTGTCCCCAGATGTGACGCAGATAAGGAATCAGGGTCAGGGCAGCTCCTCTTCTTATGATGCAGAAGTAGTGCTTCATTCAGTGTCTTCGCACATTCTATGCTAAGAAGGTCTCTCTGTAAGATGTCCTCATCAGAGCGATCTAGTGTTGAAGGATCAGGAGGATCTGGAAACTTAACCCAGCATTTGTTCACCAGATCAACATCTCTCCAATTTGCCTTGTCAAAGCTCCAATTCCCAACTTTAAATTCCAACCCATAGTGGAAAACTTTGTACTTTACACTGTGTTCAGGAATATATCCTGGATATATTAATATGTCTGGCCTTATGATGTGACGCAATTTCAACTGCATATGGAAAAAGAGAATACATCAATCTGGTATTCGTGAATGGCAAAGAGACAATATTACATAATCTCAATGAAAGTACCGCTAAGTTTGAAGCAGTTACACTCTCTTAAGACCAACTTACAGAAAGGTATAATTAAGGGGTGGATCGATTCTTTTCTTATGTGTCCATCTCCATCTCTTTTTTTAACAAATAAATAGTGATCATGGATCATTAACAGGAAATTGAATAAATATCCTTACAAAGATCTCTTCCTAGCAAACAATAAGCATTTCTAGATGTGTTTTGATACAACATGAGAAGATTCCAAGAATGAATTGAAGGAAGTCATCGAAAGTACCTCTGCAGCACCAAACGAGTAACCATACATCTCACTAATCCACCCAGATTCATATATATCTCCAGTTATATTTGTGGCATAATGAGCTTTGTCGGCACGGACCTCCTCTGTTTTATGCAACCATAGTAGAGCAAATTTCCGGAGATCATCTATGTGCATGATGATTACGCCCCCAACCTTTTCACAAGCATCAGGGTGGCGAGTATGTAGTTTCGCCAGTTCATTGTCACAGCCAATAAGGTAGCTGATTAGCATCAAAATGAATAGATCAGAAAACAAGTAATTATAGTTCTTTTAAATTCAAACATACAAATGAAGATAAAAAAGCCACAAACAATCTCCATGGCTTGCGTATCATTTGCAGAACTGTAAAAGATAAGTAAAATCTTTATCTTACTCATAGGGAGTTGAAACCGGCCGGCCACGTGCAGCTTTGAACTCCCATGGTGTGATTGGACCTCTTAGAATCATGTCAGCATCAAGAATGACTATGAACTCTGCATCTGTATTTGCATGATTAAGCCAATGAAGGACAGCAGCTGGTTTATTAATTGCTGGATACCTAACATGGAAAAAGCGAAGTTAGTACTCTATGATGTGCTTTCTCCTCCAAAACATAATTCCTTTGAACACGTAGTCATGTAATCTCTTGCTGTTGCAATTACTTAAGCGAGGGTGGGAGGGAAGATGGTCAGTCAAATATATTACTGCAATGTGAAAAAAAAAACATTTTGCAACATAATACATTCAATTGAAAAAAAAAAGCCATTTACCCACAGCTAGTCATGATAAAGCAAAGTCCTGGAAGGGAGCTGTGCAAAGCATCACTCTCAAGCCTAGTCTTCCCATGGTCTAACACTTTCCAGTCCAAACATCAAACAATGATCTCCTAAGTATCTATTAGCTCAGCTTTATATTACGACTAACACGAGGAGCATTTAGGAAACATAATAGGGACCACACCATCCCAACAAAAGATATGATTAAGCATGTTTCTAACAAAAAAAGTTATGCATCCTAGAAAAAAGTAGGAAAGATGATATGTAGCAGTGAAGTCATAGTTCAATAGGATTTGAACATGAGGCCTTGAGAATCTAAATTAATTTCCATGTTCACACAAGTAGGATGCATGATATGGAGTAATTGACAGTTAAAGAACATAAATATATAAGACCTTTTGAAAAAAAATAGCAGTTTTCACAGCTTAACAAATGGACAAGGATGAATGAGCTTCAATGCTTAAATAGGGCATAAGGTCCAGGATAAAACAAAAGTTAGACAGCTAGGTTGACTTCATTGCAAAAGAACTAAGGTATGTGACAGTTTTTTAAAGACAATTAAAATATATCTTCAATTTAGACTTAGTTATTCACCACGTAGGAGGATCCCACTAAGCATTCATGGTTAGATGGTTAAAGCACCCAATTCAGAATTGGAGAATTCGTTTGTTCAATTCCTACTGGATGTATCAGGATGAGACTCACCAATGAGTCACAACTCACGAGTATAAGATTTTGTAAAAATATTGGTGACGCAAACCAGAGACCAGGTTCACTTTGTAAGAAGCAAATGGACAGATGTTAGTGCTAAAATTGACCTCAAAATAAGTAGTTGCATAGACCATAAGTAGGTACGAAAAACTAGAATTACCAATCGCCGGTTAGTGGATGTCGGCTCATGGAAGGGACATGATGGGTCGGAGCCAGATCATGACCAGCATATTTCTTCAAGTCTTCATCTGTACAGCTAAGTAGCCTCGTGATATTCCCAGGCTGACCACTCAAATGGAAACTGTGAACAAGTCCAACTGTCTGCCAATCAAAATAAGGGGTACACTCCGTGGAAAATATGGTGTGAATTTTTGTATTTGATATTTCAGGTTCATCAGAAACCAGCTGCACTATTTCATCAGCTTTTGAACTATGAGAAGTTAATAACTTTGGCCGAGTAAGTTCGGCAAAGGTTTTACTTCTTAAAAAGCTCAAGTATTTGGACCACTTTGGTTTTCGACATCCATTTGCTGCATGTTGTAGTAACAGACCCTCATTTAAAGTGTTTACACACTCTATATCTAGAAACAGGGCCCGCCTTTTATTTGGATCAGATTCTATCAAGTTTACCTGCACACGGAAAAGATCTTCAGTTTCCAGGATACATAGTACAAGAATCCTATGCAACATGTCACACATATGATTTCAGAATGTTCGGAATAAAGCCTTTACATTTGTACTTTGTATTAGTTCAAATGTGCATTGTTTTATTTGTGTGTAGTTAATGCAAGCATAGATTTAACTGTAACCATCAATTGATGGACTAACATAGAAGGTGGCCACAAGAGGGTCATGAACTTGATTATATGATACAATCAAGACACGCTTACCATGAAATAAGAATATCAGGCCTTTAAGTGATAAATAGTTCATTCTAATAAAATGATAATTAAGTTAGTTATATTCTCAATTCAATTACCTCTTTAGGATAGGGAGGTTCAGGAAAGAGCCGGCCACAGTCATACACAATGTCATCTTCGTGGTGACCTAATTTGCTGAAAGACCAATTCCCCACCATAAATGGTAAACCATAATGAAGAAGAATAGGTTCAACACCCTCCCGGGGAATATAGCCTGGATAGATCATCAAATCATCATTAATCTTGTGTCGAAGGCCAACCTGAAAATTCAAAGGATGCAATCAAAAAATAATAAAGCTATGAGATTTAAGCAATTCAGAAAAAAATTCTTCATGCGAAAATTCAAAGGATGCAATCAAAAAATAATAAAGCTAAGAGATTTAAGCAATTTAGAAAGAAATTCTTCATGTTTTCAATAAACAGACTTACTTCTGCTGCACCAAATGAGTAACCATACATCTCACTTATCCATCCTTTCCCATAAATGTCTCCAGTTATATTGGTTGCCCAGTGAGCTTTATCTTCGCGAACTTCTTCTGTCTTTGAAAGCCACATGGGTGCCAATTTTCGAAGATCATCTATGTGCATGGCTAACAGTCCACCTACCTTGTCACATAGTTCTGGGTGCTTTGTGTGTAATTTAGCCAGAATATTATCGCATCCAACCAAGTAACTGAAGAAACAATTATCACATAAGTACATAAAGATAGCCACATCCACAATATTATATATATATATATGAGAGAGAGAGAGAGAGAGAGAGAGTATGGAGATTAAAAGCCTTATAAAGGGGGAAATACAGAAACAAGTCCAAACCGATGCTACTAACCGACCAATAATACCACCTTGAACATGAAACATACTCCAGAAAATAAAATAAAGAAAACAGAACAGGCGTACAGTTTTGGATTTGATGATATTCAGTTAGATCAGTGAAGTGGTCCAGTTTGAATTTCGAGTCTTCTATCTCGCAAATGAACTTCTAATATCACTGAAATGATCCTGTTTTACTTTGCTTTGGAATTGTTGACAATTGCATCAACTCAGAATTCCAGAACACACCCACGGAATTAAATAAGAATAATTGTATTTAAAATCTTTGTTGTAAGAGTTTATGAACACTTGACACCGAACAAGACATGCAAAATATCTTGCATAAAAAGAGTGGAGCTTGTTAGACAAGCCTGAATCATCATATGATCAAACTACAGAAGTGTGCTATCCAATAACGTGGAAACTCCCTAGTTTTGAAATGAGTTTTATTATGAATGTCAACTGAAAAGTATAGAGTAAAAAAGGCAAAAGAGCATCTAATGCTCACATTTTAAACTGACAACTGCTTGTAATATTTGATCATGTGCAACTATGTGCAACAAGAAATATCTTCCAAGAAGTCATTGTCTAAACAATTCATCAATGGATGTTATGAAGTCTAACACAGAATAACTCACAAAGTTCACAATAAATACCCATAATATGCTGCAACTGGTCTGCCTTTCTCTGCACCAAGTTCCCAGGGTATAATTGGACCTCGAATGATCATGTCTGCATCCAAAATCACAACCCAGTCAACGTTGTCTGCATCCTTACTATTCTTAAGCCAGTGAACAACTCCTGCAGGTTTGTTGATTGCAGGATACCTGCAAAACAAAATAAAATTATTCTTTGTTTTGACATCTCTGCAAAAAGGAAATAGTGGAATCACTTTAAAACTGAAAATAGCAGATTAAAGCTTTTACAATGCAGATGCAAATATGTAAGCATATCCAGTATCATGTAATGTGCAAGAAAGTGACTGCATACAACAAGATAATCAACAACATGCCCTGGATGCACTGCTGAAGGGTCCACAAAAGAAATAAGGCAAAGAGGAAAAGTGGAAAGTAGTTGACATGCCATCATAAATGGAAACCATGGTAGGATCAAATTTAGAATAAGACGCAGCAAACCTACTCAGCAATAAGACGAAGTCAACTGTTATGGTCCTCTTGTCACAAGAATGTACTTCAAGACGTTGTTAATGCAGGAAAAACTGCAACAATGCTGTGATTTTGGCTTATTTCACACTTTTCACATTATATACGATAACTTGTCTTCAATACACCAATGTTGTGGGGATTTGAGCAAACAAAAGTGCACATTATAATTATTTTAACAAACCCAACAAAGAATCGGAACATGTATATACCTGTCATAACCAAGAAAATTTATTTATAAGCTTTGTGTACTGCTTGCTGACTCAAGATCGTTCTCTTTCCCATAAGAACATGTTCTAAATGGCTAAATCGGTATTGTTTCGTATATTCAAACAAGAATCAGCATAGAAATTACAAATGGAAGGAAATAGAAAACAACCTTGAAACCAAAACCCAATTAGGATACAAGCAAAATTAGAATGAAACCAAAGATAAAGGAGCTCAAATAACAGAGCCAAAAAAAATACCAGTCACCAGTTACTGGGTGTCTGCTCATGGAGGGAACCTCCACAGTAGGAGCCAAATGCATCCCTTTATAATTCTTCTTCTCCTCCTCCGTACAGCTGAGGAGTCTGGTAATGGGACCGGGTTGTAGGGCTTTCTTGAAGCTGTGCATTAGCCCCACCGTCTGCCAATCGAAGTAGTTCTGGCACTCCACAGAGAACAAAGTGTGGATCCTGAACGGGGCTTCCGAGCCCTTTTCCTCGCCCGACCCGACACCAATCAACAAGAACAATAACGGGACCCCCACCAAGAAGTTGGCCATTGCAAGCTCGAATTGAATGCCTGATTCGTAATGGGTTATCTCCAAAAGATCTAAACACCATCGATCATATGAAGAAAGTTTCAACAAGTCAAAACGTTGAAATATGTTTTGCTGGTTCAGTAGATCGACTATGTGCGTGGGTTGGTAGTGGTGATGACAAAATGGATTTAATTAAAAGAATCTTTGATAGCTAGTTGTAATCAATAATTTGTATAATTAAAATAATAAGTAAATGATATTAAATACCAATCTACTCTTAATGGTACATGTAGAGGCAAATGGCTAAATACACTTTTTATCGGATTTGTTATTTTTTATTTTGATCACTCAATATTTAAACATTACATATTAAAAATTAAAAATTTTAATTTATTTTATATTGATTGGATTATCATATTAAAATAATATGATTATAATATTTGAACAACAAACTTATCAAAATTTGTGATTGATCTATAATGTTTGAACATTCAGTGATTAAAATGAAAAATAATAAATCTTTTAATGACATTTGTGTACTTAACCCGCAATATTTAAACATTTAGTGATTAAAATGAAAAATAATAAATCTTTTAGTGACTTTTGTGTACTTAACCCAGCAGACAAAGTTTTATATATGATGATAATGTGAGTTGGGTGACAATTGAAGATGTAGGATTAAGTTTACTATAAGGAAAATTATAAATCGTACTCTGAATTTTCACGAAATGATTAAATTTCATCATGTAGGTTCTTAAATCATTTTAATTAAACGCACTTAACAAAAATGAAAGATATATCATACCTAAATCTAATTAAGGTTTTGTAACAATAAGTTAGGTCACCATGATTACTTAATATAATCACTCAAAGTTGATTATGAATGAATCATTCCAATTAGAGATCCAAATTCACCTCTCAATTTTAACATCTTATTACCTCATAAAATATTAGGGTGATTCAAGTGCCAAAGATTTATGTAGAGACAAGAGGAGGTAGATATTAAAAACACTAAGCAAAATACATCATGGTGGACTTGCTCCTGTGTAACTAACAATCATATCAATCAACAAGAGATAATTACGCTCAATCTTCATCACTAAGAACAGATCATTGATTCTAATTCTATGTAAACAATCCAAAAGGAAAAAAAAAGTTAGCTAACTTTGATATCATGATTTAGAAATTCTACTACAGTACACAGAGGCTACACCGTTCAGCGGACAATGAGGTCTTGTTAGAAACAGCAGAACCACTTCTTCTGCAACCCAAAAACAAAATTGATCATGACCACCATCATCAATATCTTATTTTTCATCAGATTGAAATAATTCATGCATATTTACCGTCGGACGATTTTGATTATCGTCGTTTGGTTTATTGGAGGAGACGGCATTATTCTGCGAGGTTGCTCCGGCTTTCAATGGATCATTGTTTGATTTCTTGTCATCTCTGGCTTTGCTGAATATGACTGTAAATCCCTCTGCAGATGATGGATTGTTCACATCCCATTCTCCGAATTTCGGCAATGGCCTCCCCTTATCCTGCTTTCAAAAAATACTTCGCAATTTATATGTTCCTTTAATTTAAAATCATTTGTGATGAATGAAGCATTGAAAGGGAAATAGTTTCTTACCGATGCCATTGCAGTGACTTTTTATGGCAGGAGGTTCTTGCGGATTGAAATTAATTGTGGAAAGAGTAGAGGAACGAGGAGGAGAAAGATGCCAGAAAAAAAACAGACAAGAAACCATAAACAACCGACTATCAAGGGTGCTCCCATAGCTATTAACAAACTCATAATTAACCAAATTTTTTGCTGTGAGCCTCCACTCTACACATTCAATTTCCTATTTTTAGTAAATCACAAAAATCTTAACATTATAGTTTCTTCTTCATCTTGACAACTTTATATCATGGACCAAGTCTTCATATTACTATTTTCAAAAAAAAAGTCTTCATATTACTATTAACATCAAAAACAATTCTTTATCAAATAACATTGTAAAATTACTTCATATACAAAATTAATTGGAGAAAAAACGTCCACTAAAATTAATGTTGGGAATATATACTAAAAGACATGCAATATTGTATTGGTAGTATTTATTAAATAAAAATCTTTATTGTTTTTTCAATGAGAATTGATATAATTTAATGTCATGTGCGTATTTTCGAATATTCCATAAAGTAAATAATCTAGTGTGTAGAGTTCGACTTACACACTAAGATTACATCATTAGTTCTTGTGGAATTAGGCCTCTTCATCGGGCCGGGCCGGCCCGACTTTTTGGAGCTCGGGCCCGGCCTTGGCCAAGGCCAAGAAGAATGATTCGGGCCTCGGGCCGGGCCTGAGGTAAAAACCAAGGCCCAGGCCCGGCCTGAGCCCAAAGGCTTCGGGCAGGGTCTCGGGCTCGGGCCTATGAGTTGGGGCCTAGGCCCAAGAGTCCCAGTGGGCCAGTGGTTGTTATATACATGTGATGAGCCTCCATGTGTATGTGAAATTGTTATTTGTTAATGTTGGCATGTTGCTTTGGGCTTGTGGTCTTCAAATGGGCCTTCGTGGAGACGTCAGACGTGGAGGCGTGGAGCTCTGGAGGATAGATCATAAAATCATTCATGGATGGAGACATCAAACATGGAGTAAATTCATTGTCTTAGGCTTTATACTTAGTGAACTAGTGGGTCCAGTCTCAGTCATTACTCATTAGTGGTCACTGTCTAGTGTCTGGTGGGTTGGGACTTGGGACTTGGGGTATAAAATAATTGTATACATTTTTATAAAATATTTATATAGTTGGATAATAATATAATATTGTATAAAATAAATGCACTAATTTAATTAATAGAATAATATTTTTTTATACATTTGATTAATATTGTTTAGAGAGTAAAAATGCATCATATATATTATATATACATCCCAACTAGGTTGGCACCTATATACAACATATTTATTAATCATTTGCATCTCTCTCATTAAATTACTAATAAAATAAATACATAATTATTTTTGACTAATCATTAGCGTCGGTAGAACTATCTTCAATCCATTCCGGTCTTGACAACTTTAACTGATTCATCTCTTCAGCTAGTTCAGCTACTCGCATTTGTTCTTGCATTCTTTGATTTGCTAGACTCCAATCTTTAAGGCATATTAATGCTTCAACTGTTGAAGGACCAATGCTGCTCCGAGTTTGTGACACAACTCTCCCACCTGCACTAAAAGCTGCTTCTGACGCTACGGTGGAAACTGGAACGGTTAGTATATCACGTGCCATTTTGGAGAGTAAAGGATACCTACGCCCTTGTACTTTCCATCAGGCTAATATATCAAAATCAGGATTATCCTCAATTATCAAGCACAGGTTGATCAAGATACCTTTTTAATTCAGAAGTGGACCCACTAGATGATGATGACGATTGAGTTCGTCTACTCTTTAGTAATGCTAAACCTCCTAAAAAACTAGACGAGGAAGAACTCGTACCAGAAATATTTTGTGGTGTCCTATGCTCTCCTGATTGATTTTTATATTCATCATACAATAGATTCAAAGAATTATTAATTTCGGTCATGTGTGATTTGAATTTATCTACATCATTATCATATATGTTATCTAACCATAATTCTAATGCATCAACTTTACATCTAGGATCCATGACAACAGCAATAGCGAATATAGTTGGTAAAGGATTAAAATATTTTGAAAATTTTTCCCTCATAGCCATCAAAGCAGTTTTAAAAACATCAAGTTGTGAATAAAGATTAAATGTGCAACAAATATTAGTTAATTGCATAAGTACTCGACACGATGAAGGATAATAAACAGAACAAAATATCTTGGTTGAAGTATGAAAAACATCTAAAAAATCTCTAATAATTTCCGCAATTGTCCAATCATATTCGCTAGGGGTTTGAATATCATAATTGGGATGTTTTTCTTTCATTTCCGCACAAAATAAATCTACAACTCTCCTATATTTTGTTGCCACTCTTAAGAGTAAAAATGTCGAGTTTCATCGATGAGGTACATCTAAAGGAATGTTTTTTCTCCTCATTTGTAATTTTGCACAACAATTTTTATACATTTCATATCTTGAAACAGATGAATTAATGCATAGAAAAATATCTCTAATTATTTCAATAGAATTATGTAAAATGCGTAAACCATCTTGCACTATCAAATTACAAATATGAGCACAACAACGAACATGAAATAAATTTCCACCTAAAGGTAAGTTAAGATAACGTTTCAAAGATCTTTGTGCCGATTCGTTATTACTAGCATTATCTAATATAATTGAAAATATTTTTTGATTAATTCCTAAACGTTCAAGTTCTAACAAAATTAAATTAGCAATTGAATATCCGGTATGAGGGGACTCTAAAACTTTAAAACTAACAATTTTTTTATTCAAATTCCAATCATCATCAATATAATGAGCAGTTAATGATAAATAACTCAATTTTTGTACAGAAGTCCAAATATCAGATGTAAGACAAATTTTTCCATCAAAATGAGTAAAAAAGTTCTTCAAATCAATAAATTGAGTAGAAAATCTATTTATAGTATCCCTTCTTGCAGATGAAGTAGAAAAACCATGATATTGTGGATTAATACCCCTTTGGACCATACCAGTAAAATCATGTTTTTCAACAAAAGTGAATGGATGTTCGGCCCTAATCATATAATCTACAACTTCTTGACGAGCACGTGATTCATCATATTGAAAATTAGTAATGTTTCCAGTTTGGTCTACATTTAATTGCATTTGTGTTCTTATATCTACATTAGTATTTTGACTACATCTTTCGGTGTGACGTTTCAAATGACTAGTACCTCCAGTCGATGCACCACTTAATAGTTTACCACAAATTTTACACTTTGCTTTAACTTCTCTAACATTACTAGCATTTGTAATGATAACTCTATCAAATCCATTCCATGCAACACTAGACGTTTTTTTATTTTTATCAGTAGAAGTAGATGTGCCCTCATTTCGAATTTGATCGGAGGGAGATCCTATGGATTCCCTCAAAAGAGCATCCTCCTCATCAACAGTGTCGGGGTGAGCAATATTTTGCCTAGGGTCCATATTAATGCAATAAATTTAATGTGCAAATATATAAACAAGAAGTAATAAATGTTCGTTACCCAACGCTTCAATTCCGCACAATGTGATGATCGATGAAGATTAGTTCCAACTTCCAATTTCCAATTACAACTCACTTTCACCTACAATACAATTATACAAATAGAGAAATAAGTTAATAAATAATACGTATAAAGTATATTATATATAACTATATAATAATATAAGTATTATAACAACTTTAACAAGTAGCCCACGTGTGGCCCAGTGGACGGCAATAATGCCGTAAGGTAATAATGGAGGCAGACCTTGAGACCCGCAGACGGCAGCAGTAGGTGGAGTGGTGGATAGTGGTCTGTGGGTACTGGGTAGCAGGGTAGGCGACTAAGGTGAGACTTCCCTAGAATCAAATCGAAAGCTCGGTGGAATCGCGAAATCGGAGATGAGAGATCCGTATTTGAGCTTAGAGAGAGAAGATGACAACTTGGATAGTTGGATTCAAGCTTAGAGAGAGAAGATGACAACTTGGATAGTTGGATTCAAGCTTAGAGAGAGACAGAGAGTTAGAGATTAGAGAGAGAGGAGTTTGTTTTGATGAAAAAAGTCGTTGGATTTGGATGTATTTATAGCTTGGAGAGTTGGAGTTTCAGAGACTTGGAGAGTCGGAGTTTCGGCAACAACGGTCTAATTTCAACGGTCGGCCTCGGGCTTGGATTCACGACAAAGTGCCAGTCACCAGAGGGCAGAGGCTCAGAGTTGTAGTCTAGGACTAGCTGCGACGCTACACCTACGACCTACGGTGAATGGTGAGTCAGTGAGAACGGTCACTGACAGATTTGTTTCTTGTGTTACTTTTGTTTTGTGGGTTTCCCTATTTCCTATACAGCTATACGACATATCTCAATATTTCATACAGTTGTATCAGTCATACTCATAGAATAGGGCTCTTTTTTGATTGTTTGTTTAACATTGAGCACATCTAGATTCATTTGCAGTTGCTATAATTCATAGTGATAGTTGAGTAGTTGACCCATAAAAAGAAATTGAGGTTGGTCACTCTCTAACCACCTGCCTTAACTCATGTCATCATGTGTGATTCATTGGGATTTGTGAATTTGAGCATGCAGAACAGTAGAACACAAAGCCTATTTATCGAGTAATGGAGGTGATTTATGTGAACTCTGTGAAGAAGACAGAGTCTGATAAAGAGCTGAGAGCAATAGAGCAGAAATGCTAATATCTAGGGGTCCCCATCAGGCCGGGCCGGCCCAGCATTTTAAGGGCCAAGCCCGGCCTGAGCCCAAGCCCTTTTCAATCAATCGGGCTTCGGGCCGGGCCCGGGCCGGGCCAGATGAGAAAAATGAGGCCCAGGCCCGGCCTGGGCCCAGTGAAAGCGGGCCTTCGGGCCGGGCCGCGGGCCAGCCTTCGGGCTTCGGGCCTTTTGGGTCGGGCCGGCCCGATCCAGTTTTCTTTATGCTTTTTTTAATTTTTTGAAATTATAAAATCCAATCATGCCTAAAATTCAATTAACCCGCCTTATTTTCCTTTTTTTCTTTTGTTTCCTGCCGGCTGCCACTGTTAGCTAGGCCCACTAAGAAGAAAGAACAATTTTTGAATTAAAACCTTTTTGAAACCCGTTTTAAGCACTCCTACTCCTTCAGTCCTCCTTTCAAGAATAACTCAATAAAGTCTTCTCATTCAATGCTATCAAAGTCATACAACTACTAAACGTGAGGAAAGTCATTAATTTTTTTTATATAATTCAAATATAAATATTGAACAATATGAATACATTAATAATGTTATAGACTTATCGAGAGTAAAATTGCATCATATATATTATATATACATCCCAACTAGGTTGGCACCTATATATAATATATTTATTAATCATTTGCATCACTCTCAATCTCTCATCTCTTTAATTATAAATACATAATTAGAAAGTTACAATTTATTATATATGACTAATCAATCAGTCATTCGCATCGGTAGAACTCTCTTCGATCCATGCCGGTCTTGACAACTTTAACTGATCCATTTCTTCAGCAAGTTCAGCTACTCTTTTTTGCTCTTGCAATCTCTGATTTGCTAAACTCCAATCTTTAAGGCAGACTAATTGCTCTACTGTTTCTGGACCAAGGCTACTTCGGGTTTGTGACACAACTCGACCACCTGCACTAAAAGCTGCTTCTGACGCTACGGTCGAAACTGGAACGGTTAGTAGATCACGTGCCATTTTGGAGAGTAAAGGATACCTGTTCTCTTGTACTCTCCACCAGGCTAATATATCAAACTCGGGATTATCATCAATATCAATCACAGGTTGATCAAGATATCTTTTTAATTCAGAAGTGGACCCACCAGATGATGTAGATGATTGAGTTCGTCTACTTTTTAGCAATGCAAAACCTCCTAAGAATCTAGAGGAGGAAGAACTAGAAGCAGAAGTAGGTTGTGGTGTTCTATGTTCTCCTAATTCATTTTTGTACTCATCATATAATTGATTTAAAGTAGTATTTATTTCAATTAATTCTAATTTCACTTTATCACTATCATGATCATATAATAGGTCTAACCATAATTCTAAAGCATCAATCTTACATCTAGGATCCATAACCACAGCTATACTGAATATGACTGGCAAAGGATTAAAATATTTTGCAAATTTTTCTCTCATGGCATGTAAAGCAATTTTAAAAACATCAAGTTGTGAATATCGATCAAATATCATACAAATATTTGTTAATTGCATAAGTACCCTACAAGATGAAGGATAATAAATTGAACAAAATATTTTTGTAGAAGTATGAAAGACATCCAAAAAATCTCTAATTATTTCAGCAAGGGTCCAATCAAAATCACTAGGACATTGTAAATTACAATTACTATGTTTTTCCCTCATTTCGGTGCAAAATAAATCTACGACTCTTTTATATTTTGTAGCCACCCTTAAGAGTTCAAATGTTGAGTTCCATCTATGGGGTACATCTAGAGGAATGTTTTTTCTTTTCATGTGTAATTTTGAACAACAATTTTTATACATTTCATATCTAGCAGCAGATGAATTAATGCATAATACTACATCTCTAATTACTTCAATGGAACTAGATAAAATGCGCAAACCATCTTGAACTATTAAATTCATAATATGTGCACAACAACGAACATGGAATAAGTTGCCTCCCAAAGGTAACGTAAGATAACGCTTCAAATTTCTTTGGGCGGCTTCATTATTACTAGCATTATCTAATGTAATTGTAAATATTTTTTGACTAATGCCTAATTGTTCAAGTTCATGAGCAATTAAAGTAGCTATTGAAAAGCCTGTATGCGGGGACTCTAACAATTTAAAACTAACAATTTTCTTGTTCAATTTCCATTCACTATCTATATAATGAGCCGTTAATGAACAATAACTCATTTTTTGTATCGAAGTCCATATATCAGAAGTAAGACAAATTTTTCCATCAAAATTTTGAAAAAAGTTACATAATTCAGTAAATTGATTTTGAAATCTATTTGTGGGTTTTCTTTTAGCAGTTGTAGCAGAAAAACCATGAAATTGAGGATTAATTCCTCTTTGAATCATACCAATAAAATCATGATTTTCAACAAAAGTAAATGGTTGCTCCGCCCTAACCATATAATCTATGACCTCGTCATGTGCACGTGCTTCATCATAATGAAAATTACTAATATTTCCGCTTTGATCTACATTTAATTGCATTTGAGTTCTTATATCTACATTAGTATTTTGCTTACATTTTTCGGAGTGACGTTTCAAATGACTAGTGCCCCCACCCGACCCACCACTTAAAAGCTTACCACATATTTTACATTTTGCTTTTACCTCTTTAATATTATTTGCATTTGTAATTACGAGTCTATCAAAAAATTGCCATGCACTACTACTAGAAAAAGACTTTCTACCTCTAGTAGAAGCGGAAGCGGATGCGGACTCGGGTGGAATTTCATTTGTTGGAGATCCAATGGATTCCCCTAAAATAGCATGCTCATCATCAACAGTTTCCGGGTGGGCAACAAAATCTCTAGGGTCCATAATTGCTACTCGGCTTCAACTTTCACCTATCAAAAACAAATTGAGCAAGGATTAATAATGTAAGAATCTAAGATGTAACTATAAATTAATCAACAGATTAAAAATGGGCTTGAATTATTGATGTGGGCCAAGTGAGTAGGGGCGGCAACTTACGCAAGTCTTCAAACTTCAATCTTCAATTGTGAATTATTGATGCACGGGCAACGGGGCAAGTGGCAAGTGGGCCTAATTCTTAAAGACTTCAATTGTCAAAATCAAAAATAGGGTTTCTCAGTTTCACTTTGAGACTTGCACAGCCGCCGCTCCAGGGGGATGAAGACGGAACTCGAAAGATTTTTCGTTTGAGCAGTGAACCAAGTGAAGCAGACAAGCAGTGTTCGTAGAAAATGCAGCAGAGAGATCAGGGAAAGAGAGAACAACAGACAACAGTGAGATAGACAGACAACAGTGAGATAGTTCAACAGAGTATAGAGAATGAGAGATCAAGAGAGATGTGAAGAGCTTCAAATGGGTAAGAGTCTATTTGTAGGAAATTGGGGCAACGGTAGTAACCAACGGTCGAATTTGCAACGGCAAGAAAGACTGACAAATTCTTGCAGAGTTGAAGTCAAGATTTCTTGAAGAGAGATCAGAGACACATCACGCATCACACACGACATAGGCAGTAGGTAGACTATAGGCATGTTGTGCAACTTTTTTTTTCCTTTAATTTTTCTTAGTTTCTTCAATTCAAGTATTCAACTAGGGCAGTGCTAGCAACTAGCAAGTAGGTAGTAGCAAACGGTTTGAATTTCTCATTTTTGTGGTTTGTCTTTGTGAGAATGTGACTGACTGACTGAGTCTCTGACTCTCTGTAGTCTGTAGAGATTTGTTGTTTTGTGAGTTGTAAATTTTTGAATTGTGATTCTCTGTCTAACTGTCTCTTGTGACTTGTGTTAATTGTGTAATTGTGTTTTGTCACTTTTGTGCAGAGTGCCAGATTGCAAGTGCAAGCTGCTGTGTAGCTCTATGCTCTGTGTGATGACTGATGACTGAGAACTATGATCGAAGAAGACTAAAGAGGGGATATTCGGGCCGGGGCCGGGCCGGGCCAAATAGGCCCGAAGGAGTCGGGCTTCGGGCCGGGCTCGACCCAGAAAATAGGGCCCAGGCCCGCCCATGTATTAGGGCCGGGCTACCCAGGCCCAAGGTACACTCGGGCCCGGGCCGGGCTTTGGCCTGCGGGCTCGGGCTTAGGCCCACGGGCTGAATGGGGACCCCTACTAATATCCAAGTAGTTTATTCAGGCCGGGCTAGCCCGAATTCGGCCCACAAGGTCGGGCCTCGGGCCGGGCTCGGCCCCAGAAATGGAGCCCAAGCCCAACCGAGGTATAGGTCGGGCTGCCCAGGCCCGAAGCAACTTCGGGCCTGGGCCGGGCTTTGGCCCGCGGGCCATTTGATGAGGCCTATGTGGAATGTAAGTTATAGTTCATAATCTAAGATGGAATTCAGAAAGTCATCGGTATAGTTGTAGTACATGACTAAATATTTTTATCTTGACTATGAGAACAGTATAGTTCTGACTTCATGTGCTAGTGCATTTTGTGTATTAAACTATACCAACTCGAGGAAAGAGTTTTTACTGACTATATAAAACAAACACCTCCTAATTATTATGAGTGTTTGAATTCTTAATATCGATACAAATAAAAAGAACGATTATGGACTGACCATTGTTTTGAATCACAAGAGAATGAGACTTGTTTATGAGTCAATAAACTCAGTGAGTTGGACAATGACAGTTCATCGATCGAGAATATTGTTTGTTGAAGAAAACCATGTCCTAGTTTAGGGATAATTGAGGATAGCCCTCGAAAAAAGCTTAAAAGTTTTGATCATGTTAAACCCTGTAGGTGGATTTAATAATCCAACATGATAAATAAGTTAAGCGTAAGTCTTGAGGTCTATGATTCATGAATTAAATTGTCAGTAATTTAATTTATAAATCAGGTGTCGATTTTTCTTAACATGAGGAGTTAATAAACATTTAATATGTAGCTTGAAATATGTTTTGAGATCATTAAAATTCTTTAGTGGAGTAAATTTTAATTTACCAAAAGAAGAATGTTGGTTATGTTAATCAGAATTTTGTTTTTGGTATTAAGTCAAAACATATTTGTTATGAGGTTCCTGTTGTGCCTCTATATAAGGAACTCAAACCATTTAGGGTTTCAAATGTTTTGACATTGAGACATTTTTCTGACTTGAAAATACGGAAACCCTATGTAGCTTCTCTCCCACTTGAGTTGGAGTTCCTGAGACGAGTAACACAGCAGAAGATATCTAGCCCCAAGCTCTTGATCGTTCTGTGTTTGGTTTGTGATCAAGAACCTGGAGCGGTGTCGTTCTTGAATGGAGAAAGAAGAAGTCGTTCGTTGTTACCCGATCATTGTGCAGTTTTTAACCAAGATCAAACAAGATAGATTACAAGGTAAAGATCTAGATTGATAAATGTTAGAAACGGATAAAAAGTTTAAATTTGGTATGTTTGTGTGCTATATCAATCAGAACATCCTCCGGGTCTTCAATTTAGGACGCTGTGGTGCACCTCTATGCCTGCCCAATGGACAAATAAAAGCATTTTCACAACACCTTCCAACAAAGCCCTTTAATATATGAATTCAAATATTGAATCTTTAATTCAAAAACTGGATTTTAAATGGTCTAAACATAGGTTGGAATTATGCAGATAACTCTATCGGGATAAAGGAAAAAAAATTAGATTGGAGCCTTTCACTTCCTCCATGTTCTTGGTTGTCAGGTACTTTTTTTAATTTGTCACATTTTGCTGTCGAGGCTTTTGGTCCCACTAATGTTGCCTAATTGCTGTTTGCTCACCAAATGCCCGTTCATTATCCACTAATAGCAAATTATTAATGAACATTGCTATTCAATTAGTATTGCCAATGGGAGTGAAGTTTTATAATAATATATCATGATTTTCCTTGATATCAATTGAGTGGATGTGGAGACAGTGTCATCTGATCACTCACTGATGGTACAATCATTGGCCTTTGCCTTCAAGTTAACTAAAAGACTGTTTCCCTTCGCATTTTAAGGTCAGTTCCATTGTTGATGAATTAACGAGCTAGTATCTCTTAGTCGCTACTTTTATTAAAGTCATTGTTGATCTTCTAGATATTTGATAATTATGAATCATAATCTAATCATGACATTCAATCACAATCAAACATGTAATTAAATAAGAGTCTAATAAAATTAGGAAACCATCCGTCAATTAAGAGTACTAGTTATCATGATCTTCAATCAAACTTGAAACTACACTTAGGGTATGGTAATGTCATACCCGGTCCCGAACCCGACCCGAAATATATATATATATTATATAAAATTTTTTTAACATATATATTTATACAAATAAACTTATAAACATATAAATACATCAATATATATGAATATATTTATTTATTTTATATATTAATTGTTAACATATTTAAGATATTTATATAAAAGTTGTGTAATGTGTAGTAGTAGTAATGGTTTAATCATTAATGATTATATAATACATATAGTCAATTAGTCATATACATATACCATAGTCAATAGTATCATACTATTTATTATAGTATTGTGTGTAATTACTGAATATATATATCAATATATAGTATACATACATAATTACATATATATATAGTTGTGTATATTAATATAGACATATATAATATATTATAGTATATAATATAGACATATATTATAGTATTAATGTATTATAGATTTATAGTTGTATGTGTAATAATATATTAATATGGCTATCTAATACACATGTAGTTTAGGGACTAGGGTTTTGGTCCTCTAAATCTCTAAGAAGGTTTAGGGTTTACCAGTTTTACGTTTAGGGCTATGAAACATATATATATATATATATATATATATACATATATATATATATATCTTTGTGTGTGTTAATATATCTATCTAGTTGTATGCGTAATATATCTATCTGATACATATATTGATATATAGTTTAGGGACTAGGGTTTAGATCCTCTAGGAAGGTTAGAAGGTAAAAGGTTTAGGGTTTACTCGTTTTAAGTTTAGGGCTATGAAACAAGATACATGATATATAACATGCTAAGTTAATAGCCATACATGATACATGGTCTCACGACGCACGTTCTTAAATCTTAGAAAACAAAACATATAGTCAAATAATCAATTTGTCATAAGTCATTAACAATAACCGTTCATTTTAAGTCATTAGATAAATCGGGTTCATTGGTAATTTGGTATAATGATATCTTGAATCCATGGCATTAGGAATTAAAAATATTAAATGTTGGATAAATTCATCATATTTTAGAGGGTATCTAATATGGGCCATTGATATAATCATAATTCATTATAATGATATCTTAAAAAAAGTTATTTTCTCAAATAATAAATATTAAATTGTTAATATCTATTACTTTATTGTTAGTATCATTTACTTTGTTTTCACTTTGACTAATTGACTGTTTACTTGTTTAGTAATTACTGATTAGTTACGTAACTCTTAGTCTAATAGAGTAATAGTCTCTATTTTATCTAATTTTTTTTTCTTTCTAAATGCTAGTTCTAATTTCAGTAATTTGACAGTAAACTAGTAATTAGTAAACCCTAGAAAACTAAAGTTAGAAAATAGAAAAGTTTAGCTATTTAGGTCGCACAGTCGCACTCGCACAGCACACAACACATTCTTCCTCGCACGTCGCTCAGGCTCAGCCCGTCAGCCGCCCCGCCTCTGGTTCTTCCTCTAACCCTCTGTCACTTGAGCCGCCGCTGCACTGCAAATCTCCGGCGAGTCGCTTATCTGTCACTCCTGTCTCCGACAACTCACTCTTATATCTGGTTCTTCCTGTAATCCTCTGTCACTCGAGGTTTGTTAGCTCTGCCTCTGCAACACTTTATGTTTAATCTCTGTGTAGTTGCAATTTTTATTGAAATCTGGATGCTGATTGCTGAATGGGGGATCTCTGCCTCTGCAATTTTTGTTGAAATCTCTGTGTAGTTAGCTCTGCCTTTACCATTATCATAATATTTCTTACCTTTTCCGAAGTCAATCTGTCAATGAAGGCGTGCTAGCATGCTAAGTTAATGGTTGAAATACTTGTGTTTTGTGTTTGGATCCACTGGCAGTAGCGACCGGTAAGTAATGTATAGAAAATATTGTTCAAAATTTACATGATTTTGCTTCCCTGGGTTGGTTTTTGAAACTGAATTTGTGATGGTCCATGGTATAGTTGTCCCCTTTATTATTGAATATTTTATGCCCTTTATTATTGTTGTCTTTTTCCTAATCCTAGTGTTCTCTTTATAATTTCAGATTTGTGATGGACAATTTAGATAAAGAGGTTGAAAGTGTTCCAACTGTGGGAAGTGTTCCAACCGGTGGTGAAAGTGTTCCTCTACAAACAAGTCCAAATGTAGGAGTTGCGAATGAGGTAATTTCAAATTCAAATCGGACTTCTATGGATGAAAATGTAGAGGTCAATTCCATGAACAAAAAAAAACGTAAATCTCCGGCATGGGATCATTTTGAGGAAAAGTACATTGCTGGAAAACGTAAGACTGTTTGCCCTGATTGTAAGAAAGTCTTGGGTGGGGAAAGTAAGAATGGAACTAAGGATTTACTTGACCACATGAAAACACGTATGTATAAGAAACAAAAGACCATAAAACAGTCTTTATTGAATCCTACATCATCTAATGATGGGTCAATAAAGCTTGGTACTTACACTTTTGATTAAGATCAAGCGACGGAAGAGCTTGCTAAAATGATTGTGTTGCATGAGTACCCATTGAGGATGGTTGAACATGTGGGCGTTCGAAGGTACTCTCATGCTTTACAACCAATATTTAGAGTGGTTTCACGGAACACAATCAAGAATGTTGTCTTTAGGATTTTTGAGTATGAAAGGGATAAAACAATGAAATTATTGGAATCAAATGCAAGCCGAATTGCATTGACAACCGATATGTGGACGTCAAGCAATCAAAGAAGAGGATTCATGGCCATCACTTCACACTTCATTGATTCTTCATGGAAATTGCAAAGTCGTCTTGTGAGGTAATTGTCATTAGACATGTATTTATCATTGGTAACTTTAAATCAATTATTAACTATTAATTATTATGGTGAGACATCTTCGGAGATTGAAAAAACAAAGCAAATGTTGTATGATTTGGTTCAAGAGTATCAAAAGAGAGTTAAACAATCTCAAGGAGTTAGTCAAAGTCAAGGTTCACATTCTTCTTCAAGTTCGAGGCCTCCACTTCCTAAGCGGGGTAGTTATGCTACCAAGTTTGAAATGTTCATGGACTCTACTCCTATTGTTGAACATGTGAAGTCGGAGTTGGATCACTATTTAGAAGAATCTCTCTTGCCTAGGAATACAAATGATTTTGATATCTTGTGTTGGTGGAAGACAAATGGGATCAAGTATCCCACTTTGCATGATATTGCGAAAGATGTGTTGTCTATTCCTGTGATGACTGTTGCTTCGAAATCCACCTTTAGTGCTAGTGGGAGGATTTTATGTCCTCACCGTAGTAGGCTTCACCCAAAAACTGCAGAGGCTTTGATGTGTGCTCGAGATTGGTTATGGAGTCAAATTCAAGGTATTAATCTACTCTATAGACTATAGTATGATATGATTGGAAGATTAAAGTTTTAGAGCTTAATTGTTTTAAAAGTTTTTATTATTTATTATTTCATTAATTCATTTATTATTCCAAATTCCACAGGATCAAAACAGGAAAATTATGATGATGATTCTGAGACAGAGGTAATATCACATTTATGATTCATTTGTTATAGTGTTTAGAGGAAAGTTGTCTTGTTTTGCTTAGTACAGTTTTAATTGTTTATTATAGTAGCCTCCTATTTATTTCACTATATTCATGTTGTAGGAGCCGGAGTCTTGCGCCACCAACATCAATATTGAGGCTTCTAATGCATGATATCATATTCGGGTTTCAATGTTGTATTGTAATACTTTGATTTGGAATTTGGTTATGGACTTATTAAGTATTGGTTGTTATTTAATATGTAATTTGGAATTGCTTGTTGTTTATGTTTAATATGTAATTTGGATTTTGGACTTGTTAGTATTATGTATTGATTGAGAGATGATCATGATTTTGATGTCATTTGGAATTCTTAGACTGTTATTATCATCTATTTATAACTGATTGTGCAGTTTTTTGATTTTTGGATATTGATGACGTCGGGTTCGGGTTTAGGGTTCGGGGATGGGTGTTCCCCATCCCCGTCATCCCCGAACCCCAAAACTCGGGGACGGGGTCGGGGATGGGGACGGGGTTTAGTTTCGGAGGCGGGGATGGGAAAGGCAAACCCGCCCCCGCCCCGCCCCGTTGCCAACCCGAACTACACTTCAATTAGGAATCTCAGTTGGATTAGAAAACTTCCCGAATTTTTTTTGCACTGCCCAAAAAATTAAAACATATATATGGCCAGGCTCCTAGGCGGGATCTCACACAAAATTTGTGATGTGGGATCTGCCTCCTGGTCATCTGATTGATTAGATGGGCCACAAATTTTATATATCTTAGAATTTTATGAGCCACATTTAGATGAATATCAGTAGGTCTTTGCATGAATTGAGCTAAATGATTAACTGAAAATGTGATATCAGGTCTCATTAATGTGAGATACATAAGCTTACCAATTATTCTCCTGTATTGAATAGGTTCCTGCAATTCAGATCCAGAACTAGAATGCAAGTGTATAGCAGTGTCAAGAAGGGTATGACCAGCTTTGCAAGTAAAATGGTTAGTCTCATTTAACAAGTCTACCATGTATTTTCTTTGATTTATGAACATTCCCTATTTGGATCTGTTAACTTCTATGCCTATAAAATATCTTAGGAGACCTAATTCTTTGATCTTAAAATGTGTACTAATGTGTCTCTTAAGATCATTAATTAGTATTTGATCATTACCACCTATGGCCATGTCATCCACATAAAGCAATAAAATCACAACCCTTTTTCTTTCTCTATATTGAAATAAAGAGTAGTCACACTTAGATTGCATAAATCCATAATACAGTAAAGTTTCTTTACACTTCTCATTCCATTGTTTTGAAGCTTGTTTCAAGCCATAAATTGATTTGTTCAATTTACATACATGACCATCTTTGATATAGTACCCTCGAGGTGGTTTCATATAAACTGTCTCATTAAGTTTTCCATTTAAAAAATCATTATGAACATCAACATGTTCTATAAACCAATTATGCATGCCGGCTAGAGTTAGAAATAGCCTTACAGTAGTCATTTTGACCACAGGGGAAAATGACTATGTATAATCAAAATTCTTACATTGGTTGTATCCTAAAGCGACCAACCTAGCTTTAAATCTTTCCACTGTGCCATCTGAGTTATGCTTAATTTTATATACCCATTTACACCCAATTGGTTTCCTATCTTTAGGTATTGGTATTATTTTCGAAGTGTTGTTTTCTAATAGAGCTTGCATTTCTTAATCCATGGCAGAGCACCATTTATCATTTTTACAGGCTATTTTGTAAGAAGTACATTCAGTTTCAGCATCCACAGAACACATATAGCTCTTATGTTGAGGCGTGTAATTTTTGTTATCAATCATTCGTTTAAGATATTTATTCTTGACAATAATGGCATTAATGTTACATTCATAATGTTCTAAGTAACTTGATAATTTCCTTTTTCTCTTTCACTAACAATCACTAAGGTTTTCTATTTCAGACTCATTTTCAACCAGCGTCTTTTTAGTTTTCTCATTTGCTTGAGATTGTTTACTTGTGTCATCTATTTTACCTTTAAAAGGGAACTCATCTTCCCTAAATTTGACATCTCTAGAAATAAACACTTCATGTGTCTCAGGATCCATCACTTTATATCTTTTGATTCCTAATTGATAGCCTAGAAATACACAAGCTCTTCCTCTCCTGTCAAACTTAGAAATTCTTGGTTTGTTATCTCTTGCAAAACATAAGCATCCAAAAGTCCTCAAGACACTGTAATCAAATTCTTCTTTGTGTAAAATTTCAAAAGGTAATCTCTTATGTAGTATATCTGATGACAGTCTATTTATTAAGACTACAACATTTTGAACACAATACCTCCAATAAATTTATGGCATATCAGCTTTAATTCTTAATGTTCTAGCCACCTCTAAGTGTGTTGGTGTTTCCTCTCCACCACACCATTTTTTTGTGGTGTATAGTTACATGATCTTTGGTGTAAAATCACTTATTATGATCTTAACATTTTTATTAAACTGTCTCTTGGTGTAATTCACAAATATTTCTATATATTTTCTTGTTTCTCCTTTATTAATCATTAAGTAAACCCAAGTATTGTTGCTGTGATCATCAACAATAGTGAGAAAGTATTTATATCCATCACTTGAAACAATATGGTTAGGGCCCCAAATGTCAATATGTACTAATTCAAAAGGATTACAACTCATGGTCCTACTTGTAGCAAAGGGAGCTCTTTTCATCGTAGCTAGCATACATTCATTACAATCTTTCAATTATTGATGAAAATCATGTCCTAATAAACTAATTACATGATTTGAAGGATGTCCTAGACTATCATGCCAGGAGAAGGTTGCATTTAGAGCTTGCTCTCTGGATTTGCCTAAACCTTCAAAATACTTGATCAAATACAGCCCATTATGTAAAACTCCCATTCCAGTCTTCTTTAATGTGTTCAATTCCTGTATTTCACATTTTCCATGTGCAAAATTAACTGAATATATTTCCTATCTTGAGTCAGTCTATTTATAGAAACCAGGTTCAATGAAAAAGAATGAACACACAACACATTTTTTCAGCATTATACCATTTTTCAATTTAAGCATACCAATATGTGTCACAAAAAAAGTTTGTCTAGTAGGTAATATCACATATGAATCATTTGCCTTAATGTATGAGTCAAGCAAGTCAAGACCACACACCACATGGTCTGAGACTCCATTATCCAATATCCATTTGTGTGTTTTCTTGCTTGCTTGAAAATTAAATGTACCTCTAACTGTTGCTATAGTTCCAATATGGGAGCTTGAAGTTGTTTCAGGTGCATTCCCTTTTTTATTTTAGCAAAGAAATAAGTTGGCAATATTGATCATTTTTAAGCTCCATCTTTTCATTCACGTGACTCTCAACTTGATTTTTAGTATGACTCTTGCTCTGGTTCCAATTTCCCTGATCAACTCTCTGCCTTTTTGCATTGTGATCACTAGGAAAACTGTGAATATTGAAGTAATTTTCTATGTTGTGGTTGTTTTTCTTGCAGTACCTACAAAAAAATTCCTTTGACTTTCTGGTTGGTTTGCTGCCTTTGATTATTTGTATTACTATTTGAGTGCTGCTTTGTCCCTTGGTTTCTCTGAACATTCATAGCCATGGAATCCTTGTTTATTTCAATGTCATCTCCCATTGACAACTTTGTCTCTTCCTCCATTAATATTCCCAGAGCATTGTTAACATCCGGTAAGAGATTCATATGTTGAATCTGAGTACTAAGACTCTAATAGGTGTCATTTAGTCCCATCAAGAATTGCATCAACCTCTCTTCCTCCTCTTGATCAAGCACATATTTGAAAAAGTCACAGTTCCCACAATTGCATTTGGGCCTCTTTTTGTGTTTGCCCTATTCATCCCAAAGCGTCTTGATCTTTGTGTAGTAATCTGTGATGCTTAAACTACCTTGCTTTGAATTTGAGATATCTCTGAGAATTTGGTAGATCCTTGTTCTATTTTTCTTTGTATACCTGCTATTTAAGATGCTCCACGGTTCATATGCAAATATGGATTTAGAAAGACTTACCATGATTTTTTTCATCAACACACCTAGAGATCCACCTCTTTATCATAGAGTTGTTACTTTTCTAGAGTAAGTAATCTGAGCTTGTGGAGTCAGGCATCTTCAAGGTTCCATCAATGAACCTCATCTTGTTTCATGATTCTAGAGCATCAATCACACTGTTGCTCTAGAAATTGTAATTTGAATCATTGAATTTGATAAAAACCAGACTTGTGATAGCAAAGTCTAATGGTAGAATGTTGTATGGATTGAGAAGCTATGAACCTTAAGACATCAAGTTCCCAAGTGCTCCAGTATTCTGCTCTGTTTGATTCATTTTTATCTAAAGATAGTATTGCGTTTGTAAACTTTCAAATCGCTTTGCTCATACCATGAAAAATTGAAAAAGCTTGTAAGAAAGAAAGAAGAAGATGAGGCTTGAAAGAATTTTTTTCTAGTAACTGAAAAACACTCAAGTTACAAAGAAGAGATGCAGATGATATATCAACTAGAGAAGATGTCACAACGGTCACAAAGATGACTGTTGTAACAATACAGTAATTTGAACTAAGAACCCAAACAACATAAACCCAGTAACATACTAAAAATAAGCCCAAATAATAGAAACGATACATAAGAATTGAAGCCCAATAATCAAGCCCAAAGATAACAATCATCTTCCACCTATGGTAGAACTAGTATCCAATATCTTCCCAAATATACTTTAACAGTCACTGTTCTGAATAATCTGTAAGAAATAATAATATCGTTTATTATTATTTGTTTCTTATTATTGTGATCCGCATAACAATTATTATTTGACAAGATTTTAGTTGAATCTCTAACTTCTAATAATTAGAATTTTAATGTTATTTGAGTTGTTTTCCTAATAAAACTCTCTAATTGTGATGGACAGTTGAGATTTAAGGGTTAAGTGGAAAACCTAGGTCTTCTCCCTATCTATGTATACACTACTAACTTTCATCTGACATGACGCAAAAATTACAACACTAACGAAATATAGAGAACTGAGAGAAACTGATTTTTGTTGATTGTTCAAGGGGTGTTTCTTCAAGATCAAGGTTTGTAATTTGGATGCTCAAGGTACGTTTTCTTATACATTAATGTTTATGATGTTTGGGATTGCTGTAAAGTGCTGTGAGGTATAAAACTGTGGACTGTGAGGTGATCCTAAACGCAGTTAAGCGTTTGGCACATCACTTTTTAAATTGTGGTGAGGTGAGTTTGAGCGCAGTTTAGCATTTTCACGTATAAATTATAGTATTATTGTAAACATAAATTGTATTAACCTTAATTTATTAAATATTTTTTATAAATACGTAACCCAAATAATTTAGGACAGTTGTAATTATGATTAATAAAGTCATCACAAATTACATCACAATTACATTGGAAAATACGTGCAAATGTAATAAAATTCATAGACAACTACATGAATCTTTTATAAGTATAAAAAACTAGTAATGCTCAAATAACTCCGCAGTAATCATGTCGCGTGTGACAGCCATATGGATAACATATTTCATTATCCTTTATATGCTTCAGTGTTGTTGAAAATGTTGGATCCCTCGGTCGAACAATATCACGCGACATCTTCTTCAAACTCTTCAGCACGCTATGGAAGTGGCGATGCACCGTTTCTCCATGGAATCTATCATGCACTGCTCGATTATCAACTCCATTTGCTATGATGTAAACGAATATACCAACCATCTCCTGTACAGTCATTTTTCTTGTGCCCTTCAACCCATACATTGTGCTCAACTCACAACATAATTCCCTGAAAATCCTTTTGTCCATCCTCAAAATAGCCAATCATCTCCTCGTACTACCATTTAGTAGATCCCTAATGTACATATGGCAAGAATATGAAGATTTCCAATAGGGTGTGCGTCGGATATAGTCCAAGACCTCACTATAGGCAACCAGTGCACCACCAATGATAGCCACAGTTTCATCAAGCTCAAAAAGTTCATTATGTTCACCATAATCGTGATCCATCTCCTGTTGATATAAAAGAAAAAATTGGATCAATATCCAGTTTACATCATCTTCATGAATTAAAAAATAGGAAAAAAACACACCATCACAACCAAATTTCAGCTTAATCATCATAAATATAAAATAAAATCTGATTATAAAAAGACACGTACTAAAAAAAAAAAAATCCTCCAACAAATTTCATCTCAACCAAAGTCCAAAAAGCCAACATTTATTAATAAAATCAAGTTACCAATCCAATGACAAAGGTTCACGAAATCTTCATTGGGTGCCTGATGCACTAGAACCCTGCTATTCTACAAACTTCATCTTCAGATATGCAAGCTGCCAGTCCCTGCGTATCATAGCTGTGAAGAACTCACGCTCCTCTTTCTTTTGAAATAACTTGAATGCAAGCATAAGCAAATCACCAATCTCAGCAGTCTCTGAAATTTCCTCCAAAATTTGCATACAATCTGCAATTTTGGTCTTGGATTCTGAAAGAGTAGTAGAAGCTGGAGGGGTAAGGGTAGGGGGAGGGGCAGTCATCGTATGAGTACGACTATTCACAGCTGATACTAGTTTCCCCAAAGACTTGCTTATCTCTTCACGATAATCAGATGCCTTGAGCTTCTTTTTTTTCTTCTGTCGAGTCCCAGGAGTGGTAGACCTCCTCCTACCTTATCTATGTGGCTAAGTGGGGGAGCTGCTGACTTCATTGGCATCCTTGTTACTGATGTTGTACTCCGGATCATAAGATTCATCAGAACCGAGGACCGCAAACTTGAGATTGTCACTGGTGCTAGTCCTCGGGAGGTCCTCACTCTGGTTTGATGCTCCATGAATGTAAGTAAATTCTCCAGTTGCACACAACCCATCGAAAAAGCTTTTCCAATTGCTCCAAGTATTCAAGTCCCTGAAATCTGAATTTTGCCACCTTTTTGTCTTCCTGTAATGAAATATAAAAAATTTAATACTCAAATTATAGGATACTAATATAGCATATGAAGATAATTTCTTACAATAGAACTCACCTTAATTCTTCTCTCCCATCAGTCATTATCAGCAAGAATAGTGTTACGAACACTATCTCATCCAGTGCCCGTGTCATGAAGCCTTAATTTCTGAAACAATTTGTACTATTTCTTCAGGTTATCCGACTTGTTCTTCAGTTGATGTTGATCATATCACTTCTCGATTTTTCTTCAAACCCTGCAACTATCCTCTGCCAACCTTCCTTGGTAAAGTGTGATCCGGGCCTCTTCCCTTCATTGACTTGTTGCACACAAAGATCGACAAAATTTTTGGTTTGAGCTTAGTCCCAATTCACCTTGTCCACAGGAGGTGTCACAGTATTGCTCATACTACTATGTGGCAGGGGCAACAAATAGTGCAAATGCATAATATATTATAATTATACAAATCAATCGGAAGCATCAATAGCAAGAATCATCTACAACTCAAATATTTCATACTAGTTCCATGCCAAGGCTAACTTCAGGTCCCACAAAGTTCAATGGAAAGAAGAAAAAAACCAAATTACTTAAATAGGAAACCAACTGAAAGACCCCATTACCATACATCCATAAAGGCCATAACTGAAAATTAAAAAGAAACCAATTGAAAGACCCCATTACCATGCATCCATAAAGGCCATAACTGAAGATAAATCTAGAGTTTCCAGTACCTAGGTTATATACTAGAAAAGTAAAAGATTATTGTGGGTCACTAACATCTTTAATCCATATCACGATCATCAAATAAATTTCTGTCTAGAATAGATTTTCCTAGAAGACTTGAATCCATAATGATAGCAACAATGTGTGACAAAATCTACATAGTAAAATCTTTGTCAAGAAAAGTTTAAGTCAGACAGTGAATTATAACAAGTCGGGGGGCAGTAGATGACAATAAATAAGTGCAAATAAATCTCATTAGATTTTCATTAGAAAAGTAAAAGACTTGGGTAATGGGAATCAAAATGCCAATTTCGACACCACCAACAAGGTCTGATTTATGTAAAAAATTTACTTTGAAGCAACAAGTTATCCAGTACTTTATAAATGTATTTCACCTTTGGTAGCACAGAAAGGGACCAATACATCCAGCCTAATCAAGAAAAAGGATGAACAAATATTGAACCACAAATGAAAGTAAAATGTTGATCCAGTACACTATCATTTCCCAAAACAATCAAGAAGCTAAATCAGAATAAGGTTTTTAAACTAAAAGAATAGTTTATGTGGGTTAGGGATAGTTGGCTTGCCACTTCCTACTAATAATGTTAATGCCAATGAGGTATTTGATGCACATTAATTTTACAAACCATGTCCAAATTCAAGTAATTTTCTCCACCTATTTACTTTAGGATCACCATTCAGTAACATGAAACTAAGATCAGCATTCATATCAGTTCCAGATACTACAACAAAGCTCAATATATCCATAATTCCTTACAAAACTAGCAATATAATGTGTGCACAACCTCAATAGAATGGCCAAATAAGAAGGCACAACCACAATAATCATATAAATGAGTTGGCATGTTAATTTAAAAAATGTAACAATAATAGACACAATCAAAGCAATTGAAAGAGGCAATTGGAGAAACAAACCCTAGAATTTCACATATCAAATATAAAAAATCTATCAAATAATAAAGTCCATTCGAACAGAGAAGATCAAATGCTGCACGAGAGAGGTAAGAGAGAGGAATATAGAGCTAAAGGAAAAACAAGGGGCGAAGGGGGTTGGAATCACGTACCTAAACTACTGTTAGAAGTAGGCGGACTTCGCGGCCGGTTTGTCTGTGAAGATTGCACAGATTGAGAGAGTTAAACGAGGGAAGCGGGTACGGAGAGAGAGAGGAAAACAATGGGCAGTAACCAACCTAAATCATCGTCGATGATGGTGTGGCTACTCACGATAGAGCTTCTTAGAAGCTGAATTCAAAACTGTGAAACAAAAGAGAAAGAAACGTGGGCTTCAACATGTTTCATAAGTGTGGCATGACCAGAATGCAAAACGTGTGGACTCCAAACGATTTAAGCCCGTGGCGTCTAAGTCTTGAGGTGAATGTGGACTGGTAAACATGAGCCCAAACACATACTATATGTGTGAAAATTGATTGAAGATCCTAGATAAATCAATTGTATGATGTATTTAATTTTGATCGATGAATAAATATTCATGTGGTATCGGAGCCGAGGTTGTAAATCTCATGATTTTTCCATAAACAATGATATGTGGTTGTTGTTGTTCCTTTTTTCGAAAGTCAATGGATTATGAATTCGGTTTAGACTTGTTTGGTTGGGGTTTGTTGTACAAGAATCATAATGTATTTTGTTTTGGTGAGTTGCTGTCATTATATGATTGAATCTGTAAGCAACTGTTATAGTCAATTAACTAGAGAAATAGCTTATATTCAAGGCTATTAATTGTTGTCATCATTGGTTTTAAGTGCTTTGAAATATTGCTTTTAAACTCCACCCGTGTATCATTGGCTTTTAAATTTCTAGTAATAAATTTGAAACTTAGTAATTGCACTTTGATCGTGATTATCATTAAAGATTGGGAGTGATGGGTTGTGACTTGTAATGTCTAATTAATTTGGTATTTGGAATTATTAAAATTAATGCTCAATTAAGATGGTTTATTTTTCACCACAGTGATAATTCAGTCCATAATTATAAGTATTAATATTATTGAATTAATTCGAACCATGTATGTTTTTGGTTGCCCAAAGGTTCCAAAAAGAATTTGGTTTCGAATCTAGTAACATGAAATTAAGATCAACATTCATATCAGTTCCAGATACTACAACAAAACTCAATATATCCATAATTCATTACAAAGCTAGCAATATAGTGTGTGCACAACCTCCGTAGAATGGCCAAATAAAGAGGCAGAACCACAACAATCACATAAATGAGTCGGCAAGTTAATTTAAAAAATGTAACGATAACAGACATAACCAAAGCAATTGACAGAGGCACTTGGAGCAACAAACCCTAGAATTTCACATATCAAATACAAAAAATCTATCAAATAATACAGTCCATTCAAACAGAGAAGATCAAGTGCTGCACGAGAGAGGCAAGAGAGAGGAATACAGGGCTAAAGGAAAAACAAGGGGCAAAGGGGGTTGGAATCATGTACCTAAACTACTGTTAGAAGTAGGTGGACTTCGCGATCGGTTTGTCTGTGAAGATTGCACAGATTGAGAGAGTTAGCCAAGGGAAACGAGAGAGAGAGAGAGAGAGGAAAACAAGGGGCAGTAACCTACCTAAATCTTCATCGATGGTGGTGTGGTTGCTAGCAACGGAGCTTTGTAGAAGCTAAATTCAAAATTGTGAAAGAAAGGAGAAAGAAATGTGGGCTTCAACGTGTTTTATAAGTGTGGCATGACCGGAACGCAAAACGTGTGGGCTCTAAACGATTTAAGCCCGTTGCGTCTAAGTCTTGATGTGAACGTGGACTGGTAAACATGAGCCCAAACACATATTATAAGTGTGAAAATAATGTTGATTAAAGATCCTAGATAAATCGATTGTATGATGTATTTAATTTTGATCGATGAATAAATTTTCATGGGGTATCGGAGCCGAGGTTGTAAATCTCATGATTTTCCCATAAACAATGATCTGTGGTTGTTGTTGTTCCTTTTTTCGAAAGTCAAGGAATTATGAATTCGGGTTAGACTTGTTTTGTTGGGGTTTTTTGTACAAGAATCATAATGTATTTTGTTTTGGTGAGTTGCTGTCATTATATGATTGAATCTGTAAGCAATTGTTATAGTCGATTAACCAGAGAAATAGCTTATATTAAAGGTTGTTAATTGTTGTCATCATTGGTTTTAAGTGCTTTGAAATCTTGCTTTTAAACTCCACCTGTGTATCATTGGCTTTTAAATTTCTAGTAATAAATTTGAAACTTAGTAATTGCACTTTGATCGTGATTATCATTAAAGATTGGGAGTGATGGGTTGTGACTTGTAATGTCTAATTAATTTGGTATTTGGAATTATTAAAATTAATGCTCAATTAAGATGGTTTATTTTTCACCTCAGTGATAATTCATTCCATAATTATAAGTATTAATATTATTGAATTCATTCGAACCATGTATGTTTTTGGTTGCCCAAAGGTTCCAAAAAGAATTTGGTTTCGAATTTAATCGTTGGTATTAATTAGGCTGCCCACAGGTCCAATTATTTGCTTGAATAAACATGAATAGATAATATTTTATTGACTAGAAAATAATAGTAGATCCACAAATGCATATTTTCTTAGTTAATTAATATATTATCGTTATTTGATTTAAATAACATCGATTATTTACTGTCTTGCATACATGTTGTAATATTTATGTTAATGTGAGCATGATTAATGATGCAGATGCTAATACTATTCCTGTAGCACTTCATTCCCAAGTTGCTAACGTCCCTAGGTGTGATGGAACTAATTTTTCTGAGTGGTATGAGCAAGCACAGTTCAGTCTGGAGGTCTTAGATCTTGACATGTGTCTTCTTAAGGATGAGCCTACTACTCTCACTGATGAGAGTAATGAGGATGAGAAGGCCATTCATAAAGCAAGCTCTAGGTTTGACCGATTAAGCCTTATGTTCTTGCAAATGACGATTGTCGCAAATATCAAAACTTCTTTACCTGAAACACAGAAAGCGAATGAATATCTTAATATTGTCAAAGATCACATCCGCATTGCTGATAAATCTCTTGTTGGAAAACTTGTGGTTGAACCACATAATTGAGATGACCAATCTTGCTGCAAAGTTAAGACTTTGGGCATGTAGATGACTATTTTCTCGTACAATTTGTCCTAAATTCCTTACCTCATGAATATGGACCTTTTTCAGACCAATTATGATACTATTAAAGATAAATGGAATGTAAATGAGCTTTAAAGTATGTTGGTCCATGAGGAAGGGAGACTGAAACAGCACAACAGTCATGTGGCACATCTTGTCGTGAAGCGTGGCCATCCCAATCAGAATGGATCTTCGAAACCCGCCACAAGGAAGGAAAAAAAAGATGAAAAGTGTCATTTCTGTAAGAAAATTGGACACTTTCAGAAAGACCGCATAAAACGCAGAACATGGTTCAAAAAGAAAGGTAAGCCTTTGGCTTTAGTATGTTTTGAGTCAAATTTAATTGAAGTTCCTTTTAATACTTGGTGGATTGATTTTGGATCATGTACTCATGTTTCAAATACGATGCAGGGATATCATATGACGCAGAACATAAAGCCAAATGAAGCCTTTCCTTATATGGGAAACAGACAAAAAGCCAAAGTTGAAGCCGTAGGAACCTTTCGCTTGATTTTGAATTTTGAATTTTGTTTGAATCTATATGATACCTTTTATGTCTCTTCTATTTCTCGTAATTTGATTTCATTGTCCAAACTTGACATTGATAGCTTTTCATTCAGTTTCAGAAATGATGGCTTCACTTTATCTAAATATTCTTCTATTATTGGTTCCAAAATTTTGATTAATTTTTTGTACCAAATAAACCTTGAACCAAATTTTTTCCAATCCTTAGTTACCTTGCATCATAAAGTTGGAACTAAACGTAGCTCATCAAACGAGCAATCATCCTTCTTGTGGCATAAAAGACTAGAACACATATCCAAAGAAAGAATGGGAAGATTAGAAAAGGAAGGAATCCTCCCAAAATTGGATTGGTTAGATTTAAAAGTGTGTGTGGACTGTATTAAGGGTAAACAAACCAAACACACTCAGAAAGGAGCCACAAGAAGTACGTAGCTTCTTGAGATAATACATACAGACATTTGTGGACCATTTGATGTACCATCTCTGAGTGGAGAAAAATATTTCATCACCTTTATAGATGAATTCTCACATTATTGTTACCTATATTTATTCCACAATAAATCTCAGAATGTTTTAGTACTTGCACACAATGCACTATGCTAGGTACACCTTCGCAAAAGGGTATAGCTGAACAGCGTAATCGTACTCTTATGGATATGGTTAGGAGTATGATAAATAATACTTATTTACCCCTATTTTTTTGGATGCATGCTCTTAAAATTGCAGTGTATATTCTAAACAGAGTTCCTAGCAGTTCAAATGACACCTTTTGAATTGTGGAAAGGATAGAAACCTGCATTATCGCATTTACATGTTTGGGGTTACCCTGTAGAAGCAAGAATATACAATCCACATGAAAGGAAATTGAATCCAAGAACCTTATCCTGTTTCTTTGTTGGGTATCCAAAAAATTCAAAAGGGTATACATTTTACTATCCTAACCATACTACCATAATTGTAGAAATAGAAAATGCTAGATTCATTGAAAATGGCAAAGTCAGTGGGAGTACTAAAGTAAGGAATGTTTCCATTCAAGAAGTCAGAGTACCTCTTACGGTACCTCGACCTCAGGATGATATTGTTGCTCCTAATGTAGTTGAACCAACCAACAATAATGAGCAACAATTGAATGGACAACAACCCAAAATTCCCATTAATGAAACTATTGTCAATGAAGATGTTGTGAATGTAATGCAACAAGAAGATATAACATTAAGACGATCCCAAAGAAATAAGAGATAGGCTGTTCCTAATGATTATGTGGTGTATTTACAAGAATCTGACTATGATATTGATCATATGAATGATCCGGTGACGTATTCACAAGCTATTACATGTAGTGATTCTGATAAATGGATTGATGCCATGAATGATGAGACGAACTCTATGGCCTTAAACAAAGTCTGAGAGTTAGTCGAATTGTCTAAAGATAAGAAAATTGTTGGATGTAAATGGGTTTTTAAAACCAAACGTGATTCAAAAATCAAAAGGCAATATTGAACGACACAAAGCTAGACTTGTTGCTAAAGGGTTTACTCAAAAGGAAGACATTGATTATAATGAGACCTTTAGTCCCTTTTCAAAGAATGACTCATTAAAAATCATATTAGCACTGGTGGCTCATTTTGACTTAGAGCTACACCAAATGGATGTAAAAACTGCTTTCTTGAATGAGAGTTTAGAGGAATAAGTCTACATGGTGCAACCAGAAGGATTTGTAATTGAAGGAAAGGAACATATGGTTTGTATGCTTAAAAGGTCATTATATGGACTAAAACAAGCTTCTTGACAGTGGTATCTTAAATTCCATGATACCATTACTTCTTTCGGGTTTAAAGAAAATGATGTTAATCAGTGTATATACCTGAAAATTAGTGGGAGTATGTTTATGTTTTCGACTTATTAATAGCCAACAATGATCATGGTTTACTTCACGAAACTAAATGTTATCTTTCTCAAAACTTTGAAATGAAAGATATGGGTGATGCATCCTACGTGATAGGGATATAAATATTTCACGATCGATCACATGGATTGTTGGGATTGTCTCAGAAAGCCTACATTGAAAAAGTTTTAGAAAGATTCAACATGAAGAATTGTGGTCCTAATATAGTTCCAGTTCAGAAGGGAGATAAGTTTAGCTTAAGACAATGTCCTCAAAATGAATTGGAACTTGAACGTATGAAAGATATTCCATATGTTTCTCTTCTTGGAAGCTTGATGTATGCACAAGTATGTACACGACCAGATATTAGTTTTGCTGTTGGGATGTTAGGCAGATATCAAAGTAATCCGGGACTTGATCATTGGAAAGCTGCAAAGAAAGTATTAAGATATTTTCAAGGAACCAAAAACAACATGCTCACATTTAGGAAAACTAATCATCTTGAGGTGATTGGTTATACCGACTTAGATTATGGAGGATATCTTGACAGCAGAAAGAGCACTTCTGGCTATGTATTTACATTAGCAGAATTAGCTATTTCATGGAAAAGTGTTAAGCAGAGTGTCATTGCAACATCTACTATGGAGGCTGAGTTTGTATCTTGTTTTGAATCTACAAATCATGCATTATGGCTGTGAAATTTCTTCTTGAGGCTTGGAGTAGTGGACTCGATTTCTAGGCCCTTGAAGATTTATTTTTGATAATGTCGCAGTAGTTTTCTTCTCAAAGAATGATAGGTTTTCTAAAACTGCCAAGCACATTGAGATGAAATACCTATCAATTAAGGAAGAAGTTCAGAAACATAGTGTCAATAGAACACATTAGTACAAGTGTTAACATAGCTGATCCACTTACTAAAGGACTACCACCAAAGACTTTTTTAAAACATGTTGAAAGGCTGGGTCTTGAAAGTGGTAGTTAGATAATTTGTGAATAGCATTGTACTTGATTATTAAACATTATATTTATGAGATATCTTTGACGAGTTTCTAAATATACAATTTTTTGTCTTCTTCATGATAACTGTTTCATGCATGAGTATTGATTATGTGACAGAAATAGTCTTTTGTAAAGACATTATTGGACCATGAATGTAATCCAAAATTATAATCTTTTGTATAATTCATTAATGTGTAGTGCATGGAAGGGACCATGCTCTTGAATTAGTATGGAACCGCCATGACTCTCATTGATGTTTTATCTATCATGATGTACTAGTAATTTTGTGATTCAAATAATAATGCACACCTAATGATCTTTCTTGTCAAACATGAATGTGCAATTGTCATATGGACCAAGTGAGAGAATGTAAGAAATAATAATAATATTTATTATTATTATTTTCCTACTATTGTGGTCCACATAACAATTATTATTTGACAAGATTTTAGTTGAATCCTTAACTTCTAGTAATTAGAATTCTAATGTTATTTGGATTGTTTTCCTAATAAAACTCTCTAACTGTGATGGAGAGTTAAGATTTAAGGGTTAAGTGGAAAACTTAGGTACTCTCCCTATCTACATATACGCCACTAACTTCCATTTGATGTGACTCAAAAATTACAACACTAATGAAATATAGAGAAGGGAGAGAAACCGGTTTTCGTAGATCATTCAAGGAGGGTTTCTTCAAGATCAAGGTTTGTGATTCATATTTGTTCATTGAAAGCGAGGGCTCAAGGTATGTTTTCTTATATATTAATGTTTATGATGTTTATATGTGTGAAAATCATGTTGATTGAAGATCCTAAAAAAATCGATTGTATGATGTATTTAATTTTGATCGATGAATAAATTTACATACTGCTAAATAAAAAAATATAAGTAAACACAAAATGAAGTGGCACCACAGCGACATCACAATATCAAACAAATGTCAACAATTTCAACCTACAAGCGACCGATGTCATTTGACACGGGAAGATCGACTGATCCAAGTCCAAGACCCTAAAATTCTAGTCCCTTTCTTTACCTCCAAAGATGTTGAAAATCAAGAATAACCACCTCTGAATTTTTGGTTGCAGATTTATTTTTGGAGAAACATTTTTCACCATCTTCGCTTTAGAGGAGGGAGAAGCTTCAGGAAAGAGGGTAAGAGCTAGAGAATACAATTTAGGAAAAACACGTGACGAAAATTTCTAAACTTCGTAATTTTAACCGTATGATGAAAATTACATAAGGACAAATGGATGGCCTAAAACAGAGTATAAGAAAGTCAAATGGGCAAAAAATAACATGTGTAAAGTTTATTTGAAAAGATGATAAACTTTGTCTCTAAAAGTAGAGACAAAACTGACACTTTTGCACAAAACCATTGGATCAAAAAATATTGCAGACAATCAACGGCTCACATCATACAAAAACGTATCCCACTTGATGAAGTACCAAATTGGACGTCCAAATCGCCGTGATATGCTGCGAAATCTTTAGGATTTAAGTTGTTGAGAATCGGAGCAAATGGCACTATTGATGCTGAGAGGGAGAAGATGAGACTAACATCGATTTACTAATTCGTAAGTGATTTCTTTGAGGCTTGAAATTATAGATGAAAATTATAAATTACCATTAGGGTGTTTAAATTTGTTTTACGATTTTGTATCATTCTAAGTGGAAGAGATTGTTTCAGTGATACTAAATACTAATCTTTGTTTGGTACTATTATGATTCTTCTATCTTGGGTTTGTGTTCATCTTCATACATCCTTGTGTGTTTGTATTTTTAAATTTTTGTTTGTCAAATGCTAAATTTCAATATCGATGCAACTGATTTTTTTTCCCTTTTTCATTATAGCTTTTGTTTCTCCAATGATCAGGTGGATTGTGATTGGTGCAAAATGCACCTATATTCCCAGTCTTTAAAAGTCTTAATTAATATGTTTTCAAGTTAAAAAATACTACCCAACTAGTTTTTTTGTGAACATGTGAGAGCTGATTGGAAAACTCCAAATGAGGCCTTTGACAATCTAATCAAGTGCATAGTGTCAAATTGAATGAGGATATTGGAGTGGACCTGAAGCAGTTAAATTCGATGACCGGAAGAAGATTTGTAGTGAGAGAAGTGAAGAGGTTTTTAGAAAGAGAAGTAGAGCAGAACATCAATTGAAATCTTTTAAGAGGTTTGAACTACTCATATATATAGTGCTCTAACTACGTGTTCAGCACGAGAGCTATTTATGTTGGTAAGCATTAAGCTTGAATTGGGCCATTGAGCCTTTGTTTAACATTGGTTCACTCTTTGAATGATATTTGTATGAATGGCCCAGTTTGTTGTCTTATAGGGCTTGATAGGCACTTGTGAGTAGGGATGACATCGGATCGGATTTCTCAAAATCCATATCCGATCCTAAATAAAAATGATGTATCCATATTCATATCCATATACTACGGGTAAAAAGAATCTAAATTCATATCCTATCCATCGGATTTCGGATATTCTCCATGGATATCGGATTTATCCATATAACACGCTGACACATATTTTGCTAGCCTATGACACCAATTATAACTTCATGATTCATTAATTTAGGAATATAAACCAAAGTCTAAAGTATAAATAATATCAAAAATCATCTAGCAACATAAAAAGTTTTCTAAAATCAAAGTGTAAAGTCCATAAAACGTCACAATCAAAATGCTTACATCAACTGACAAATTCAAAATGAATAACACCTTCAATAAAGTTTGGTAGACCTCATCTTCAATAAAGTTGATGACAATGCTATCATTTGTTACATGTTAATTTATAATGTTATTGTTAGGTTTAGGGTTTACATTATTATGTTTTTAGTATTCAGTACTAACTTTACTAATTAGAGTTTTAAAAATATTAGTTAATTGAATATTTGAATTAGTAATATGAGATCATATCCCATTATATAGTGTTATTACAAATTACAATTAATTCAAATTACAAAAAAATATATATCTACATTGACAATTATAATATGTATATAAATATATTAATGACATTAATTGTCAATTATATAATTGTATATGAACTATATTATATATGTGTGTGTCGGGTAGAATCAGATCGGATATAATCAGATCGGATCGAATATCCGAACGTTCGGGTCGGATCGGATACGGGTTTCGGATCAGATGTGCCTAAATCCATATCCGATCCATATCCATTCAAAAAATTCGGATTTTATCCATATCCATTATCCAGTCAACGAATTTTTCTACTATTTGACCGGATCGGATCGGAAATCCACGGATTCGGACACATTTGTCATCTCTACTTGTGAGCCATTAATGTAACATGCCTTAATAGGCTTATGTTCTGTTGGGCCAAACATGTCTGTAATGATGAAAGGGCTGCGTGAGCCTCAATTCAATGGGCTCACAAGCCTTATACGTCGAACAAACTTCATGAGCCTCAATTTGTTGGCTCACAAGCCTGATGATCATGAAAGGATTGTGTGGATCTCAATTCAATGGGCTCATAAGTCTTGTAAGTCAAACAGGCTTCGTGGGATTTAGCAAAGTCCAAATTGTAAGAGGACGATTTTTAACCCATACAACTATTAAGGTGCAATGCAGTTTTATTTCATTTGATATTTTGGTATCTTGCAGTAATAAAGCGTTTGGCTATGAAATTTTAATGTTATTTATTGTTGATGTCTTGTTCATGAACAATTATTTTTACACTAAATTTGAATGGTTTGTGCTGGCAAAGTTGGATGACTAGTTTTGTCATTGAATTGAGTACAAAAAAAATTAACCACGCACTATGCAGTGTGTACTGGAGTGTCTCTGTCCTAGGTTCGCAAGGATTTTGTTCTTAAAAGATTCGGAATCCGAATTATATTTGTAGGAATGTGTATTTTGGTAAACCTGACAATCTAGTCTCTTCCTTTGGTTAGGCAAATTCACTATAAGTTCTCATGGCCTCTTAGTCCTCTAATTCATCTCGCGTTCGGTTCTCACAATTCTCTCCCTCTCTCAAGTAAATCTACGCTCTTTTAACCAATTAACTCCGCAGGAGAGAAAGAGGGTCGGCCTCCAGTAGTTCTCTGCAAACATGCTAGTTTATCAGGATTGCATCACAGGTGATGAGCTTCTGTCAGATTCTTTCCAACACGAGGAGATTGCGAATGGGATGTTGTGGGAAGTGAAAGGAAAGTGGGTGGTTCAACGACCAGTCAGTGTAAATATTGGTGCAAACCCAACTGCTGAAGGGGTCGAGGATGATGAAGGTGTTGATGATCAAGCCGTGAAGGTTATTGATATTGTTGATACATTCAGGCTTCAGGAACAACCCGATTTCGACAAGAAGCAATTTGTTACATACATGAGGAGATACATAAAGTCGCTGACACCAAAACTCAAACCAGAGAAGCAAGAGTTGTTCAAGAAGCACATTGCATCAGCAACCAAGTTCTTGCTGTCGAACCACAGTGACCTTCAATTCTTTGTTGGCGAGAGCATGCATGATGATGGCAGTGTGGTATTTGCATATTACAAGTTAGGGGCTACTGATCCAACTTTTCTGTACCTTACATATGGGTTGAAGGTATAATAATTGACCTCTCAAAACCATCTCACAAGATCAATGCGTGCGCACCACCTCTTCTATTTACCAATAAGCACTTTAAAAACACAAACCAGACTCTCTTAAGCAAGGAAGTAGTAATGATGTAAACTACACTATGATTCCTGTGCAGTCACATTCTTTTGCATTATGACTAGGAAATCATTCAAATAGAACTCCCATCACCATGCTTCTCCAGCACTTAAAGAATGAATCTGATTTGAAATTAACTTAAAGTGCGGATCATTCAAAAGCAAGGAAACTAACGAGACAAATGAATTTGACTCCCCATCAATTTATTCTGGGTGGATCGTGAATGAGTAAACCAAAATTATGAAAACACTCGTCAAACTTAAGCAAGAAGTACTTAACTCCATAGTTTCCCACAGGTTCTGCATATATAATCCCTACATAGTCAAGAATGGTGATCAGAAATGTCGAGAGTTTACGTAGGTCTGCCAATGAATAAAATGTAGATAATGATGATTAACTTGTTCATGTTACAATCAATCAGAATCGACAAAGGTGATGAAAAGCGAGAAGGGTAAGTATCATATAAAATAAAGATAGCCATATGTTGTTGTCTTTCCAGAAGTGAATGGCTTGTGCTTTGCCAATTTAAGCCCAATGGGAAATGGAATTCTGTTTACACACTGAACTATAAAGAAAAAACATTGACATAAGAAGTAAAGAACTTGTAAGGTACGATTAGTGAGGCATTATAATCAAATTGCAGCAACCTCTGAAAAGTGCAATCATTAAACTTGCACAAACTTCAATGATAAAGAAAATCAATCAAAGCAAAAGAAACCATCAATCAAAGCATTGGAGCGAATATTCGCGAATGGGGAGAAATGATAGACTGCTGGACATAAACCTTGGGATTGTTGGGATCAGGAACCCAACGGATCTCACTCATGTTGGGTGTCTCCACAAATATCATGTTAAATTCCCCTACTTTCTCTATTTTACCTCTTCTTCCTGCTCTCAGCACGAGACTGTTACGATTGTAAGAGAAGATGCCATCAAGCAAATGTATAATATTGCCGGGTTCAAAAGCATCACACTCATCCCCCCATAATTGGAAGTGAACTGCAGCTGTCTCATCAGCCACAAGTGCCAAGCATGTCTTATTTTGGCCTTCCATTGTTATCCTTCCTTTGTCTAACAGTATGAATTTTGAATTTATGTTGTTTTGAGCTGCAGGGACTAAATCCTTTATGAGCTGCATCCTTCTACTGTTTGTCCAAAATCCACTCTCCACGCCAAAATGATCTAATCTTGAACTCAGCAGCTGGGCTGAATTATCTAAAAAGTTCAGCTAACAAACTAAATTTACTAACTCTACCTGAAACAAAAATTTTAACAATCAAGTGCCAACAAAATCCATGAGTATCAAGATCTTAAAAAAAAATGCACAAAAAAAAGCAATAGCCGTGAATGGGATTCAAGTTGTGTACATTTGAATGTGCAGAAAAAAAAATTATTGAGTAATAAACCTGTTTAATGCCAGATACATGGCATTTATGGGAGCCCAATAAATAATTATTTCATCCAATCCAGAAAATCTCAAGTTCAAATTATTAAAAAAAAATGGAGAAAACCACCAAATTCTATACTGTGTTACTAAACCTTGGAACAAGTTTGCTTCATGAATTAAGTCATCTGTAAGCAGATAACCGAAAGAGAAACCAAACCTATAAGTATGCCCTTCAGGTTCATTATCCATCATTGTACAATGCCAATTACAATTGAAAAACTTTAAATCAATCCTAAACAGAGGAAATATGCAATTTGCTCATAATGAGTCGTAACTATAATGACAAGTTTGAGCACAATTTTTTTTGCCGAATTACATGCATTCCATATCGCACTAGTACTGACGTTCTTCTGACAATCAAACACAAATGTAAAATTCAGTAATCAATTGGCCAGATTTGCATTGTGAAAGGAAATGCAGACAGTCCAGATTATCTGCTTTGAGTCCTTCAAGAAACAAGAATCGCGTAAATTTTGATTTCGTGCACATCGTGTAGGTGTCTAGTGAAAAATGTAAGAATCATACGATGCCATCCTAATTAGAGAGAGAGAACTGAATCGTGCGATACTAAAAAAGCGTTACAAACAAATTTACCGAAATTGAAGACAAAGATAACGTAATGTACCTGTGTTTATTTGAGACTGGACTTCAGCTGTTCTTCGGGAGATGTGGAATTAGGGTTAGAATTGGCGCGATGAAGGAAAAAGCAAAGAGGAGCAAGATAACAGCCTCGGAAACGACATCGTTTTCTCTTAGACTTTTTGGCTTTCCGTTTCATGTTAAGAGTTAGAGCATGTATAATGCATTGTTCCAAAAATGGCTAGTAGGCTGCTAGGCGATTAGCGGAGATAAAGTATATATATGTGCAACACATATTATATGTGTAAAAACACAATATAAATGAAAATATATTCAATCAATATATTCAAGATTTTTTTAACAGCTAAAATAAACTTAAACTAGAACAAAAGATGAAAGAATTGAATTTGGAAGTTGTTGCTATCCAAGGCATGTACGTGTTCAGGAAACAAAGACACGTTGTCCACTCACTCCAAGTTAATAATTTAATATAATCATCTACTCTTATTAATGAGAATGTAAAGAAACCTTTGACAAACTAATCAAAGCCCCAGACAATCACACTGTCAACACGAGCAAGCTATTTAAGTATTTATTCGCACAGAGCCCATAACCAGTGAAAATAAAATAAAATGCATGCACCAAAAACCAGATGAAAGAAGAATCAAAGAACAATGGAACAGCTGAACATCAAGTGGAGAAGAAGAATCGAAGAACTACTTAGTACTTACCAAGAAGAAGGTTTGAGAGTGACGATTTCAATTTCTAAGACCAGCAAGTGGTCGTGGTTGACTTCCGTCTTTGAAGAGGAAGCTCGGTCGAAGGCTCAAAGATCTGGGTCTCGATCCTGGGCGGCGAAAAAACAAAGGAGCCCAACCTTTTTAGTCCCAAAATTCTCCCAACACAGTTGGCACCAACGTGGCATGACAGGTCAGAAGCTTAGGTGGCAAAGGGGTTTGATGGGTCAAAAATTTAACCTAGATTCATCTCTTTCTTTCTCATTCGCACGGCTGTGTTATTCTCTTCCCTTCGTGGTCACAGTATTTCTACGGAACCCAAGTGTTTTAGTCCAAAATTTCTCCAAACTCAGCTGGCATCCGACATGGCGTGACATATCACAAGCTGATATGGCAATGTCAAAAAGAATTTCGAAATAAATTAGGGTTTTTGCTGGAAAACCCAATTTGGCGAAACAATGCCGTGAGTCGGCTCTCTCCCAAACACTCTCATCTTCTCAACTTGGCCTCCATTGTAGGGAGATTTTTCTTGCTTCTGGTCACCAACTAAGGCCCTATGATACCCGGACTCTTCACTTTACTCTGCCGTACCGGTGTCGGGTATGCATGATATGGGTATTGGTATGATCCCTGGATTCTTCACTTTACCTAGCATCCCTCTATGCAAGCTTTGAATTTGAAGCACCGGACATACGGATATGTACCCATACCCGACACCCGTACCCGAGTCCAGGTATCATAGCTAAGGCCGACGAACTCTGGGCATCTTCTATCAAGAGCGGTTCTTCATTAGTTGAACAGATTTGAAGTTTGGACTTCACGAGTGGGGTATTTCCGAAAACAAGGTATTGTACTTTCCATTGTTTCGGTCATATTCTTCTAATCAAAGTACTCTGGCTTTTGGCATAGAGAATGGGTGGTATAAGTCTGGCTTTCACTATTAATGAATTGTTATGTATGTAGTAAAACTTTCTTTCCCTTCATTAAGGTTCTTAAAGGGAGCTTCAAGCATTGATCAACATTTTTATTCAGCCCCATTTGAGAAAAATATTCCGGTAAGTTTTCAAATTGGAAACTTTGTTTTTTTTGGGTCAAGATTGTTCTACTGCATTAGCTATTGTTTTAATGGAAGATGATAATCATGTCAGCAACTTCTCCTTCCATCATATGTATTGAAAAATCTAAATGTTTTTTTTCGGAACCATTTCATAAATGCACTTAAAACATACGAAATGCAGCCATATTACTTTTGACCCTTTTTCAGGGCCTTCACCCATTCAATTCATATATTTGCAAATAAAACTTATTATAATGACTGATCTAATCAACAGCCCAAGAAAGAAAGAAACAGAGATTCTTGTTTTCTATTCCTTGGCTTGTCATGTCTTTGCTTTTGTTTTCTTGTGTAGAATTTGTGGGTTTGATTATTTGAATTAATCAATCAAAGTGTCTAATCTATTATCAAACACACACATACCTTCCTTCCTTATCTATATATAATTCTATTTTCTTGTTTAATTTTAATTAATGATCGTCTCATTTTTCCTCATTTAACTTAAATCAATTTCCAGATTCTAGAGGGTCTACTTAGGCTTCCAGAGAATAGAGAATGAGCAGATTGCAGGAGCAAGCTACCAGAGATCATATCTAGTGCATTGTTTTAATGTGATTTATGTAGTTACATTGTTTATCTGTACTGTGTTTTCCCTACCTTACATTGTTTCTGAGAGGCATTGTTTTTGGCTATGTTATTCTATATGCATTGCTGCAGAGATACGAAATTCTGATTACTTGTTTGTTTATATCCTAATAACTTCCCATGGCAAAAACAAGATCAAGCAGCTTGAAGAAACCACCAAAAGCACCAAAGAATAAGACTTTTGGTCCAGCTCATTCTAGTCCTATGAAATCTGTATCACCTTCAAAGATCCAGAAAAAGAAAAAACCTGAAAGGAGGCCACCCTCTTCAGTACAAATCCAACTTGAAAGCTATTGCTAGACTTCTTTGTCGATTGGAGTTGAAGGACGAGCACCTTAAATACCTAAAGCGGACACCATTCTGGAATTTGTTCACACAGTGAATTTATGCATCTCCAAAAATTAAAATACGCAAGAGTGATGATATTTTGTGTGACATCATAAGCAAATATGATGACAAGGCCGGAGCATTCAAGCTAGCTAAGAAAGAAGTGTCTCTGTCAGAGAAGGATGTCACACTGATTTTTGGAGTTCTATCGAGAGAGGAATAAATCAAATTGAACAGGAGGAAGCCAGAGAACTCAGGCTTGATTCGAAAAAGATTCAAGGATGTGAAGATGATAGAATCTTCATTCATTCAAGCAACAATTGAGAAGGATTTAAAAGGTGAAAAAGATTACTCTCCTAAAACAAAAAATAAAGAAGAGGAGGAGGAGGAAATTGATGTCCATGAGAAGGATGTTGCTCGGCTGCTAGTCCTCTATGTGTGTTTGACATTGTTCTTCTCGACTTGGGCAGATGTACTTTCTTGGTCATTCATTGAACTGGTGGAAGATTTTGAAACGATGTTGAGCTACAATTGGTCTCTAGATATTTCTAATTTCTTGATGGATTCTGTCAGAAAAAATTGGAGAAATCCTGAGAAAGTGCATGGATGTGTTACAATTATGTCGGTATGTATGTTTGCATTATCTTTTACTTTAAAAAGTCATTTGCATTTTAATTCTAGTATTGGTTCTGTGAACATACGACTGTCTGCAAAATAAGTGAAGAGAAATGTCATTTCCTGAGGTTTCTGAAATGGGACTTGAAGCAATTTGGGAATGACTTCAAAACAAATTATCTAAGTAAGCTGACAAAGAAACAGGTAATGTATACATTACTTAATGGTTTTGCATTGTTTTATGAAACAATGTAATTTCATATATTTAATGAAATTTCTCTTAATCGTCCAGGTAATTGAGGGAGAACTCTTCCAAACTGATGAGGAGACTCTTATGATGGAAGATGTACAAGATTTAATGTTAACTCCACAACATGATGTGAATGAAGATGCCAAGGAAGTTGATTCAGAAAAACTCCTTCCTCACCCAATGTGAGAGGAGTACCGATTGAAGCAACACCATCAGAAAATGTTCATTCAGAAGATGAAGAACATAACAATGAGAGAAATGAGAGGGTTGAAGAATATAATTTTGAGCATAGCTTCTCTGAAAATGTTAATTGAGAACAATATGTAGAAGCAGGTATGAAATTGCATTGTTTCTTGTCTAATTATGCTTCATACGTTGTTGTTTCAAATGTTTGTAATGTTGAGGTACAACTTTCAGAGGAAATTGAAGTCGGATTTGGGGAATATGTGTCCGTCGCAGAAACGGAAACAAGACAAACAAAGTCACATATTCACCAAATTTGGCTTATAAAAAATTCAATGCATTTACCTGGAATCTGCGCATTCTCTATTCTCTGGAATCCTAAGTAGACCCTCTAGAATCTGGAAATTTATTTAAGTTAAATGAGGAAAAATGAGACAATCATTAATTAAAATTAAACAAGAAAATAGAATTATTTATAGATAAGGAAGGAAAACAAAAGCAAAACATGACAAGCCAAAGAATAGAAAACAAGAATCTCCGGTTCTTTCTTTCTTTGGCTGTTGATTAGATCAGTCATTATAATAAGTTTTATTTGCAAATATATGAATTGAATGGGTGAAGGCCAAAAAGGGTCAAAAGTAATATGGCTGCATTTCGTATGTTTTTAGTGTATTTGGAAAATGGTTCCAAACAAATCATTTAGATTTTTCAATACATATGATGGAAGGAGAAGCTGCTGACATGATTATCATCTTCTATTAAAACAATAGCTAATGCAGTAGAACAATCTTGACCCAAAAAAAACAAAGTTTCCAATTTGAAAACTTATCGGAATATTTTTCTCAAATGGGGCTGAATAAAAATGCTGATATGTAGAGTTTTTGTTAATGGATAAATGAAAAAATATATAGGGATTTGTATTTTGTTAATGCGGTTGTATTAAGATACATGTTTTGATAATGTAAATGAGTATATGATTTGATTTTTTATATAACAGATGCGAGACTCAATTAAGAGAATGAAAAATTTGGAAAGTATCTCCCACTCGAGTTGCTCGTAGATATATAAAAAGACAAAACTATACATTTTAGGGCAAAATGAAACTAAGGATAAAGTTTATAGACTAAATGTATATTTTTGTCTATATAGAAATGAAAGATTGCAAATCAATCTTAACTAAGATATAATCATATTGAGCATGTTATTTTTGTTAACAGTGTCATCTATCCGATTAGATCGAATCAATAAACTCATAATCTTTGACATAGTTTTAAAATCTGTATCGTACCACCAGTCAAATTGGTTAAACTGTGAATTGAGGGTTCAGTGATACGATACTATTAAAATATTGTTTATGTAATTGAACCGACAATACTTTGATCAAACAATCAAACCGTGAGAGCCATGAAAAATCTGCTAAACCAGCAAGTTTGTGTAAATGACATTTGGGGCCCTAATTGTTATGATTTTTCTCAATTAAATCATTAAGGTATGATGTCTAATATAGTAATTATATTACAAAATATGCAAATTTCAATTCAATATATCTATCATGGATCTGTTTATTGGGAACTTTGTTTTTGAGAACTTTCTATTTGACATTTGTGACTTTTTTATGATAATTTGCTATTTTGTTTATCATGAATTGTTTGTATGAAACTTTGCATTAGGAAACTTTATTTTTTTTTGATAAAAAAGAAATGCATTAAAAATCAACCACGAATACAAGAACCAGAACTAGAGGCATTCAGAGATGAAGGAAGACCATCTAGATGCAGCTGTTCATGGTCAGAGGTAGATAATCATCCTAAAGTTGCTAGCGAATCAGTCATTGAATTGTTCAATCTAGGAGAATACATAAATTCACAAGATAAGGCATTTCCTAATGTCAGAACTTCCAGCGCATAGCTTAAGTAATTTACTAATTTTCGCAAAATGAAAACTATGGCAAGAGCATCACCCTCCACTTGGATATTCCTCTAATTGTGAGGATGAACAAGAAGGAATCCAAATTTAAATGTAAGGGCTTCAATATGAGACAGACAGATGAACACGTTGATAGGCTGATAAGTGATAAGAGGATTTTGCCCGTAGAATTGTGGCACACAACACCTATACCTGGCCAAATATCTCCTATACTCCATGACCTGTCAACATTGATTTTGATTATGCCAGGGGGAGGACTTAACCAAGCTGAGGGAGGAGATGGTTGGGGCTTGTTATGGCTTGGCTGCGGGCGAGATTCTAAGAAATCCAAATGCAGAATAGCTACTTGATGAACCATCTGCAAAGGATCCCAAGAACTGCCTCGAAAAGCAACAGAGTTTCGAGAGAGGTAAAGCTAAACTCATGAAGCTGCAATGGTGCCAAATATCACAAAGAGCAGAACAATCCCCAAATAGATGGAGGGAAGTTTCACCATCAAGTCCACAAAGGAGGCAAGCACAATTCAAGGACACTCTTCTGACAAGGTTAAACTTAGTTGATAAACAGTCATGAGTCATGACAAACACATGTGCCATATAAAAAATAAAATCACCTTGTTTGGCATCTCCAATTTCCAAACCTGTGACCAGTGATTTGAGAGAGGGTGGGGAGCAAGAACCTCTTTAGCTACCCAGTACGCTGATTTGAGGAGGGTCTTAAATTTTGTTTATGGTGATTTAATTAGTTTGTGGTAAGTAGATAAGCTGTGATTATATTCATGCTTTTGGTCAAATAAACAATCAAGTGGTCATACAATTAGCTAATTACCCAATCCGCAAAGTTCACACTAAGCCAACCATTCTTGTCCAAGAAATGCAGCATCGCATTATGAATATCTTTTAAAGTATCATGCATATCCAGATATCCTCCTTTTTGTCTTTTATTCTTACTATTCAAGATCACTTGCAGAAATGATTAGCAACTTTTTTATCACCCATAGAGTCAAACTGCATGAGAGCAGTAAATTAAAATATGCATATATATATATATATATCAGTCAATTATTCGTCAGATTTCTTTATATTTTACAGAGACAAAAGCCTAGAAACTACATTTGTTATATATAGAGAGGAAATCAAGTAGCTGGAAATTATACAAAAGAGTTATAATTATCACATTAGGCTGAGACTCTGTTCCTAGAGATACAATGCGAGTAATTCAGCGTCACACCTAAAACCAAATTTGACAAACTAAGCTGCCCTGACCAGTGGAAATTCCAAATCTGACACAAACTAGACATCGTAATTACACAACATATACAATTGGAGTGGGAGGAGAAATCAAAAATGTTATGCGAGTGAGAGGAAAAAGAAAGGATCAACCACTGAAGTATTACCTGTTGAAGAAACGATTCCAGCGAAAAAAAATAAGCCAGAAAGCAACGGCGGAGAAGACACCTGCAGTCCAATTGATCGTGGAAGTCGATGGGTCAGTGGAAGTCGATGGGACAGTGGAAATCAGTGAGCTAACAGAGGAGAGAAGCTGAGCGTAGAGGTTTGATTTCAAGATTGAGCAGAGGATCCCGAACTAGGGTTTTCAGGTATGAAAGGCGGGAGGGAAAACAGTTATGGGTTTTCAGGGATGAAAAGCGCGAAGGGATGAAAAGTGCAACCCATTCTCCAAATCTCAATAAAAATATATATTTTTATTAATTTATAATTTTTGAAACAATAAAAACACATATCAATTATTTTAAGTCAATACTTCAAATTATTTAAATATTTATTTATATAATAACATTTTATGTAATTAAAGTCAATCGATTTTATTATTTTTATCAAGATCAAACCTTATCATTTTAATAATCATAACATGATATAACTATGACAGATGCGTACTAATTTATATCACCATGACAGATGCTTACTAATAATAAAGTGCTCAAAGATTGGAACTTTGTGTTTTTGGGATCACCATTTCTTTTATATATGACTTCCTAGACTTCCATGTGAAGCAGAAATAAAATATTGCAAGTAGCCTTTGCAGCCCCAATTGAACAAAATCAGATGGTGTATATATATATATATAGCCAAATCAAAGCCCATCATGCCCTCAACTTCCTCTTATTAATGAAAATTGATCATGGCTTTTCAAAAGGAGTACTTTGATCTAATTTTGGTCCCAACTGAGTTGCTCATTATGTTAGGTTATCATCTCTTCCTTCTCTACAGATATCTCCATCTTCCTCACACGACAACATACAACTATCCTTTCTCAACCATCATTCCCTTCTCTATCTTCTTCTCGTTACAACAAAAAAAACCCCAATATTGAATCAGGCTACCAGCTACAACACCAAAATCGAATTAGGCTACCAACAAGAAAAGAGAAACCTAAATCCATAATCAAAAACTCAAATCGATGTACTCCAAAATGAGAAATTGAACCTAGAAACCTCAAACCATGACGATCTACTCCAGTCAAGCGATACATAAAATAAGGATAATCCAACCCATAATCAAATTCAAATTACTTGGATGATGATTGCGCCTGGGAGAGGAAATCAATTGCGGAAAGTCGAAACTCTGTATCGTCGCTTGAGAGAGAGGCAAGAGAATATGAATTGTTATGCTAAAAAAATCAAATTGCGTAGCTACAGTCATGCGCAAGTCCTCCAAATGCATTGTAGCGAAGATTCAGTTTAGAGCTTCCTGTGCAGTATTTGATGTGGGAGAGAATCCCACTAGACGAAAAAGGAGAGTCTTCAATTTAACGCAAATTAACATTTTACCGTGATTGTTGTGGGTGGCCTAACACTTCGTTCGTAAATGAAACGGTGTTATTTTGGGTTTTTAAATCACCGGCGCTTTACTAAGCGCCATTGTGTTATATGAATTATTGGCGCTTTTTTAAAACGTCGTTAGAGTTAGAGATGTCCGTTCGATTTTTAATCAAAATCGAAATGTCCGAATTGATTCGGTTATGATATTTTATAATCTGTCATCGACAACTAAATCAAAAAAAATTGATTTTTTTATTGGGATCGAATTGGTTTTCGGATAACCAAACAAAAAGGTAAAAACATGTTCTAACCTTTTAAAAATATAGAAATACATGTGTTTTGATGTTGTAATTTTCTAATTGAGAAGCATTTCATCGATCTAATAAGAAAAAGAAAAAGCTTGAAGGATGAAGTTTCTTTTGTATTGATTTCTTCTTTTTCATTGCATGACATAGGTCTTAAAATATTGTGAATTGACATTGAAAGAACAAAGTCGATAGACATGTGAGGGAGGAGAATCAGTAGGGATATTATTTAAAACCCTAATGGAAAAATTGAAAATTATATTTGGGCCTAAATCTTAGATTTTTGGGTTTTAATTATTTGAATAACTGAATATATAAAACATAATTTTTTTTACTTTTTTCGATTAAATCCGAAACCGAATCCAAAAAAATATCCGCAAAATCTATAAATTCATAACTGAATCCGAAAAACGAATAACCACGGTTCGGATTGGTTCATCGGTTTCAGATCGGATTTGAACACCCCTAGTTAGAGTAAATACAATGGTAAAATTTTAGGGAGAATCGGTAATATATAGAAACGGTTGTGCTAGGTATCCCTAACAACTCATATCTCTAACATCCTTAATCTTATGTGGCACATCCACACACCACAAATTTTGAATCTGTCTTGACATGTTGAAATTCAAATTTTATCACATCACTCACATAGGGATATTAGGGATACTTAGCATTTTCCATATGGAAATATGTGTTTTTGTTGTGTGGTTATATTGATATATGTATTTTGTTGATGTGGTTGTATTGAGAGATATGTTTTGATAATGTAGATAATTATATGACTTAACTTTTTGTAAAAGATGTGAGACCCAATATTTATTCTTGTGTAATTTTATTGGAGAATGAATGAAAGAATGGAAGAATAGATATGTGTATAATGGTTTTGTATTCAGATATGTGTTTTGTTGATACGTCTGTACTAAGATACGTATTATGTTGATTTGATTATATTAAAATATGTGTTTTTGTGTAATATAAATGGGACCCAATTGAGAGAATGGATGTGTGGATTGTTGCATTTGCTCTTAAATTACGGTGCAAGAGATGGCATTGGATCGGATATGGATCGGATTTTTCAAAATCCATATCCAATCCTAAATAAAAATAGCGTATCTATATCCATATCCATATACTACGGATAAAAAAATCTAAATTCATATCCTATCCACAGGATTTCGGATATTCTCCACGGATATCAGATTTATCCATGCGAGTATGAGACACATATTTTGCTAGTCTATGACACCAATTAGAATTTCATAATTATGAATCTAAGAACATGAAACCAAATTCTAAAGCACAAATAATATCAAAAATAATCCAGAATATAAAAAATTCTCTAGAATCAAAGTGTAAACTCTAAAGTTCAAAAAACATCACAAATCAAAATGTTTGCATAAAAATGTTAACTTTTATTAGTTATATAAGAATTCGGTTCAATTAGGATTTAGGGATTAGAATTTGTGGTGTTACATTAGGGTTTATGGTGTTAGTATGTTAGATTATAGTTTTTAGTGTTAAGAGTTAAAAGTTAACAATGTTAGGTACTAGGATTTGTGGTGTTAGGTTAGGGTTTTATACTTGATGGTGTTAGGGTTAGGGTTTATGGTGTTTGATTATGGTTTCCAATGTTTTAGTTAAAATTTACAATATCAGGGATTATAATTTGTGGTGTTAGATTAAGGTTCACAATGTTAGGGTTATGGTTTGTGATGTTTGATTAAGGTTTTCAGTGTTAGAATTAAAGTTTACAATATTAGGTATTAGAATTTGTGGTGTTAGGTTAGGGTTATGGACTTAGGGTTTGTGGTGTTATAAGGTTAGAGTTTATGGTGTTAAGAGGTTAGGGTTTGCAGTGTTACCAAGTTACGTTACGGTTTACAAATTACAATCGGGACTAGCTTTATAATTTATAATTTTATTTTTAGGTTTAGGATTTACGATATTGTGTTTTTAGAATTTAGTATTCATTACTAACTTTACTAATTAGGGTTTTAAAAATATTATTAGGCAATTAAATATTTTAATTAGTGGTATGAGACCATATCACATTCTATAGCGTCATTACAAATTACAATTAATTTATATTAAATGAAAAAGAAACATACATATGTTGAAAATTATAATGTATATAAATATATTAGTGATATTAAATTTCAATTACATAATTGTATATGAACTATATTATATATAAATGTGTGTGTGTCGGCTAGAATCGGATCAGATCGGATATCCGCACGTTCAGGTCGGATCGGATACGGATTTCGGATCAAATATGCTTAAATTCATATCCATTCAAAATGTTCGGGTTTTATCCATATCCAGTCAACGGATTTTTCTACTGTTTGACCGGATCGGATCGGAAATCCATGGATACGGACACATTTGTCATCCGGTGCTTTGTTAGAGTGTCCACTATGTAAATATAAATTACGAAACTTTTATAGTAAAGCGTCATCAGATAAAAAGAATTGATGACACTCTGCATATAAATGTTATTTTTTGCAAAGTGCAAAACGTTGGGGGTGATTTATTATTTCAATCTTATGGAGCTTCATAAAAGAAAATGCCATTAAATAAGGTAATTTACGAAGGTTTGAAAAAGCATTGTAAATTTAATAAATTGTACGGCGCTATGTAAATTAAGCTTCATAAATAAAAATCAACGTCAATGCTTTACATGAAGCACCGTAATTAAAGTTTCGTGATTGACAATCTTTCTTGTGTTGATTATTATATTGGTTGATTCATGGATGATGATGGTATCATTATTTAATTTTTTGAGTTACATATAATTATATGTTGATAACTTGATAGTATACTGTAGTTTATAATCTATATATGATAGATATATATATTTATATAAATTATTGAATATTATAAACAAACAGCTAGACTCGCTCCAGTATATTGGACGAGGTCCTATAATATAGCTAAAGAATTCGTCTTGTCCAAAGATGAAGTTTGCAATTTGCTTTATCGAACTCTTTTTTTTTATAACATGACAGAAAGCCCCATCCAAAAATTCATTAGATTCGAATGAAGAGTGCCTTATTCTCCTATTTGAGCCAGCATAATAGAGCTTGTATGCTCCTTCGCCTTTGAGGCTTTTGAATTAGTGGGAACCAACTTCTTGTCTTAATATTTGCTTCATCGATGTTAGTAGGGATGACAACGGGTTAGTACCCTTTCAATTAAGAAATACCAAAATTGTTACTATTTAATGTACCCTTATACCGAAATCATTTCAAAATCAGAACCGTTCCATAACCGTTTTAACTTTTTCAATTTCTTTTATAATTGGTTGGATAATAGTTTTCAAACACGCAAATCCTAACCCAAATCCTAAATCGTGCATTAAAAATATAATCAATAATATTTTTTTGATAAGTATAATATATTCTTATTAATAATGAAATTTATTAAATAATACAAATAGATAAAAATAAAAAGAAATTTAATGTCTTACATGATAATACCATATTACTCTTTAGACATTAACAACCCAACAAATGTAGTTCTAACATAAAACATGAAACCATCAACATTTAATCCCCTATCCAAACTCCAAAAGTTTCAAGAGATATAAGAGAGTGGGAAAAGGTCACATAAGCAACAAATTATAATCCCTGAAACAATGATGGTCTTCTTCATCCACATAGTGCTCAATAATCTGTCTGGTTTTTCCTGGTACAGTGTTAACGGGTACATTTAAGATTATGGAATGATATGTTGGGTTTCACCTTAAATTTTTTTTTGTCATACTATTGTGTTGTTTTATTTAGTATGAATTTGTTGGTTTGAATTTTCATAGTTTGTAAATTCTTATTTGACAATTGTGTGATGAGCTCTGTGTTGATCGCGCAACCTTAGGTAAGCTGCCTCACAAACAGGTTGTATGTGTTTAATTTTCATGCATAGACATCTTACGTACTTTGTTGTTATATCTCAGCTTGCATGTTTTATTTTATTTGATAATATTATTTTATGAGGATAAGAGCATTAAATGGAAGACTGATGTTAATGGAATTTTAGTTAGAATGAAACATGTGTTGAAGTGTTCCTATGAAAATAAAATACATGTGCCATGTGTAGAGATAAGTCTTATCTCAAAAGGTCTTTGTGTTTGATTCAAACTGCTTGTTTAGAGTTGTGTTCTTTTCAGGTGATAAGGTGATAAGCTTCCTTGTGTGAAAAGAAGTCTATTTATACAATGCACACGTTTGACATAAATAGGCCATGCAAGCTAGTTTTGGGTTACCACCGAAAATATATTTGAGAGTTTGGAGCTTTGTTTTTTTTACACTTCTCAAGAGAAAATCACTTCATTGTTTCATGTGAAAATTTGAGTGGTGTGTAAGTGATTTGTAGTGAGGATTTTTGTATGGGAGATTTTTTTTTGTGAGTTTCTTGTGTGTGAAGATTCTTGAGTGATTCAAGAATGGACTCTACCTTGTTTAGGTTGAGTGAGGTTGAAGCAATACACTGAATGGGAGGGATGAGGGATGTCTTTAGTTCATAGCTAGGGTTGTAACTCCTGATTCGTTTTAGTGGATTGTTCCTCAAGGTTAATCGCTCATAGACTTGAGGTTTTTTTCAGGTTGGGTTTTCCTCGTAAAATTCTTGATGTTTGATTTTCGTTTATTTTTTTCACGATTTTAATTTCTGTATTTGTTGGCTAACGATCTTGGTGAGAAACACCAACTTTCAGAATTATCATATTATAATTTAGAATTATAATACCTTTATATAGTATGATTTATAATTCATATATTAGTGTGATATATTTTATTAGTAGTATAATTTAATTTATTTATTAATTTAATTATATTCACTATGAATTCATGTGACATTTATGATGTTATTATGCACGCCAGAATTCCACATTCAATATATATTTAGAAACTATGAAAGTCTATAACAAAAAAATATTTCTATATACATGTGTAGGGTTTGATCCTTTCTCTAACATATTTATTAATAGTTTTAAGAATTTACTTGTAATAAGGGTAGGGTAAGGGTCGGTTAAAGTCGATGGTACGGTTTCGGTCCAATTTTGGTTTAGGTACCCTAAACTCGACATCAAATACCAAAATAGACCCGAACCGTTACGGATTTTAAAAAAAGACTAGAACCATTTGCAAACCCTTTAGGAGCGGTTTTTGGATGTTAAACGAATCGGGTACACTAAGAATTATGTCAGGGTCGATTTTTTTTTACCATTCCTAGATGTTACCTGCCAAATAAAATATATGAAAAACCATCTAATTCTCCAATGAAAACTATCAAGCTGGAGTATGATAGGGAAAGATAAAATTTCCAATGGAATGATGAAATGCGTAGAGATCGGGTATGGGCAGAGCATTTTGAAGGGCAGATAGAAAAAAATAGAAGCGAAATGGAAGAAATGGATAACCACTAAGTGCATAAAATGAATTAGCTAATCAACTGAGCTAGGCCAAGTTCAATAACACTGGCGGATAAGATGTGATCTTGAATTCTTGATTTGACATCAATCTTCATCATTGAATTCTTGATTTGACTGTGGCAAAGTGGATTGAAACAATGGTAGGACTATACAAACCCATGACACTTGAAACCCAAAATCATGGACGTACATTGTTATTTCCCATGCAAGTCTCTCACCACATATTACTTAAAAAATTATTCTTCAAAATGGTTATATTTACCATTTTGACATTCTTTCTTTTTCTCTTGCCAAAGTCAGTGCTATCATGTGCTACCAAAGCTAATAACATCACCAACAGTGACATGACAAAAGTGAGTGTCAATTAAGTCAATAATTTCGGCACTCACGTAGTCCCCCTATCGATTTTAACGCTATTGGTTGCACCAACAACTATTTTAACACGTGAAAAATTGTAAGTTTTTTTTTGTTTCGTCATAGGGAGAATCTCATTATATAATATTTGACCCTTTTAACGCTATTGGTTGCACCAACAACTATTTTAACACGTGAAAAGCTGGTAGTTTACTTTTGTTTCGTTATAGGGAGAATCTCATTATATAATATTTGACTCTTTTAATGCTTTTGGTTGCACCAAAAACTATTTTAACACGTAAAAAGCTGGTAGTTTATTTATGTTTCGTTATAGGGAGAATCTCATTATATAATATTTGACTTAATTTAATGTATAGTAAATCCGTGACATGCTTGTATTCTTTATTTCTTTACATTCTAAATATGGGTTCAGTTTCCTCTCTCAATGACAAACTTCATGGATCTTTCTCCTTTATCACTCTTTGATTTACATAACAATGTACACGCTACTCGATTTTAATTAGAAATTATGGATTTAGCATTTTATAGGTGACTATCTTTTTCTTTTATCTATAATGCAGTTTGATTATCTTAAGAGCTTGGAAATTGAGGAGAAAATCAACAAAATTAGATGGTGTCAGCCTGTCAATGGTGCCCTATTTCTTCTTTGAACTAATCATAAAACCATCAAATATTGGAAGGTATAGGCATCACATTTGGATTTTTTTTATTATAATGAATTAGCAACTCATACTGATGTTATTTGTCTTATTTGTGGCTGGGAAACATGCATTGATCATGTGAGTGCTTTTCTTGGCTTTGGATTGCTTGTGGCTTTTGTTGGATGAGTCAATATTTGACTCATGGGTTGTTTCCATAATTAATTTACTCTGAAAAATTAATATGTGCAATGTCAAGGTTCATATGGAGGACAATTTGCAAGGATTATTGGCACCCCAGTCAGAAATGTTTTTGCTTGGATTTTGGTGTATTATGATTTCGCGCCTTAGTTTTGTGATTTTTGTTTAGAGCCATCGAACTGAAACAAGTCTGATTGCGTGTTTTTGTTACAATCTCTACTCAAATACTAGAAAATTCTGTGTTTGATCTCAATTGATGCATAGACTCGGACTGAATTTGGTTTCAGATTGTGTGTTTGATAGAAAATTGGTGCATTGATTCATATTGGATTTGGATTTAGTCTATTAAAGACAACTTTATGCAATGATTTATGTGTTATTTACATTAAGCAGTTACTTCTACGATCTTTTAACACATTGCAAGCCAGTTATACAAGATAATAAAACCTGGAATGCATTCTACAACATGTGGTCCATAGTGCTTGAATAAAAAAAATGAGAGAGCGTACATGAACAATATAGAATGCCTGGAAGTAGTCCTACAAAAGTTTCTTACGGTAATGAAATATCTGAAAGATGTTTGGCTGACACCGTATAAGGAGATGTTTGTATCCACTTGGATCGACAAATATCTGCATTTTGGGAACCATACGACAATAGGGTCGAGAGTCAGCATGCTAAGCTGAAAAAATATTTGTGCTCGTCATAGTCAGACATGGAGAGGTCCATCACATGGATTCATCAGGTTATTCAGTCTCAGGACACAGCTATAAAAGCAAGCATTGAGAGAAGCAGAACCATCGTCCCAAATCAATTCAACATACTACACTTTCAGGATTTACGTGATTTTATTTCAATCGAGGCGTTGAATCTGATGTGGTCGGAGTTTGAGCGGTTGAAAGATGTTGGAAAGGTTTCTTACATATGCAGTGTCAAATCCATAGGAGCTACGGACTATCGTGTGCTCACGAACAAGCCATGTACGTGAGCAAAGGTCATCCTATACCGTTTGAAGCCATTGATAAATTTTAGAGAAAGCTTGATTTATTCCGGTGTGAGTCATTTGAAGAGGATGACATCGAATGTAGCGTCAATGTACAAATGTTCACAGAACAATTCAAGCAACAGACAAGACATGTTAAAGTCAATTGGCTAAGGAAGTTGCAAGACATATCCAGACATTCGACAACTTCTCTCTGTGAACCAAATGTGAAGACTAACACTAGAGGGCTTCCCTCCACAAAGAAAAAGGAACCCACCACCACCCGTAACAATCCAGCTGCACATCTTGTTGATCAGAGTGAACCTCACAGACACAGTTCCTCATTCGGATGCCTCAACTCGAAGATATTTGAGCATGATTTTTTCCACTCTAATAAACAATCTAGACACAGTTGCTCCTCTATTTATAATATTGAGTCTTTTCTACACAAGGAAGTTCGAGGCCGAGAAAGAAAAATTACTCTTTATGATCATATATTGATCAGTTCCCAACTGTACTGCATCCATACATTAGGGACGTACAAGATGTGAGAGCAGATGGAAATTGCGGCTTTCGTTCGATATCTGTGTCTCTTGGTCTTTGGGAGGATGAATGGCCAAGTGTTCGGTATAACTTGATTGAAGAGTTGGACACATTTTGGGGACAATATGTTGAAATACTTGGCAGTCATGAGAGAGCACATTTTATTAGACACTCACTGAACTTCTTTCAAAATGATGTTGAAGCACCATTTGAGCACTGGATGACAATGTCTAACATGAGTCTGTTGATTGCTTCCACATACAATGTAATATTACGCGTTTTTCATCCTACAAAGAGTTTGACATATCTACCACTTCGTACAACTCCTTCACCATCTTTTCAATACGTTGCCATCGCAATTGGTCACATAAACGGTAATCATTATGTTTAGGTTGGTTTGACAGGACATTATCCACTGTCTCCTATTATGTCTGGATGTGTTCATTGTAGGCATGCTGGCTTAGCTACATGGATTACTCCGAGACGTATTTTTTCTAGTTTTGCGAGATCTTATTGATTAATTTTGTGTGCCCATAAGACTGTACATTTTAAGAGGTAGAATTTAAGATTGAAAATCTGAATTCATTAGAATTTTTTTGTTTTTCTTCCTTACCCAACACATTGGCCGGCTTGATCAACTACAATCAATTTAGGACTCAAAATTCTCTCCTTTTTATAAAAACAATATCAAAATAATAATAATAATAAGTCAGTGGCGGCGTGACAGAAAATTATCGATTTACATCCACACCACAAAAGCTCAATATATGCTTCAATGAAAGAAAAAGAGAACTTGAAAAGCATTATATATGTAAACCCTAAACCCCTTGTTAGATCATATCATGCATGTCCAATGCATATAATTATAAGATCCTGTAACTTTGGACAATAAATTCTTGAAAATAGAGAAGACTCTGATCCCATATGCGCAATTCTAGTCTCAGGTACAAAGCATACCAGATCAAAGTGAGAACACTGAAGCTACAAAAAAAACATGAACAAAATAGAATACGATGCCCAGAGAGCGTCTGCTGAAGATAACGTCGATGACAACTATCGACTAAATAAGCACAACCAGAAACATGAGAAGCATAGAAAACCTATTTGCGAATTTACAATCATATACAAATTAAATAAACAGAACGACAGTTTAACAGCCTCTCACCACATATTAAACATGTTACATGTATCAACCAGTCCTTCAAGGGAAATACATTGCGGGAATGCAAAAAACAAAAGTTCATCCGACAACGTACAAAAGGAAAAAGATCATAAGCTGTCCTCAAGGGTCATACTACTCCAACTGATACGACGCAAAATGTTCTCATTACCAACACTGCTGTACAGAAAAACACCAAGAACCCATATACTGTATCACATTAGAGCAGCCAAAGACCTAAGCTGATTGCTTAGTTTTGTCTCTCTGATAAAACTCTCTACATACTTGCACCAGTTAATAACCTTATTGACGTTAAAAGCCACCAACATGTTGCTTTGGAAAATCTCCATATTTCCCAGGTGAAATCCCGCTGCTTCCATAAGCAGGAGGAATGTTGCTCAATCCTGGACAATCTCTTGCCCAGTGGCCACTTTTATGGCATTTGAAACATTCACCTGAAGCACCACCAACCCCCGACCCAGGAGATGTTCTATTGATGTAGCCAGCTCCAATAGGCTGTTCTGGCTCAGACATGACACTTGGGCAATTTGTCGAGGTATGACCAGTGACACCACAGCTGTGACAGTATGCAGAAGAACTACCTGTTGCAAGAAGCGAACTAGGATACTGGTTTCCAAACTGACCAACTTGCTTAGCCGGTGACCCAAACTCTCTAACAGCACTGTAGCTGTTCCTTGTATGACTTGGTGCTTGGGGCCCCATTTGTCTATTAAGAGCAATTCCAGTCCCTGGATCACTCATGCCAGGGTCTAAACTTTTACTTTCTGCCTTCACAGAAAATGCACCAGAATCACCTGCGTTAAGCTTAGTCATTGATTCCAAAAGAAACCTGGACTCGGATGAATGATTCATCTTTTCAGCTCTGACCACCGTTGCCTTTACTCTGCTTTCATCACTGAATGTTTCCTCCTTTACTTTCAGCTTGAAGATATACTTAGTAAACATAACTCTACGAATAATTTTAGAGAAATTCTCATCATCTTGGTTTTCAAACTTCATATGATATAAATCTTTAGCAGACGTACCCAAAAGTTCCTCCCCACACTCCTGAAATGCAGTTACCCATGTTATGCCAGTATGATCCTGTATCTGGAGCTGCAGTATGTACCTGTAATCGCATTCATCAGCAGACTGCTCACACCTATCACACCACCATTTCCCATCACCATTATTTGTAACCTTTTTGTTGCATACGCGATCACCAATCTTTATCGGGCAAGCAGTATAGCAGAAATTGTCACACTTGATAAATATAACAGTTGCACTGATTGTGATCCAATCAGGCTTCTCTGAAGTCCCCAGATTCTCATCTTTTATTTGGCAAATAGTTTTTCGTACATCTGTCCTACCTACACTTGACATTTCCCTGGAAATGGAGAGACACTGGGTGTTCCTCCCTTCCTTGTCAAACCATTCCTTCAGCTTGCAGGCTTCTGGAAGATCTGGCTCTATTGATAGCTGACTCGTAAAAATGGTCCCAACAGCCTTGCCATTGAAATCACTGATTCTACCAGATTTCAAAGCTAAAATTGGAAATGCCCCAGAATCACACAAATCTTGCAGTCTTGAACCTTCTGCATTGCAAAAGTTTCCCCATAGAGTTAAGTCAACGCTTCGACCAGACATGTCCATGATTCGGAGTGTTCTCTTCAAAGTCTCAGTACCATTTTTTCTCATGATTGAAGCAGCAGGAGTAATAAATGATACTACGCCAATTACATCAACAATACTATTGTTCTCCATCTTTTCAATGTCACTTATGGAGCAAAAATGAAACTGTTGCTGGGGGATTGACTTATCATCCTCAAAGCAAGGTTGTATCACTGATGTGCTATCTAAAGAAATTTCTAGATCATTGCGCAGGTGGTTAAAATTCTTTTGAGCAGGTTTTAACATTCCCTTGGAGATCAAATAAATTTTACCTGCTTCAATTTGGTTGTAGAATTGATCAGCAACGGCATTGAAACAGGTAGCACGAATTTCACCCCCATCTGAATCAAGGAGATCAAAAGAGAACACTTTGCCGTCACCACGCGAATTGTTATAGTGCCTCAATTCTCCCTTTGTTGTCACCCTGGCCTTGATTGTCCACTTACATTGGTAAGCATTCAATGCAGCAATTGGAATTATTCTAGGAGGAGCTTCGTTTTTAGCAACTGGTCCTCTGTTAGAATACATTGAAGGTGCCTGCTGTCCAGGATAAGATGGGTGTGTGTAACTGCCCAAAGGTGGCCGCGAAAGTTCAGGTCTAGGATTCCGGAAACTCATGTTGTGATCACTATATGACCCACTTAATGGTGATGATCCAGAAAAACTGGTACCAGCTGCAACTTTGGGATAACTAGGAGACACATTGGTCCCAACATCGACTCTGGGGTAACTAGGAGGCACATTTGTCGCAATATTCCGTCCAGAGGCAAAAGTATTGGAAAATGAACTGCTATTCAACTGATTTGTCACGGGTTGTTCCAGAGATGCACCAACAGCATTTGCTTTATCTACAAGGCCACCAGAAAGTGAACTACCACCTAAAGGTTGGGGATTTCCTGTGCCAGCTCTATCAGTGGACTGCACAATCCCAGTGGCTCTTGGTGTTGCAACGGGTTGTCCAATCATTTCTGAGCATTCAACTACCACATCCAAATTCATGATAATGACAATCCTGCTCAAAGTGCACATAACTACCAGATTACACAATAGCATAGAGTTGAAATTAATATAATGTAGATTAGTTGGTTATGTCAGTTAGCAACATGTGGCTATGCAAACATACATATTTTACAGTTCATCTAATACTCTAACATAGAATTGTTTATATGAACTTTTATTCTCTGTCGACAACTACTTCCATATAAGAAAAGTACCAAGTAAACAACTTTGTATTACTTTCATTATAACTGTCAAGCAACAATGAGATATTACAAGCGATATTTCATTTTTTTTCCAAGTGCGAGGAAAACAGGCTTCAATGAGGACTCCAAGTGTAAGAGTTGAATCAACTCAGAGCCTGATGGAATAATGCGCCCAAGCTACTCTGAATAACTGTATACATGAGTACGCACTCGCCTTATCCTTCGTCAGACAAACGAGTTCTCTAAATAAAAGGCAGAATAATGGAAGGAACAATTGTTATCAATTATCAAGCAACAATTTCTAGTCAAAATAATTAGGTACTTAATTTGTCTAAGTTTCTTTCATAACCATTCCAAGAAGCTAGTTCACAGCTGCAAAAAATCACAGCGAACTCTATGAATAACAACAGCAGTTCCTAGAAATGCCTAGCTTTTCTTCTTAATTTTGATTGTCTAATGCATTTTCTCCCCTCCCATAAAAGGAAGTAGCATACAAGGAGTTCTTGTCACAGGACAATATGAAATACCACATTACAAAGGAAGAATTAAGCAAAAGATCCAAGATGGAAAGAAAACTAAAAAGCAACAACCATTAGAAAGGATAATTTATGACATGATCAAGTTGCCAAAATTTGTTTTTATCTTTGAATGGGAAATGAAATATTATTAAAGAACAGCACTCGAGAGGTTCCTACTTCCTAGCAATATACAAGGTTACATAACCCTCAAAATCATCTCCCTCGTATTCTCATCTCTCTAAACACCGAATGAACTAAAAGAGCGAAGTTGAGAAACCACCATAAATACACAATCTTACAAAATGAAGGCTCCATCCCTCTAAAAACCGTGTTGTTTATGCTCATGCCAAGTAGTCCATCACGTTACCATGGGTATTACATCGACCAAACCTTTCCGGTTCTTTGTTCTGGATAGGCTTTAGGCTTGAGAGTCTTCAATTTCTCCTTGTTAGTGCCAACTGAAACCCACTAGATGCCAAGAATTCCACTTTATTCTACAATTGAGATGTCCATTCACAATGTAAGAGAATATGGTTGGCAACAATCTAAGAAAAGATGGTTGGCACTTTTCCTCCTCCTTATACAAGAAGCATCCGTTAACGAGGGCATAACCCCCTTTAGAAAATTGTATGCAGTCAAGATCTTTTGCCAAGCTGCACAGCCACTTTATCTAGCACTAATGTTCTCCAAATAGCCTCCAGGAAAAATTAAAATCTCCATCACTTCATATTTGCTTATTAGCACCTTGAAGTGGCTTTTGACTGTAAAATGTAAATAACCCTTCCTTTTCTTCCTTCCATCTGAGTGAGTCCTCCTCATCTCTAGAGCCAAGATGGCTTGCCTTGTGAATTTTTTTGTAAATTTCAAAACAAGTATCAAGCTCCCAGTCATATGCATGCCTAATAAATTGAAAATCCCAGCCCACCTCTCCATTAACCATCTTCCTCAGATCATCAAGTGTCACTTCTTGGTTCCTCACAATATTGAATATAGTAAAAAAGTTGCTCCCCAAAGAATTCCGCCCACACAACTCATCTACCCAGAATCTTACTTTGTTTCCATTCCCCAGCTTGATTATGGTATTAGGAACCCAATATACCCATTACTTCCTAATCTCTTTCCAAACTCCAACTCCTGTAGCTCCTCTATCCTCTATAGATGTCCACCCATTAGTATGAAGTATCCAACACCCACTAAGACACAAAGATTCTCTTCCACAAATAACACTCTTCATTTACAAAAGTTAATTATGAATGTCCTTAAAAAAATTAAATTGCCAAGAAGAAGAGAGCAATGTCATTCCCTTAGAAGAAAAGATAACATAAATTGAAAGGTAAAGAAGAAGAAAATAAATTCCAGAGAGAGAGAGAGATTGAAGACAATTTACAAAGTTTTTTTTTTTAATTTAAATAAGGAGTCACGTTACAAAGTTATCCAATGAAAGGAGGAATACTTAAACAAAGAACACAACAAATTTTAAGAAAAGTTTAGACACTACAAAGATTAAATTACTTAAGTCAATTATTGATAGAGCCTAAAAATCGGACACCAAATCAATAATAATAATAATTAACTGCAAAGAGAATTGTAATAAAAAGGTTAAATATCTGAAAGCATAGTATCTTCCTATTAACAGTGCCATCTTCACAAATTTAAAGCACTAGAACTACTCCTCAACCCCTCCATCTCGCAGTAATCTCTTAATAACATCTCCAAAATTATACAGATTGAGATTCAAGCCCAATACGCAATCCACGATGAACTCACAATCCTCTAGTGGGATGAAATTTTTAAGAATCTATTCTTTGCAGGCATAAGTGCATAACAACCATGGATATTAAAGAAAAGGGGAAAAGCCAAATTGGAGCTTATATCGAAAAGTAAACCATAATCATTGCTTGTCATCCCTTGCACCAGTCAGCCACCTTTTATCCATATTCAACTACTCAAAACCCTACTATTCTTCTAAGCACTTATCAAAATACAGAGATGATTAATTATTGGTCACAGATAAGCTGGTTCCAGGGGACATATGATCCCAAAGTTCACCATCTTGAATAGAATGGCTGTCCCAAATATCAAACCACTCAACAACTTAAGATGTTTACAATTACATGGTTCTAGAAAGAAAGCTTACTATCGACTTGCTCAATAAAGACTCCGCAGGTACTCATGTGGGTAAGTAATCTTGAAGGAGTTGATAAGGGCAAGTGCCTAACTTTCTGTCAATCATTAATGAAGTGGTCCTCAAAAGAAAGTCGGGAAAATATCGATATTTTCAAAGGAAATCTCAAAGAACATACTATTACAAAGGACAAACTTCAACTTTGCCCGGAAAAAAAACAAATCAAGCACATCACTACAACTATCCATAATTTTCATTACATTAAGAGGGAGAAATAACAACATTTTTAGAAGACTAAATAAAATAAAAATTAAGGAGGCGAGAACCGCATGCAACAGCTACGCTGAATTTTTAATCAGATTCGAGAAAGAAAGCAGAATCATTTCTCGGTTTCAAATTAAACCACTTAAAACCAAAACTTACAGTCGGCCTTGGATGAGGCTGCAGGAATAATCATTCAAGGTGATAATAGACCCTCGCTGCAACTTCTGCGAATGGACCAAGTGGTTCAAGTGAGTGGCAAGCATGCCCTGCTGCATCTGTGAACCGTCCGATAACAAAACCCGGAACCTCTCGGTTGCTTGTTGCTGCTTCGTCTGCACCTGTTTCAGGTCCGTCACCTGCATCATTGGCTTGAAATCCTCCGCCGTCGCTCCTCCAGCGAGAGCTCCCACCGCTCCCTCAGTCAGCTTCGTCGACGCCATGGAATCAGTTTTTTGGAAGGAGGGAATGTGAAAGACAGTATATTAATCGGAGAGGAATTGAAGAGTTTGAAACTAAGAAAGACTGATTTTGGGGAGAACCCTAGCAAAAAGAGCGTGAAGCTCCAAGAGTTTTGAGAGTGAAGCGCCAAGAGTGAAACCGTCTTTCGTGCCTCTTGGGATTTTGGGTTCCTGATTGTGGACACGGGATTTCCAAAAATTCCCAATGTACCCTTCCTTAGGCTGGTGAGCTCGTGTAAAGTGCAGTGCTATCGCATTATCAAGCACTCCAAATTTTGTAATTGGATCCCACCTTTATTACATATAAGTGGGTTCCACTTACTTATCCACATCAGCAAAATACATTTTTCAATACAATCATACCAACAAAACACATATTTCAATATAATTTTTTTCACTTTCCATACACGAACACTCCAAATATCAAGTTTCAACAACATCTCTCTCATACTTTTATACCATTTTTTACTTTTTTCTATCTTTCTACACATCTTTCAATACAATTTTTAAAATTACTCTCTCTGCATACTCCAAATTTTTCAGTACTCCAAACACTTCCCCCATTGCACTTGGCCTGAATCAGGTAGTATTTGGTTGACAATTGTGCAATTAACATCTACTATATAATTTAATGTATATGTTGTGAGTGTATATATTGTTTTAAATATTATGACTGTTTGATTATTTTTTTAGAAAAAAATATATATTGTTTTAAATGTTGTGACTAATTATATGCAGGAATAGTAATACAAATTAATATACAAATGAAATTTATATATTTTATAAATTAATTTTACATTTTATATACCATTATTTTAACATTTTTCATAATATTAAAAAAATTACATTTTTATAAAACTATTCTAACATTACATTTTTTAATGATATTAAGATTTTTTTATATTTTTTATACAACTATTCTAACATTTTTAATGACATTAACATATTAATTTTTACATTTTTTATACAATTATTCTACATTTTAAATAATATTTAACATATTTTCTCAATTTCTAACAAACTATTCTAACATTTTTAATAATATTTAACATATTTTTGCATTTTTAATAAAATTATTACACCCTTTTTCAAAAAAATTAACATATATCGAGCCCTTTTTTATATAAATATTACAAATTTTTATAAAATTATTGAAATAAGTTCGGCCTTTGTAATCTAAATATTATAAATATTTTTAAAATGACAACATTTTTTAATTAAATATTACAAAAAAAATAGCACTATAACATATTGCTAATACTTCAGTAAGCATTTCCACTATCATGGTAGTGAGAAACTAAAAGGTTATAGGCTATGGCAATGTTGCAGAATTTCAAATGAAAACCGCCTGGGAGAATTTGTTCAATATTTCCAAAAATATTTGGGTATAAATTATTAGAAAACTGCTTACATAATGAGTAATCTTACATTACTATCTCAGGCTCAAGATCTGTGACACCATGAAAATTAGGGCTACTCAAGTAAGAAGTTAAATTAGGGATTTCATTGAACCAAGTTGCTTCCATAGCATACAAGTTCATAAGGCAGAATCGAGACAGAAAGGAGATGTATGATCAATACATACCAGTTGAAGAGCTATGATGAAGGATCGAGAGACTTCGAGAAGAAGACAAAAGAATCGCGCAGGGAGATGCTTGACACAGAAGCAGGGTGGGTTCACACGAGATGGGGGAGAAAATGGGCCGTACAAATTGATAGGGTTTTTATAAAGGGTATTTTTTCAATTTGGCTTGAAAAGAAGGGGTAGTTAAGACTTCTCATTTTTTATAGAAGGAAAATTTTGTTGAAAATGATTTTTTTGTAACATATGAGAATGACAAAATATATGGTAAAATTGTTGTTGGGTGTTTGGTTAGGTAGCATTTTGTGTGTAACATGTATGTTGAAAAAAATTATGAACCAAACGGCACCTAACTTGTTTTCAATCTTTGCCTCATCATTTAACCCAACCCTTGCTCCGAGCTTGAATTCCACTCAACTCACCTCCTCTACTTCTTCTTCACGACATTTTTGCCTCACAACCCTCACTGGTAAATTGCACGGTAATAGCTCTAAGCCATTATTGCATGCACTACAGTGCATCACGACACTATTCGGGTCTTGACCTCTTGCCTCTTGTGCATTTGGGCTAGCTCTTGGCTGACAGTTCGCCCTCAAATGTCTCTTGGGCATTTGGTTTTTTTACTATATAATTGTTAATTTGTTGTAAATTGTATATTTGTTTACTAATTAATAATTTCATTACTAATAATTCAAGAATATTAAAAAAAAAGTTGCAGGCCCAGCTTGAACCTCAAGGTCCGAGCCTGAGCCCATTAGCCCTACTCTATTGGGCTCAGGCCAGGCTTGGGCCAAAAAAATATATCCTGGGCCTAGCCTGAAGTGGCTTTCGAGACTTGGGCCAAAATATATTCGGGCAACCCGGCCCGATGTCAATTTTAAGGCCTAGACCTTATCATTTTAGCCCGGCCTAGCCCCAAAGCTTAGGCAGCCCAACCACACACTTGAGTATCCCGGGCTTATTTTATGGGGCTGAGCCCAGCCCAAAGCCCTACCCCTTGGACCCAATTCAAGTTGGCCTGAACTCAAATTCCACTCACCTCACCTCATTTACTTGAGCACCTCTACTTCTTTGAAGAGGATGACATCGACTGTAGCACTGATGTATAAATTTTCACAGAATAGTTCAAACATCATACAAGACATGTTAAAATTGGTTGGCTAAGGAAGTTGAAGGACATATTCAAACCTTCGACAACTTTTCTTTATGAATCGGTTGTGAAGACAACACTATAAGGTGCCCCTGCACAAAGAAAAAGGTACCCACCACCTATCGTAACAATCCAACTACACGTATTGTTGATCAGAAAAAAAAAATTGTTCAGCATCAAGAACCTCACAAATGCATTTCCTCATCCAAACGCTATGATTCAAAAATCATTGAGCATGATTTTTTCCACTCTAATGAACAAGAGAGAGACAGTTGCTCCTCTATTTGCAATACTCAGGCTCTTTCTATATAAGAAAGTTCAAGGCAGAAAAAGAAAAACTACTCTTCACAATCATATATTGATGAGTTCTCAGTTATACTGCATTCATACATTAGGGACGTACAATATGTGAGAGCGGATAAAAATTATGGCTTTCGATTGATAGTTATGTCTCTTTGTCTTCAAAAGGATGAATGGCCCAGTGTTCCATATAACTTGATGGTAGAGTTAGACACATTTTGGGACAATATGTTGAAATATGTTGTGATTATGAGAGAGCGTAGACCGTTAGACAGTCACTAAACTTCTTTCAAAATGATATCCAAGCACCGTGTGAGCACTAGATGACAATGTTTGACATGAGTCTATTGACTGCTTCCACATATAATGTGATATTACACATTCTTCATCGTGTAGAGATTTGGACTTATCTACCACTTCGTACAACCCCCCACCCCTTTAGCATATTGCTATTGCAATAGGGCATGTAAATGGTAACTATTAACATGCTTGATCCAGTGCGTTCAAGAACTTTCCCACGATTCCTTAAATGGGACATAAGAGACTGGCCAAAGTATTTCAAAGCCAAGTACATAGATACATTGAAGGGAAATAAGGTAATTTATATGGCCAATGCATATTACATTGTTCGATTCATTATATACGTTGTAGAATTGTTTAATTACATTGTACCGTTAGTTTGTCACACCACATATACATACTAACATAAAACATTAGCATTTTAAATGATTGTCTCTTCATTCTCACTAATTATATGCTAGTTTGATGTATTTCATAAATATTGCAGGTAAACCACATAATAGAAGTTGAATTAGTGATGACTAAGAAAGAGGAGAGAGCACTTAACAATCAATGGTCAGATTCTAAAATGGAAGCGACAACGAAGATATAGAAAACACGAGTTCATCAAAAAGTTCCATTATTGATTATGATTCATTTAGAACAAAGAAAAACATACGTGATCAACAAGAGGAGAGAGATAACATAACTGTTTTCGATGACGACGATTTGTACGCCATCCCCTTGAGCTCATAACGAAGCAACGTTGCCCACAATCAATCTAATGAACACAACCATGCTTTGAATGAAGACTGGTCAAAATGTAGAAAGTGGAGTAAGAAAGGGATGCTGAAAACAAAGAACTTGAAATATTGTAAGTTGAAAATGACAGATACATATATCACTGAACTACGAATTGATACTAAATTTGTAACTTACAAGCATATGACAAATGAAGTCATGTCTAAACTTATTGCCATTGAAAAACATGGCAAAATTAGACATTAAAACATTTTTGACCGAATTAATTGACATTTAATACACTGAAATATCATGTTAACACACTGTCCTCCTTGTTTATTACATTAAAAAGTGCAATTGTGACATTATTTTCCCATGTATTGTTAGTGTTGTTGTGTGGTTTGGACATAATAAGTGACTTGATCTCTTTGTTCAATTGTGATGTGGTCTCCAGCAATGTGAGTATCACCTACATCACAAATTTTCTATTATTTTGATAAATGCTATATACTTGGTCTACAATCTAATAAAATATATGTATCCTTTGCAAATTATTAACGCTAACTTAGAGTACTTGATGAGGAAACAAAGTGATATGTGTGTAGATCCATCTATTGAAGAAGACCCTATATTATCACTGTTGATCGCAAGTTCATGCATGTCACTCCTTTGACTGATGAAAAATTATATTTTTAGGAAATTTATTGTGAACATGCTCATTTACCAGCTTGACAAGTACACATATATAATATTCTCATTGCATTCTATGAGGAAACTTCACACTGCCAATCATTGGACCCTACTCATATTGGACACTGATAACGGATCTTGGAGCCACTACAATTCTATTCTCCCTAAGAGAAAGAATAGCGAAGATCATTTTCTTAAAGACACTAAACAATTTGTAATATTTCCATTGCATCATATGGACATGAATTGTCCTGGTGCTTGACATTCCAATGTGAATTGCAAATTATCTACTTCTTTAATAGCCTTACCTTTTTTGAGGATCACAGTCAGTACATATTTGCAAAAATTGTGACCAAGAGGGATTCACCACAACGGGTGGAAGGCTCGTAAGTGCTTGTTTACAATTACATATACAACCCAATAATTACATTATGTTTACTTAATTAATTTTGTGTAGGGTGGACTATGGTGTCATTTGCATGATGAAATAACCGACACGAAGGATGAAGCCACCACCAATTGATTTAAAGTGCAATTGGACATTAAAAAAAATTGTGAATCAAAGAGAAATGGTACGGGGGTCGATTGAGTATGAGGAACGTGTTAGGCAACCTACAACTCCAGTTTGAAAATAGTTACCGAATTAATTAATTGACTATCTTAAGAAAACTTGTGCTTTGCAAGATATGATTATTTTTAAGGGTTCTTTTGGAATTTTATGTCTTGTCTTTGATTCTCATAATTTATATGGAAGAAAAATGAAGCAATCTTAGAGAAGTAGTAAAGCATATTTTTGATTAAAAAATATTTTAAATACACTATCAACCTATGATAGTTTATGAAGAAGGTTTTGATTAAAGATTTGATTTTAAATTAAATATTATACAACTTATGGTAAGTTTAATTTAAAAATATACAAACTTATGACATAAAAGGTATTCAGATTTGAAAAATCAACTTATGGCAGTGGAATAAATTTTATTTTCAAATACTGACTTATGATATTAAAATGAATATATTTATATTTTGAAAATGAATTGAATTTGAAATTGAAATACCAACTTATGGTATCGAAAATGAATTGAGTTTTGAAAAAGAACTGAATATGAATTTGAGAATACCAACTTGTGGTACTGAAAATGAATTCAATTTGAAATACCAACTTATGGTATTTTTAAAGAAAGGTTGAATTTGAGTTTGAGGATACCAACTTATGGCATTGAAAATAATTGAATTTGAAATACCAAATTATGGTATTGAAAAGGTTGAATTTGAAAGACCAACTTATGGTATTTTTTTAATGATTATATTTGAAAGATCAACTTATGATAGTTTTTATGATTGTATTTGAAATACCAACGTATGGTATTGAAAACAACCCTAAAAAAATACTAACTTATGGTACTGCTTAGATTAGAGTTTCTAAGGACCAATCAATCAAGCTAATCTCCATGCAAAGTTCAAAACTCAAAATTAAATACATATATATATGTGTGTGTGTGTATATGTCGCCATTCAATTGATTATCAACAACTTAACCCTAGTTCATCTTTTAAATCAGAGATAGGAATTCCGCCTAAAAATTCATTCTCAACTTCTCCAAGTACTTCTTATAAAACAAAAAATCAATTTTCAACTCCTCCAAGTACTTCTTATCACCCCAATTTATGTGAAGTCAATCATTCAGGTTCTATACCAAAATCATTTTACAATGTTCAACAGCTAGTTCTCAAATCAGTTCCACCTAGGAACTAAAAGATTCTCACAAGGAACTAAAAGATTCTCCATTAATGTCACCAACTTATTCTCAAATGGTAGATATAGGGATGACAAAATTCCCCGCGGGTACCCGAAATTTCAGGTTCAGGGTCGGGTTTGGGTGCCACCCGAACCCCACTGCTCGGGGACGGGTAGGGTATGGTAATACCTTACCCGGCCCCGAACCCGACCCGAACTTTTTCTAATATTTTTATTTAAATATATATATAATACATATATTATTTTTATATATATATATATATTACATATATACATTGACAAACATACACACACACATATATATATATTGACATACATATATACATATGACACACACACACACATATATATCTATAATACATACATACATACTGACATATATATATAATACATACATACTAACACATACATGTATATATATAATACAAATACATATAATATTGTAGTATTTTTGGGGTTCGGGTTCGGGTTCGGGGATTCCCCGAACTCCAAAAATCGGGTTCGGGTTCGGGGATGGGGGCGGGGATGATGTTCGGGTTCGGGGATGGGGAGAGCATACCCGGCCCCGCCCAGCCCCGTTGCCATCCCTTGGTAGATAATAATGACCCCGAGTTAAATGTTTTAATTCGTGATGATTTTGTTATCGACAAAAAATCATTACAAAAAGATTTTTATTCTCCTTCCAATATTGCCAAAAGAGACTGGTTTCTCAATCATTATATAGGTGAAAAACGTCAGTCTATCCAAAAAGAATATTATGATTTTCTTAACGGAATTCAAGAACAAGTATTATTTTTTGATTATTTTTAATTATCGTTGGATGAACCCCGTATTGACTAGGCTACTTATCCTTTTTCTTCAAAAACAATCAATGCTACTACTAGGGTTCAGAAACGGTATAATAATTTCCAAAAATCCATCATTGAGTCTGAACATCCACCCTTAATCCAAACCAAGCTCGCAAATAAAAATTCTATTAAAGAAGATACAAACAAAAATGATTTCATTAATGAAATAAATAAAAGATTACAACATCTTCTTGTCGAAACTGTTGAAAATATAACGAAAATTGTTTATGGATCGATCAAATTCACATAAATGAAATAGAAAGCAACCAAAATTTCATTACCATAGAAGAACCTCGAAATACATTACCAATTGAACAAACAAAGGAGATAGAAAGCAAGAAACAGAAACGCCAAGCCCAAAGTAAACTCTGTATCCTTAAGACTTAACGCCTCCCACACGTGGCTTCGGGAATACTTGACGACAATCTCCCAAGATAGAATGGCAGCACCTACACGGAATGGAAGCGGCACTCCGAGCAACGAACAGAAAAGATAATGGCAGCTCCTCTCAACTATGCAAGTGAATGCTCTAAATTTTTTGGTGTGTGTTCCATGAACTAAAGGCCCTATTTATAGTGTATGAAGGGGAGAGAAGATTAAGCCAAAACCGGATTGGAGAATAATCCCTAAACTGATATTATCTAACAGATAATTGAATACAATTATATCTGTTAGCCAACCAAGATAAAATCAAACCAATCTGAAACCAACTCATGTATACCTAAACACTGTTTCCTATCCTAGAGAATTTCTAGATTTTGTATTTCGGACTGGGCCCGTGAGTCATGAACCAACAGGAAACAAGACATAGCTTTGGGCTTAAAGCCCATTGGACGTGACCCAAAAAGAAATGCACTGGTGAACAAGCCCACCATACACACACGCGTGTATGATATAAATTGGATGTTTGATCATTATATATCTTTGGAATCATGTTTGATATAAATTGGATGAATCTGGACTGACTTATTTTTTGATGCTAAAATCTGTCACAACATCACACTGCGCACACGTTGGTTGAACAGTCATAACGTATTCATATGAGCTCTGATTGACTTGATTCGTGTTCTGAAAATTATTTAAGACACTCTGGAATTATTCATTGTCAAATAGTGTCAGGTCAATTTTAAGTTTATCAGGTTCAATTTGTCTGTTGAAATTAATTCACCTGTGCAGTCATTAAACTGGGCTAGTTGAGATTTGCATGATCAAATTGAATGACCAAATGACCTCAGTTATAAGTGAAATTTTGTATGCACATTCAATTATATATGAAATGATTTATCATGTGCTTACTTGAATTTTATTAAGCTTATAACATGTTGATTAACCTAAGTGCTAGCATTGAAGCTCTTTGAGCTTACAAGCAAAAATTGGATGTTTTGTCATCTATTCTTTTGTAGGCTTAATCAAATGATCATCATGAGCCTATTTGAAGTATCATGAAGCTGATTCTATTGAGAAAATTTGTGCATCATGATTTGAAGCTCATTTAGACAAGTTTGGACATGGTCAACCCTATTTGGTTCAAGTTTGACACTTTGTGTGCAAGAAATGGTTCCAGCCGTGTGCCTTGTGTTATTATTGCTGGAGAATTAACTCAAGAACTTCTAGAAGCCTTATCATTTGTTTTGGAGTCAACAAAGTAGAGGGAATACAAGTTTGAAATACTTGGTTGGTAGTGTGCCTAACACTTGCACTATGGAGACAAGGAAGAGACAAGGGAGAGACAAGATGACATACAGTTGTAATATTTCCAGAATTTAAGATGGACTTGTTTGGCATCCGTTGGAGAAAGTTGCTACATACAGAAGAGTAATGTGTTTGATCCAAACAAGGTGCAGCCCATGGTGACTTTCTTGGAGAAATATGTCCAACGGCTTGATCTTCAATGGCTGAGATCAATTGCATTTGAATTAAAGAAAGGTCCAGATTTAAAGTAGCTTCAAGGGCCAAGATTTGAAGATGTATTGATCCAATGGCTGAGTTGGTTTTTGTTTGTTTTGAAGAGAGAAGGGTTGGCCATTCTTGCAAGGTGGAAGAAGCATTTGCAAATTTTTAGTAAGTGTTCAAGCTTACTTGCTCTCAACTTCATCTTCTTGATTCAAGCTTTTTTCTTGCGATCTCTTGCTTCCACTTTGATTACATTCAAGCCATCATCTTCCTATTTGAAAGAGAGATCCAAAAACTCCTTGAACCACCCCAAAATCTTTCTACCCGTGTGTACTCTTCGTGTGTTTTTGAGAGTTCTTCAACAAAGCTTCACCTAAACCTATTCTTGATCTGAGCTTTGTGTGAGATTACAAGAGTGTTTGCTACACATTTGAATCCAAACCAATTTGAGCAACATCTTGTGAATTTGAGTGTTCTTCAACCATATATAGCCTAGAGCTAATCTTGAGAGAACCAAAATCCAAATACTTGTAAAAGTCCCTTTTGAGGGCATTACCTTTGAAAGTTTAAGGTTAGCTTCAAACCTTGTTAGTGTACAAGTTTGGGGTGTTCTTGGAAACCCTAAGTTTGTGGTGAACTTGCAAAACCACATATATCCTTTAGTGGATTGGAAAATCCTAAGCTTGAGGGCTTAGGTAGTGGATGTAGGTGTGAGCACCGAACCACTATATATCCTTGTGCACACTATTTTGATTTCCTTGCTTGTTTGTGTGTTAAACTTGCTGCCTTGTAGTGTCTTGTTTTTGATTATCATTCTATTGGTGTTATTGGAGATTTGTGTGCCTTAGAAGTTGATATTAGGATGTTGCTTGCTGCCATTGCTTGTTGGGATATTGCTTGTGGTTGAACAACTTGTGATTATTGAATTCTAGGTATACTTTTGATTGTTAATTTTCTAGAATACCAATCTGTCCGTGAATTGTTCATATAGCTAGACTTTGAATTTTGAGCTAAATTTTTGATATAGTGTTCATTGAGGTGTTGTAATATTGCATATCAAATTTCGTTACATTCCGAGTTGAATTGCTAGGTCAAATTGCATTTACACGATTAGTGCGCAGATTTGCATTCTTGACATTGCCTTAATCATTTGTGAGTTTTTAGGTTGTGATTTTGTACTTGGGGTTTATACTTAGTTTTTAAAACAAAATTCACCCCCCTCTTGTGTTAGAATAGTGATTTCAATTGGTATCAGAGGGAGGTTAGCAAAGTAATAGAATTAACATTCTAGCTTAGATCAAATGACTTACACTAGTACTAGACCACATGATGGTGAGGGCTTGTCATCAAATAGGCCACCTTTCTTTGATGGGAAGGATTATGGTTTTTGGAAGAATAGGATGAGGATTTTCCTTAGGAGTATGGATATGGCCTTATGGAGAGTTATAGAGAATGGACCATTCATTCCTACTAAGAGAGAGGGAGATAAGGTAGTTCCTAAGGATGAGAGTGAGTATAGTGAGAGTGATGACAACAAGGTGAGCTTAAATGAAAAAGCAATTAACTTGTTACATATTGCATTAGCTAGGGGTGAGTATGATCATATTAGTGCATGCACTAGTGCTCAAGAGATTTGGAAAATGTTAGAATTAAAGCATGAAGGAATTAGTCAAGTTAAAGATTGCAAAATTAACATGTTAGTGCAAAAATATGAATTGTTCAAAATGCTTGAAGGTGAATGCATTAGTGACATGTTTAATAGGTTGACATGCATATGCAATGATTTGAATGCTCTTGGCAAACCTTACCCTATGCATGACAAGGTACAAAAAGTTCTAAGGAGCTTACCTAGAAATTGGAGTGAGAAGGTGACCGCCATTGAGGAGGCCAAAGACGTGAGGACTTTGAAGTTGGATGAGCTCATTGGGAGCTTGATGACTCATGAGATGAAAGTGTTAAATAGAGTGGATGAAGAGCCTCAAAGGAAGAAGGGCATTGCCCTAGCCGTGACCTCTAAGGCAAGGGAGGCCATGAGTCATGGTGAAAGGGAAGTGTCTTCAAGTAGTGAGAGTGAAGATAGTGATGATGAGATGGCTATGATAGTGAAGAATTTCAAGAAATTTGTGAAGAACAAGAGAGGTGGATTCAAGAATCGAAAGTTCAAAGACAAGAAGAAGGAGAAGGAAAGAGAGAAACCAACTTGTTTCAATTGTGGCAAGGTTGGTCACTTTATTGCCGAGTGCCCCAAAGCATCCAAGAAATATCACAAAGGGAAAGGCAAAGAGAAGAAGAAGGCATTGAAAGCAACATGGGATGATTCCTCATCAAGCTCATCAAGTGAGGATGAAGTGGAGCATAAGGCACACTTTTGCCTTATGATGATTTATGTGATTCTCATGGTATGTTGCTTAGAAAGTGCAAACTTCTTAAGAAAGAAAATGCTAGGCTTATGAAAATCGATGAAATGCATGTTAGTGAACTTGAGGAGTTGAATGCCAAGTATGTTTCTATATGTGCTAAAAATGATGATATGATACTTGAGTATGATGCCTTGATTGATGAGAATAAGTGCTTGAAAGGAAAATCACCTATGCTTGATGAGAATGCTTGTATGGTTGAAAGCTCTAATTGCAATACGTATGATTATGATAATCTTAAAGCTAGAGTGCTTGAGTTAGAAGAAGAATTGGTTTCATGGAATGAACATGAATGCATAATGATTTCTAATACTACTTCCTTGCAACATGAGCTTGATATGATGAAAGAAAAGAATAAATTTTTAGAGACTCAATTATCTAAATTTGCCATGAGTTCTTTGAAATTGGATGAAATGTTGGTCTTTCAAAGGCATTATCTTGATAGGAGTGGACTTGGTTATGATGCTATGACTCTTGATGGTTCTAAATGTGAAAATGAAGAATTAGTTAAGCTTGTAAGACCTATTGGAGTCTTGAGTAAAGCTCCAAGAACCATGCTAGGTTCGGCCAAGGCTTCAAAAGCCAAGGCCAAAGGTGTTCACCCCTTGGGTGGTGCATCTTCATTTAGGGCCACATTCCCTAGAGTGAGAGAAGTGAGGTTGAAGAAGTGTTGGGTGCCAAAGTGCTTCAAATATGTTGATAAGCTTGTTCTCAAATCAGTTCCACCTAGGAACTAAAAGATTCCCCATTAATGTCACCAACTTATTCTCAAATGGTAGACATAGGGATGACAAAATTCCCCGCGGGTACCCGACCCGAAATTTCAGGTTCAGGGTCGAGTTCGGGTGCCACCCGAACCCCACTGCCCGAGGACGGGTAGGGTATGGTAATACCTTACCCGGCCCCGAACCCGACCCAAACTTTTTTTAATATTTTTATTTAAATATATATATATAATACATATATTATTTATATATATATTACATATATCTAATAGATTAATACACACATATATATATACATACATTGACATACATATATACACATATATATACATTGACAAACACACACACACACACATATATATATATATAATACATACATACTGACATATATATATATAATACATACATACTAACACATACATGTATATATATATAATACAAATACATATAATATTTTAGTATTTTTGGGGTTCGGGGATGGGTTCGGGTTCGGGTGATACCCGTCCTCGTCGGGTTCGGGTTCGAGGATTCCCCGAACTCCAAAAATTGGGTTCGAGTTCGGGGATGGGGGCGGGGATAGAGTTCGGGTTCGGGGATGGGGAGAGCATACACGGCCCCGCCCAGCCCCGTTGCCATCCCTTGGTAGATAATAATGACCCCGAGTTAAATGTTTTAATTCGTGATGATTTTGTTATCGACAAAAAATCATTACAAAAAGATTTTTATTCTCCTTCCAATACTACCAAAAGAGACTGGTTTCTCAATCATTATATACATGAAAAACGTCAGTCTATCCAAAAAGAATATTATGATTTTCTTAATGGAATTCAAGAACAAGTATTATTTTTTGTTTATTTTTAATTATCCTTGGATGAACCCCGTATTGACTAGGCTACTTTTCCTTTTTTCTTCAAAAACAATCAATGCTACTACTAGGGTTCAGAAACGGTATAATAATTTCCAAAAATCCATCATTGAGTCTGAACATCCACCCTTAATCCAAACCAAGCTCGCAAATAAAAATTCTATTAAAGAAGATACAAACAAAAATGATTTCATTAATGAAATAAATAAAAGATTACAACATCTTCTTGTCGAAACTGTTGAAAATATAACGAAAATTGTTTATGGATCGAACAAATTCACATAAATGAAATAGAAAGCAACCAAAATTTCATTACCATAGAAGAACCTCGAAATACATTACCAATTGAACAAACAAAGGAGATAGAAAGCAAGAAATAGAAACGCCAATCCCAAAGTAAACTCTGTCTCCTTAAGACTTAACGCCTCTCACACGTGGCTTCGGGAATACTTGACGACAATCTCCCAAGATAGAATGGCAGCACCTACACGGAATGAAAGCGGCACTCCGAGCAACGAACAGAAAAGATGATGGCAGCTCCTCTCAACTATGCACGTGAATGCTCTAAATTTTTTGGTGTGTGTTCCATGAACTAAAGGGCCCTATTTATAGTGTATGAAGGGGAGAGAAGATTAAGCCAAAATCGAATTGGAGAATAATCCCTAAACTGATATTATCTAACAGATAATTGAATACAATTATATCTGTTAGCCAACCAAGATAAAATCAAACCAATCTGAAACCAACTCATGTATAGCTAAACACTGTTTCCTATCCCAGAGAATTTCTAGATTCTGTATTTTGGACTGGGCCCGTGAGTCATGAACCAACAGGAAACAAGACAGCTTTGGGCTTAAAGCCCATTGGACGTTGTCCAAGAAGAAATGCACTGGTGAACAAGCCCACCACACACACACTCGTGAATCGAATCGGACCGGTTGGACGGACAGCGGCGGTGAGCTCTCGCGTGTTACTATTTAGCATAATGTGCATTCCCTCCTTCCCACAAAAGCTTGGGTGCCCTTGGACCCAAGGTCTATGTCCAATACTCACTCTTATAAACAAGAGTTTGTCCTCTTAATTTTCCAATGTTGGACATTCATTTTCCTTAAACTTGGTCATACTCAAATAGCTTACTTTGTAGCAACATTTCATTCACTCTTTGCTTGGCTTTGAGCAAATGAATACATATGATTGTTCTCCACATGAAACTCAACGTATTCATGTTCTAACTTCAATTATTCCATAATTGAATCTCCATTAAATACATGGTCAAAGCCATGACTTTTCCAACAAGAAACCACCCAATCGCCTTCCCTACAAAATCCCAATACTCCAAAATCTCTATGTATACCAACAATCCATAACTTAGACAAATCTAATAATACTTCAAAAAATACTGAAACAAAAGAAGATAAATCTCAAACCAAACAAATCGTTTGTTTTAGATGTAATACGCCAAGACACATTGCAAAATATTGTCGTGTTCACAAACGTATGAAAAAAATTAAAGATAGAACCAGATATTTCTGCAAAATTAGAATCCATTATAAATGACACTGATGATGAATCCTCAAAAAATCCTGAGTATAACAACCTCCATACATCTTCTAATATAGATAAAAACCCTCCAAATAATACTCTTAAGTCTCTTCAACAAGATTTCGCCAAGATTAAATCAAAAATCAAAAATCAAAAATCTCAAAAAAGATAACAAAAATGATGATCTACTCGAAGAGATTTCACAAAAACTTGACCAACCTTTCCTTGGATTATTGTCTCAAGTTATTAGCCAGAAATGGTTTATCAAAATTAAAATTACTATCCAAAACTCATTATATATATATATATATATGTATATATATATATATATTATACAGGCAATAAAACAACTATATAGACCCACATAAGAATGGTTTGTCACTAGGGTCCCCTCTAAATCCCATTCAAATTCAATCATTCAAATCTCAATCTCTCTCCACAACTATTGCTTTCTTGTTCCAATACCGCACATATTCCTTCTTGTGCTCCTCACTCACCCATAAATCAACAATATCAAGATAAATCTCAGTGGTGTGTGCACGTTTTGGCGGCATTTCCCCTGAAAATTGATAAAATGTCACAAATAATTATCTACAATAACCCCAACTTCATCAAAAATTCTCCAAATAAATCAATACAATAATGCACAAGCCCAGTTCTAGGCCTCTATTTCATTACAACCCAACAAATTAATCAAATAAAATGCAAAAATTTCAAGAATTTCAACAATTTCCTAGAACCTGTGATTTTTTGGGTGATTTTCATAGGTTAAGGTTAGAGAGGACAGTTTTTGAGAGAAAATGAAGAAGGCTTTTGCTAGTTCAAGTTTTATGTGTATTTAACAACACTGGATCACGAATATGTTTAGACGGAAGCCCGTTTTTGCGCTTTTGCTTAGTAGTGGACCGGGCTTCTTGCTCAATGATGAACATGGCTTTTGTTTGGATAAGTAGTCGTAGCTTGTTTGAATAGATGCAACATTTCTTAGTTTCATCAATTTTCAATGATAATTTTTAAATTTTATTTTTATGAAGTTATGTTTATGCTTCAGCATGATTTAAGTTTTTAACAAGAAAAAAGTCATGATCACAAGTGTCATGTGGAGAATATGGAATAACGCTAGATAAGGGAACAAGAGAAGGAGAGGGGAAGCATGCTCTACATAGAAAGACAGGGAAGAAGGAGGATCATGCTCAATGGAAACACGGTTAGAAGAATAAGAGGGGAGAGGAATGTCAAAAAAATTGGAGGGAAGATAAGAGAAGGTGGCGAAGAAGTGTCTGAAGTGTGTAATGGCGAAAGCTCAAGAAAGGTGAGATCATGAGTAGTTGAGGAGACCTATGGGACAACCTTAAGAAAGAAGGCATGACGAGAGATACAAAGTTTCCTAGATAAGGGTTTTAGTATTGATTGCCCTTGTGTTTGGCACTGATACCTAAGAGAACACATCTAACCAAAATATCAAATAACTTGGAACACTCAAGAGGAGAAAAAAGGATGAAACATGTGCAACCAAAAGCATGAAGGTAATAATAGTCAAAAGGAGAGGAGAAAAGGCTCTCACGAGGGGATATGCCACTAGAGAGAACATGAGAATAAGACATATTGATGAGGTTAACTGAGGTGAGAACAGCCTCAGCCCAATAGGTATGAGGGACAAAAGTAGAAAGAATGAGTGCCCGAGTAGTCTCTGTGATATGATAATGCTTCCTCTTAGCGACTCCATTCTACTCATGTGTGTGAGGACATCAAAGTAGTGGATAAGCTGATCCACCTAAGAACCAAAATCAAGATAGAGAGACGTCAGAAACTCATGCATATGACGCTGGGCAACCCTACACTTGTAAAAGGAGAAATCTTTAGCTTATGCCAAAATCCACACAAGTGAATATGGAATTGCTGAATGGACTGATCATCTTGATAGGCAGCAATAGCCTCGGTGAGGAGAGAATGCTCATGAGCCCATTACTCTCAACAAATCGTGAGGTATAAGATAACTCTAAAAAGCATATGCAGGCAAAACAACCAGATCAAGATGAAGATTAAGGTCGACAAACGCAACCAGATAACCTACTATCGTACCATTTTATAAGTTCCAGAGAATCATATCATTAGCTGAGATAGATTCCCCGTCAAGGGAACCCATTGTGAGATAAGATAACAACTAACGACTATACAAGTGACTCTGCACTGTCGTAGACCAAATAGACCAATCACTCGCTGAGGAAAGTCTAAAGTAGGTGGAAGTGGGAATAAAATCATATGGAATCTCATGAATCACTGATATCAGCAATGACTGGGCTAATTGATAACCCTTTGCTGGCCGAGAACTTCCCCTTCGAGGGTGGAAATTGTGTATGATGAACCACAATAGCAAAAATTTATAAAATCTAGAATATCACAAAATATGAAAGATATTGCGAGATAATGAAAATATCTCGAGAAATTAAAATGATGCGGAATTGAAATTCTCGTAATAAATTGACAAATACTGTGAGAATTTGCCTCAAACCCAAATCAAATCTTCCTCAAACTCAAATCACACTCATGATTCATGAGTGCCTGCAAACTCAAATCGCACCAACAAACTCAAATCAAATCACACCAACAAACTAACAAGTAAATCAAATAGGGATTATGAGGTGAGTGACCTAAATCAAATCGATATTTCCTGTTGGACAAAGATTAAATCGAGAGATCTCCATAGAGAAGAGTCGCCGAGTAAATTAAATCGAGAGGCTTAAATCACCGAGAGTAGGTTAGACACAAATCATGAGTGACCCAAAGCAAATAGAGTTCGCAAAACTAAATTCCAAACTCAAATCACTATCTCAAGGTGTCCATAGAGGAAGAGTTAAGCAAACTCAAATAGGGAGATATAGTTGCCAAGAGACTGAGATCTTAGTCTGAGATCACGTGGCATGAGGTGACTAAGTTAGCGCAAGATGAATATAAGACTAGAAGGAGTCCAGGCATGGGTCTTAGGAGAGAGAGATTGACCTAACAATGAGGGAGAGAGGGGGTGTTGCCTACGATGATTGTTTAGGGGAAAGTCTCTAGTGGTTGCTTTGATATCATGTTAATGTGAGAGAGGAGAGAATGGTTGTGTCTTGAATTAATAATGAAGATTAGGGTTTACATGTATATACTAAATATATGGCCCTAACATACCCTAACATAATATACTCTAAGGTTGTGCTTGGCATGAGGGTTGGGAGGGGTTAGAAGGGGTTTATGAGCGTGAACCTCCGCTTGGTATATGAATGTATTGGGAGGGATTGGTTAAAATTTTTATGTATAATTGTTTTTTGTTATGAGGGTATTTTTATAACTTCATATTTAGTATAATAGCGAACCCCTCATTTTCAAGGGTTCAGAAAGAGGGGTTGAGAGGGGTTCGCAAACCCTTTGACCCCTTTCGAACACTTTGAGGTGTTCGCGCAGAACAGGGGTTTAGAGAGGTTTGCGTATTAGCGAACCCCTCTCAACCCATGCACTAGGTAGGGCCTAAGAGTTGTGTTTTGGGTACTTCATATAGAAGCAAATTGTATTAGAAATGAGCTTGTTAAGCCTACATAGACTGAAAGCATCACTTTCTCTATTTCTTTTGCAAGCAGAAGACAAACCTGTATTTAATTGACGAACTTTTCATTTATAACTGAAGCTTCAAGTAACAATTATTAGACAATACAGGAACATCAGCCCAGTCACAAGCATCAAAGAAGTTGTTTAAAAGGTTTATTACCGAGAAGTCACTTATTGTAATACCCCAACCCCTTCGGATAACATGGCGTGATAAATGTCATAAGATATGTGAGGTCACATGTGACATAAGCTTGATCGAAATATTTTTCTTAAACTCTATAAAGGAAATAAAAAAAAAATTACGACGCAAGAATTATCGGAGACGGAGCTAAAACCGGGATAAATATGAAATTCCAAAGATTTAAATAGAATAGGGTTTTACTTTAATAAACAATGGCAAAGTCGTAAATACAGTTAGGGTTAGTTGTAATAAAATAAGAAGTAGGAGGACCGAAAGACCACCAAATCCAATAAAATGTAAAAGAAAAAGAAAAAAAAAGAAGCACGGAAAACGACGTAAACCACAGAACCCTAGACGGCGGTGACGGAAGCCTTCGATGGAGTCGCCGGCGGTGATTAGCGAATCTGAGGCCACCGGAGGGACGATCAAGTCAGCAGGAACTCAGCAACGCCAGTTTCGGACGGAAGGGAGAAGGTCTTCGCCGTCAATGGAGGAGGTGAAGGCGCGGCCACCGAGAGCTTCGATGCCGGATTTCGACGGTTTCCGACCACCATTCAGGAAGCTACGACTGCCGATATACTCGCCGGTATGCCCTCTACCGAATCCCAGCCACCGTGGACTCCACCGCCTCCGGATGGGCGGCGACCCGAGTCTATGGACGCACGGGTCTGTTAGACCCGCTGACATGGGCAACCGGGTCGAGCTGACCCGGTTGGATTTTTAATTAAATTAATTAATTAATAATTAGTGTAATTAGTTGTTTAAGTTAATTATATATAAATAATGGTATTAATAATTGAGTTCAACAAAAGACAATGATACTAATGAATCAATTAAAGACACTAAGATTGACAAATTATTGTATATGCGTATGAGTATGTAAGACCCGTTAGGAATGATCACCGAGTCGAGTTGTCCTGATGAGATATCATTTTAAGTAGTTAATTGTAACAAGTTAATTATAATAAGTTAATAATATTAATAAAATAAATTGATTAAAAGATAATAATATTAATAAATGAATTAAAGATTGTGAGATTAATAAATAATGATAGATATTGTATGGGTTGCAGGAACTCATATTGGTAATTAAATTATCACGATTACGGGAGCACGTCACGGTAAGTAGTACTCAACTGTATTACGGAACTTTGATCTGTGAAATTTATGTGCTATTATTTGTACTGATTGTGATGTCTATTTGACTGTGTATGATGGAAGTTTGTACTGATGGGATGTTTTCATGAGATCGAATTGGTGATGACTTGAATAAATGTGAACTGTGATATAAATGATTTATTTATGTTATAGCTATATGGGCTGTTTGATTACCATGACTGGATGACAAAAGTGTTATGATATTTTCTGTAGAATGTTATGTGTACGGTTATATGCTTGAATTGAATATGGTGATGAGACTGATATGATGACGGTTTTGATGTTCTTAAGAGCGACTAGTTGCATATGATTTATTGACGTATTAAATATTATTCATAAGCACGATGCATTGCATTACATGAAAAGGAAAAGTTTCAATTAATGAAAAGTATTTTTTTTACGAGCCGGGTATTACTGCTACAGGGAGGGTGTATAGGAAAGAGGAAGGTTTATGGATCAATGTTAAATGAAAAGAAAATGAAATGAAAATGAATAAATGATACAGATACTAACTGAATGGGCTCTATGGTAGAGCATTAGATGGAAATCCCGACCGGTTGCTCTGTAGCAGTTTACCTAGGTTAAGGGCCCGAGTACTGGAAAAGAAATGATTTAAATGGCTGACTGTTTTCTAAAGTTGAGGTCCACATGCATTCATGCATAAGTATTACTTGCTGGGCCTCGGCTCACTATGTTCCGTGATGCAGGTATTAATCTCTTAGATGATTATGCTGACTAGGAGTTGATGGTGTCGCTGTAGATCCATGAAGAAGATGCTCATGTGACGGAAGCTAGTTTTCATACCATATTTGAAAATAAATTAAGGGTTACAGTTATTTATGCTTTTACAGTTAATAACTCTAATGTATGGTAATAAGTGTATACTCAAAAATGAGGATGAAAGGTATAAGTATCACAGTAGTATACTTAGAGGATGTTGATTGGATGATACTGTATATCTGAAATATATAAGAAGACGCTTTTAATTCATATTAAATTATGTTAACTATTTATTGGAATTGTTAAAAGAGTGGATCTGTATTGGTTATAGGCTCTTATGTTTAGGGTTGCTAAGGCGTAGAGTGACTTATAATGAAATGCGAGTAGTGTTCCGACCTATGGATCTATTGGTTAGGGTTTCATGGGACGGGGCGTTACACTTATTGTGACAGTGTTTCCCTTTTAGTCATAGTTTATTCTTTTTTACCAATAAGTCATACTTTTTGTTGACATTTTGTATGACTAAGATTTGATTTTTTTGAAAATGCCAGGAATGCCCTTATTTTTTGAATTTATAGAAACAACTATTTGATAACTCTCTCTCTCATCTCTCATCTCTCATCTCTTTCATCTCAGCTCTTCTCTCTCTCACATTCTTTCTCACGAAAATCTTAGATTTTTTCGATAACCTTCCATATTTTATGATCATCTCATATTTTTTGATCACTTTCCGACGAAATCATACCTATAAGTCCTTATTTTTGTAGTATCACATGGTTTCTCTCTTTCTTTTGAGATTTGTAGTTCTTTTAGATCTAAGAGTTTTTTTTTTGAGATTTCTAGTTTTTTTTTTCAAAATCTAGGACTCTTTTTTCATGATTTTTAGTTTTTTCCAAGATCTATGATTTTTTTATTTCAAGATCTCTAATTTTTGGCAATGTCATACTTTTTGTTTGAGAATATTGCTAGTAATGTCTGTGATTTCGATACTGATTTCTAGTTCTTTTGAATCTAAGAGTTTTTTTTTAAAGATTTCTAGTTTTTGTTCTTCAAGATCTCTAGTTATCGGTACTGTCATGCTTTTTTGTTTGAAAATATTGTCGGTACCTTCTGTGATTTTGATATTGTTTGTTGTTGGTTTTGTTTGTGAATTTTTTTAAATTGTTGGTACTGGCTCGTTCTTGTCAAAATATGTTTGCTACTGTCTATGAAATCCATATTGTATGTAAATTTGATATTGTCTGTGAACTTGTTATTGTTAATGAATTTGATACTGTCATCGTTGATACTGTCTTTAAATTCTTTGAAATTTTTGGTACTACCGTGGTTCTTATTTTTGCTAGTGTCTGTGAATTCGGATACTGTATGCAAATTTGATACCATTTGTCTATAAGATATTGTTTATGAATTGATAATGTATACAAATTTGATACTGTTAATTGATAAATTTGATACACAGCTGGTACTGTTTCATGTTGTAGTGCTGTTTCAAGTGTTCGTACTGCTTATCTTTTTTTATTTGGCATGACCTTTTGTACTGCTTAATAGTTGCTAGTAAGTTTGAATAGTTTTTATATTTTTATAAGTTGGGACTATTTCTAACTATATACATATGAATATGTTTTCAATATGATTGTACTGTTTGATGTTCTGGTACTGTTTTATATGTTTGTACTATTTTGGTAACTACTTTCAACATGAACAATATTATTTGTATTTTTTGCACTGACGTGCCTTTTTTCAAATTTTCTTTTATATAGTCATAATATGATTAATCAAGAGTATCACTGATATACAGAAGATGATGTTGGAGATATTTTTCATTTTGAAAATTAATCAACTGTATTTGAGAGAAGAAACTGGTTAAGACAGCATGTCGAAGAAGTGACTTACTTTTGGTACTGTAATACTATATTTGGTATATGTGTCTTATAAGTTGAAATTATAATTGGTACTATCATTTGATATGAAATTATAAATTGATACTGTAAATTATCTGATAATGTTATAGTATTTAATACTGATAGTAGCCAAGTACTCAGAATATGAGACATTGATACATTGATACTATCAACTTACATGATACTGTTTGGAAAATTGATACTATTGCCTGGCATGATATTGACAATATCACAATACCAACCATGGTAGTACTATACCATAACACATGACAATAACAGTATCACAACTCTAACCAATACCACAAGACATGAAACAGTATCACAATCGTAATCAATATCATTACACGACATGACAATATTGTTGTTAGCAATGGTGTTGATACTGTTTTTTTATTTTGATACTATTGTTGGTAATGTTATTGTTTCAAAACCTTACACTGTTATTGGTAATGATGTTGGCACTGTTTCTAAATTTGATACTGTTGTTGGTAATAATATTTGTTGCAAAACTTGGTTGTGTTGTTGACAATGATATTGTTAATAATGTTGGTATTATTTTTGATTTTGATTCTATTGTTGGTATTGGAATTGTAGCAATACTTTATAATGTTTTTGGTAATGACGTTGATATTGTTTGTTAAATTGATACTATTTATGATGACAATAATATACTAGCTAATGCTTTATGTCGATATTCTATAGAGATGTTTATGGTTTGATTATTGTGTAGACATACAATGTTGAAATATGTATTCACATGAAAATTGGAGGATGAGTATTATTGTCTACTTGTTTTGAATGGGAAAAAAATATACACGACAATATCACATGATACGACAGTATCGAATAATATGACAGTACTAATATTTCTAACAGTACTAACTAATATAACAATAGCATTTTATATCAGAATTCAAACTGACATAAAATTATAAAAATATACTATCAATGTACATGACAGTACTAATTACCATGACAGTATTAATTTAAATAGACAATATCTAGTTTATTTTTCAAAACACAGTTCATTACTTTTCAAAATGAAATTATATTCAGCGTCATCTTCGTCAGGACTGTATATAAACATAAAAAATGGTCACGATTCAGAATGACAATATCAAGTAGACAATACCAAAAAATAACCATTACTAACTCATTTAGCAGTAATAAGATATCAACCAATATCAATCATATACTCATAAATAGTATCAAATACATTAACATTATCAATTCAAAAACAGTATCAAATTCACAAACAGTTTCAAATTCATGAACAATATAAAATTCATTAACAAAATAAAATTTGCAGATAGTTTCAAATTCACTATCAATATCTAGTTCACAAACAATATCAAATTCACAGACACTACCACAAATAAAGATCATGGTAGTACAAACAACTTCAAAGAATTTACAGACAGTACCGACAATAGACAATATCAAATTCATAGACAATAGCAACCATATTTTGACAAGGAGCAAGTACCAACAACTTTAAAAAATTCACAGACAATACCAAGAACAAATAGTATCAAAATCACAGACAATATTAATAATATTCTCAAACAAGAAGCATGACAGTACCAACAACTAGAGATCTTGAAAAAAAAGTCATAAATCTTGAAATACTCTTGAGAGAGAGAGAGAGAAACCATGTGGTACTACAAAAATAGAGACTTACCCATGTGATTTCACCATAAAATGATAAGAAAATCTAAGATGATCGAAAAATATAGGAGGAGACCGGAAAAGTGAGAGAGTAGTAAGAGAAAGTCAGAGAATTTGAGAGATAATGAGAGTGTAGGAAAAAGATAAATGGGTGTGTGGCCCGCGTTCTAGAAGAGGCATGATAGTCATGCATTTTGAATTTCAAAATTCAGGAGTAAATTTGTCCTATCAAAAGTGTCATTTGACTGAATTGTAACAATGAAAAATTCTATGACTAAATGGTAAATAATACCATCACATATGACCGGCTATGAATTTTCCCTTGTTTAAAAACATTCTCATAGACTTTTTTATTTATTTATAGTTAATTAGAATCTGAAATTCGATGAGAATACATAATGTTGAGATTTTAAATTCAACTCATTGTAGAAGGTTTAGAGCTTGAGTTTTCCACTGTCCAGGTCAGGGGGAAACCCTAGCCATGCTTTTCAAACTTAAATGACTGAAATCTACTCATTGTTATACGTACAGGCACAATTTTTGCTGTATTGGACAATACTCAAGTCATTTATACAAACAACTGGACAAACAAGCCCTAATCCCACATTGCTTGTTTGTGCCTGGGGCTGGAAATCTTCTGTATAAATCTGACTTAAGGCTTTCACCACCGCTGTCAATAATCATGGGGCACCAGTTACAATGTTCGAGGTCCACGGTTATTTATAGCAGGACGTTTACATCTTGCTTGTTTCTGAAATGATTCTCTCTATCTCTTCCAGGAGGCGTTCCTTCTCGTCTCCCAACTCCGCATTTTGCTTTTGAAGCTCTTCTATTTGCTTAGTCTGTTCGGAGTCCTTCCTGATAATTTACAGCACAATGATTGATTAATAATTCAAAAGTTTTCCTTAAGCAATCACTAAAAAATGAAGGCCAGAATCCAACAGCCTGGGCAAAAATTTGAGATTACCATATCATTTGGTGCGGATTAATACAAGAAACAGAAATGATGAAAATAAGGAGCCGGTCTGCTAGACATTTAAAAACCATTTATAAGTTGTTATTCCCATGAAGACAAGGAGTTCTACCAGTCCCACATTGGGTTGATAAAGATATCGATTGCCGATAGACAAACCCTTAATAGTAAAGCAAAATCAGTTTCATATATGACCAAAATGAAGTAGCTTTTCAGGATTTATTTGTGCAGTTGCAAAGGCTTTTGGAACCTAAACATTATATATGGAAGATCATGGGGACCAGGTATTTGACAATAGTGAATTAGTAGAGAAGACACCTGCGTGACGACAATAGGTATATGTGAATGGTACGAGGAAGTGAAAAACAAGAAAGAAGAAGTTAAGAGGATTCAGATAACCCCATGCCTAACTGCGCACTAGGTTTGAACTATTCAATTACTAGAAAATAAGGACTTTGTCGCCTACAAAATAAAATCTTGATGTTTAACTCCCTTGACACTCCTCAACCCGGATCACATAACATAAAGAAAAAAAGGGGTATATCACTCCTAACTTGTCACAGACCTTGCATTTGGAATTCAAAGTTGGAGGATGCTAGTTCTAAGTGTACACATTAAGAACTTGAAATATGCCCACAGAGTCCTTTTGCAATTAGAATATTTTTATCTGCTCTCTAAAATTATGTTCTTCAAAACTCATTGGGGTATAAAGACAAATTTTGCAACACCACACAATCTCATTTGTGAAGAATACCATTTATCTCCCAAAAAGAACCTTATAAAAATAATAAAAGAGAGTGCTATAAAGGATTTTGAACACAGAGCAGCAGGAATGATCAAGTCAACCAATCTGACAGAGAACCTATTCAGTGCAGAAGTATGACAGTGCTGCTAAAATAACCGAAATATAAATTCTAGAATATGTAATCCCAATTGCAGGTAAATATATGATGAATTTACATAATTACCTATTCATGAAAGACAGGTTAAGCTTTAGTGACCGCACTTCCTTTTCAAGATTTTCGCAACGCTTTAAAATCGCTTGCATATCAGATGGAATTGCCGGTGTCAAATTCCTTTCCTTTGCCTCGGCCATTCTACACATAATGAATCAGTTAGCATAAATCAAAATCATACAGATCAAGGAAGTTAAGTTTCTGCACAGGGCTTGAATTTATACGTTTCATTTCACCCATTGCAATTGGGAGTTGGAACAGACTATAAATCATGACGTTTTGCGGAGCCTGCTCATATTTCCAATTCTTGGCAAAGTGCATAAAAAAATGAGAAAATTTACTACAACCAACTGCTATGTGTCAAGTTAGTGAAGCTCCATGTTCCCAAGAATATTATTATTGGGAAGCTTTTGTGTGAAGCTTTTTGCAACTATTTATTTGTTGGTCAAATAAATGACTGCCCGAGGATACTGATAGAGTCCTGGTCCTTATCAGATACCAATTCAAGCTTACAAAATATGCACTTGTGCATGTAGTTGTGTGTGTGTGTATGAGAGAGAGAGAGAATATACACGGCCAATAATAGTAGAATGTAAAGAACAAAAGAGTCTGCGTGTATAAATAGGAAGATTTTGCAATGAAAAAGGTTTATAAAAACCGTCCTTTTTTGAGAATTCGAAAAAGAAAAAGAAAAAAGATTCCACAAAACCAGAGAACTGCAAAGAAATGGGGGCAATAAAAAGGTATGAATCACCATATCATTTGTTTGGAATAGCATTCAAATCTTCAGCAAATGGCCAAAGACAAAGCAAAGTAAATATATTGGCGAGAAGCAACAAAATTCAAGTGAAAGGTTTTTTGAGTGAAACATAGAGCTAGGCAGATATTTATTGGTTATTTTTGCTAATGCCATTTAAATAATAAAAATTCGAGTAATCCTGATAAAGGAAAGACAGAAAACTCATGGAGTAAGAGTAAAAATCTATTTCTTGGGACTTTACTTTCCATTTGCCAGTTAAGAAAACAGCACGTCTACAAGAAAACTATAAAGGTCATACGTACTTTCGGGATCGCTCTACCCTGCGTTTTTTTGTGGAGTCTCCCTTGTCCCCTGCACAAGTTCTGTTGGTTAGCAAAACTAAAATAACTCCGTAATTTCTGTGCTAATGCATCAGCTGACTTTTTTTACTTTTGCAGTGCGTAGTGCTTATATCATGATAAGCATACCAGATGGAAAGAAAAATAAAAGGTTTCCATGATAGCCTACAATTGGATAGCATAAAGTGAAAAGTAAAATCAGTACACGTAAACAAAGAAAATAAAGTTAAAGCAAGTTCAAAGTAGTACTAAATCCTTAACATGAAGATTAGCAACGTACATGTTCTTGAGATTACTGTTGACATCTAATGTAAAACCACTAGGCATAGAAACAAGAAAGAAGGGCCATCAACCCAATTCATTTAACATGAGATTACTCATGAACATGAAATGGTCTCTTTAAGAAGAATTCTTCCATTTTCACTGGTGACAAGAAAGATTGAGATCTAGCAAATAACATCATGCACGTAGAACTGCTAGAAGCAGATTCCACCTCCTCAAATATAATAATGATTCCAGCTTTTGGATATTTCAATGCTCTCAATTAGCTTTCCTTGTTTGCACCAAATGTCAATGAGTTACGGCATATAATGCCATAGTTTTTTTTTTCCTTTTTCAAATCAATATTAAGATGGCCTGAGAAAATTTAGTGGTAAAGTGAAACTACAATGGAAAAGCCAAATTTACTGGTGAAGTAATGTGCATAGAACTCTAACCTGAACCAGCTGAGGTCACAGATCCATATCTGACTAGACCTGCCCTCTGTTAAAGATTTCCAGAGATTAAACAATCTTAAACAACCACCTTATGGTTAACACTACATTTTTTTTTTAACATATAGCCATAATCACTACTAAAGAGAAAATACCTTTTTGTCATCTTTCAAATTGTCAATTATCTGCACCCTGAAATCTGGAATCCAAAATAAGATATTTATGCATCAAAAAACCAAATTAGTATATGTACTTTCAAGAAAATTGTATATGATTCATTTATGAATATCAGAGTAACAGAACCTGTACCAGTTCATCATGTGCTTTCAGAAACTCACATACATTCTTTTGGTTGAGGAATTTGTCATGCAGTAACATAAATGTGTCACAGAACCAAATTGTACAGAGTTAAGTTCCTTATATTCACATGGCCCTAAATTTTTCATTATTTTTCATGCAAGATAGTTAACATAACGTTAACAAATGAATTAGCAATGAGTAAATGATGCTGCATATGAAAAGTTGATAATATCTTTTAGTTTTCATTTGTTTAAGATGTAGTTCCTTTTTGTATGTCTTTTTCTTTGCTAATATGAAAGTTGATCTTTCTTCTCAAACAAAAAGAAAACAAATAAATAGATACAATTTCAGGTCATTATCTAAAAGGAAACATTATGTGGGCTTTGTTAGTGGGCTAGCAAAACCACTTCACTGGAAAGAGTTGTTCATATAGTGAAATCTGATCGTATATGACACAGGAGGAGGGTAGGGGACACACATGGAACTAGTCTATTATAGAGATTAAAAAGTTGCAGATATGACTAGCTCTTTTGGGAATGAGTGCAAATTTGACTTTTTTGTGCTAAGTTTATGACAAGTCTAGGCATAAACAACATAGGGACAACTGATATTGAGGTCAGCAAGAAGAAAAGAAAAGAGAACAAGATTCATGTTTCTCCCTAAGAATAAATATGTAAATTTTTCATTAAAAGGAGCCAATGAAAAAACAATGAGTAAAAGCATATACCTTTGGCTCTAGAGTCATTTTCCAAACTCCTAGACTTTGCAACTTGGTTTTTCGAGCTCTCACAGATGCTTAGAGTTTGACTTGAGTTGCTGGGACCATCACAAGCATCAAAACCAGATGAAACTATTGGTGTGGCAGCAGAAGATTCACTCTGAGAAGTTTCTCGAGAAACTGCACTAAACTGAACTGGGTTCATTGGATTTACAAAACCTTGCATATCAAGATCCATAGATCCTTGAACCGTCTGCAAGAATGCAGGATACCGTACTTCACCAGAAGGTATCTCTTGAAAATTTTCCATAATTTGATGATTGTGATTCTCCTGTCCTTTATCAAAAACAGGGTTGGCAACAACTCCTTCATAAAGCTCATTAGAGAAATTTTCAACAGTTTCTTTCTCAACATGGGCAAAGAGCTTTTTGCGTTCCAGTGTGCCCTTAAGCATGCTCACAACAGAGGAAACTTTATCAATATTACCCATTTGATCAGAAGCATTGTAGGTGGATGAATTTGAGGGAGACATGAATGTATCCAACTGGTTAGCATTGTCACATACAGGAAGGTCACTGAAACCACTTGGACTAGCAAACTCTTGTTTCAATTTATTGGTGCAAACCCCAGAAGCACCATGCAAGGCTTCCATAGCAAAAGACGTTTGAGTGGTTTGCATGACAGCATATCTCCTCCTGAAAACAAATATGTACTCACTGAATTATAGCGAGGGAAAAAGATTATGAAAGCCCACAATTTCCTTCTATGAGGAAAATGAATGCCCACTTGAGAGATGCTATATCTTAGTAGGCATGATTGTTACATTAAAGAACGATGTCTTATGTGCAAAGAAGATATTTTCTACAAGTTATAGGCAAATAATGCATGTAGGATAAAGGAGTTTAATCTGATGGGTCCTAAATATTATCCTCTTCTACTTTTCCACTTTTCTTCTCCCTAAAGTTTTATTCATTTTTCTTAACTTCCTACAGATATCTTCTATAGGAAAAGACTGTGATTTGTTCTGGAGACAATTTGGAAGAGTAAGTGATCAACTAGCTGTTGTGGTCACATAATTCTTAGTTCAACGTGTTTAATTCTCTGTTTATAAGACGACCATGTACGAGGCATGTGCACTATTTCAAGGATAAGTGTAAAGATATGTTATAATTTAAAGTGAAAATTTTATAATATTAGGGGACTGAGGTCCTTATTTTTAAATAAATCATTTTATCCACTTAATATAAAACGAAAGCATGTAGACTGAAGGACTTAACTCTGGTGACAGTCTGCTTCTTGTCCTTCAAGTACTCTTCTAATCACTCCCACTCATTTCATTAATTTTCTTATTAGAAGCATTAATGAAAAGGAAAATGCGATCTGAATTTGAAATCATCAGTCACTACTTACTATACATGTATGCAAAAGCATACGACAAAAATTTCAGTATCAATGATTCACAAGAGTTTCCATGAGGCGAGAGATAGGTCTATCTCTAAAGAGATTTTCCATCAAGTGACACAATATATCACTTATTAAAAAGAAAAGGTAACAATATATCATGATGTTACTACAGATGATAACGCATGTGTGAGAATATAGATACCGCAACTCAGAAGATCGGCTTCGTGTCATGGGTTGAGAACTGTGAAACCAGGCCTGTGTATAAGTGAGGGATAATCAGAAAATCATGATCTCTGTGAAACCAAAGTTTTTATGAACTTAAAAGAAACAAACCTTAGCGAGATATAAATTACTAGCATGCATGCCTCTTTCAACAGCATTCCTGATAGAGGTTGAGGGCAGAGTAAATCATACAATAAAGTGACTTGCTTTAGGGAACTGAAAATTTCAGTAAAATATACTTTCATATGTGTAATCATGTGAAGTTAGCACTTTGCAACTTTGGGGAACCAGTTGATGTCATACAAAATTAATATTTCTGACTCATCTGTAACTGGAGCAACTACCTGATTAATTGTTGGCCGTGTTCACCAGAGCTCCCCTCAGCCAATGAATTACCATGCACAAGCAAGATATCCCTGCTTCTTTTCTTTTGAAGGGCAACCGAATGCTGCTGACTAGACATATCGGCTAGTTCAGAGGATAACCTACACATAGCATAGAGTGATTATATGCAATAAATTAGTACAATAAGAAACTTGAAGAATAAAGCATGAAAAAATTCTTCAATAAAAACACCGCAAATACATTAAAAAGCATGGGAATTATATGTTTTCTTTGTAAATTGGTCACATCCCCCTCAACCCCAAAAGCTTCAAATAACAGAACAACAAAGAAGATGCAGCTTGCAGCTGTGCAGACAAATATTGCGGCATAACATTGTGATAGAAATGCATGACACTTCTTAAAATGAAATGATAAAACAAGCTCCTAACATTTGGAATAATATCTTTCTAAGGCCACATGACGAGACCATTAATATTCACACTACAAACTTCAAATTCATGTCACAGTGTGTAAAATCAGAACAATAATGCAGTGGCAGGAAACATTAGCTCATCATGATGAAATGCTCATTTCTAATACTTGTGTTATTATCCAGTCCAGTTGTGCAAAGAGATGCGTTGGAAATGTTACTTTTCAAAGCCCTAGGAATAGCTGCATTGAACGTTGGTGGAATGATTTACCACCATATATCATCTTGTCAAATAAAAAGATCCTCTATTTGATGAATGCTTATACAACTGGGGTTTCTCCAAACTACTTTCATATGCATAAAGATGTAAAGTTGGCACTTTGCAACTTTGGGGAGCAAGTGATGTCATACAGAAATAATATCTCAGTATATGTTGTAAAAGGAAAACTGGAGCAACTACCTGATTGATTGTTGGCCACGTTCACCAGAGTTCTCCTCAGCCAATGAATTATCATTCGCATGCACGATGTCCCTGCTTCTTTTCTTTTGAAGGGCACCCACATGTTGCTGATTAGACAAATTGGCTAGTTCAGTGGATAACCTGTACGTAGCATAAAGTGATTATATGCAATAAATTAGTACAAGAAGAAACTTGAAGAATGAAGCATGAAAAATCATTCAATAAAAACACACAAAAATACATTAAACACGTATGGGAATTATATCTATTCTTTGATGGCGTTCAATAAATTGGTCATATCCCCCTCAACCCCAAAAGCTTAAGAAGTATTTGCACAGACTCAAGATGCTCCTACAAACCTAATTGATTTCCATGCCACCGAAAATAAAGCTCATTTGCCAGTATTGCGACGCTCCTACATGCTCCATCAACAATTTTTCCTAAATGTCATTTTCTTTTGAATGATAAAAATTTATTTTATGGGGTTAAGGGAAATTTGTTGTGGGAAAGGGGATGTTCAACATGATAACAAGTAGAATGCAGTGACAATATTAAGGAAAAAAATTTCGCTTATCAAGACTTGGAAATAGAATCAATAGGGAAAAGGTATGGTATGATGAAAGTATTGTCTGAAATAAATACAGTAACTGCACTTATAAGGAATGATGCTATCCAAGTTGAAGGATTTCAACGAACATAACAATTAACAAACAAAGTGGATGCAGCTTGGAGCTGCACTGACAAATATTGTGGCATAACATTGTGGTAGAAATGCATGACACTTCATAAAATGAAAACATAAAACAAACTCCTAATTGGAATAATATCTTTCTAACACCACATTGATGGGACCTAATATATTCATACTACCAACTTCAAATTCATGTCACAGTATGAGGAATCAGAACAGCAATGCAATGGCAAGAAACATTAGTTCACCATGATGAAATGTTATTTCTAATGCTTGTGTTATCCAATCCAGTTGTGGAAAGAGAAGCATTGGAAATGTTACTTTTTAAAGCCTTGCTGCCTTAATAATAGCTGCATTGGTTCTCCATTATGGAAGTGTTCATGAACGTTGGTGGAATGATTTACCACCATCTATCATATTGTCAAATAAAAAGAGCCTCTATTTGATGAAATGCTTATACAAAAGATATTTCTCCAAAATCAAAACCCTGAATCTAGAAACATTTTTTCCACGAACAAGGTAGAAATAACTTGAAGATTTCACTGTTTGACAAGAATAATATGATTCCCGAAGAAACCTCCAGCAGTCATCTCAAAAGCTAGGATGAAGAAAAATGCTACCAGTTAGGTTAATCTGCTCATTTTTTGTGCTATTATGTCGTAGGTGTGATAATCATTGGTAGTCTAGCATGTCCATGGAAACCTGTGTTAGCTCTGCCCACTATTGTTTCCATACCCTCATCCAGTTGAAACTTATTCCTGCTTTCCATCGGAACTTGCAAATTTAGCTCTGGCAGCTAAACCAACATGGCCAATTAGTCTTGAAGTAATAATTTTTCAGGTAAAAAGATCATTGTCATTCCTCACCTCACTTCTGCTACATTATCTCAACACCTTCATGTCAGCTAAAGACTAATTGTGAGCAATTTTGCGTATCCAATATTAATAATCATTTGTACCAAAGTTATTGCCTCTGCATACTCTAGTCCTTCCCTGATTTGACCTGCATGTAGGAAACCTTGCTCACAAAATGTCTTTTCCGTTACCCAAATTATCCTAGCCATACTAGTCTTGCTCTATTTATGTATGACGTTCTCTTACTTCCTTATTAACCAACTCATTTCCTATAATCCCTTATAGATACTTTCATAAACCTTTTATTGGATTCAGAATGTAAGAAAATTTTAGTTTCCCCATTCATCTTACCTTTTTCTCTGTAGATACAACCACCATGAATAGCACATGGTACAAAACTATTGCTTCTACATTGTCCACAAGAAATTTAACTTGTTAAGGTAGTTCCCACTTACATCTGTTTTTCAGTATTTGCTCCCCCATGATGAACAAATAATCTTTGGCGGATGGCATAGGAGCTTCCTTAAATTCTGCTTTTCCAGCATGATCAATTCATCTAACGAACTTACAATTCGAAGACATCTACATTTCCTCAAAAGCGCAGCACTTAAGACCACTGACAAGAAGTTACAGTTCATTTCTTTCCCTTACACAAATTCTAAAGAATTTCCTTGTATTAAGCTCAAGAGCCTTCTGCTTATCACAATAGCAAATCCATAGCACTGTAGATTAGAAGTGTCTGAATATTAATTATGAACACTTTAACTAATATTTAGCATAAATTGCATAGGTTAGAATAGACTTCTATCTTATAAATGAACAATATACATGCGAGTGGGTGTTTGTCATAAAAATAAGCATGTCACTGAGCTTTTATTTTCTAATTGATTCATAAAAATGCATCAATGTTGGATGGTGATGTCTTCATTAGCACATGGAAGCAAGCACCAAAGCCCATCCTAAGAAAACACACCATATAAATTACTTCAACCTACTAACCTTCGCGAGGCTTGTCGAGTACGGTAAGCTATACTTGATGAATTATGACCGTGATTCTGAAAAATAGAAAGAAAGAAAAAAATCAGTGTAGAGTGAGGAAAAACCGCCAAAATAGGGAAAATAGAAAGTCATCTTCAACCACAAAGAACACAAGATGGCATTGATCTTTATGTTTAAACATATTTTGTTGCTACAGAATGAATTTAGAGAAAATCATTCTTTCTTAGCACGGTAATGTAGAAATTATTAAGGATATACAGATATGTATCCTTGATCAGTGATGTGGAAATTATAAAAGCTCCTCAAATGAAAACATTTCCATTCTTTTGGCTTTGGAATGTTTTTATGAACTGTCGAAACCCTTAGAAGGAGACCCAAAAGACATGGTTGGAAGTGAAAAGAAAGGCAATGTGCTCTACAATATTAGTCAAGGGTGTAGCTTTTGATAGAAATGCATGGCGAAGGAGAATCATGCCATAGATTCTCACTAATATCTTGTATTCATTCATGTAGCCAACCCCAATAATGTTTGGGCTAAAGGCTTAGATGATGATGATGAAATCTAACATATTGACATCCTCTAAATCATTAACTAAAGGAATATCACTAATGCAATGGTCAGTTGATTTTCAAAGGTGCGGAACCCCATGGATGAAACATGCACAAAGCTTGAAATCACAAATGAATTTGACCAGGTTTATCCTAACTTGCTCTAAAAGAAGATATGGGGCAACTTCCGTATCATGTTTTGCACCTACAGGAAAGAATCAATCACATACATAGCTGATCAAAGACATTTTGCAAAGCCCATAAGTTTCAAAATTTTGATGCCATGTTGTTCATTCAGCATTGGACCAAAGACTATAAAGCAAGTCAAAAGGATAATATGGTAGCTTGCCTCTCCATTCATAAGCCAACTTTTAAATAGCTCCTCACTATCTGCACGAAAGTTTTGAGTAAGATTCTTGAAACCCAACATCTCCATGCTAGGTACTGGCAATCCAATTGAGGTTTCCATCAAGGATTTCAAAAACAACTCCTCACTAGAATTCCTATATAAATCTGAAAATATTCTCCCCTCTCTTTCCATTATACTTCTTTCTCCTGCAGTCCTTTGACTTGCTGCAATTTGATGTGCACTACAATTCTGGTGGATGCCCACTTGTTTTACCAAGCCTCTATAGTTTCCATCATTGGCCATGCTACCTTAACTGAAATACTAGAAAGATCAGTCACCCCTTCCTGAAGTACTAATACTTTAAGTCCCCCAGTTAGGTAAACCACACCAACTGAATGAAAAAGGGATCCCATAAACCAAAAAATCATAAAAAAAAAAACTTTTGTAAGGTCGACTTGATCCGTAGAGTAGAATACAAACTAGATTTGAATGATAGTAAAGAAGAAACCAGTCCAATCTATGCAATCAGAGTTCACAAAAGATCAACTCCCAAAAAATTCCACATCACAATTTGCTTTGAAGACAGAAAAAATCTTGCAGTTGATACAGCAACAAGACCCGAATTTCACCAGATTCAACAGCTATCTATAAGCTTTCAGTTAACAATAATAAGAATCTTAACTTACAAGAAGTCAAAGACCTATTAACTGAGAACACAGGGCAACAGCTAGAAACCTACGCGTATAAATTTTCTAATTGAGGAATTGTAGCAAACATATGGTGGGCATATGGAATCTAACCAGTTTGTGTCCAAACAAGATTCCATGTACCATCCATTGTCGTTTTCGTTCTTTATCTGGGTGTAAAAATTTGCGTCACCAAGTTAGAACTTAGAAGCTGAATTCACCCCATTGAAAAATAAACGGAAAAAATCAATCAGCATAAAATATACAACAAAGCTTCAAACATGTAAAGCAATATAAATATATTAATTGTTTATAGAGGTTTTACCTGAGTAGGAGGTAGAAGAAGAAATGGGTTTCGGCAGCCATGAAAGTGACTCCTTTTTTAAAAAAAAATGGAGCCGTTGAGATATTCATTGTCTGAGAGAAACAGGTATAAATTATTCTTGCATGACACGCTTAAGACCAAAAGAAGCAACATGACTTAATCATTATTAAATAAATAATTAAATAATTAAACATCTTTATCGTTTTGACTCCAACAACAGAATAACTAGTCAGGGTTTCACCTGGGAAAAAAATAAGTAGCCGGCCAAGTTTCTTTCCTCTTCTTCTTTTATATAATTATTTTGTTTCCGACACACTCAAGGTTTATATCTAATTAATTAATGATTAATGATTCAATACAATAGTGACATCTTTATAACCCAAATTATAAAGATTACATCCACTATTGAATATACAGTCTCTTTTTTCTAGTACATCGATTCATTCCAGTCACATTGACTTTACTGAATAGCAGGCCAATCTTACAATTATAAACCATTCAACAATTTCTTACTGATTTTGCATAACCCTCAAGAAAAGTTCATTAGCACATTGCCTGCACAACATGTCTATGTTGGAAAATACGTATTAGCGGAAACGTTTTAAAAATAAGGAACGCACATAGGAGTAATCGATAGAAAAATAGCTTTCAATTTTTTTTTGCTAATTATGGTTAACATGCATAATCTATGATAAATCTAATTGTTTGAAGATTACATACCTAGAGATCTCTCTAGATTGATCTCTAATAGTCTATATTGAAGGATAGAGTCAGCCGGATTGATTCAAAGCTCAATCCCGCGGATCCTCCACGGCACTAAATCCCAAACTTGGATTTAAGAGACGATGGGCTCCTTAATCCAAGAACCTGAAGAATATAAATCAAAACTGTGGAGAAAATTACAGAGTCGAGTCCAACTGGAGTCTCAACGTTCGGGAAACAAAACACACTAGTGTATTTATATAGGGGTCAGCCAATCTAGGGTTTCCTAACCCTAGGTGGCCGGCCCACACTCCTCTCCAATTAGGGATCTCCAACCTCAGTTGGATTTCCTGCTTCACTTAGGTTTGGGCTTACATGGGCTTCCTACGGATTTAATTATTAGTCCAAACTCATCAACATAATTAAAATCCATAAACTATAATGTATTCCATTAAAATGTTATAGTTGAACTCCCCGTTTTATCTCAAATTAAAACTGAGCCTTTCGTTATAATTGTTCATTAAAATCTTCACGTTAAGTTACAGATATTTGTCAATTAACATATAATATTTAATTGACATCTTTAAATATTCCTCAAGTTTACCGCTTAACTTATTTGAATGTGTCAGATTAATTAAAATTCACTTACAGGGTTTGACACAATCTCAAAACCTATAAGCATTCTCGAGAGAGTATCATCAATCCATAATTGGACATAAATTTTATTAACAAATTATTTTTCATCGTACATTTAATGCGGTAACCCAATTCACTCAGTGTATATTAGCCTGTACAAAAAGACCTCACCCTTTGGTAAATCAAAGTCTCATACATTAAATGCACAGGTACCAATAATCTTGAATAAATTAAGATTATGAACAATGTCATAACATCAATGTGAGTGTAAAATTTTCCATGTAGTCAGACTAGAAAAATTGACTCACATGTAGTCCTAATCAATACATTCAAGTGTACTAGTATAGTAAGTTCAAGCTGTACCCTATGATACCTGGACTCGGGTACGGGTGTCGGATATGGGTATATATCTGTGTGTCAAGTTCTTCAAATTGGAAATTCATGGGTTCGTAGACACCGTCCAAACAGTGGGACATCGGTACGGGGACAATGTCCAAGAATTGGGTATGGGTACGGGGATACGTCATCTTAATATTAGCCTAGAATTTTATATATTTCATTTTAATATGTTCAAATATGATATTGAATTATAACAATACCATTCTTTTATATATTATATTGGATTCAAGATCAAAACCCAAGCAAAAAATGATCATTTTTACAAATTCTACGGTTATATAAACCAACTTAAATATGTAAAATTATGCAGTTATATACTTAAATACAAACAATAACAACCTCCATCCATCATATTATGCTTAATAAGAAATAACTTTGAATTGAGTCTGATTCTAACACAAGACATTAGATATTGAATAGAAAAGACAAAACCATTATTGACTCATTGATGTTCATTTGCTGAATTTAAAATAAACTCTAATTTGCACCCAAGATTCCTTCACCACTGTCACTATCATTTCCATGTAGTGTCATGCTTTCCAATATTGGATCATCAAGAGAAAAATCTGCAACTGCTAGTTCATCCAATTCATGCTCATCCAAGTCAAGTTGATCCCCACCTATAAAAAATTTAACCATCCAAAATTTGTTATCAAGTATATAATATTTTAAATAGTAGCTAAGATAATGGAAATAAATTATATAATTGTGGAAAGAAAGCTTACTTAGATCCCAGTACTTAGTTGGTCCTTCTTTATATTCATTGTTCTTCCTGGACAATAGACGCATATTGTAATACACGAACACTAGGTCCTCAGCTCGACTTGTTGTCAATCTATTTCTTTTGATACTTTGAACCATAGAATAGGTGCTCCAATTTCTTTCACAATAAGATGAAGAAGTTGGTTGCCAAAGTAATTTGAAAGCCAAGGCTTGTAGCATAGGTGTTGATGCACCATGATTAGCCCCACCATGACATAGGATCCTCAAACATTCTTGCTTCAATAGCATGTGGCTCACTAAAGTAACCAATTCCATTAGAAAAAGCTCCATATTCACGAAAAACCTCATGTAATTCATCAGAATTTCCAAAAAAACGTTTGAAGCATATATTCATATTGAATGAGACTTCTTTATCTTCATTTGGTGATATTCTTGAAACTCCACCACTTCCCACTTGCAACCAACCATCACTATAATATTTAGGAACCAATGAATGTGCCAGACAATGTAATGGGGTATTACTTTTGTTCCATCTACTCTCCAAAATCTTGTGAATGGTATCAAAGAACTCAGAGTGCCCAGTAATCAAATCAATCTTTTCATGCTGAAAAATAATATTTTTCACATTCTCAATCATTGAATCCCACATATCATAAATCAAATGCAATACAGGAGCATCTTTATCGGCTACCCTCAACATATCATGAATAGGCTTGGTAAAACTAACAATGTACTCTAATTTTTCCCACCATGCGTCATCAACTATACAATGTTTCACTTCACGAGCTTTAGATTCAACTTGGCTACTACCATCCCCTTTATAAATTATTTTCCAATCTGAATCCATAACCATTTTTTCAAGTGATGATTTGACTTCTTTTAGACGTCTACCCATAATAATGCTTGATGCAAATCTAGTTTCAGCCACTCTCAGCAAAGTCAATTTCGAATACTTGCTGAAAATAAAATTTGACATATGATGATTGAGAATAAAATTACGAATGTTTTGCACATCATCGAAAATATCCGAAATCCACTTACATTGGGCATACTGAGGTGATTTTTCAGAAGGATAACATATACTCTTCAGAGCCAAATTCAAGCTGTGCACGACACATGGAGTCCAAAAAATCTTTGGATATTTCTCTTCAATCAACAGCCCTGCAGCCTTACAATTAGCTGCATTATCAGTTAAAATCTGGACAATATTTGATTCTCCCAATTCTTTAAACACACTTTGAAACAAGTCGGCCACATAATCTGCTCCTTTGGTGTTACCACTTGCGTCAATTGCTTTAACAAACACTGCTCCTGCTCCCGATGCTGCCATTATATTAATAAGAGGTTTTCTCTGTCGATCATACCATCCATCAGAAACAAGTGAAACCCCTTTTTTTCTCCATGTATCTCTGATTGGTTGGAGTAGTCTACTCACATGCTCCTTCTCCTGTGCAAGCAAGGTTGTGCGCAACCTATCATATGTTGGTGGACCATAACCTCCAAGATTGTTATTTGCCAGAGTTAATGAATATTGTTGAAAGTAAGGAGACCTTGCAAAATTGAATGGCAAAGCACTAGCATAGAACATTCTGGCACATTCTTTGTCTGCTATATCTCTTGTTGCCACATCAAATGCTTTTTGTATTGTTATTCCCTTACGTTTCTTTGGTTGCAAAAGATCTGAACCTTCAGGTAGTGAAACATAATCTGCTTTTTTCTTTGCATATAATGCTTCTTGAACCTTCCTTCTTTCAGATTCATCATGTTCTCTTTTCACTACTTCAAATACATCATCTTTCATGGCTGAGCATGCTTCAACACCTTGGTTTCGAAGCTTCAGAAGATGAGCCCTCACTTTAGAATATGACCCATTCACTTTCTTGCCACAATAGTTGCAGGTCCAGGTTCTATCTCCACCTCCACCAGACGCCAACCCTATAACAGTGACATGATTTCATAAGGGTTTGTCATCAAAACCTTGTCCTTGAGCACTAATCGGACGTTGGATGGATTTTCCCTTGGCTTATCTTGGGCAGATGAAGACATGGTTGCCGGCTGTGTTCAAGAACAGGAGAATGACAGAAAAATAAAAGGCTCAGTCGAAGTGTAATAAAAGAAAATCAAAGGTCCTTGGTTTGCACGTTTCCAATTCTAAATAGGTCCAATAGGAAACCTAATGGAATAATTGCTAACCATTTTTGTGAGTTCCAATAAAATCACGTTACAACTTACAATTACTCTTTTTATAAATTTATTTTCCATTTTTTTCTTTATATAAAAGTAATGCAAATAAAATTTGATCCCTTAAGGCCTTAACAACAATCAACTCATTTAAAGGAGGAAGACTTTAGCTAAGATTTGATCCCTTAACTGGTATCAACGATTATATTCTTATATATTAATTTATTTTATTTTTTCCCATTTTTAATGAACTATTCAATTAATATTCAATATTAATATTATTATATTGATTTCTTAAATTCTTAATACATGTAATCTTTTTTGGGGTCTCCACTGGATCAGATCGAATAATAATCCATAACTCTAAAATATAAATCTTGAACCCTAAAACCTAAATTCTAAAACTAAATTTGATATATCACATAAGCATTTATATACCCTAATTGTATAGTATCAAAATACATGTTAATGTTGTTTTACATTGTTTGGTTATTCCTAAACAATGTACTTTTATCATGGACAATAATAATATAGTTCATCAATAAACTAGTATTAATATATTATATTGTTGAGAACTTGAGATTCATAATTCTTAGATCCAAATTGTATAGTTGTTAGCTATGAAATTGTATAGGTGTGGATTTTGAAGAAGGGCCTCCGACCAAGTTCGGAATTTGCCAAACCTCCAAGAATGAAAAGTGTTTGTCATGACATTTTATGATCCCATGTAAAATTTCAGCTAATTCGGAGATGGTTTGGAGGGTCAATCCCACTTTGCACTCTCGGGGGCCTTGATTTGCGATATGGAAAAAAACCTCGAACCAAGTTCAAAATCTCCCGCGCATTGCTCAACCAAATAAGCTCCTTATGACATTTCCTACCTCCATGCCAAGTTTTAGCTCATTCGGAGTTCATCCGATACTTGGATGGGCGCACCATGTGCCCTCGGGGCACCCGGAGGTGGCCTAGGTGTGGACTTTGGAGGAGGGCCTCCGACCAAGTTCGGAATCTGCCAAACCTCCAAGAACAAAAAGTGTTTGTCATGACATTTTATGCTCCCATGTCAAATTTCAGCTCATTCGGAGATGGTTTGGAGTGTCAATCCCACTTTGCGCTCTCGGGGGCCTTAATTTGCGCTATGGAAAAAAAATCTCGAACCAAGTTCAAAATCTCCCGCACATTGCCCGACCAAATAAGCTCCTTATTATGTATATGAATATGATATCATACCATGTCATATACATCATATGGGAAGTCTAAAATTTCTTTATAGGCTTAAACTTGCTTGGAGTTAGGGGCATCGAAAAGTGATTCTTGAGACGGATTCTATGTTTGTGGCGGATTGGATGAGGTCTCGGGTTATTCCAAAACTTTATTTATCTAATTTTGTTCGGGTTATCCATAATCCACGAGAAGACAATGTGATATTTTGATTGAGTTGTATCTTGGGGTCTCCCCTCCTTTGGATAAAAAAAAAACTAGTAAGTGTCATCTCTTTATCCACTAGAAGACAATGTGATATTTTGATTGAGTTGTATCTTGGGGTCTCCCCTCCTTTGGATAAAAATAAAAAAACTAGCAAGTGTCATCTCTTTATTTGAAACTTGACATGTTTATAAAATACAATGAAATTATTATATAGTTGTGATATGTTATATATTAGAAAACTATATAATTTTCCGAGAGAGGACATATATATTTAAGCTATAAATTAGATATTAAAATATTAAAATCCTTGAAACTTATATAATGTAATTTATAATTTATCATATATAAGAACTTATAATATAAGTTTATCGAAAGGTGATTCTTATACATGATGATGCATAATATAATATCACTTACAAGGTGTTAACGTATAACGTTATACACTAAAACTATACTATTCTATACAATGTACTTTGATCATGAATAATAATAATAATATAGTTCATTAGTAAACTACTATCAATATATTATATACTTGAAATTCCTAATTCTTAGATCCTAAATTCCTAATAGTATAAAATTTTATATTTCATTAAAAATGATGTGTGAGTGTGTGACTGATCCCTTTATGTGATTCATTGACCATATAAATATGATATCATGCCATATATCATATACATCATATGAGAAGTACTCTTTAATTTCATATATAGATCTGGTATATTATAGACTTGTAAAATAATTCAAAGAGAATGTCTGACAATGTAATTTATTTGTTGTTTTATTGAAATTTCTTTCTCAAACAAATAATTGAATGTACTAATTTTCATTAGAGTATTTAAGCTATGAATTATATATTTGAATATTAAATACCTTAAAACTCATATATTGTAATTTCTTATAATTTCTCTTCTAATTTTTTTTTATAAAAAAATTCATATAAAAATTTCTCATTAAAAAAGTAGAAAAAAATTATGATTTCGTATTTTTTTTATTTGCCCAAAATTGAGTTGGATTAAATTTATTTACATTTTTTATCATTATTTATTTACATTTTTTAAATTTAATAACTCAAAGTCTCCAATTTTACAAGTCAAAATGGTGATGTCATGGTGTGAGGTGTGAGACTAAAGGTCATGTGATCAATCGATTGAATTCACATAAAATTAAAATTTAAAAAATAAAATTATCTTCTAGAACAATGTGGAGTCATGGAGATTGATTCTCCAAATAATATTAAATTGTTTAATTTTTAGCAACCACAAACTTAAAGCCAACCACTCATTCTATCACAGTAAATCAGTAATTAAGTTACTGTGTCAGTGTGTCACTGTCACCCAAAAATCCCAAAACATTGTGTAACCAAACCCTAGCCGCCTGCCATTGTTCATGAACAAAGCCAGTAGCCACAATGGCTGAAGAAGTGGAAGCCACTGCCCTTAGCCTTGAAAGAATTACGATCAACAAAGAAAGTCGAGGCTCGGAGTAAAAGGAAGACTCCTCCATCGCCCGAGACCTGTGGGGATTTCAAGTAAGGTTGAAGGTAGAGCCACACCAGATCTAATTTATGTATGAGAGATTTCTTTTCAAATGGTCTGGAACTCTGCAATCTGCATACTAGAAGGAGCTTCTCGTAGAGAGATTGCAAGCCCTTGTCATGGTGAGTTCTCCATGTTTTGGTTGCTTCTGTGAGAAGGGTGAAGGGGAGTGGTGAGGTGGCGTTCCAAAACTTTGTCTGTGATCGATCTGTGAGCAAGAATGTCGCGTCCAAGTTGAAAACAGCCGGATCGGACACAGATCCCATACCAGCACCGGCGTCATGTCGTGTCGACACCGGTACGACAGAGTCAAATGACGAGTCCAGGTATCATAGGCTGTACCTCTTTCCGTAACCAAATAGGCATACTAAAATACTATACTACAGCCCTGCCAACGGTTTGTCCAATTTAGTCTAAGCTGTGATCATTTGCTTATATTCAATAGAAACTTATGAATTGATCTTTTGTATGTAAGCTAAACTCTACACACCAATTCATATACTATATAGAATAAAAGACGCTTATGCCAATATGTCGTTTTTCATATATAAAGTGCTAAACATATTTTATTCCAAATAAATAAATCGAGTTTGAATATTACATAAAATAATGCCCTTTAGCATACTATCTCTATCAGTCTGTTGGGTGGTGGTACCCCTCATGTAAGGACCACCGCATTAAAGTTTTGCAAAAGAGAAAATCAATTGGTTTTCTCTTCTTCTTTTTTTGTGGCGTGAAGTGTGTGTGTATTATGTTGAAAAATTGTGTGGTTATGCAGTTGAGCCATAGTTAGGGACTCGTCTATACCTTTATCACTTAGAGAATATTACAATTTCTTTAAGCTCCTCATCTAGGAGAAGAAGGAGAAGGAAACATAAGCCCCACTTTGATCAAACTTTTAAGTCGAGAAATACTTTCGGCAAACAATGGTTTGATGAAGTCTATGGAGCAAATTAGAAAGAACATGCAACAAGCTTGCCAGTAGACTCTCCAACATAATTTGGAAGCTTCCCAGTGCAATTCCCATGAATTCTCTCAAGTGCTCCAGTCCATGCAAGGCTCTCAGCAGTTTATGCATTTAGCACTAGCTCTAGAGCCTACTATGAAGGTCGTTCAACGACTAGCTCCAATTTAACCCTCAAAAGATTTTCTGAAGAAGCTAGCTATAATGTTAAAGATTAGGCAACCAGTGACAAACCTTAGTAAAATATTCAATATTTCTAGTCATTACTTTAGCTCCAGTGTAGAATATTCATGATTCCAGGGCACAAGAAAGAGATTTTGTAGTGACATCTCTGAGTTTCGCCTATTTTCCTTCTTTACTTCAACTTCAATTTTAAGAAATATAGTTACTTCTTTTGGAACATGGTTGAACAAACATAGTGAAGTGAATGATGTCAACTACAAGCTTCCTTGGGGTATACCTCATATTGAAAATAAGAGAGAACCTCAAATCAACAGTAGCAGTATTATCAACCTTTTTCTTAAGCCGAATTTAGTGATCAAGGTTAGTACGACTATTAATCTTATCATCAGCCACAGACGACCCAAAATCAATCTTTGCCGGCATTGAATAAGGATCAAGTCATGAATATCGCTCAAGACATGATATGCTCTAAGTGCTTAGGTAGACCAATGCATTGCAAAACCCTTCACAGAGTGGAGAGATCATCTTTCACTTCTAGAGGATTTATAATGTCTAACTTTTCTCTTTTCTTTGGAAAAGATGCTTAGTCAATTTAGTGGACATAACTCGTTTCACCATATAGTGTAGAAAAGTAGGCTTGGAAGACTATCACAAGCTCAATCTATTCGAAAACTCTCTTATTGGTATAGCTTTCTCATGATATATAAAGTTATATGGGAACTCTTTTGATAACTGGACACAGATGGAGAAGAAATTCCACAAGTAATTTTATAAAGAAGAATCATAAGTCATTGTGGTGACCTATACAGGATCAACCAATTTTTAGAAAAATTAATTGAGCCTTTACTCAACAAATTGAAGGAAGCTAGACTTTGATGCAACATAGAAAAACCAGAAGAGGAAGTAGTGGTGCTAACAAGTCCAATTCAGAAAGAAGTTTGATGATCTCAATTTTTGGGACTTCTCTTAACTTGCTGCCATGGCTTTCCACAATGAGAGAGTTCTCAAATAAGAATAAGATATGGCAATTCATCAAAAGGAACCTACTATAGGAACTCTAATTACATGGTGGCCAAAGTTAAACGTGAGCTTATATAAGAGGTTGTTGTGGCTGAGATTCTGAGGAAAAGGTCATATGTTTGTAAAGATATCATCATGTCAGAATTCCCTAAGAAATCAGTAACACCAAGTTCAACCAAGCGAACAAGTTGTATGTATATTACGTGTCCAAGATAGAGAAGATCTTTGACTAACTTCTAGCAGACAAGATGATCAAGCTACCTCCTAGGTACAAAACGTTGGATTCAGTCACCATATGGGCTAATGTGATCTAGCTAATCAAGGTATTGCTCATTTAAGCATACAATCTATAATGTATTAATATATGATTAAGCTCTAATTAATCTAGCTTATGAGGATGATCTAATCTTAATGACTAATGTTTATGGGTTGCCAACACAAATGTCTTTGCGCTTACATGGTTAAGTTCAATACAAGAAACATTTGGGCTTTCACTTATTTGGTTTTAAGGTATATATACTCCATATACCATGTCTAGGAGTAATTTTGAGAACATACCACTCAAGTAAAGTGAAACACTTTTCTCTCTCTTGCTCCTCTTTTCTAATACGTTTCTTGCTAATATTTAGACACTATTCACAGCATCTTGGGTCTTCATGTGCTGAGCTTTTGCTTTTATTTTGGCTGGTTTGGAGTGCTTGTTTGTTGGTTTCTCTCTTTGATCTTGTAGGAGCTTCAAAAAGACATTCATGGCTTTGATTCCTTCTTCTACAGCTAATGGATGATCCTCTCAACAAAATGGTATGTCTTACCTTTATTTTGGAGATAATATATATAGGGAGATCATCTAGAGCGGGATGCCGATCATGACCGTCAACTTTTTTTAAAAAGAAACCCTCTCTCTCTTCCTCCTTCAGTTCTTCTTTCTTCTCTCTCTCCTTCTTCTTTTCGCAGTTCTCTCTCTCTCTCTCTCCAGTCCTTCTTCGTGTAGCTCTCTCTATCCCCTTCTTCACCATCTTCTCGATCTCGCACTGAAAGATCGGATGAAATGTGAGAAGAAAAGACCATCGCAAACTTCATCTCTCCTCTTCGAGACAACTCCAAATTCAAGCCTACAGACTCTAACTCAAAATCAAAAGAAGACAAAGATGACAGATTTGCTGCCAGAGTAAGCAGATTTTGGTGCAAAGTTAATATCTTTGGATGAGAAGGAACATGCAATTAGGTTTTATCCTTGATGTTGAAGAAGTATAAAAATTAAAATGAAAGATGCTTACGAACGTCTGATGAAGCTACTATCATCATCAACATCATTTTCTTGTTTGGGATTCTGGGGGAAGAAGGATTGGTGGGTCTATGAGGGTTTGATTATTCTTATTGGAGAGAGAAGTCATGCGTGGGTGTGGGTAAGGGTGAGGGTGAAGGTGAAGGTGAAGGTGAAGGGGAAGAAAGAGAGAAGAAAGAGAAAGGGTGGAGAGTGACATGCGGTGGGTGTTTTACCCAAAAAAATAAGATTTGACCATCCGATTTAATCGGACAGTGATAAACGAAATCCCGCACTAGATAATCCCCATATATATACATATATATATATATATATGTTGATGCATATATGATTAAGTTTAGTGTCTAACTTTCTAGAATTGAACATTATGGATTGAACACATTGATACTACTGTGTAAAGAAAAGAGAGAAAAAGACATATGCATAAATGTATAAAGCATGACTCTGTGATGATTTTGGTTCACTAATGGGTTATGGGTCCACTTAGATTACTACCTTGATCTATTGTTGTTTATAATCTACTAGTAAAAGCATGCAATTTCATTTCTTGTATGAACCCTAGTTTTTGTAAATTTGGGGTTTTGTGGGATATGTGGTTTTGGTAGATTATGGTTATTATTAAAGCATATATATATATATATATATCATGTATGTTCTTGATTTTGTTGACCCGAATCTTTGACCCGCCCAAAATTTTTGCAGTGTGACAATTTTGATGAAGAAATTTTTGTGGAGGCTTGCTGTTATGGCAGCAGAGTATACTGCTATATATATATACTTATAAGAAAAAATAGACCTTTGTGTCTCCAAAAATCAATTAAAATTGTGGTAATGTGAGAATGCCATGTGTTCTTGAACATATCCTTCGATATGTGCTAGAAATACAGGAAAAGTATATCATGTGCATATTATATGTATTCTTCGATGCATGTACATGTGACATATTGTTTGATGGGATAAAGTTTATCAAGCCCAACAGGGAACTCATTGTTGATAGTTAATTATTTACCACGACTTGATTGAGTAATATGTGTTTAGTTAGCTTATCACTTCTGTGTATTACGATCAGTGGTCACAAAATCAGCCTTGCCTATGCAGTACACTGCATCAAGACCATCTATGGGACAAACTTTGAGGAATGGAGTGATTCATTGAAGGTGTATCTTTCTATGTCAAGGTCCGACTTGGCATTGAGGATAGGTGAACCTAAGCTTACTAACTTGAGCACAACTAGTGACATAGCTAACCATGCTCAGTGGGTGGAATTGAATAGGCTATACTTAATGATTATAGAGTATAACATTGATAGAACCATTGCAACTACTAAGTATGATGGGTCTGGTGAATTTGCGACTCATGTCATGAAGCTCACTCATTAGTTCAACAAGCTGAATGATATAGGGATGAATCTACTTGAGGGTTTTCTGGTCTACCAGATTATGGAGTCATTGCCAAAACTTATGAGAGCCTAAAAACCTCTTACAAGGTTCAGTAAGGAGAGTGGAACTTGACTGAGCTCACAGCTATAGTTGATGAGCATGAAAATTATATGAAGTCACTGGTACTGCCATTGTCCAACTGGTTACTCATGAGTCTAAGGGCCAGAAAAGAAAGAAGAAGAACTGGAAAAATGGTGATAAATCAACTGATAAGGGAATGAATGTATCTAAGCCTAATGCTGCAACTGATAAGAAGTCAAGTCTTTATGGGAAGTGTTTCTTTTGTAAGAAAGGTGTTCATAAGAAGGTAGAGTGTCCTAAGTATAAGAAATGACTAGAGAAGAAAGGAAGGGCAGGTACACACTATATTTTTGTTTGCTTTGAGTCAAATTTAGTTAGTGTACATCTTAATTCATGGTGGTTAGAGACATGAGCCTTTATTCATATTACTAATTCTTTACAAGGGATAAGAAACAAGAGGAGGCCAAATGATAGTGAGCTGACAGTGAACATGGTTGTTAGATTCGAGTTATGTAATCAATTTACCTTATGTAGTGGTAGTTTCCTCTATAACTAGTAATTTATTGTCCATCTCTTTGTTAGATAAATAGATAAAGTTGGTTACACTTTTGATTTTGGAAATGGACAAGTATTGTTGTCTTATAAGTCAGTTGTAGTAGGGAAGGGAACTCTTATGGATGGTTTGTATAAACTAAGCATGAATGAAAGTCTAGTCAATTCTGTTATAATGCTTGATCCTATTTCTAATAGTGAACCTTCTTCAAGTTCAAGTCTTAAGAGAAATAAAACTCAAAATTTATCTTCCTTATTATGGCATAAGAAGTTAGGCCACATTTCTAGACAGAGAATGGAGAGATTGATAAAAGAAGGGTTATTACATAGCCTTGATTTTTCATATTTGGACTTGATTGTGTAAAGGGAAAGATGACTAATAAGACTAGAAAGTTTGTCACTTGCAAAAGACAAAATGTCCTAGATTTAATCCATACAAATATATGCGCTCCTATCACACTAGTTGTATTAGGAGTTGTGGGATCTGTTTTGTTTGTCTCTTTGTTCTGCTCACAATGCTAGGTTTTCCTGCTTTTTAAGTGACTTGTCTCTAATTATTTGTTATCTCTTTAGTTATAACCAGCTAGGAATATCTGATTGTATATATGTGGTTGTATTGTATATGTTATAAAATGCAACTGTGATGTGGCTGGTGGGAAGTTACTCTGTTTTTAATATTCAAGAGGTTCTGACTAAGGATGTGTTTGATAGAGGTGCAATGATTACATGGTTAATTAAAAATACACAGATAAACAAATACTCGTGTTTGGTAGACATGTATATTATTTACTTGGGTAATTTTTTTAGGCATTTTTATTCATATTTTGGGTATAATGGTTACCCATGAAGAGAGGTGGGTAATAATTACCTGAGTAATACATTACACTCTTATTTATTACTTTCTTATCAAGCACACCCAAAAATAAAAATCAATACTATAGATTCATTGACACTAGTAAGGGGATTTATCCATATGCTTAATAGCCAATTAGCTTGCCAACACCATAGTGTTCTTGGTAATACAAGTGCTAGAGTGACCATATCAACCTTGAAGAAAATCTCAGTCAGACGTTGAATATGAACTAACTGATGTAGATTCTAAATTTATAGTAATATCACGTACGTATTCGAACATGGCCTCTATTAGTTAATAAGACACCACTTATCGTTTGTTTGACTAGTCGTCCACCTTCCCATATCATGTTAAATCTCAAAATAAAAAAAGAGTAATAATAATATGAACAATTTTCAAATGATTTTTGTACTCCTTTACACTAAAAATGTAGATTAGCTGAATAAATTATTATTATTATTATTATTTATTTATTTTGAGAAAAGGAGAAAGATGTGCTTAATGTTTCAAGCTTAGGATCAAATCTCTTTGAAAATATTATTCGCCAGTGAGGTAAAGGGCAGATTGCTATTCTTATAAAATGAATTTTCTTTTGAGTTTTATACAATTGTACAGTTTGAAGATTGTCTAATGGTGATATATTGTCAATTTGCATTTTTCATACCACTTATGGATAATTGGTGTTATGGCGGGGTAATCATTTCTAGATGGTTGAATTTTGAATCAGTTACCTTTGTAGCTTATAATGAGTAAAATCTTCCATCTGTCATCTTATAGTGTGTTGGTTTTGTATTTTGTTTTGAAATTTCATGTTTACATGGGTGTTCTCACTGGTTTGATCAAAAGTATTGACGATCTCATCAATTCCATGCTTATTGAGTGAGAGTGCTTAGTTATGCAAGTTTTCTATAGTCCAGTGGCACATTGATTAGTTTCTTCATTTAGCAAGAAGTAGCCACTAGTATGCTTAGTATTGTCATCATATGCTTTTGGGTGTTGGAGACTGTTTGTTTTTGTGGAGCTTGGATTTCGTGTTAAGTAGTAAATACTTGGCGTCTGAATATATGTTATGTTGGTTGAGTATTGCCATAAGAGCTGATTTTCTAGTTATTTACACTACAAAGTCTATGAGATACGCTATTAGATAATTTCATTACCAAGTTAAAGCCGGGATTCAGTAAGTTCTTAAATATGGATGTAGTATGGATATATATTTTGGACTTGTTATAGTGACTGTTATGATTCTATGTTCAACAATGACTAAGGTTTTGAATGTGCTATCTTTAGTAGTTTATGAATAGATTGTATGTTTAGGTGGTTACATAGGGAAATCATAGTTGGCTCATAATTTTATTATTTTGGCTCGTAAACAATAATAATTTCGAGGATGAAATTATTTCAAGGAAGGAAAAATGTAATATCAGGTCTTTTATAAAAAAAAGCAAATTTTGATTAATTCAGTTAACAAAATCAAGGTAGTAAGGGGCTCAATATGTTAGATTGGGCTTGAAAATTTGGAAATATTGAGTAAAAATATTAGTTGGTAAGATAAATTAATTATGAAATTTTGGGGCAACGATCAAAGTTTAATGAGATTGGGAATTGGATTTAAAATATATTAGTGGTAATGAATTAAATCTTTAAAGGCAAGAATGTAAATAAGTAGTGACTAAATTGTAATTGGCTATAAAAGGTCAGGGTCTCTTAGAAATCACATAAAGACATGAAAGAACGAAAAAAATGGCCAGACTTATTTCCCTCTCTCTCCCTCTCACGCGTGAACAACTGCCACCCCCGGAGAATTTTCGTCCAGCCACCAAATCGAGCACTGCCACCCTCAAAAGAACCACCATGAGCCCAGGAGTAAAACCCATAAATCGTAAATTGATAAAACCAGCGGATTGGTAAGAAATTGCTTCTAAATCGTGCGGCCACCATGAAGAAAACAATTTGATCCCACCAACTTCGGTGACGTTCCAGCAAGCCCCTCCACTACTGCCCTTGACTAGCCTAGGAGCACCTGAACCATCCCTAGTTTGGACTAAAAAGCTACCTGTTGGGTTTAAAATACCCTACTAGCAAGTGCACTAGTCGAAGGGATAGCACAAGTAGTCAGTAGAGATCGTATCCACAGAGACAGAGTTATAATTGATCCAAATGTTTATTTGTATATATATGAATAACGCAAGAAATTAAAGTTCCGCTCAAGTTGATTGGGTTCACAATTTAATAAGAATGCAAGCAAGAAAGGTAAAGTGTTTTTGGAATTTTTATATTGAAGAATGTAAATGCTAATGCAATTTATCACTAGGCAAGTTATACTAATGCAATGAATTCAAGTAGAAGAATGAAGCACCAAGACTTCGAAATCCACCAAGGGTCAATGATGTGCAAACACAACCAATTCACTCATACATTTATCAATCCGGGTATAACGAATCCGTACCTAAGTCGGTTTTAGCGCACTCAAGCCAATTTCCCTCATGTCAATTACTAGCCATCTTATTGGTCTAGGTTGGATGTTCCTATCAACATTCTAGCCATCTTATTGGTCTAGACATGCATAAGAATTCATAAAAGCTCAATGGAAATAGGATTCATACAAACTTGTTCCAAACCTAATGGAAACAACAATTGCAATCTAAGGTCCCAAGAAGCATGATTAAATAGATATTTCACCATCTACAAAATCCATCAAACAAATCCATTCAAAACCCTAAGTGGTGATCAAGCACAAAGAGTAAGAAGAATCCACAATAATCATAAAAACCAAAGATTTATACCCAAAAAGATTCACATATAAACAAATCAATTCATACAACCATCATTCAACCCAAGGCTTCATCCTAGCCTTGGTGATAAAGAGTTTAGCTACTCATAGAGAGAGAAAGAGACAAGCAAAGAGAGAGAAACATATTGGTAGAACCCAAAATTGGAGGAAACACAAGCCAAGATGAAGAATCCCTCCTTCAAGCCTTGAATCCTCCTTCTTTCCTCTGTTTTTCGCTCTCTGGAATGGCCGTTCGATAAGTCTGAAGTGTGCAGTTTTTAGGGCTTCGCGAAATAAAAGCTGCCAATTTTGTGCAGGGGCGCCTAGGCGTGTAGGAAATGCGCCTAGGCGCTGCTCTAGAAATGCAGTTTTCCTGAATTTTTGCATTCACCCCTGTTCTGTGCGTGGCCCGTACCGCCTAGGCGTGTATAAATCACGCCCAGGATAATTTTTAGGCTTATTCTTGCTCTCATCTTGCCCATATTTGCCACCTTTTTGTTCCACACCACCAATTGCCTATCAAAATCCAAGATAATAGATAAATGTACCGAATTGACAATATCAATGAGATAATATAGGGTTATTATCACCAAAAACAAGAGGTATATTCATACCTATCACTACCTGAGCCGTCAAACCCGATGTTCACTTGAAACATGTCATTTTGACCCGACAGGATTCTTGTTTTTCAGCGACCCCGAAGGTTGATTCTGACATATTCAGTGATCCTAAGCTCAATTTTGATGTTTTGGGACCCATTGGAAATCTTGGAAACTTGCCAAAAACTTGTCTGAATATGCTTATACCTCCGTATACATACAGGTATAAATATAAAACTCAATTATAAATTATGTTAAGTATTATGGAATTGAGGTTGAATATGGATTGGAGATTGTGATATAACTAAAGTGTTGGAAATTGGTGACTGCATAGCTTATTGGAAAATTTGGGGTTTTTGTTGGTACAACTTTAGGCCATCAGATTTTCATGAAATGCATGTAGTGTAGAAGTACATATAAAAATCTAAGTTGTTTATACATTTTAGGTGACTAGTGTTCGATGGACCTCACGAGTAATTGATAGAGAGCACGCCTACATATTAGCGATGTATCAAATGAGTGGATATATAACTTATTCAATACACTGGATCCACATACACTCCTGTGGTTCTGCATTTTACTTCAAACTTGAATCCAGTTTAAAATGGTTGATGGATTATGTATTTCTGACTATGTTACCATTATTTGATCCTTGATGTTATTGTCTATTCGTATATTTTCTAGGATAAGATCTGTGTCACATGTTTATTGTTGTCATGTCTTTATTCTCTCTCCAGTTCTAGTGCTATTTGATACTAGCCTTGGTTCGGATGCTATATTGATATTGGCTCTCATTTTGATATTTTGATTTTGGATTCGAAATTATTGTATCCTTTAGGTTGCTTGTCCCCCTCTGTTTTTTTTTATAAAGTTACTGTTCATCCATTGAGTCTTGTGACTGACTCTTCTATTGTTGACTTGTTTTTCAGACAGAGTAAATCAAGCAAAGCCAGGACCATCCATAGTTGATTAGATTGCCACTCTTCTTATTCTGGTGAGCCAGCACATGTAGTGCAGGTGTATGTAGAGTTGGCATTGTATTTACAAATCATTGTTAAATTCCATGTTAGATGCTCCGTTAACTACATATAAGATATTTTAGTATGTACAACCATGGGCTATTCTAGTATGTATAGCCATGGGCCTACATTGTGTTGGATTTTTATATATGTATGGTAGGTTGGACTTTAATTTCATTTGCTTTATGTTCTATTATCTGTTCTAAGGCTTGCTTGGCCTTTATGGACACGGGTCCATTGAGGCCATGCGCCGATCAAGTGCCCTTATTTGGGTCGTGACACACTACAACATTTTCAACTCCCTTTTTGCCCTTGATTTTCAAGTTGAATTCTTGCAAAAGAAGAACCCAACAAATTACCTGTGGTTTGGCATCTTTGGTGTAATTAAATACGTTAAGGCTCCGTGATCTATGTACACAATGACACATGAACCAACAAGGTAAGAACTAAATTTCTTTAAAGTAAAGATAATTGTAATACCCCGAGTCTTTAGGTATGTTTAGATGGTAGGTTAGGGTAGTAAGATCAATAGTGTCATTTACGATTTTCAATATGTGCAAAATAAACTATGTCATAATTAATTTTCGATGAAGGTGAATCGGCGAAATCATACATATGAGTTAAATAGAATTGGAATATTTTCATGAATTTTGAATGAGAAATAAAAATTATGGGTGAAAGAATTGTTAGAATCGGAATTAAAACGAAATTAATATGAATTTTAGAAGTAAAAGATTGATAAGGAAACTAATGGCATGATTGTAAATTAGATGGGGTGTTATTGGTAATATAGTAGAAAGACAGGGGTAAAACAGTAATAGAATAAGTAAAAATCAATTAATAAAATATATAACTGCACATGAACCAAGGGGGAAAGCCTAGAACCCACCCTCCCCTATGCGTAACGGCGATAGAAGACGAATTAAAGGAATTGACAGTGGGGCCATGAATTTGGTACAAATAGGTCGTGCTTAGTGAGACGAATTCATTGATACTAATTTCGAATAAATCAGATAAGTTTTAGGCCTTCAATAGAGGAGAAGAAACTTGCAATTGTTGTGACCTTTACTGTCAAATTATGTTAAGGCTACATGATCTATATAATGGCATCAAGCAATGGAATATTGATTTCTAAGCAATGAAAAATTTCAAAGATGTCATACACCTTAGAATCGTCTTGTTGGCTAACCTGTGAGAAAAAGGTAGAGGATTTCTTTCCCAATCTCATGTCCCTCATGCCCAAATTTTCCACCCCATTGCATCTTTCTTGTGATCGGCTTGCACCCTATCTCTACTGTTGGCAGCTACACATTATTATCAATTGTTTTGGCACTTTGGGGTTTGTTATACCCTTCAATTCTTGTTGCCCAGCTGGGTTTTTGAATGGCTGAGAATGCAAATCTCTTTTCTTTCTTTCACTCACCTCTTTGGCTATTTGTCCCATTTGGGTCTCAAATTTTTGGATTGCTTGAGTTGTTTGTTGGATGAATTGCAACATTTTGGTCTCTAAATCACTCTTCTTTGTTGGTTGTTGTGTTAGGGCTACTGCATTCATTGTATTTTGATCATTCTTCCAAGAAAATTGGGGTGATTGCACCAAGGATAAGCTTAGTTCATGAGGTTAAAATTTCCAATGAAATTAACTTGCTCTTGATTAGTCATTGATGTCAATGGACATACTTCACTCACATGATCTTGCCTAGAGAGAACTGCACAAAGGGTCAGCTAGTGATGGAACCTTCATATTCACTCATTTTAAGTCTTTGACAATCATATCTACCTTCTGATTAATGTTGCATATCTCTGCTCTACTTTGATGTCAGATCTCACCTCATATATGTCTTGTCTCTTTGTGGAGCTTTTACCCCTTGTAGAAAATTGTTTGGAATCTTCACTCAACTCTTCAAATAACTCAATCGCTTCTTCGCTACTCTTTCTCATAAGAACTCTGTTGCAAGCTGAATCAACTTTCATTCGATTACCCTCGTTCAACCCTTCATATAATTGTAGTACCACATCATTCTTATATAATGTGTATTTTTCACCTAGATGGTTGTTTGGCTACAATATCTCATGGAAGAATTGCACATCCATATCTCCAACACACATCTCATCCATTGCGACAACCAAGGTGCCAAAAATCTTAGCATCAATCTAGTCATATAGTAGTCGATTTACACTTTGTGCACACCTTGGTTAACAATAACTTCCTTTGTGTACAAAAAAATTGGTATCACCGATCAACTCGCTAATCTCCTCACTAAATCCTTGCCCCGCGCTCACTTTTATTGATTGTGAACCAAGATTGACATCTCCTCTGGTTCCTCAATCTTGATGGGGAATAAAGACAGTGTCAAGAACCAGCCCAAGAATCATGACACCAAAGGCCATATGCAACCCACTCAAGACTGAAGCCCATTTATATCTAGTAATCCATGTATCTCAACGGATAGTTTTGATGTTCTCTTCTATGACTTCTATTAGTAGAAGAGATTATTTTCATTTCTATCTTTTGTATATATGGAAGTTGTATAATTCAGCTTAAGGTAATAAATATACTTTTGGCCAAAAATGGTGTTTGTGCCAGAGATTATAGTATCTCAAACTATCAAAATAATAAAGTTTCACTGATTACTATCTAATTAAATCAAACGAATGTACAAATTACCTTGGGACCTTAGTAATCTTAGGTTTTCCAACTCCACTGGAAGTGCGCTTCATTGAGATTAAAAGAAATAAACATTGAATGACACCAAACATAAATTGACACAACGACAGTTGACATTTTATACTTGACAGTAATAGTTCAAAACAGAGGTAGTATCCTAATAGATGACATACTGAGATTACAAAATTACAAGGAATTGCTCGGAAAGTAGTAAAATCTTGACTCTGATGTATGCTCTTAGCTTGAGTTGATTGCTCTTGGCTTTTTTAGTTTGATTCGCTGATCCTCTTTCCTTCCATCTACTACCTCCCTTAAAGCCTATCTGCCACCAATCTTTGGCCATGTCTCACGTTCTCCTCCCATTAATCCCTACTTTTCTGAACATAAACCTAAACTTTCAATTGTGCAGCTCAAACAAATCCTAGTAGTTGGTAATTTGCGTAACTCCTGCCACATGACCTTTATTCTCAGCTACTGGATCCTCATTTTTAGGCCAAACAGCTACACACTCCTTACTGGACTTGAACTCTTCATGCTGGGACAAATTATTTCTTCATAAACTACTCTTCTTGGGTCGGCTTCCTTGTTATCTACCTGGACTGGTAACCATGGGCTGAATTCCTTGGGCTAACATAAATATGGTGCCAACAATTGCCCCTCTCAACTAGAATTCAACTGCCTTAAAATCAGTTGGATTTCAAGCCGATTTATGTAACTGATTTGCTTTGTGCCTTAAGGTCATCAGATATTTTTATTCATATTTTTGCGGCCGCAAATGGCCCGCGTATATACGGCTAACACAGCTTGTTTTTACATATTCATACTTACAAAAAAAGACTCCCAAATACTGAGAACATACGGCTTTAGATACTTGCCGTTTATTAATCTTCTATGTGGCTGACCATTTAAATCTGCTAACCAGTAGGCATTTCCTTGTAAACTTTTGTGTAATTTGAATGGTCCCTCCCAATTGGGAGACCATTTGCCCAGCTCTCGATCTTTTGTTTCTGGTGGTAGAATCACGTTCCATACCATTTGGCCTTCGTAGAAAACCTTCTTTTTCACTTTCTTGTTATATGCCTTGGATACTTTCTTCTTTTGCACAATCATCCTGTTTAGAGCCTTCATCCTGCCATCATCCAATTGTTCCAATTCCATCGCCATGGCTTCTGAATATTCATCAGCAGATAGTTGCTGCTGTCTCATGATCCTTAAAGAAGGAACTACCAACTCCATAGGCAATACTGCGTCATGCCCATAAGTGAGAGCATAAGGGCATGAAGTTGTGCTTTGTTCTTTTTGATATGCGATAAGTCCATAATGCCTCCGGTAGTATCTTGTACCAGGCTCTAGGATTATCTTCGATGGTTTTTTGCAAAATAGCAATAATTACCTTATTTGAAGCCTCTGCTTGCCTATTAGCCTGAGCATAGTATGGAGTGGATGTGAAAGTTTGATTCCAAAATCTTCCAATAGAGCTTTTACGTCTCCTCTAGTAAACATTGTTCCCTGATTGGTAGTGATGGTTTTTGGAATCTCAAACCTGAAAATAAGTTATTTTATAAAATCAACCACCTCACTTTGTTCCACTTTCTCCAAAGGTAAGGCTTCCACCGACTTTGTGAAGTAGTTGGTAGCAACCAAAATAAAGTGGTGCCCTTTTGAGGAAGCAGGAAAAATCTTCCCAATGATGTCCAATGCCCACCCCGAAATGGCCATGGTTTCAAAATAGGTTTCATGTCAGTTGTAGGAACTCTCTAAAGACTACCACACTTCTGACATTGTTGGCAACCTTTGGTAAATCGAATACAATCCTTCAAAATGGACAGCCAATGGTACCCATGTCTTCTTAACAGCCATCGCATCTTTGGACCAGCTTGATGTGCCCCACAAATACCTTTGTACACTTGTTGCATAATTTTAATGCCTTCTAGGAAATCAGGACATCGTAATAATACTCCATCGACTCCTTTTTCTGAACAGCGCATCCTCGATCAGCACATAACTGCGGGCTAGTACCCTGACCTTCCTTGAAGCTTGATCATTTGGATATCTTAGATGGTTGATGATCTTCTTTCTCCAGTCCTCCACCTGAGCTTGAACAGCTAAACAGTTTACCACCATGCTTCTATCTTTGATGGATGGATGAGACTGCCTTTCTACCGTAATATATTGTTGCATTATGTCTTCTAGCATGGTCAAACCAGAGGCCAATTGAGCTAGCTCATTGGCTTCGTAATTATGATCCTATGGAATGTACTTCAACTCAACTTCTTCAAAGTCGTCTAGGAGTTGTAAAGAAGTACTGTAATATGGTGCCAAATAAAAGTTGGCACACTTGTATTCCCCAGATAGTTGTTTCAAGACCAATTGAGAGTCTCCGACTATTTTTAGCTTTTAATTCATGTAAAATCTCCAAGCCAATAATTAACTCTTCGTATTCTACTTGGTTGTTAATACATTCGAAATCCAAATTAAAAGCTAAGGCAGTTTTCGTACCATTTGGAGATTGAATTACTATCCCAGCACCAGCAGATGTTTTTGTGCTCGATCAGTCAAATCTGAGTAACCACTCTTCTTCCTCTAGAACTGTTTCCATGGTCATAGTGTTTTGCCAAGCTTCATGAATTTCAAGGCATGGATGTTCGACAAGGAAATTAGCTAAAGCTTGTCCTTTTACAGCCTGTTGTAGTTTCCATTTGAGGTTGAACTCCGTTAAAGCCAAAGACCATCGGCCAATTCTTCTTGTTAATAAGGGTTCCAGCTTTGAGATGACGTACACTTTTACCTGAAGCAGGTAATGCCTCAATTTGGTACAAACATAGTACAAGGTCAGGCACATCTTCTCTACCACCGAATAACGCTTCTCTACATCTACCAACAATCTGCTAAGATAGTAGACGGCTCTTTCTCTACCAGCTTCATCATCTTGAGCAAGCAGCCACCCAATCGAATCATTAGTTGCTGAGAGATACAATTTTTAAGGCCTGATTCAAATGGGTGGCATAAGAACTGGTGGTTTGCTAAGATAAATTTTGATGGCTCTTCTTTGTTCAACTTAAACAGCTCTAAAAAGACTTTAGTTTTATTTGTAGATTATATATAAATCTCCTAAGGTAATTTACCTGGCTGAGGAAGCTTTGGAGTTGTTGCTTGTTCTGTGGCGGTTGTGCTTGACAAATTGCCTTCGTCTTATTTTGGTCAACCTTCATACCCCTCCGATGGACCAAAAAGCCTAAGAAGTTTGCAGCTTTGACACCGAACGCAAATTTGAAAGAGTTGAGTTTCCAGTGATATTGGTGCATTCTTTCAAATGTCATCTTGAGATCAGCTAGATGATCGTGAGATTTCACAAATTTCACAATGATATCGTCAATGTATACCTCTAGTTTTCTGCCGATCAGATCATGAAAAATCATGTTCATGGCCCGCTGGTAGGTTGCGCCAACATTCTTCAACCCGAACGACATAACTATCCATTCGTAAGTGCCCAATTCCCCTAGACACCTGAATGCGATCTTAGAAACATCTTATTCTACAATATAAATATGATTGTACCCAGAGAAACCATCCATCATAGACAGTAATTCATGTCGATATACACCGTCTATAAGCATATCAGCAATAGACATAACATAAAGATCTTTTGGTGTAGCAATATTTAAATCTCGAAAATCAACACATACTCTTATTTTGCCATTTTTCTTGACTATCTGTATAGTATTGGCTAACCATTCAGCATGTAGGCCGTATGAATCCGACCTTGATAAGCTTTTGTATTTCCTCTTTCACACGTAGTTCAACCTCAGAAGACATCCTTCTCAATGGTTGCTAATATGGCTTGTACTCTGGTTTTATTGGTAGTCGATGTTTTACTACATTTATGCTCAATCCTGGCATTTCATTATAGTCCCACACAAAACAGTCAACAAATTCATGGAGTAAATGTATAAGTTGTACCTTGATAACAGGGTCTAAGGCAGCGCTAGTGAATGTCACCCTAGGCTCCTCCTACCCCCCCCCCCCCCCCCCCCCAAGTTTACTTCCTCAAGAGGATCCTGGGTTTCGGCCTGTAAATCATCCAAACGTGCCGGTGCTGCCTTCAAGTCATTCCAAAATAATTCTTCATTTTGCGGCTTCATATTGTAACCATCTTCTTTTTCTACTATTTCATCGATCTTTTCTATCATGATTTTATTTATGGCAGCCTGTACAGTTAGTTTATTAATTGTGGCCACAACTACCTCTTTTCTTCCTTCGATCGTGTCATCATAGGATTTCAATGATTGGCTCCAACCTCCTCGGCCTGAATGGAATGATGGCCAATTGTTGTAACAAGTGTTCCGCTACTTTTTGCACCTCTTCCTCTTTCAATACACATTTGATTGGTCCACATTCAGCATGATAGTAACGATCCTCCACCTGGTCTGAGGTAGTCATGAAAGGATGATTATATGCTCATATGATCTCCATATCATTTCCTCTCCAACACACCAATGTTGATGCATAGATGATGGAATGCACCAATTTGAATGAATCCAGTCTCGACCCAGTAAAGCCTGGTAGTTGTCCTGACTGTTGATAACAAAGAAAACTGTCATAGAGGATTTCTATCCTACTGCTAAGTCTATTGGTAGTATCCCTATGGCTTTGGTAATTTCTCCAGTAAAACCTGTCATTGTCACGTCAGTTGGAATCAAATCATGTTCAGTTTTACCTAACAATTTGAGTAATATTAACTGCTGAGCCATTGCCCACCAACACCCTATCAATAGGACGTCCATTCATCCTTGCCTTGACATACAGAGGTTTGATATGCTGTGACATTTGGATTGAAGGTTTCTCCAGAACCACTATTTTTGGAACTTCTTCATCTACAACCTAAACTATCACGAGCTACAAAGTTGTTCTGCCATCTTCTCCGCCTTTGAGGACCCCATCATGCCAGCTTCGTTGGTCTATTTTCTAGCCTGCAACATAGTTGGTAAAACCAAAGTAGCAGCGGCACAATCATATGGTACCTGAATTGCTCCAACGATGACTTCTTTTGCAGTTGGTTGTTCCTTTGCCAGTGTTTGATTATCCACTTGCTCTTTTCGAACCCAGGTCCAACTTCTTCTTTTGACTAATGGTAGTTGTATTCCCTGTAAACATTGCACGTAGGCAGTATATTGCCTTTACTTTCTCCTTAGTTGAGTTCTGGTTAGAGGTGCTGGGAACTTCTTATGCCTCATCACCAGCCATTTAGCCGGAAGGGTATTGACTGGTGGTTTTATAAAAACTTTTCTTGATTGATTTTCATTCCTTTTGTTGCGTTGAGGAACATACGCTTTTGGCTCCCATGTCTGACCCCTTTTCTCCAATTTTCGTTTGAGTTTTAGATAGTCACGTAAATCCACATCAATGGCGTGCATGAAAGTTACCACCGGAGGAAAAGAGTCTTCATCAACTAACATAGAGTCTTTTCCAGGAAAATGAAAGATTCCTTTGCTGATCTTTTTCTAGATCATGTTCTTCACCGTCCAACAGTTGTTGGTGGAATGGGACCACACATCATGGTACTTTTCGTAGTCTTTTCCTTTTATTTCCTCAAGAGATGGTAGCTTATGCCCTGTTGGAAATGTCACAAATTTTTAATGCCACAAAAAGTCAAAAATTTCTTCTGTTTTGAAGATATCAAAAGTGTAATTGATATTGCTACCAATGGGTTATTTCTTTGTTACCTCAGCTGATTTGGGTTTGGACAATACTGGACAAACCCAGATCTTTTTCTCTGTTGTGACTTCAACAGCATCTACCTCCACTTCTTGATAGTAGATACCCATATAAGATTTTTTTCTCCTTCCTTCTTCTTTCAGCAACTCCTCGTATTCAACTACCTTTGCTGCCATTTCATAAAAATCATCAAAATCCATACCATGAAATTTCTTTCTGAGTTTGATGTCCAACCGTCGCTGTGCCATTTTGACAAACTCCGATTCAGGCAGATAAATCCTACACCTATTCCGCATCTTCTTGAAAAGGGCAATATAGGCATTAGTGTTTTCGCTAGGTTTCTACACCAACTTTGATAGTTCAGCCACAGACACCTCTGGCTCAGCCCTGAAGAACTGAGTATGAAATGATCTCTCCATATTCCACCATGTGTTGATGGAATTTCTTGGCAGCATGGAGTACCAGGTAAAAGCAGCTTCTGTCAATGAATTTAGAAACAGCCTGAGCCTCAGGTTGTCATAATTGGCGAGTACTCCACATTGCACAGTAAAGCGACCAATGCGTTCTGCAATGGATAACCCTTCTTCTCCAACAAACAGAGTGAAGTCCGGCACCCTAAATCCTCATGGATTAGGATTTTCTCGGTCTACTACACCTGGATAAGGCTTATGGTATTCTAGCTTGTCCATCTGCCTCATGTCTTGGCCATATAATTCTTGTATGATTTGTTTGGCAGCATCAAGATCAATTGGTGGCAACTGAGGTGCAATAGTAGGTTGGACCCATCTCATTCCTCCATTTCCTCCAGGGACTCCCCCCACAGTGCTATTGCATGCACTATGCCCTATGGCCACAGATGGCAGGTAGATGCCTGGATGATTTTTCGGGTTAGTATTGTCATTGATATTTAGCCGAAAAGTTTGGCCATTAGCTGTTGAGCTCAGTGGTGGTGGTGTGTCGCAAGGAGAAGGAGTTAATTCAGCGGGATTACTTTTCAGCCTTGTAGGATGCCCCATACGGTGAACTCTTCCAACTTCTGCTCAAACTTGCGTTCCACCTGTTTCACCACACTTTCAATAGTTTTGTTAGAATGTAACTCCATATTTTTTAGTGTTTTGGCAAGATGGTCGAACAGGATAACGGCTTCTTCAGATAAGTCTGCTGACCTGTCGATTTGCTCCAAATTTTCTTCATCGTCACCATCAACGGTGACATTTACATCATCTTGTATTAGCACATTTTCACGTGACGAATCGTCATTGTGTTCGTTCACTGGCTCTTTTACACCAGTGCGAGTTCGTGGCGCCATTTCTTTTGCTTTTCTTGAGGTCCCACCGAGGGTACCAAAAAGAATGTTGGCCCAAAATGGTGTTTGTTGTAGGTGTGCCAGAGATTATAGTATCTCAAACTGTCAAAATAATAAAGTTGCATAGATTACCATCTAACTAAATCAAATGAATGTATAGATTACTTAGGACCTTAGTAATTCTCCAACTCCACTGGAAGTGCGTTTCATTGACATTGAAAGAAATAAACATTGAATGACAGCAAGCATAAATTGACACAACAATAGTTGACATTTGATACTTGACAGTAATAGTTCAAAACAGGGGTAGTATCCTAATGGATGACATATTGAGATTACAGAATTGCAAGGAATTGCTCGGAAAGTAGTAAAAATCTTGACTTTGATGTATGCTCTTAGCTTGAGTTGATTGTTCTTGACTTTTTTAGTTTGATTCGCGGATCCTCTTTCCTTCCGTCTACTACCTCCCTTAAAGCCTATATGCCACCAATCTTTGGCCATGTCTCACGTTCTCCTCCCATTAATCCCCACTTTTCTGGACAGAAACCTAAACTTCCAATCGTGCAACTCAAACAAATCCTAGTAGTTGGTAATTTGCATAACTCCTACCACATGACCTTTATTTTCAGCTACTGGATCCTCATTTTCAGGCCAAACAGCTACACACTCCTTACTGGACTTGAACTCTTCATGCTGGGCCAAATTGTTTCTTCATGGGCTACTCTTTTTGGGCCAGCTTCCTTGTTATCTACCTGGGCTGATAACCATGGGCTGAATTCCTTGGGCTAACATAAATATGGTGCCAACATATACTTTCAACAAAGTTCTTTACATCTAATATGCAAGGGCAGAGCCATAATTTTAGACAGAGAATGAAAAAAATATCTTTACGGAGTTCAGAGATGGCACCCTCAAAAATTAATTTAGGCTATTTACATAATTTTTGTATAGTCACCGTGGAAATAGCAAGAGTTAACCTCAACAAATCAATCTATCAACTAGATAATTGTTCTTTGACTTTCTTGATATAATAATTTCGAACATAATTCAGAAAGTGTGATATAATTTGCTTTGATTATGGACAGGATTAATTGCACAATTTGGCTAAAAATATAGATTGAATCGTAAATTTCGTAAATTATACTCCCTTCGTGCATTTTAATTGTTCACCATTTCTTTTTGGGATGTCTCAAAATGCATGCCCATTACAATTAATTAAAACTAATTTCATCCATTTTTTTCATCTTACCATTATTTATTCTTAAGTTAAAAAGCTCAATAATTATGCACATTAATTGACTTTTAATTGTTTCAATGAGGGTATAAAATGTCAAATTAAAGGGAAGTAATACAATTTTTTAAACTGTATGTAAAATTGAAGGGGACAATTAAAATGAGATGGAGGGAATAGATTATAATATATTTATACGCATGAGCATGACCTAGACTCACTAAATTGGCTTATGAAAATATAAATAAAATATGGTCCATGAAAAGGGGCACTTGCCATCATGTAGATCTGCTCTTACCAAACAATTAGGTTCACACGAACATAAATTTATTATATAATCTAATAGTATTTCTCCAATCGAGAATCAAATTCAAAACCTTTTGAGTGCATTCTACTATGCTCCAGCATTCTACTCTGCTCCAGAGAGATTTTCAACTAGACTATTTCCCAAGTGGTTGGCATGCAAAAAGATATTACAAATATAAATTATAAAATAGTAATCAATAATGTTTTAAAAATTCCTCATATATTCAATAAAATCTATACGTTCATTTAAATACTTATAAATACATAATTTTATTTACAATAATATAGTTATGATAAAAATCTCAATAGATATTTCCCTTTTTTCTTATTATTATTAATGGTTTGAACTTGAATTGAAATTGAAATTGTAATTGTATTTCAATTAAATTAAAATTCTAACTCTTTTCATAAATTGATTTCCCTATATTTCGTTAATTATTTTTAAAATTTGTTCAAACACGTATTAATCATTCTCTCACAATGTGCACACCATGAACTCTCACAAGATAAACAAACGAATCATAAAAGTTTATTTTAGACTTAAATTAATATGGTCAACTTCCTCTTCACCTTCCTTGTTAAACTATAATTATATATAGTCCATGGTTTTCTAAATAAAAATAAAATGTCAAGAGTCAAAAACAAAACAAAAAACAAAAAAAGTTGGCAAATCCGCAAATGTGTTGGCCAAAATGTCACGTATGCACATGGGAGTGTTGGACCATGCCATGTGCAGTTCGTGGGTGCCATGTTACACTAACCACTACATTAACAATTCTCTTTCAGCTTTATAACATTTATAATTAAATAATAATAAAAAAATACAATCCCTAAAGCGGTATGAGTACGGATACCTTTTGACCGGGTCTCTTTATAGCAGATCTGCAGAGTGCAGACGCCGTTGTAGATGCAATTTTTTCCACACTCACGCATTAGCGATAAATCTCATACAACATGTATCTCAAAAATAATTGAGTTGTCCACTGATCAAAGTTGTTAATGCATACCGTATTTCGACCATAGTCTTCATTATATAGTGGGTTGGATAATGAAAAGATAACTGTTGAATATAAACTCAATTATTATTTTTTCAATATAATTTTTGTTGGAGACAAAAATATACCATTTTTATTGTCAAAAAATCACCGAAGTGGGCCGATCGCTATATTCAAGAACAATCTTGTGGTTCGGTCAAAATGAATGACTGAATAGTTTCTTTTTTTATTGATAATCTCGAGACTCGGAGAGCTCAATATAAACTTGTAAAGTTCTCTTTAAAAATCAATAATCAAATTTTTTTCCAATGACCCCACCTTTATATTTATAGGGAAGGGCTTTGAAATCCTCTTCCTAAAATGAGGGATTGAATTTTCTAACTATTACATAAATTTCTACTCCGGGTTCAAATTTGGCTTGATCAACTTCGTGATATAGCCGGAACTTAGCTGATCCCTCCATGATTTCAGAGATTTCATCTATCCCTCCATGATTCCAAAAATTCAGCCGATCCCTTCCATGTTCGTGAGATTCTTCATTAATCTCTCAAGTGATTATTGGGCTTTTGTGTGTTCTTCGTTGTTGTTCTGCACGTGCACATGTCAAGTCTGAATTTTAGCCACTAGAACATCTGACTTTTCACACCACACCATTAGACTCAAAAATTCAATCAAAACAGTTTTACCACAACACACTCCACAGACTTCAAACACCCTAAGGTGTGTTTATGCTTGCAAGTTTACATGATGTTATTGTCCGTTTTAAAAAAAATTCTTGCAGTCGGCCTGAAGGAAAGAATAAAGGGGTTGGGTGAGTGTGACAAATGCAGAGAAGACGTTTGTCGGTAAGATTTATTGAGCATTATTGCAAGACAAAAGAGCGCGGGGTTTCACTGTTAACGCGTCACTCTCTTCCTCTCTTCCACGCATCAAGGAGCAGAATATGTGTTAATTAATATGTTCACATGCAACCAAACTAATATAACAAATTCAATTTCCAAAAAATTAGTCTACATCTTTTTCAAAGAAAAAAAAACTGTGATTTGTCGCTTTCTCTTCTTATGACTAAATGGGGAAAAGTACAAAAAAATTAAAATTATTTTTTCAAACATAAAATTTTATGTTTTTACCCACATATATATATATATATACAAGAATTCTCTTATAAGGTTCTAAAACGAGTTTTTAATATAATCGAGATCATTCACAATTTTTTTTAAATTTGAAAAATTATATTTATTTTTGGATTGATTTTATGAATTTAACGATATATTTTTATTCAAAAAAAAATAAAAATCCAACACAAAAGGTGTATACATATTTTTTATTTCATAACTAAAGATTCAGAATTTTTATACATATATTTTTTTTGAATTTGATTTTGGTTTCGAACAAAAAGTATATCATTAAATTCGTAAAATCGATTAAAATATAACTATAATTTTTTCAAATTTCTTTTAAAAAGTATTTTTCACCAAAAAAATTAAAACTTTATTTTAAGATCTCGTACGAAAATTTCCCTGTATATATTTGAACGGTTGAGTTGGTCAATTCTGCTACACATTATTTCATAATTATACAATAGATTTAGTTATGAGAATAGTTTCTTGGAGTCCCTTTCCTGTAACACAAAACAATGGATAAGATTGGGCGGAAAATTTATAAAATTAATTGAGATTGTCGGTGTCAAATGTTAACATAAACTATTCTCATTAATTTATTAAAAAATATTCGCATAAATAAATAAATAAATACCATTTGACAAATTAATTTTTATTAATTTTTTTTAATTAAACAAGTCGTTGTCGTTGTCCCAAGAAGCACCGTCAAGCTTTGTTTACTTGGTAAAAAGGTTATGGTGGGCGCATCCTCATGTGTATATTGTGGTCTCTCTACTTCAAATCCATAGGTTTTTTTTTAACTTCTTGACTCGCTATCATCATGTAAGAGCATCAATGGGGGAAAACTAGGTTTTAAAATTCATGATATCGATTGCTGGTGTCAAAATATTTCACTCGTCTACACCATCTAAATTAAATGATGTGTTATGCTTCTTCTTTTTTCAACCATTAACGACGTTAAACAATCTTTTCCTTTGAACATTCGTGATGTACCTAAACGTGGATCATCACAAAATGTACACAGATATTTTTCACATGATTACAGAATATATTGAGTCCAAGTACAACTTGTGGCTAATTAAACAAGGATATTGCTCCAATGAGAATCGATCTCAAGACCTCATGAATTAAATATTGGAAACCAATTTTTAGAATTATAAAAACATGTCAAAAGTTTTATTATTATTATTATTTTTTGTGCCTATCTTATAGAGGTGGAGGTAACAAGGTGTTTATTGTTAGATGTTTTTGACATTTTTTTAACCTTGAAAAGCATAATAACAAGGGAATCAAACAGCTGTGAGAACCATGAGCTAACTCCTCCTCATATTTGATTCTCTCAACTATAAAAAAAATTAGAGATATAATCCAAAATCATTATTGGAAAAAAATGTGAATCACATATTATTAGTGTAGTTATTTTACCAAAAAAATATTATTAGTGTAGTTTTATGCTATTCAAGAAGAATAATTTATTTTTGAGACTTTAATAAACAGATTAATATCGAGAATTCATTCACATTATGCACAAACCCTCGACTAGTTTCATCAAATGAAATGAATGATGTATCAAAATAATATGTTAATTTATATCATATTCTATGTTAGAGTAATGTGGACTTCAAGATTAATAATGTTGATTAAGTTGAAGTATTCAAGATTCCTATAAGTTAATTATCAATTAATTAACATGCTAATCCTGTTCTCTTAATAGGGATCAACGTCTCTGTAAGAACGATCTCATACGCTAATTTTCTATAGACTTGCCTAGCTAATCTGTATAATTTATAAATTATTATGCAGGAATATAATTTGTGGGATTAATAACCCTGACGCAACTACAATCATGGGTTTCAATGAAAAATAATGATAATTTCCCATGTTAGTCACCAGACATGAGACATGCATAATTAGTGCACCTGGCGTGCAATTTAGCTTATGCAGTTAATCATGCCCATCTCTATCTTTGTCTATAAATACACTTGTATATATAATTAACTCGTAGCATGCACAAGATGATATTAAATATTTTAGATATCCTTGAACTAAAATGACCGATGTTTAAACTTTCTAAATCTATCTAAAATGATAATTTTTTATTTATTTTATTTATTAAATTCATATATTAGCTCAAATAAAATTATATTATGTGTCAAAGATCACGTAAACTTGAGAGTATATTATTGAATATTGACTAGTGATTAGAGTCACACATCAAATAACTCAGCTCAGAAAGTCGAGTTAGTAACAAATTGAGCCGCATTGAACTCGCCCTAGACTAGGTCAATTAGGGCTCAATTATATATATAGCGTTTGGAGTAGCATTTTATGTAGCATAATACTGGTAGCATGTATGCTGTTTGAAATGTTGACATTTATACTGTTTCAAATTAAAATGCTGTGAATGTTTGAATTATTTTTTAATGGTAGCATATTTGCTGTTAAAAATATTATGACAAATTACATAAAAAGATATTCATTAGGTGAAAGAGATAAGATAGTAGATTTTTGAAGTCATTAGAATAATTTTATAATTTGATGAAAATTAGATGACAAAAGTGTTTTTTATAGCAAAAATATTATAAAAATTAACATCTTGAAATCATACTGAAAATGCTATTTAAAATAGACGTTTGATTTTTCAAATAATTTTAAATAGGATACAAACGGGTAGTACATTTTACATGAACTGGAAATTTGAAGAGATACATTCGTATTTTATATTTTTATATTACATTTCACATTTTGTAAAAGAGAAAATAAAGGAAAAAAAGATGATAGAGAGAATAGAGAGAGAAAAAGAAGATGACAGCTCAGCGAACACAGAAAGTGAGGAAGCAGATAATTGATTTATTTATTTAAAGGTCTTGGCCGAAGATGCATTCTGCCTTCGATCAAGAGCTCCTGTGTTTCAGCTGTCCTCTCCTCCCCTCTCAGGACTCTCTTTATCTATCCGATATTCATTTACACACGATCCCATTCTCATTCTCAATCTCAATGTCAAAACAGTTTTCAAAAGAAAGAGGGAGTGTACTGAATTAGGAGGTATGTCTGTCACTTCTCTTGCTTATCCTCACTGGGTCTTGTGTTTTTTGATCTGATCTCTTTAGATTGATGTCTAGCTTGCTTTAGATGGCATGCCTGTTGTTTTTTTGTTGATGGGGTTTTCTAAATTCTGGAGCACTAAATTCTGGAGCACCAGATCTGGCTTCTTCTACTTTCTATTTTTAGTTAATCATCTCTCTCTGTTTTGATTGCTCTACGTCCTTCCCCATTTTGCTCTTCTGATTGTCTATTTTTAGATGATATAACACTGTATACTTCCATTGATTGGGAAATGAATGTTTTCACAAAAACTAAGAAATGAAGAACCTGCTACTTTTTGTGTGGTAATCTCTCTTATACTTCTTGTTCTTGTTTGATTGCTTATGTTTCTGAAGAATTTGGGTTCATTGGATTGTTAAATTCTGTTGGTCATCTTGTGTTTTGTCATTTTTAAAAAGTTGTTTTCTGTCTGAATTTATTCATTACATAGCCATTGGTGATTAAGAGAGAAGAATCAAGAAGACAGCTGATAGCTTCACCAGATGAAAAATAATATGATGGCTACTTTTCTCTTGTTTCAAAGAAATGATTAAATTATTTTCGCTTTTTCCCTTTTCTGGGTTTCCATTGTAGTTTTAAGATCTAGTGATTGATGTTTTCTTTTTGACTTAGTGGGATTAAACAGAGAAAGAGAGAGAGAAAGAGAGAGGATGTGGGCGCCCATGTGGGAAACCTAACTTTGAAGAGTTAGGGCCCATTTACCATGTGAGAAATTCTGAAACAAAGCAACACGGAAAGTGAAACATAGTAAAGCTAATTGCTATCAGATCTTACAGCTAACAGCTTTCCAATGAAACCTAATTATCCATATAATTAGTAATAATCATCACTAGATCTATCTCTATCATTCCTTTTTCTTTCATGTGCTCTTCTTTGATTCAATTGTATTGGTAGTGATTTGGAACAATCAGTTATATGACTTATGTAATTGTCAAATACTCCTTTATCTTTTATCTTTTGGATTAGTTCTGGAACGGGTAATGTAATCCGTACCCTATTCTATATTTTATAATGAAATCATATTGTATGTAGATCTGTTTTGCTGTTTCTGCCTCCTTGTGAGTTTTAACTATGAGCTTGTGCTCTTCATGTGATAAGTTGATTTTTTTCTTTCCTGATGCATATTTTTAATAAAACTAACCTACTTTATAGAATTTTATGAACAATGGATTTTCTAATATTAAATTAGTCCATTTTCTATTTTCTATTTTCATTTTCCTCCTTTCTTGATTCAAGATTTTAATTTTGATATGAACAATACTAACCCCCATTTTACCCCCAAATCTATGTGGTTTTAACTATTGATTATAAATATACATGTAGGGACCACTTCACATCCAACACTTTACATTAATTGAGTTAATTGAGGGTTAAATATGGGGTCATATTTTAGGGGTCTCAAGCATTAAATAATCATAGTTTACTGAATAACTCTTCTAACTCTGACGTATGATTTCTTTGCCGAATGCCAATCAAGCTTTTGCATTGAAGGAAGATGAAAGTACATAACCTAGTAAAGTGTATCGTCTTCTGTGTTTTTTTTCCTTTTCCTTTTCTATTGGTCGTGATGGTTTTATTCTGGCTGGGGAAAGGGGAGGAGTGATGAATTATACTAACCTCCTGATCTGATTGCTTAAAAGTTATAAGGTTCTCTCTAAGTGGATTATTAGCAGTCGTGAATATGAATTTGAGCCTTTGTCACTTAAGACTTGGTTTGCATCTCTGCAGATAGTTGATTATTTCTGGGAACATGAAGAATAAGGATGGAAAACCAATCTACCAACCTGATAAAGGTCCAAGGGTTGTTCCCATGGCAACAATGCTTATTGTGCTATGTGGGTTGTCATTCTATCTCGGTGGTATCTTTTCCTGTGAGAAAAACCAGTTTGAGGCCAAGGATGCAAATGATGTTGCAAGGGCAGTTTCAGTTCCTAAGGAATCCACAGTTTCCCCTCTACAGATTAAATCTGTGACCTTTCCTGAATGCAGCATTGAATATCAGGACTACACCCCTTGCACAGACCCAAAGGTATTTCTTGATTTTATCATGTAGTTTTGGATGTTAATAAGCCTAATAATCTCATATTTCCATATTGATAGTGTTTGCCTAATTGACAGAGATGGAGAAAGTATGGTCTTCACCGGCTGACTTTCATGGAACGACACTGTCCTCCAGCATTTGAAAGGAAGGAGTGCTTAGTTCCACCACCTGATGGGTATAAACCACCAATCAAATGGCCCAAAAGCAGAGATGAGTGTTGGTACAGGTATTATTTTGTATTCCTAATATTTGGTATCTTAGAGCAATGAGCTTTGTTAGCTTTGAATTATCACTATAATTATTTTGTGTGGATATTATTTCAGAAATGTACCATATGACTGGATCAACAAGCAGAAGTCTAATCAGAACTGGCTTAGGAAACAAGGAGAGAAGTTCTTTTTTCCGGGTGGTGGAACAATGTTTCCAAAAGGAGTTGGTCACTATGTTGATATAATGCAAGAAATGATACCTGAACTGAGAGATGGTACTATAAGAACTGCTATTGATACTGGCTGTGGGGTGAGTTTCATTTTTGTTATAATCATATCTTTTGGTGGATTTGATGACTTCAGAAATAAATGGGTTTGAATTCCTTTTTAATTCAAAATAAGTGACTATTTTCAGGCATTGAAATGCCACAAATGTAATGTAATCCATGTGTTTATGACTCTAGAAACTTGAAAGGATGTCAATTTTTTTTTTTGTGCGCACTTGAGTTTGTAACGTAATTTATATTGCCATTTATTTCTAGGTTGCCAGCTGGGGTGGTGATCTATTGGATCGTGGAGTTCTGACAGTTTCTCTTGCCCCAAGAGATAATCATGAAGCTCAAGTCCAATTTGCATTGGAACGAGGAATTCCTGCAATTCTTGGCATCATTTCCACGCAACGACTTCCTTTCCCTTCAAATTCATTTGATATGGCCCATTGCTCGAGATGTCTTATTCCATGGACTGAATTTGGTAAAATGTTTTTCTCAAACTGTAAAGGTTTTACTAAGTAATGAATCCTTTATTTTTCCCTCGATTTTGTGCTTATGTAAAATGGCATTATTTAGTGGCTGCCGGCCACTATGTTAAATTATATGGTTTGTGAATTAATTATTCAGACAGGTAGTGAAATTTTGGAGTAAATTCAAGATAACTTTCTGAAATTGTATTTTGCACACTTCTTCTGCAACATGGAAAACTCTGTTTAGCACAGCAGCCAGCAAACCTTGGCTTTTAGCTATAGTACAGAGTGTTTGAATGATAACACTCGGATTCGCTGATGTTCTCATTTCTGGGAGTTCTATGAGACCATTTAGAATTAAGGTAGAAGTGGTGGTTCCATATATGAAACCAATTAGTGGCCCTTTATTGCAACGTCCAGCATTATAGTATGGATATTCTTGGCATGAGGTGGACGATTGATATATTTTCACATCTGTTCTTCTTTTGGCTGTTATTTCACTTCTTTTTATCACTTGTTGCTATTTCTCAAAAATGGAAATATTTGCTTTCAGGTGGAATTTATCTTCTAGAGATTCACCGCATACTTCGTCCTGGTGGCTTCTGGGTTCTGTCTGGCCCTCCAGTTAATTATGAAAATCGGTGGAGAGGATGGAACACTACCATAGAGGAGCAGAGATCAGATTATGAGAAGTTGCAGGATCTTCTAACTTCGATGTGCTTTAAATTGTATGTCAAAAAGGATGACATTGCTGTGTGGAGGAAATCTTCAGATAATAGTTGCTACAATAGGGTTTCTGAACCTGATGCCTACCCACCCAAGTGTGATGATAGTGTTGAACCTGATCAATCATGGTATACTCCTCTCCGTTCTTGTGTGATTGTTCCAACCCCTAAAATCAAGAAATCTGTTTTGGAATCCATTCCAAAATGGCCAGAGCGGTTGCATGTTGCACCAGAACGCATTTCAAGTGTACCTGGTGGGAGTGCCAATGCTTTAAAGCATGATGACAGCAAATGGAAGGTGAGGGTGAAACACTACAAGAAGTTGCTCCCTGCAATTGGGACTGATGAGATAAGGAATGTAATGGACATGAATACAGTCTATGGTGGGTTTGCTGCAGCTCTAATCAGTTCTCCCTCGTGGGTCATGAATGTGGTCTCTTCCTATGCTCCTAATACACTCCCTGTGGTCTATGATCGAGGCCTGATCGGAGCCTATCATGATTGGTATTTATTTTTCCGTTTTACAATAGGTTTTTCATTTCTTTGGTTGTTGTATTGTCATGCACTTCCATTTATCATGCATTGTGCTGTGCTGATTTATGTGTTCTATCTTGAAGGTGCGAAGCTTTCTCCACATACCCTCGTACTTATGATCTTATTCACTTTGATGGCCTCTTTACTGCAGAAAGCCACAGGTAAAACTGTGATTTTGTTTCCTGAGGTTATGTGCGTTTCTGTCGTGATCGAGTATAAGTTGTATATAATATATTATAAATGTTAGGTCTATACGGGTGCTGTGTTTAATTAATTTTTATGTTTAGCCTATATGTAATGTATTTACGCAAATTACACACTATGCATTACTTGATTTCTGCCAAAACATGTCACGATAAATCTCTGTGAACAAAAGAAGTGGTCGTTGTGAACTAGTAATAATGATCTGATACTTATGACACGTTGGCAGATGCGATATGAAGTACGTGCTCTTGGAGATGGATCGGATACTCCGTCCTAAAGGATATGTAGTAATTCGTGAATCGACCTATTTTGTGGATGCTGTGGCTAGCATTGGCAAGGGAATGCGATGGAACTGCCGTAAAGAGAACACTGAGTACGACGTTGAGAAGGAGAAGCTATTAATTTGCCAGAAAAAACTATGGTACTCCTCTAAGGGTAATTCGAGATGACAAACATATAAATTGAAGTCTTGATAGATTTTTCTTGGAGGGTTTGGTAGACAATATTACTCTGGTTTGAAACAGAAAAGTCTGATACTTCACATGAATTAGTTCGTTGATAGAAGCAGAGAATTACGATTCAAATTCTCTGTTAAAGAATCAGCTACCCAATAATCTCATTTTGGTATTCTATTAGTGCCTTGTAAGATAAAATATATTCTTTTGTAAGAACATTCAGTCCTTCCTACTGGAATTTTTCTTTTTGGTCTTTGTCATCTTCAGTTTTGCTTTATACATGTTATGTTATCAAAGTAGGGCAATATCCTTTTGTGGAAAAAAAGAAAAGAGGTATGGAAACCATTAAATAGTAATTTGTCCTTTTTGGTTCTTTTGAAATTGTAATTTGTACTTGTATTGAAGTTTTCTGTTTGTATGAAATATTTTTACATAGAATTGCTTGGGAAACTTGATAGGTTTAAACTCCTCAATAATGTTGATGACCAACGTTTAGAAAATTGGATCGGTCATCAAACTGGAAAATTCTTCGGTTCGTGATTTAAGGGTCAATCGGATTTAATGTAATAAGTTACTCTATATATTCATATTTATATATTTTATGCAGTAATTAAAAATATTTTATATTTTATAATACTCGTAGTATATCTTCATTAGAAATTTAACAATCATTCAAAGGTTTTTAAGTTTTCATATAATAAAAAACTAATTTGTTAAATGACAAAAAAATAAAAATGACTTGAATAATCATATAATCATAAGTTAAAATTAATTTGTTTTACAATTCAAATTAAGAATTATATATGAGTGGAATCATATGTATATTGCTAACTATTTTTCATCATGATATGAGCCTTTATCTAATATGAAACTTAAAATTCCTGTCGAAAAATAAGAATATCTCGCTCATCAAAGATTGGAATGTTGAGGGGGCATTGGAGAGACAAAAAGGCATAACCAAAAATTCACAGTGCCTCTCATGAGTTTGGGATGTTGTCTTTTCAGTGTCTCCCTCTCGAATGCAAATTTGGTGGTACTTAGATTTTAAATCCAATTTTGAAAAAATTGAAGCTCCATGTAACTCATCAAATAACTCATTGAAAGCTGAAATAGGAAATTTTTCTAGGATTGTGATCTTGTTCAATGCCCTATAGTCCACGCATATGCGCCATGTACTGTCCTTTTTTAACAACAAAACATACTAGAATAGGGATTGATGCTTGGATTGATGATTTCAGCAACCAACATCTCCCTAACCAGTCTTTTAATTTCGATTTTCTGATAATTGGGATATCGATAAGGTTAGATATTTGGAGTGGTTGCTCCTTCATGTAATGTAATAGCATGGTCCTGCCTTCTAGACATAGGCAAGCTCTTTTTTGGAGTAAAAAAAAGGAAAAAATATGGATAAGTCACTCAAAGATAGGTGTGTTTGTAATTAGGTCACCTAAAGAAAAACGTTTCTAATTAGATCACTCAATGTTTTAAATATAGACGAATAAACCACTCCTGACCAATTCCAGTCAGACAAAAATTGCTGACTTGGTAGAAATGTGCCACGTGGTATATAACGTGTAATTATTAATTAAAAAATTAAAAATGAGCTGGAATTAAAAGGTGTAAAAATGCCTTAACCCTAACTTAGATCTACTCTTCTCAACTCATGACTCTTCTCTCTCACGTTCTTGCTCACGACATGATGTTATCTCTCGATAACTTACATAAAAATCGTTTGGTGGGGCTTGGAAAGCTTACTTCTCGACATTCTTCTCAAGGTAGAGAACGTGATTTGTTTTTGCATCGTCTGCACTAACTTCATGATACGAACCTTAATCGCTTGTGTTTTGTTTGAAATTTGAAGTTTCTCGACATACTTTTGACAATGGAGATCGTGACCTTCATTCAATTTGGTGATATGTTTGTTTGCCCTTAATTACTTATTTGCCCTAATTTCATTCGCTAATGTACTTATGCTAAGTTCGTTGACGTGGAAACAAAGACTTTCAATTCATATCATTGTTCTTTTTGGCTCCTTTCAAAGACTTTTAATTCATATCATTGTCCTTTTTTGCTGTGTATCAAAATCTGAGCATCTCATATATTGCATATGTATTGTTTAGCCTTATTTTTTTCTTTATTATTTTTTGCGAGTCTCAAGCCATCCAACTTTGATGCCCTACTGTTCTTGTTCTATTGCTTCAATATATCTATCGCTTATTAAAAAAAACATGGTTCTCGATAGTTAGCATCCAGAGGAGGTTCACGTATGTTATGATAATATACATGATCATTAACTAGAAGAGGAGTTGCAAAATGTAGTTGTAGAAGGTGATTATGATCCTGTATTTTTGAATAATTACGAGGTTCAACGACTAAAGGATATTGATTACCACATCCCCATAGACTCATATGATCTTCAAGTAGATAATACTGCTAGAAGAATGCCTAAGGGACAAATTCATAATCTAGATTTGGTTTTGAAAGATGTTAAGTTGGAGTCAGCGATGCAATTTAGTAGTATGAAAGAGTTCAAGAATGTTGTGAAAGACTATATTATAGCTGGAGGATTTTAGGTCAAATTTGTGCACAATGACATGCTCAAATGCCATCTGATATGCAAAGAAAGAGTTGATTGCCCTTGGAAGATATGGTGCAGCAAAATTAAAGGTGAAAGCACCTATCAGATTAAGACACTAGTAGACAAACATAATTGTACAAGACTCTTGTCAATAGTCAATGATGATGCCAAAAACTGTCCGGCCTAGTTGGACACCAATCAGTTCGGTCAGACCCTGGATTTCTGAGCTAGGCGTCCTACACAGCAAACAAACGTAAGCTATGAGGGACCCCAGATTAGTTCGGGGGAGCCCGCTCCGACGCTCAAGTCAGTTAGGTAATTCTCAGTTGGAAGGGCTCGATTTCTGAGAGCTCTTTCAACTAAAGCAACAGTAATGCAAGTTGTGATGTAAAAATTTACCTGATTCGTGGGGTCCTTTTATAGGGATCTAGAGAGTTCTTATTCCATCAGGAATGAAACTCCCTTCTTCCTTATCTGAGTGTATTTGTCGGAGTCATAGTCCTTTTAGGTCTCTACTCCCTATAGGATTAGGACTCCTAAAAGGAGTGATGGACCTAATTCGGATCCGGCACTGGCCGACCGACCAACCAGTCTATATAAGATCAGGATGACCGACCGACCTATATACCCAAATACATAAAGAATTGAGTAATAGTTCAAGGCCAAACCGACCCGACAAGAATGATCGACCAAACCAACTAGAGGTCTCACAGGACCAATGAAGGGGTCGAACCAAGGTGGTACGACCGACCAAACAGAGCCACTCATTACTCTACATCGGTCGATCCATCGAACGACTATATGGCCCATCCGAGGTGGAGATTTACACGTGTCACAATCTTATTGGATGGATCGATTTTGTCACATCAGATGCCCCCTACTCCTTTTTTGAATTATTTTTACGTTCTTCAATGAAGGAGTAATGATGGCCAGCTGTGCTTTCAATGCAGAGGCGGCATTCTTGCTATTTCGATTTAACGATCCAGATGGTGTCCAATTCAAGAGCTGTACCGATCCAAGCCGTTAATTTGTCCATTGCTTCCACTATAGATATTGGACATGTCACTTTCAACTTTCCTTACTAGTGAGATCTTTGAAAATTCTGAGCCAAATAGGTGAAATTCGAGCTTTCAAAGAGAAACCGAGCTATCTGACAGTCCTTTGCTTCCTTCGTTCTCGTCCGAGCTATAATATATTCTCAAGTTAGTTTCAACTCTTTTGTAAGTATGTCTTCATGTTTTAGTTCTTCTTCTTCTACTAGCTCGGACTCTTCAGATGCTAGGACCCTTAGTGATTTAAACTCTAGGGTAGATGTAGAAGCTTCATCCCAAAGTTTAGGCACCTCGGTTCGGATCACTTTTGATCCTCATCTAGAGGTTGCCCCTTTCGGTCTTGCGATTCCCAAAGATAGGAGGGGGAGAATCCTACGTACAAAGACGTCGAGCCGACCGGTATCAGTAGTTCCTATCTTGACAAGTCTTCCCTTCAACTTATTAGGGAAGAGACTGGTATTCCATGGCCAATGAGGCTAATCCATCCTGCCGAGAATCCATTCCGCCCTGCAGATAATGAATTTGTTATTTCCTATCATTCTATGAAATTAGGTGCTAGGGTCCTCTATCCTTCAGCTGTGACCAGCTTCTTAATAAGATCAAACATTTGTCCACCCTTCATGACCCCCAATTCCTGGTTCTTGCTTTGTACCATTCTAACACTCTATTCTAAATATGAGATTCCCTTTTCTTCTCATGTTATCAAATACATCCCTAAGCTGAACCACCACCCAAAGGCCAAAGGTCTTTATTATTTTCAATTTAAAGAACCTTTAAATTGCCCCCAAGTACGGTTCGTCCATTAAGAGGTGAAAGCAGGGCTACTTTTTTGTGATCACCCCTCTTCCCGAACATAGTAGTTTACCTTTTAGAAATTCCTATGGTGTATCTCGGATGAACTACTTCAATTCCCTTCCCGAGCTGAATGATGATGAGAAGGGTTGGTTAGCTACCCTGACATCGTTTCTTTCACCAAATCCATTCGTCCCTCTAATGTTCAACTCAGAGGACCACTCAAGGACATTTACCTCAGATGTCCTAAAGATTGGTGGGTCGGATTTTTTCTTTTATGTTACCTTTGTTTTTACTTTATTTTTTACGTCGTTCGGACTCTAACACTTGTAATTTTTTTTCCAGATATGGCGAGCATTGGAGAATACTTGGCCATGTTTAGTATTGGTTTAGGATCAGGTGCTGACACATCCAAGAAAAGAGGCGGCAAAGTCAAGGGTCCCGCTAAGGACAAACGTCCGAGGCGTGACAACTCTGGAGAAATCGGTGTTGCCAACCGAGCACTTTGCGCACTGACAGAAACTCATACTACAGTTTGGGTTCAGACTAGTCAGAATATTCCTTCCGCTCCTCCTCTACCGACCGATCTTCTTATCCATCCCACCAGCCTAAGGGTTCCTCCAAGGGGACGAATCAGTTTGGAGTACATGGTGGTCCATCAACTGAACCGGACCGTCCTAGTTAGCGATTCGGCCAATAACCCTTACGTGGTCGGTCAGATGGTGTCGAAGATCCGGACACCAGTCGACTATTAAAGATTCAGGGTCCTCTCACTCTCGAACAATGTGTCAGAGATGAACGTCTCGACCATGACAATAAGACAACTTTAAATACTTATATTTCTTTTTTAGTTCGGTCGGTCAATTTTTGACACTTAACTCTTTTTACAGCTTCTTTCCTGCCTCGCCACTCTTCCTATTGGCATAGCCGACCTGACTGCCAATGAGACTACTACACTGGAACGGGCAGAATCTGCGACTAAGCAGAGGGCTAAGGCAATGAATGACCTCGAGTGAGTGAAGTCCGAGCTAGCGGAAGCAAAGAAGGCAATCGGGGCTGAAGAGTGACGTCTCAGAGCAGAACTGGAAGACTTACAATTTGAGTTGGAGTCTAGAAAAGCTGCAGCTGACTCGAGCTGGCTGTCGCCAAAGCGCTCAGATATGGTCGGCAATTGATGCTCTATTAGGAGGGTTACTTCGGTGTCTGTGGTGTTTTCAAATAGGCCCGAAGAGCCCTTATTGACACGGGTCTTGATTCTTATCTTCTGGATAGGTTCTGTCTTCCCTTGGTGGGCAAGGATGACTTGGAGGAGCCTAAGGAGGACATTTATGAAGAGTACAAGAGGGCAGAGGAGGCCAGTAAAAAGGTTGCCGACCTATTCGATGAGGAGGACGAAGATGATCTTGAAAAGGGCGAAGTTGAGCCTTTAACCGATTTGACATTGCCTTCTGAGGACCAACAACATGAAAACCCTCCTTCCTAATTGTCTAACCAGCCAACCAGTCCTTAGGCTTACCCGACCGGTGACACTGCTGCAGAAGTGATCAAGGAGCCGTTTGTAGATATAGAAAATTAACCATTGTATTTTCTTTTCTTTCTTAATGTAACTCTTTTTGTTTGAATGAAAAGTACTTTTATGTTTTAAGTATCATTTGTCCGTGCCGCACTGCCAATCTTGAAATTGTATAGGTCGGTCGGTTATTTTAACTTAAAAAACATTCTTTTATTTTTGAGTTTAAGCTTTTCGCATAACTAGAATTTCGTTTTAAAGTTTTTGAATCACCTTGGTCGTCTTTTTTGACTTAGGATTTTAAATCCTATTGGTCTGTCGAACCGGTGTTTGCACAAATACTCTAAAGTTGCCTTGCTCGGTCGTTTTGACTTGGGAAGTATATTCCTCTCGGTTAGGAAATTCTCTGGCACTTCCATAGGTAGTGCTTCTTTGCTAACTAACATCATTTTTCGAGATAAAGCCTGCCTCTTTATTTCTTAGGATAACAAAACTAAATGGTAGCTCGGGGCTTACCTTATTACAAAACTTTGGTAGATCCTACATACTGATCTACTCTTATTGAAAAATTTAAACCAGACAGGCATAAAGAAAAGAACTAGACATAGTATCGTCGAAGGTTATCTGCATTCCATGGCCTCATCTTCCCAAGCTTACCTGGGTCTTCATCCGGTAAGTCCCTTCTTTGAGAACTTCAATAACACGGTAGGGTCCTTCCCAGGTTTCGTCCAGTTTTCTAGGGTGTTTCCCTGTTGCCTCTACCTTCCTTATGACCAAGTCCCCTACAGAGAATTTTCTCACACGTATTCTCTCGTTGTAGTACTGTGCGGTTTTGTGCTTGTAGGTTGCAATCCTGATCCTGGCTGCTTCTCTTATTTCCTCCATCAAATCGAGATTGTTGAGGAGTTGTTCATCATTTTCCTTCTCATTGAAATTGGCAGTCCTCAGGGATAGGACTTCAATTTTTACTGGGATAACAGCCTCTATACCAAATGACAATATGAACGGACTTTCATCGGTTGATGTGCGAGGTGTAGTTCGGTAGGACCAGAGCACTAAGGAAATTTTTCCACCAATTTGCCCTTTGCATCATCCAGCCTGGCCTTCAATCCGTGAAAGATAGTTCGGTTGGCCACTTCAAGCTGACCATTCGCCTGTGGGTGGGCTTCTAAAGTAATCCTCAGGTCTATCCCAAGGTCTTCACAAAACTTGTGCATTTTATGACTGACAAACTGCCTTCCATTATCTACAACCAGAGCTCTAGGTAGTTCATACCTACAGACCAACGTCCTCCAAATGAAATCCATAACCTTATTCTAAGGGATCATGGCAAGTGGCTCTATTTCTATCCACTTGGGGGAAGTAGTCTACTGCTACTATCAGATTCTTCCTTTGTCCTGCTATCTAGACAAACGGACCCAGTATGTTCATGCCCCATTGAGCAAAAGGATACGGATTTTGTATGGGTGTGATCTCTGCTGGCGGCAGATAAGGTACACTAGAACGTCTTTGACATTTATCACACTTATGTACCAAAAGCTTGGTATCCTTCATTATGGTTGGCCAATAATAACCACACCGAAGTACCTAGTGACTGAGCACTTTTGCACCAATATGACTATCACATATCCCTTCGTGTACTTCTCTTAAAGCATAGTCTGCCTCTCGTGGGGCTAAGCATTTCAAGTACGGAAGAGTAAAGGATCTCCTGTACAATGCGCTAATAGTATATCGTGCAGCTTTCCTCCGCAGACTCTTAGCCTCATTCTTATCCTCAGGTAGTCTTCCTTCCACTAAGAAGGACCTTATGAGATCCATCCACTTAGGTTCCACTTCTATCTTCCCTACATGATTTTCATCCAATATGCTCTACTGAGGAAGGATTTCAATTCTGACAGAGGTAGGTACCTTGGCTGAGCTGACGGACACTAATCTAGCTAACACATTCGCTTTTGCATTTTTCAGCCCTTGGAATATTCTTCAGTTCTACTGTTAGGATTTGCGCCAACAGTTCTTTCACCTTTGCCAAGTGCTTGATCATACTGGGCCCTTTTGATTCATACTCTCCCTTGATCTGCCCAACCACGAGTTGAGAGTCACTACTGATCGTAAGGTTTTTCACTTCCAATTCTATAGCCAATCGTAGGCCAGCTAGTACAGCTTCATACTCTGCTTCGTTATTAGATCCTTTGAACTAAAAAATGTAGAGCATGCTCTACTGTTATGCCCCCAGGCCGAGGAGAAATAGGCCAACCCCACTTCTATCTTGATTGGAAGAACCATCCACAAAAAGCTGTCACTGCTCTTGGTTGGCTTCTTGATCCTCGGTCGATCTATGACACTCAACAATGAAGTCAACAAGTGCTTGAACTTTGATAGCTTGTCTGGGTTGGAATTGGAAGTCAAATTTGCTAAGCTCAATCGCCCACTTGACCAACCTACCAGATGTATCAGGCTTTTGTAGGACATTCTTCAATGGTTGGTCAGTTAGTACTACTATGGAATGTGCCTGGAAGTAATGTCTTAATTTCTGGGCTGCTGTCACTAAAGATAGAGCTATTTTCTTAGCCATACTATATCTGGTTTCCGTATCAAGCATGACCTTACTAGTTTAATACACCAGTCTCTACTCCTTTTCTAGTTCCCGAATTAATACCTCATTGACCACATGTTTAGATGTTGGCAGATAAAGATAAAGAACCTCCCCTCTTTGGGACAGGTCAGTAAGGGTGGTTGACTCAAATACCGCTTCAAATCTTCAAAAGACTTTTGACATTCTTCTATCCAACTGGACTCCCTTGCCTTTTTTAGGGACTGAAAGAATGATCTGCACCTATCCCCTGATCTTGTAAGGAAATGTCCCAACGAGGTGGCTCAGCCTGTCAATCTCTGCACCTCATTTGCATTCCTTGGCGATTCCATCTTTAGAATTGCCTTAACCTTCTCAGGGTTAACTTCAATACCTCTCTTGGTAACTAGAAAACCAATAAATTTACATGAGCTTACACCAAAAGCACACTTATCTGGGTTCAGCTTCATCTGATACTTATCCAGCATTGAGAAGACCTTACAAAGGTCTGCTAGATGATCTTCTGCCCATTTACTTTTCACCACCATGTCATCCACAGAGACTTCAATGTTCTTTCCAATCAGGTCTGCAAATATGTGATTGACTAGTCGCTGGTAGGTCGCTTCAGTATTTTTCAATCCGAAGGGCATAACCTTATAACAGTAGATCTCTTCTGGGGCGATAAATGAACTGCTCTCCTCGTCATCAGGATCCATCTTTATTTGATGATATCCAGAGTAAGCATCCAAGAAACTAAGTACCTCGTGTCCTAAGGTATCGTCCACCAGTTAGTCAATCTTGAGAAGTGGATAACTGTCCTTAGGACATGCCTTATTAAGATCTCTAAAATCTACACACATTCTCCATTTGTCAATGGCCTTTCTTACCATCATGACATTAGCCAGTCAGCTCGGATACAATACTTCCGGGATGAAATTTGTATCAAGGAGCTTCCTCACCTCTTCTTTAATAGTATTTTGCCTATCAACTGCAAAATTCCTTCTTTTCTGTTTAACTGGCTTCATCCTAGTCTTAATGCATAAATGGTGGGTTATCACATCAGTACTTATTCCAGGAATATCGTCCATACTCCAGGCAAAAGTTTTTAAACTATTAAGAAGGAAATCTGTCAAACTGGTCTTCAACTTATCATCGAGTTGAGAGCCAAGGAACATGTTTTTAGACCCTTCTCCTACCATGGATGGGACCAGTTCTTCTGCAGGGGTTGGATGAAAAGTGTTGTCTTCCTCCCGAACATCCAGACTCCCAATCGATATCGAGGACTTCTTCTTATCCTTCAGTTCAATATAATAGATGCGAAGAGCTATTTTCTTATTTCCTTTAACTTCACCAATTCCCCTAGTAGTTGGGAATTTCATTTTGAGATGATATGTTGACACCACCGCCCTAATCATGTGTTGGAAAGGTCTACCAATGATTCCGTTGTAGGTTGCTTTTACATCTACAACTAGAAGGTCTACAATATTCATCGTAGTTCGTGGGTGAGTACCCAACGTCACAGGTTGGGATATGATCCCCTTAGGGATGATAGGTTCTCCTGTAAAACCATAGAGTGGCACATCAGTTGGTTTCAACCGGTCTTCAAAGATCTTCATCTTCTTGAAAACATGGTAGAATAGGATGTCGACTGCACTTCCATTGTCCACCAACATCTTCTTTACTGTAAAATTTTCTATGATTGCCTCTACCATCGTGCGGATAATGAGTCTCTCCTTCATCTTTCTTTGAGAAAGTGATGCTTTCTTCCTCTCTTTGGCTCTTCTTTGGTGGGGGTATTTGCTCATTCAATCGGGCGTATGTTCTTCCTGCGGATGAATTATGCCCCCCGACTGCCAGCCCTCCAATAATGACTCCAATAGTTCCAGCCGTCCCATCCTCATGTCAAGGAGACCCATCACCCCTTCGGGGGGATCTCGATCTGCCTCTTGATCTCTTTCTCTCATCCCTTCATCTGTCAACTCTCCTTTCATCATCCATTGATATCTTATCACCTCTACCAGCAGTGTATTGGTTCAGATGCACCCTTCTAATGAGGCTTTCAATTTCATCCTTCAGGTGCCTATAATCATTGATGTCATGACCATGGTCTTTGTGGAACCTGCAATACTGGTCAGATGACCTTTTCTCTGGAGGTGATCTCATCTTCTTTGGTCATTTAACCAAATTCTGGTCTCTGATCTCAAGAAGCACATTTTTCAAGGAGGTGTTCAAAGGTGTGTAATTATTATACCTCATAGTTGGTTCGGTCTTCTTGGATGATCTATCATCCATTCTCCATTTTCCCATGAACTTGTTACCATCTATCCATGTTCGATGTCGTCTGACTCTTCCCTCCTAAAGCTCTGCCAGATGATGAGGCAGTTCGGACAGAAAAATGGGATATTTTTAGAGCATATGTTGCCTTTATATACTTCTCAGTCCTGGCTAATAGTTCCACCACCATCGAGAACAAAAATGGGAAGACCACAAATAAAAAGAACATGACAAGAATGTGAGGGTCAAGAGCCATCGAGGTTAAGAAGGGCTTATCCTTTAATCAAGTATGGTAAATGTCGACAATTAGGACATAATAGAAGGAGTTGTAAAGTGAAGGTACAAGTGGTGTGAGACCAAGAAACAGTGGCAGAAGACAGAACTTACCTTCAAATCGTAATGTGGTAAATTTTATGGTCTTTGACTTATTATTTTCATTTTCACTTTTCTATTAATTTATATTTGACCCAATTTAATTGAGCAAGATGTTTTTGTTTAACTTGTATACTGTACAAGTTAGTACCTCTAGAAATGTAAGAACAAGAGCTAGTGTGTCAAGCAGAGGTGCTATGCCAAGAAGAGGTAAATCCAATTTTACAAATGAGACTATTGGTGGTTGTTTTAATGTTTGGTGCCTTATTTTGTTCTTTGTTTTGTAAAAAATTAAAAATATCTGATAAGTTTGTTTATTTGAGTATGGAAATATATGACTAGTGACTATATTTTAGTATAACATACTGTTGGTTTGTAAAAACCATAATTATGACAATTGTGTGATAATCTAAATCTGTGCAGGTGAAGTAACCTGGAGGTAGCCTACTTCGATACAGATCTATGTTTTACATGTGTTGGTTTGAAATTATCTACATGGATTATTAATTATTTTTGCATGGATTATTACGAAAATATGTTGTGTGACGTGTTGGAATTGAAATAAAACATGATAAGTGATATTTATAGCTAGGAGTTGTTATGGATTATATTGTTTACGTAATTGACTTGTAGTCTAAACAAATATCCTAGTAGTGGATATTTATTATATCACTTTAAGAAGTCTTTTGTTTTATCTCATATTGATTTACAGAAGTTAATGAATTATATCATGCTGGGATTCTTGTCATATATAAAGTGCACGACAACTCGTCCTATGTCAAGTGGAGAATTTTGGTTGCCTGACAATTCTAGTCTAATATCAGTTGGAGTCTTTTGTTGATTAATCAATATCTCTTGGAGTTGTTTTGTCTCATCTACATTTGTTTTACAGGAGATAAAAGGTGAATTTTATCATGATGTGTCAAGATCTTATAATCATTTTTTCTTAGCACTATATAAGATGGACGTGACATCAAATTGGAATTGGCTGAAGCTATTGCAAATCTTGTGCCCATGTTATTTTGTCTTTGTTTTATTCTCTCTCATATTATTCTTGTAATGGTGAGATTATTCATGTAAATTAAGAGAAATTAGTTTGAGTAAGAGAGTTTCGTATTTTATTTGTTTATTTGGTGATCTATTGAAGACGTTCAACTGCAGCATTTGGTGGAGTCGAGGTTGGTCATCTTTGTGGAGTTGAAGTCTTCTAGATGCGCTAGAAGCATACTCATCCTTGGTGGATTGAGTTGAGAGTTGAAACATACATTGAATGAATGAGATGTACAAGCGATGTCTTTAGGTCAAAGATATGGTTTTGCTCTTGATTTGTGATTAGTGGATTGTTTCTCAAGGTTGGTCGATCATAGACTCGAGGTTTTTCCCAGTAAGGTTTCCTCATTAAAATTGTGGTGTTCTGATTTGTTTTTATTTTTCACATTTTAATTTTCATATTTGTTGACTAACGATCTTGGTGAGAAACGCCGAATTTTTACATACAATTGAGTGACTTTTTTGCAAACAAATATCAATACAAAAATGTTAAGTATTCCAACAAAAAACATCTCACAAGTGTCCCAATAGAGACATTGCCTACAAATTTGAATTTTGAACTTTGAATTTGCCTCTAAATCCTATGGTGTATATACTGCCACATAGGATTATGAAGACTTTCGGATGTTTGGTGTTGGGATGACTAGCACCATTGATATCAATAACATGGTAATAATAACGTTGATACATGTTTAAAATTTTGGAATTTTTATTTTTATTTTAAATCCACGTCATTGAAAATCCACATCATCAACAATACCATGTGGCATTTCTGCCAAGTTAGCAATTTCCGGCTAGTAGTTTACCAGAATTGGTCAAGAGTGTTTATTCGTTTATATTTGGAACATTGAGTGACCTAATTGGAAACATTTTTCTTTTGGTGAGCTAATTTTAAACACACCTATGTTTGAGGGACCTATCCATACTTTTCTCGTAAAAAATAGTAAATTCAATTCTAAATTTTCGATCTCAGACTAAAGACTAACTCTCTTCTTCTATCTGAAGATTAATAATTTGATCAGCTGCACATAATTGGGTGTTTCTAAATTCCACCAAAAAGACTACATAGCCATTCCAAATAAGTTTTAACATGGATTTAAGAGATACCACAATCCTGGTCAAAGATGGGTCCTCGTGCCAACAAATGCACTGTCCGCCCGTACACGCTAAAATTCATAGTAAGCTTCCGATAGTTAGATGAAAAATCCCCTAACTTCTACAACCAAGCCACTCCCAAGACCAAATCTACACTCCCCATATCCAAAATGTGGAACGATTTGCACAATATGACACCTTGCACTAATAACTCCAAGTTGCGAAAAACTTAAAGCCTTTAAATCGCAACTTAAATAGCCACTTGAAAAGAGAATTTTCAGCATTTATCACTTTGAATACCAACAAGGCTCACCAATTCTAAAGAAATAGAGTTATGTGATGAGCCATTTTCTATGAGAATAATAAATTTCCTACCGTCAAGTTCTTCACGATCCTTAAGGGTATTATGACCTGTAGATAAACCCACAATTGAAATCATAGATAATCCAAGTTCGTGCCTTTGGTGGTAGTTTCCTCTCAAAAAACCTCCTGGGACTTTGTTGGGTCTGACTCTGAGGATGAAAGTGGGCTGACTAGGCTCAACCCTTTCATTTTTATACGGTCTCAAATAAACGAGCTCTACTCATTTGAAAATATTAAGTCCTAAGCTTGTCCCGCTCAAGCCCTTTTTTTTGCCTTAACGATTAATTTTTAAAAAAAACTATCAAATGAGCCCGCTAACGAGCTCGACCTATTTAGTCAAATGGGTCTGCTAACCAGCTCGGCTCTTTTGACTTACGAGTCGAGCTTGGGTTGAGTATATGATGGGCGGCCCAGCCCTCTTTCATCCCTAGGTCTAAGGATCGAGGATTGTTCTCTGGTTCATCAACAACGATTAAGAACTAGAGAACAAGATTTTTACAGCAATGTTCAAAACTATACTTATTGTCACAGTGGAAACATAACCTTTTTCACGTGTGCGTTGGGACATTTCCATAAGCCCCAAGAAGGTAGAGGGTGGGTTAATCTTGAGCTCGATCCGTATTTCTTCCTTAGGCCCGTTGATGGTGGTACCAGTGAGCATTTCATCTCCAACATCATGGAGTGGAGGAAACAGGTTCTCCGATCATTCTCGAAAATCGACGATGCCACCCTTTTGCTTTTGCACCACCAACGCCTTATGTCCACTGCTCATTTGCGAATTTCAGAATGGTTTGAGAAACTCCAATCTGAAAGGGTTCCCAGTGACTAATGAGACAAGAGTTTCAATCCATTAATACAAGCTAGGGCTCAACCCTTCAAGCAAACCACAACGACGAACAACTTCTTATCATCGAATAGTTGATTGACTATAAAGTAGTTTTCGACACGAAATAGCCATCCAAATGGGTCATTTCCTATATATAGCAAAATTAAAGGTTGATTTTTTTACAACAAGAATCCTTGTCAGGTGAAGAGCGTTGTTCCTCACTATCTTCTAGAGCGTGGTGGGCTTGCTTGGATAAAAAAAAGAGGGTTAAGTGGAGTAGTTAAGGGAGAATTAAGTAGGGTAGAGTAGAGTAATCAAATGAAACTCTACCTTGATTGGATAGACTAAGAGTTAATTAAAATATAAATTATTAACTTTGCTTGGACAGGAGGTAGAGCAAGGTAGAGTAAAGTAGATTAAAGAATTAAAAATTTTAAAATGACTTATGATGCCTTACTCTACCCTCCTAACCCCTCAAATTGACGGGTTACAATTATCACTTAATGAGAGTAGTGTAAGGATAATTTATCCTCTACACTACCCTCCTAACCCCTCCTTATCTAAATCCAAGTAAGGTACATAATTACTACTCTACTTAACCCTCCCTACTTAACTCCCCCAACCCCCAATCCAAGCAAGCCCGTAATGATTCAATATCAACTCTTGCCTTAACCTTGTCAATGGAATCATGCCGTTTGAAGAGGTCCCTCATTTCAAACATATAAGTTTTGAGTTCGTTTATATCTCCTTGCAAAGTAGTGACACTAGTTTTGAAACCAGTCATATCTTTCTCCAATACCTTTGTGCGATTCTCCATTTGTCAACGGGTCATGCCAGAATCAACCGCTTCAATACCTTTGATAGATAATAGCTATCTAATGACTCATAGAAATGATCTCAACATTAGTGACGATGAAATTACAGAGAATGTTGAGAATGAACATAAAGAAAAACCCCAAGAATAAAGATATAACCTAGCATTTTGAGGAGCTAGGGATCTCCACAATTCTCCACCTAAAATCAAACTGACTGCTATACCAACCCCTTAAAAGGACATATAACATAATAAAAAAGTAATTACAGTAAAATAAGTATTGCAATCTTTACCCACCGTGTCTCCCATCTTGTGTTGCAAGGCCTCCTTGAGTAGTAGAGCCTTTCTTCTTGTATATATGCTTGATGGGCCTATCATTCTTCTTCTTTTTATGGGCTTGCATTTGTGCATAGGAGAGTATGGTAGAGCTTCTAGATGGGGAACTAATTAGAATTCCTATGTTTTCCTATAGTAGTTGAGCTCCTTTTTGCGACACAGGTGAGTGAGGCTACGAAAATGACCTTCAATGTTTGGGACTACTAAAATGATAAGTATCCCTAAGAGTAAATATCCGTAAAGTGTCCCAAGTGAGTAAAGCTTATGATTTGAATTTTCAAAATTTAAAATAGAGGCAAATCTTATGGTTATAATGGATGCCACATGTATTATGGATAGTTTAGGAATACTTTTCTTAGGGATGTTTAGCATCACCGTTGGGACTATTACCCGTCAAATCCTTTTCCGATAAGATTATTTTGACAGTTTCTCCTCATCTTCGCTTGATTCATGTAATTTCCTCTAATTTATGAAACAATTTGTGACGAATTTTAATTTTGTATTTTCTTCCTCAACAATAAGCTGTCGTGTGTTTCATTTGAGCTTTGTGTTTGGGTTATCTTGTTCTATAAATGACAAACCCTTTTTGGTTTCGTAGCCTATGTTTTTTTTTTATAAGCCGCAATATATATATATATATATATATATATATATATATATATATATATATATATATATATATATATATATATATATATATATATCACAAGAAAGACATAACAAAAGGGCATTACATAGATGGCCTAAGAGGCAAACTTGAGACATACCTCAAGAGAGCAAAAAAAAAGAGACAAAACTTAAAAAAAAAAAACAACAACAACAACAACAAGGAAAAGATCACATAAATTTCTATGATTTCATAGTTTCTATGATTTAAATTTCCTCTCCAAACCTCTCTAATTGTTGGTGATGCCTACCCTCCTTCACTACAATGGTCACGTTCTAGGGTATTAGATTTAATTTTTGCATTTGTCTCTCTTTTGATGAATTATAAAATGGGTTATGCATAATTTTGTTAGATTGATCAAACCCCTTCTTTGTAGCAAACAAATTCCTTTCGAATAATCTCATTTGATTTATTTTTCTTTGAAGAGTGATTGCGAATACTAAAACCGGCATATCGAGCATATTCATTGTAGAATGCTTGAGCCTCCTCAACGGAATCAAACTCCTGTCCTACTTTTGGAATTTTTTCAAAAACAACTTGAGGCACAAATTCGTGAACTGGATTTGACGAAGAACCCAAATCACATTCTTGGACATAATGCACATCACCATCCATGACCTTCCAATTAAAAAACAAAACGGTACAATTTTATCAGCACATTACTCGACAATCTATTGAGTCTCAAGGTTCATAAATGCAAATAATTGGCAGGTTAAATGGTGAGCTCTTAAACAACCCAAAAAAATCCTAAAACAATGTCAAAGAGAAAGCAAAATAGAAAACCCGAGCAAAGTTCAAAAACCTTACCATTTACATCTAATGAACATATAACAACCAATCTGCCAGTTACATCTAATGAACTTATAACAACAAATCTGCCAGTGCATATCAAGGATAGAACAAACTCAATATCAATAATGTAAATTCGACATAATGATGAGTCAAAGGTTTTTGCCTATTTTTATGAGATATTACAGTTTCTGATTTATTACATCTTTTGATTTTCAATAGAACAATACAGGACAAATCATGGATGAGAAGATACTGAACAGCTACCTCTCTTTTAATGGTGAACAAGATATGTCTCTAGTGCGCGAAGTAGACAGTGAGGTGAAGAGAAGATGCTGGTCAAGAGCTCTCGTCACTGTCGGAGGCAGAGCAGTTACCGTGGCTTGCTAAGAGAAGTGGAGAAGAAGTGGAGCTGCGGGGCTGGAGAGAGGAGAAGAGGCGGAGCTGTAGCGATGGAGAGAGGAGAAGAGGCGGAGCTGTGCTGGAGAGAGATGTGAATCGAGAGAGACGGGTGAACAGAGGAACGACGTCAAAGCCATTTAGAAACAACTTTTTTTTTTAATTGTGTGTCTCTACTTTGCACCGTCGGACGGGATCCCGCATGGCTCAAATAATTGCGGGATCCTGTGTGTGAAAAGCACTGTATATATATATATATATATATCCTCTTTTTGGTATGAAAATACCGACTAGCCCAATACATAAAACTCATGTATAAGCCCAATATAACCCAAACTAAAAATAATGATATCCATATTTAACATCATACCTATCGTTCTCTGATCAAAGGACTTGGCCGCTTCAAATCCGAATCGAGAGAGGAGGAGTTCCAGTGGCGGAATGCGTTGTACGTAGGTGAAACTGCGTTTTTACTCCTTTACATGCGTCCAAAACGCAATTTACTTATCAAACGATTTTATGTAGCGTTGCGTTTAACTGAAACGGAAACACAGTAAAAGAACGCTGACCCAAATATTACATTCACAGAAAACGGTGCGTTTAACTCTAATCTAGCCGTATTTTTGTTAGCACACTCCCGCCCATTCAAGTCCTATGCTTAAAGCCTTAACCCGCCACAACTGTAATCCCAGTGTCTCTCCTTGAACCTCCCAACTGAGAAACAAGAAGAAAAACCAAAGGTTTCTATGGAAGCCATACTCCTCTTTCTTCTCACCTTCCTTTCTCTTTCCTCCACTTCTCTTGCATCCTCAAGTAGTCTATTAACAGCTGCGGATATCCTCTCCGACTCTGGTTACCTATCAATGGCTTTAACCCTTCGAATTACAATCAAGCACCTGCATCTTGAATCATCAGCAACAACAGTGTTCGCCCCTTCTGATCCTGCTTTCTCGAAATCAGGCCAGCCTTCGCTTCTTGAACTCCAGTATCACATCTTGTCAATCAAACTCTCCAGAGAAAACTTCAGCGCTCTCTCTTCTGGGTCAAGAATACCCACTTTGTCCTCAAATCGGTCCTTGATTGTCACTGCTTGTTCAGATTTCAGTGACGAATTTTCGATCAATGGGGTTTCGCTTAAGGGGTCTTTGTTGTTTGATGATGAAAGGGTTGTTATATATGGAATTGATGATTTCTTTAACTCCTCCTATGAGATTCCTACTCCTTTGGCAACACAAGAGGGTTTTAATGGTTCAATTGGGTCTGTTGATCAATTTCGGAATGCTTCAGGGTTGTTGATTTCGAGGGGGTATTCGATAATGGCAGCGCTTCTGAATGTGCAGTTGTTGACAAATCAAACAAGGTTGACAATCTTTGCACCAGTTGATGAAGCAATTGAATCAAATGCAAGGGATATCAGTGATTATACAGTGGTGTTTAGGCAACATGTTGTTCCAAGATTTCTTCCTTGGCAAGATATTGGTAAGATAGAAGATGGAACACTGTTGTCAACATTTTCAGATGGGTTTTGGATTACTGTGACTAGATCTGGAGATGTGCTTGTGCTTAATGGTATTCCGGTGATCTTTCCAGACATGTATTACAGTGATTGGCTTGTTGTTCATGGCATTAATCGGTTGCTTCCATCTCCAGAAAAACAAGGGTTGATTGGCGATTCTTTCTCAGAACTTGAGGGAGAGGAAGTACAGAGCCAACATGATTATTCTGAGTATGAAGTACCTTAAGAAATTGAAATTTTCATTTTGCAAAGGTGTGTCTGTAGGTTTTACTGTTGCGGCACCATCAATTAGTCTCTGAATGAATGCCAATGTTTTTGTACTTAGTCACTAGCTGTTTCTAATGACAGTAAATGCTTCAATACTTGTTGGAATGAGAAGTTATATATCTTGATTTTTTTTCCACTATAAATTATCTTATGCTGGGAGAATTGAAGTTTAAGAAATTGAAACAAAGTAGCTTGGTAAATTGGTCAGAGTAGCTTCAAGAAATCGAAAGCACTAAATTTTGTCAGCCTCTACAGTATGATTTTAGAATAAAACAAAGCTGAACCTTTTGCCCACTTTTAGCTTCAAAATTTGGTGTCCTGGTGTCTGGATTTAGAAGTAGAGGCTTGAATATTTTCTATGGAAGTTTGAGGATAGAAAGACTGAATCCTAAATTCGTAGCTCGTATTATTTTCCTTACCCTTTGAGTCCCAGGAGAAACTAGCTTTTGCCAACTCCCTCAGCTTCTTCAACTCACTCTTTGGCTCAAGTTTAATTCCTCTAGCCGGTTTCCCAAGCTCTGCTCTCTTCCCAGCATCAGTTGCCTCAAGAGTTATGGGAGCTGTTGTTTGAACAACGTCAGGACCATGCAAATCAGGACTAAGGACAGGGACTACTGTTGCAGTCATGGAACTAAATGGATCCACTCGTGTTGGTCTTGTAATTCTTCTTTCGAATTCAGCATCTGGAAGGACTGCAGCCAGGTCGGTTGTTGGTTGGGGGGAACTAGGTATGACTCTTGACCAATGCTTCCTTGGAAGGTAAGGAAGCACAAATCCCTTAGCAGCTAGCCTCAATCCAAGCCCGAGTGAATCCTTTTGCGAAAGTCTCAAGAGACATTTTATCAGAGCATACCATGTGTTGGCAATTTGAACCACAAAAGTAAGGAAGAGGAGAGACAGCATCAAATATCCAGGATGCGTTGCTTCATATGAAGTTGAGCCATTTGCAGCAATAGCAAGACCGAATATGCCTACTTCACATAACAGAGAAATACTTTCCACAATATGGAACCCCCTTCCAATGTATGGTTGCAGCGTTAAAAGATAGACAAGCTGTATCACTGTGATTGTTAATGCAGAAAGGATTTGACTTAATCTTTGCGATGAGTATACTCCAGCTAATACCCCCATAGTGACTTTTCTTAGAAGATCAAGAATAATATAGGACGATCTAGCACATCCTAGTACCCTCCTGGAAATGGGAATTATGATTTCTTCATTGCTCTCATCTGAGCTGACACCTCTCATTCTTCCAATGCCACTTAGGCCATGGTCAATCCACTTGGATATGGTATTTGGATCATTCTGGTCCACAAAGACGAACATTGCAGGACCTTTTAGATTCTCAAAGAAAATCCCAAATCTTGTGGGGAAGGATGAAGGCATGCCTTCCCTATAAAACCACTTTCCCTCTGCTGACCTCCCAACAAAGAAATGGTACAGCTTTGTATACCATCGCTCCTCTGCAACCACCCGACCAAGTTCTTTGTACTGCACAAAATTGCCAGAGAAAATTGCAATCACCAGAAAAAGGCACACCGATATTGTTAATGCTGCAGGGATGGCTAGCAAAAAAGCCCCGAATATGATTCCTCCTGTTGTTCCTCCTGTGGATAACTTTTGGTTTATGAGATCCATGAAAGACAATTAATATTGACCAGAATGCATAGGTCTCATGTCTCACCTCTTATTACAAATGCTGAAGACTGGGAAACACATGGTAGCATGAGAACTAGAAGGAAGATCATGAACCTGGGAAGTGAAAGTATCTCGTGAGCTGGTTTTCCTGTCCTCCATGTTAAGAAGAGAACCATCCCCACATGAACTACCAGTAAACCGCCTCCTCCAACCCCAACCCAGAACAAGTTCTTTGCCAAGTCCTGCCACCTGTCAAGAGAACCTCAGCCATACCCTAACTGCTAATGGAACTTATTTACTTCTTTAAGCATAACCTATCTTTGCTCATTCTTAGGTCATTGTCCAAATGTAGGTAACTGAAATTCATTGTCAAAAAATTCTATATCAGAAGAGAATAGGAAAGCTACCCATTGTAATTCTCTAGCTTCTTGATGACATTGCTAGCAGACAATGGTTCTCCTCTCTGCATGACAGAATAATGGAGTCGCAAAGTAATTTCTCTTTAGAATGCAACTAAAATTCCAAACACAAGTTACTAACCAAAAAATAAATGAAATACTCGTTGGAACTGAGAGCTGAACCATAGGGAGCATTTTTCATGCTTTTGTTGTGCAGCCCCTTAGCCAAACTGAAATTATGGTTGCTTCCAGTCGGAAATGGCTGTTCATGTTTCGTATGATAGGAGCTTCTTTTCGTATTAATTTGATGGTAAGCCCTTCCATGGGACAGATATCGAGTGGATGAACCATTAGTCAATCTCTGTGCACGCTTCTCATCCAGAAGGTCATGGTTTGGCCATGTTTTATAGCTCTCCCAGGGTAGCTTATGACGAGGTATCAGCCACCTAAGACCTTTTGTTGTCTCTGAGTATTCAATTGGCGGGCTATTTAAGAACCAGTCAGAGAGCACAAAGACTTGTAGGTGTCCTATCATTCCCTGTGGTGAAGATTGTTTAGAAATTTATCATGAACCAAAATTTTTTGCTTTCAAGATAACGGGAAAATTTTCCGTGTGCATTTATACAACTCCTTAGAAGTTTACTCACTTGTAGATTCACTGAAGGTTTTGAAGAACCAAAATCTGTATTTCTCGAAGCAAGAGTGCCTGTTGATCGGAGATTCGCAGAAGAGACTGAAAGAACAGCAGCTGCCAATGATGTTGCCAATACTCCCGCAGTAACAAATGAATGTAGTGATGTTGCTATTCCAGGTATCAAATCTGAATAAACGTAATAATTATCAGCAGCAGTGCAGTAGTTACAAATACATATATGACAAATAAATTTTAGCCTATTATGAAAATTAAAAGATGCTGTACACTTCCTGATTACAAAAGATTCAGATGAGAAAATCGGAAATATATACTGGAAATTCTTGGAGACAATAAACAATATAAATTCATACAGTGTTTCACTTCCAGAAAATTTGATCCCAAGTTTGGATTTCCTGAAACATCAGTCACTGTCCCAGCAGGAACCCTAATAGACACCAAATTCTCTGTTACCGCCATGACAGTAATAGAGTATAGAGCTCTTGAAATTTCCTTAAACCTGCAAGAAGAAATTTTCCAATTTATGAAACCGCCAACACATCCGATTTTGTTAAATTTTTTGTTGATAGTTGTATAGTTCTGAAGAAAGAATGATGGAATGACTTAGAATGTAAACGCATCCAATTTTCACGTCACGGGGAGAACCTACCTTATCAGTGTACCCCCTCCCACTTCTACCATGGAAGCCTTGAATCCAAAAACTGGTTTTGTGAACTCAATTATCACATTGATGTTTGACTCCTTTGTCACATATGGTGTGCTTGTACTTAGCCCTACCATAGGCTTTGTGGAATCTGATGAGGAAATTCAGCGATCATTCACACAAATAATACATAGTAAATGCAGGAGAAGAAACTTACTGTGGATTTTGACGTACCAAATAGGAATGTAAGAACAGCAGATGCAACAGATGTGCCTGTTCTGCCGATTACTAGACCAGCTTGTAGTTCAATTCTGATTATTTCAATTTCTGATAAATTCCTGAGCTGCAAAGAGAAAATTATTAGGTTTCTATAAATTTTAATGTGATTCTCAGGGAAACACTGGATTAAACAAAGTGGCAGTCAGCTACTTACAAGAAAAACAAATCGGCGGTTTCTGTTATTCTTGCTGTAAATAGGAATTGACCTACCCTGATTTACACGCAAGGCCCGTAGGATCTGGTCTGTTGAATTCATAACAGGAATGCTGAAGTCTAAGTATACTTTCAAGTCCTCCATTTTGTTAGTTGCGAGGACATTTCTTGGGACACCATTGATATTCAACTCATAGGATGGAAGAGGTGACCATAGATCCACCATTACTGGCCTCCTATCTAATACATTAACATACAGTAGCTAGTGTATCAATTGACCTCTTGATTAAGTAATGTTAACTACATATAACAATAACTAGGATCTTACCAATGTGAATAATTAAAATCGAAGCATCTGTTCTTCTAAACCGGTTTCCTGCTCTATCAGCGCAAAATTTATCTGCAATTGTAATAGTGGCACGCCCATAAACAGTTTCCGAGTAGAGAATGAGATCAAGGCTGTAATGTATATGAGGTTCAATAACTTTTAGTGAGGATGCATCCGGTCGGGCCTGACCATCAATCATAACCTACAAAAATGGAAATCTGTTATAGTTCCAGCATGACATTCACTCTGTTCATATAATTTATTTCACAGATAACTACTCTTACATCACAGTTTGATGAGTTAATACACTTGAAACCACCCTGTCGAATGCAATATTCGCTGAACTCGATGTCGATTGTGATTGTTTTAGCATTTGTGTAATTCTGTTTGCTTGATATTGTTGCAGTTGGTGGAATTGCATCTGCAATTCAACGTGAAACTAGATTTGATGTTGAATGTCATGGGCGAGTGAATAAAAATGTAGGGGAGGGGAGGGTATCACTTACCAATTAACCATGAATATGATGTTGAATTCCTCTCTCCACTTTTGGTTGACACATTGAGAACAAAATTGTGCTGATTGTTCATAGACAAGTTCTTCAATGTTATGATATCAACAGGACAGGAGCTTAGAGCTTTCCCATCAACCTGCCAACCCAGAAATACAAATTTCTTAGCAGCTAAATATCCTCGGAAGAAACCAAAATAACCTATTTCTGCATTTTTCTTTTGACATTTTATACTTTACTGATAAAAAAGGTTGCCTGCATTTTCAAAATGCAATGTAGAATAGTGAATGGGAGAAGGAGGGATAGATACCTCACAAAAGACAAAACACTGCTTGTTCTTACAAGCATTAGCACCATCTGGTGTTGTAAATGAGTATTGGAAAACAGCAGTAGAGGACAATGACCATGCCTGTGGAGCTCGATGGAAATCAATGTGAATGGATGAGTCTGCTGGGTTTACTAATGCGAAAAGGAGAACCAGGTGAAGAAAATTGAAGAAGAAACCCATTTTAGGAATTTCCATATCTTTCACATTCAAGAAAAGAAAATTGTAAACAATAAAGGAAGCTAAATTAGTAGTACTAGTAGGAGTAGATGAGACAGACATTGATTGTTTGTCGAGTACATAGAAAAGGTTAGGCAACTACCACAACTGCTGTTGTCAGTCTCATAACTGTGCATTTAAAGATCACTTTTGTTGCTTTTTTTCCTCTTCTTTTAATTAGACTACTCAATAATCATTTCTAATTTGAACTTCGTTTCATATTTTGAGAGACAAATGTATGCATTGCCTTGCACTCCACCGGATTCAACAACAACAGCTGTTAAATCCTGTTACTCGACAGTCAATACTTACAAGTTTACCATTTCGATATCCGGTATAGTACCCAACTCGGATGCACATAAATTTTTCACCTGATGATAAGATAAGTTGTATAAAAACTGATTCCATGATCACAAGACAATAAGATAGATTGTATGAAAACTTATTGCGTTCAGTAAACATCTAACACAAGATTTTATGTTCACGAGTTACTGAATATCGATGTAGGAAGTGAAACTTGAATCCCCTTTGAGTAGAAATAATTCGTTCAAATCAACTAGGCCAGACCTAGATGGTTATATTAAATTCCATTATATAGTATTATTATTGCTCCATGTTCCCCTTAATATAAATGAGAGAATAAAATTGGCTAAAGCTTTTGTAATTTCAAGGTCTTCAGAAACCAAAAATCAGATCAAGAAATACTTCTGAAATTTTGTTTTATTCCCTCTAAATACAAATCAGAGCATCTTAAAGTAAATCCATGGATACAACCTAACTCCACATAATTAAGTATTTAACACTAAACACATAACCACCATAAATAATACGTTGAGAGAAAGCCATGACCTGCACCATTGCCTCTTCGAAGGAGAGCTTCCGGTTGCAAGGCAACTCTTCATTAACTAATATAGTTACAAAACCTAATAATATTCTATTTACTTCTCTCAAGGAGGTGCTGTGCTGAACAGAACTGAAATGTCAAGTCACCATAACACAGCACTTCGACCTAAATTTATGCATTACAGTTCTGTAGATTTTATCAAGTGGAGGAAGATGTGATATCATCTCCCTGTAAAGCAGATTCATCCTCGTCTTCTGCTACCATCCATTGTAATTTAGGTCCCTGAACATCAAAAGATAATGAAATCAAGTGTCAAGTGAACAGGATAAGAAATAAGGAGGGTATAGTTATTCCATTATGATAGTATTTTTCATCAAACTATTTTGTATCTCATAACTAAGGTTACCAGCAAAATTCAAGAACTTGCAAAAACTTTAAAAAAAAAACAAAAAAAAAAAACAATGACACAGCCCTGGTATATACATTTTTATTTCAAGATAAGATCCAAGAAATGCCATTTTCGAAGTACAGAAACCGAAGTGACATGGAGAGGAAAAAAAACATTAACTGAACATTGAAATTGAAAGTAATATCAGATTCAAATACCTTTCCCTGCCGAATTATTTTTGGAGAACTCCCTGTCATATCAACTACAGTGGATGGATCAGCCACTCTTATCCCACCATCCACAACAAAATCAAGCCCCTGACATAAATTATAATACTCAATTAGAGAAAGCAAATAAGAAAAGTATTGACACATGGAAATATAATAGAAATTCAGACGAATATAGCCTAATAACCAGTAATATGCATATCAGAAGACAAGGTTATTTCCTCAAATTCAGTTCCCTCAAACTTAGTAGTGTGGTGGGATGCCTGTACATTTTACAAAAGAAGATGGAGGTAGGGTCCAATTGTACTTCACATTGATGTTACCAAATCTGTATAAGAAAATACAAAAGCATCACTATCATCAGATAAGAAACTCGTAAAAGGAAAGGAGAGATTTTTTTTGCGGCTCCCTGCTCTGTTTTTCAGTTTGCTATTGAATCTCCAAAGTATATGCATGAACTTTAAGTAAAAATAGTTGAAAACAAAGAAAACTTCCAATAATAATTGAAGCATCATCTGAACGAAAAGAATAAGCCATGAAAAATTCTATGACTTCACGAGATGTGATGGAATATTGATGGAGCTGTTATCTTTCCATTATTCTGCGGAATGGAGGCCAATAATCAGGGCCATGGAGTTCCCCATCTTCAAAATAAAACGGATACGTATTCATACCTCTGGTCCATATATTTCGGCTATTACAACAGGATCTATCATCCATTCATCGTCTTTGGGCCACTTGACACTAACATGAAAAAAGAATTTGGTATTACAATATGAACTCATCAAAATAAACAAAAATTGCAGTAGCAGCTAATCATTGTAAATTGGTCTCTTTTTTTTGGGTACTATATGGGTTAAGGTACGGGGAAAATCTCTTCAAGTTATCCTCATGCTGAAATAAAACCAAAAGAGAATGACTCAAAGTTTGGCAACTACTACCTTTTTTACAAAGCATACAATTGAACCAACCTGGTAGATAGCAATGGTGCATCCATCTTTTCTAATATTGCTTTACATATGGGATCATCAGGAATACGGACTCCAACATTTTTCCTTGATGTATATTTGGCAGTTGTTGATCCATATCTCACACACTGTTTGGGCAATTCTTTGCTTGCATTCAAGATGAAAGTATACTGTCACACAGAAAATCTATTACATGTCATCATTTAAAATTAACATTGAGGAACCTATAGTACCAAGAAAAACTCCAGAAGACTGGAAATCCAACTTCACCAGCATCATTATACAAAAGACCATAGCAACCAAGAGGTCCAGACTACCCCACAATCATGTACATTTAAGAGTTTCTTAAGGAATATCCTATAATATCTCCAACCATCAAAGAGAAAAATAAAGAGGAACTCATATATTATTGGTGTAGGAGAACAAAGTCTCGACTTTTGTTCTCTCCTTTTTCTAGATGAAATAGTTGGTAGTAGTACAGGGATGCTATTAGCCTGGTTTGGAAACGCCACTACTAGGCGCCTGAGATTTCTGCAGCATTTTTTTATGAAATACAAGATGCACATTAAAAACCAACAGATGTGAGATCAAAGAAATTCCTTACTGGTCCAGGTAAGCAATGCTTAACTACTCGAAAAATGTTTGTATGACCTTGGCCGTCACCACGAGGAAATCCTGTTGTGTATGTATCAATGTCCCGGAAAGAGTGGCATAATATACTCAAGGGCTGCATCAGAGGTATAGAGATCCAAAGCATAAATATAAAGACGGTGGAAGAAATAATAGTAAAAAATTAGTACACAATAAGTTTATGATGCTTCGAAGCATGGACCATCCAATCAAACTAAGCGAAAGAACCCTAGCTTTTATCTGTCAGTAGTTAATTAACTCATGCCATGCCAGACAGCCAGAGGTTTCCTAGACTGATTGAGGAAATCACAAAAGAAGAGATTAGACACCCCTTGCCTTTGTTCTTTCTATATTCTTGATTCTGCAATGTAAAAACATATAAAACTACAGTGACCAAAGGAATGAAAGATGAACAAGTTAAACTTAAATACTCTTTAAGTTAGACTTGATACAAGTAGTACAAACCTGCGGAGACGTTCAATGGCAGAGTGGTTTTTCAAATGACAAACTATGGCATACCTAGGAAAAAATACATTTACAATAATTTATTAGATGACTAAACAGGAACTTTAGCATGATCCTTTACTTTATTGTTACACAGATTTCCAAATCAGTAAACAGTTAATATGACAAATAACCACTGCATTTGCAGACAAAGGGCAATCGGTGTATTGAACATTAATGCCTAAAAAATAATTGGCATGTAGAACGAGCTTATAGAATCAAAAAATATACATGGGACGAAATTGATGCTATGATTGAGCAGGGATAAATAATCAATGCGGATAATGTAACCAAAGCTTAAAATTGGGCATTTAGAGGCTTATGCAGATTGATTAATCACACTATTTGATCCTGGATCCAAATATTTCAATTCAAAATACAGAAAGAGCAAAAAAAGCATACTAACATACACAGTGTCAGTAGGAATGACCCCAACAGCGCCCTCTCTCAAAAGCTCCACAATTGGCTCTAATTTCCAGCTATCCATTCCCGATGGCTCCACTTCCAAATAGAGCAAACCATCCTTCCAATTATCGAACGCCATAACAAAAATGAATAAGATAACATTAAAGCCAAAGGAAAAATGATTTAAAGAAGAGGAGAACCTTGTTGAAGAGAGGAGCAGAGTATTTGAGGCGCTTGGGGCTTCTCTTTACAGCCATGGCAAGGACTCGGAGGCGAGAACACTTGGCCGTGCCGATGGAAATAAGATCCGGGGACGGACCGATATGTCGTCTTAGCTCTGTAGGTGGACAACGGAACAACGTGGACGCTATCATCGGATCTCGACCGTACAGTTTGGCTTCTGCCAGTGTTCGTTTGCAGAGAAAAAGTGTCCACGTATAAATACAATGGTAGAAATTTATAAAAGGTATGAGAATGCGTTTTTATTGGGATTTTTTTGAAAAATAATCCTTTTTAATAGCCAAATTATAACAATAACCCCATCTTTTTTAAAATATCTAAAATAACCTTTTTGGCTTGTGAAATGTCCTACATACCCTTAATAATCATTTCCCCCAAAATCATTTACCAAATTTTTTTTTAAAAAAAAATTTAAGTCAAACCCTTCACGCCTCATAGTGCTTCTCATTTTTCATTGTTTCTTCTTATGCAACTCATTCCCTGTCTCTAAGATAGAGGAAGAAGAAGAAGAAGGAAATAAGAGGAAGAAGATTGTGTGCTCTTTGTCACTCTCTCTCTCTACCGTGCTATCTCACATTCTCTCTCTATAGTGTGCTCTCTCCCTTTCTGTATCTCTCACCATATTGAGGTACTCTCTCTCTCTCTCTCTTAATTGTCTCTCATAATTTTGCTTGATTATTCATTGAAATTGGTTTGTTGTTTTAGTTTCGTGAATATATATGGAGTTATTGAAAATTTGATTTTTTTTAGTTCATAAGACATTCATGTTTTTTCATTGGTTGAGAACTGATTGTTATTCAAGTTGAGAACAGAGTAATTGTGAGGTTGAGAATCGAACTATTTGTTAGTAAATGGGAATTGAATTTTTTTGCATTGGTTGAGAACTGACTGTTTAGACGTGGTTGAGAACTGCCTATTTTGATTGGTTGAGAACTGTTTGTTTTTATTGATTGAGAACTGCCTATTTTGATTGGTTGAGAACGGTTTGTTTTTATTGGTTGAGAACTGACTGTTTAGATGTGGTTGAGAACTGTCTGTTTTGACGTGGTTGAGAAATGTCTGTTTATACTAGGTTGAGAAATATATGTATATACTAGGTTGAGACATGTCTATTTTGATTGGTTGAGAACTGAGTGCATTGACTTGGTTGAGAAATGAATATTTTGACTATGTTGAGAAATGCATGTGATGGGTGGTAGAGTAATGCATATTTTGATTGGTTGAGAAATTACTGTTTTTGACTTGGTTGAGAAATGTCTGTTTTGATTGGTAGAGAACTGAGTGTATTAACTTGGTTGAGAAATGACTATTTTGACTATGTTGAGAAATGCATATTTTGAGTGGTTGAGAAATGCATGTTTTTATTGGTTGAGAAATGTCTGTTTTGATTGGTTGAGAACTGAGTGTATTGACTTGGTTGAGAAATGACTATTTTGATTGGTTGAGAAATTTCTGTTTTGATTGGTTGAGAACTGAGTGTATTGATTTGGTTGAGAAATGCATATTTTGAGTGGTTGAGAAATGCATGTTTTGAGTAGTTGAGAAATTACTGTTTATAGTAGGTTGAGAAATGTCTTTTTTTATTGGTTGAGAACTGAGTGTATTGACTTGGTTGAGAAATGACTATTTTGACTAGGTTGAGAAATGCATATTTTGAGTGGTTGAGAAATGACTGTTTATACTGGATTGAGAAATGTCTGTTTTGATTGGTTGAGAACTGAGTGTATTGATTTGGTTGAGAAATGACTATTTTGACTTGGTTGAGAAATGCATATTTTGAGTGGTTGAGAAATGCATATTTTGAGTGGTTGAGAAATGCATGTTTTGGTTGGTTGAGAACTTACTATTTTGATTGGTTGAGAAATGTCTGTTTTGATTAGTTGAGAATTGAGTGTATTGAATTGGTTGAGAAATTACTATTTTGATTATGTTGAGAAATGCATATTTTGAGTGGTTGAGAAATGCATGTTTTGATTGGTTGAGAAATGTCTGTTTTGATTGGTTGAGAAATGACTATTTTGACTGGGTTGATAAATGAATATTTTGAGTGGTTGAAAAATGCATGTTTTGATTGGTTGAGAAATGTCTATTTTGATTTGTTGAGAACTGAGTGTATTGACTTGGTTGAGAAATGATTATTTTGACTAGGTTGAGAAATGACTATTTTGACTAGGTTGAGAAATGCATGTTTTGATGGGTTGAGAAATAACAGTTTATAGTAGGTTGAGAAATGTTTGTTTTGATTGGTTGAAAACTGAGTGTATTTACTTGGTTGAGAAATGACTATTTTGACTAGCTTGAGAAATGCATGTTTTAATTGGTTGAGAAATTACTGTTTTGATTGGTTGAGAAATGTCCGTTTTGATTAGTTGATAATTGAGTGTATTGAATTGGTTGAGAAATGACTATTTTGACTAGCTTGAGAAATGCATGTTTTAGTGGTGTGTTTGTTTTGTTTATGTTGGACATTAATCGGTGAATGCTTGCATGGATTTTAAGTGTATATTATGTTGCCTATGATGTGTGTTTATCCAGGTGTTTTGATCACACAATTGTCAAGGGGGAGATTGTTGGTTTGAATTTTCATAGGTTGTAAATTCTTATTTGACAATTGTGTGATGAGCTATGTGTTGCTCAAGTAACCTCGGTAAGCTGCCTCAGAAACAGGTTGCATGTGTTTAAGATTACATGCATCGTATTTAGTTGATATATGAAGTGGTAACAATTTGCATGTTTGGTTTATTTGATAATATTATTGTCTTTATGAGGATTAGGACATTAAAAGGAGGGCTGAACTTTTAGTTGGAATATGACACGTAGAACTAGACTTTTAGTTAGAATAGAACCCATATTGTAGTGGTGTATATCATGATTATCACGTATGGAGACATAAGTCTTATCCCTTAAGTATTTTGTTTTATTCTAACTTGGTTATTCAGGTTTAAGACTTTATCAAGATAGTAACAAGATCCAGTCAAGTCTTTCACATGAGAAGCTGCTCTATATAAAGGAATAACTTCCAGTAAATCAGGTCACAGAAATTTCATGCAAAGTTATTGAGTGGTTGTTTTGGCTTCCGTATATTGCAAAATTTTCTCGTTCTAGGCTATTCATTTGGGAGTAAAGAGTGAAGAGAGAATTGTAGTGAGGTATTCATGTGTGAGTGGTGAGTAGGAGTGTTAGTTTGAATATGATAGCTGGACTTTTAGTTGGAATATGACACGTAGGACTAGACTTTTAGTTAGAATAGAACCCATATTGGAGTGGTGTATATCATGATTATCATGTACGGAGATATAAGTCTTATCCCTTAAGTATTTTGTTTTATTCTAACTTGGTTATTCAGGTTTAAGACTTTATCAAGATAGTAACAAGATCCAGTCAAGTCTTTCACGTGAGAAGCTGCTCTATATAAAGGAATAACTTCCAGTAAATCAGGTTACGAAAGTTCCATGCAAAGTTATTGGGTGGTTGTTTTTGCTTCCGTATATTGCAAGATTTTCTTGTTCTAGGCTATTCATTTGAGAGTAAAGAGTGAAGAGAGAATTGTAGTGAGGTATTCATGTGTGAGTGGTGAGTAGGAGTGATGCCTTGTTTGTAAAATCTTTTGGGAGATCCAAAAGTAGTCTCTACTTTGTTAGGGGGTGTGAGGTTGAAGCAAAACACTGAATGGGATGTACGAGCGATGTCTTTAGGTCAAAGATAGGGTTGTATTTCTGATTCGTTATTAGTGGATTGTTCCTCAAGGTTAGTCGCTCATAGACTTGAGATTTTTCCCAGGTTGGGTTTTCCTCGTAAAATTCTTGGTGTTCTGATTTGTTTTTTATTTTCTGCATTCTATTTCCATATTTTTTGACTAACGATCTTGGTGAGAGAAACCAAAATGTTCTAAACTGATCCATAGCCATTACCTGAGATACTAAACCCGCAACATCGTTTCTCTTTCCCCAATTAGCCTCATCTCAACCTACCCGTTCGTCTCAACATCCATATCCATTATCACCCAACTTCCTTACCTCTCAGATTGTTAGTTCCATTGTGTTGATTAAGGTAAAATTTGGTTTCCAATAAATTGATTTTTTTTGTAAATATGAAGCTGGGCTTATCGAAATCACGAGTTGTTTGGATGTATAAATTGTGGGTTGTATGAAATGTCTATGTAGATACATGTGTTGCCTAATTCTTTGTTTTGATACAATATGCGGAATTGTTGAAATTGTCACTTCCTTGATTCTCTACTCAACACAATTTTGGTTCTTTGCTAGAGAACTCAAATTACATGTGCTGCTTGGGGATTATAGATGACTTTATTGTTAATTTATTAAATGTGGAATTGAATTTGCTGTGTGGTTGTGATTTCATATAGAGAATGGTTGTTTTGTTAATTATCTTGGACCATTGATGTCTCCTTGTTACCATGGAGTTACTTGTTTTTTCAAATTGCTTTGATCTATTTTCGGGTGGCTTAAGTTCTCATGCAATACATCTTCTATAAGAGAGTGCATCAGTGTTTTACCAAATTCTTGTATTCTTTTGGGGAATTTAATTCTATATGTATGATGAATCATGCCTCCTTGTGTTGTTAACTGCATTATCTTACATAAAGGCGAATTTTCTGACTTATAACAAGATTGTATTGGTGTTTTAAAACTGCTGGATGCATCTATGTCATGATAATTGGAAAATTTACTTTATACCTCTAAGGAGAAATCCTACAAGGATGCCTTTGTATAACAATGTTTATTTGTAATTGACGAGTTAGGGTTTTTACATTGGAGGCATATCCCTTGTGCCTTGGCTGTCAAAGTTCTGGTGTAAAAAATCTTCATTTTTACTTATTAAAGTTTACTGCACAAAGCCAATGATAATAAAGGAACCCCTCTAGTTATTGGCCATTTTCTTGTTTGGATTGGATGAGTTAAAGCAGTAGGTTTCTTGTTGATGATGCAAAGTTTTTATATGTATAAAGGTGAGCTCTAGTTCATAGATTTCTGTCTCTTTTGTTCTGTGAATTCAATAACTCAAAATGCGGTCACTGTATCATATACATATGCTTTGGTTTTCACAATTTGGATGTTTGGGGTTCTTGTTTAATTGTTTTTATGAAACGTTTACTTTTGATTGATTCATCCTTAAACATGGAAATTAGTAGTAATTGGGCCAGATTTATGAGTTTCGTAGGTTTTGGGGCTTTGTATGAGTGACTTATTTGTTTGAGTCTTAAATTGTTTATTTGGGTTAAAAATGAGTAGAAGTTTAATGGGGGTTGGGCCAAGGGTTATGTATAATACTTGGCTTTGTTTTGTGTTTATTATATTTGAAAATTATTGTATAGCGATGGCCGATGGGATTTTACAAGAGACATTCCATATAATGATTTCATTAAGGCAATTGATTATAAATTTTCAGTCATATTAATTTAATAGCATAGTTGAAATAATTGATTGCCAACAAAAAAAGAAACCGGGATCCCATCCATATATGATTGTCAGTAGTTCAATATGTCATTAACATGTTATTTGTTTTTGAAACATGTCCTTTTCGTGATTATATATGAATTGCATAAATGTTTTGTGTTGCTTGATTTTATATGTCATTGTATGATTGAAATTATTAATATGTTTATCAAGGATTAACGATAATTTCAATATCATTTAGGCCACAAAATATAGTCTCCGTTCCCAACATTTTTTATTTTATTTTTATTTTTTAAAACCTATATTGCATATTTTATTTATGTATAAAAATTATATCAAAAGTCTTAACCGACGAAGAAATTAATTTGGGAAATGCATTGGATGCACTCTCGGAGATATTCTTGAGGTGAGAGTGTTTCATGGAAACTTAACCATTGGATCGAAGGGTCCGATGAACCTCAATATTAGACTCTCAATATAGTTTTTATACTCTATATAATTATCATACCCCATGTATATATTTTTGTTAATACGCCACGCTTGATTTTGTTAATCTTTCAATGGGATGATAAAAATTAAACTAGAAACTGTTTTTAAAACGGACGTTTTGGGGTGCCTTACACCTTCCTCATATGTAACAAACTCACTTACCCATTTTCAAGATTTTCATAGATAAAATATTTTTTGGTGATCAATTACACTAATTGTTGTACCCGAATTTTTGTTAAAGCTTAAAAAACCACAAAATTTCACCATTTATGAGGCCCAATAGGAGCTCACTTAAAACCTCAACTCAAATGAATAAAAGACCCAAACACAATTCATTTGTTTAGAAGTTTAGCCTATAAGAGAAATTTTTGTCCAATAAATAAGCCCAACTTAACCTATTTGGTTAAGGGCCCAGATCATTACATCACTACCCCAATAAATTACTTAAGTCCAATACCTTGACCCAACTAGCAGCCCGACCCAATGGGCTTGCCCTTTGTTCCAGAAATGTGAAACGGAGGAAGAAAGAAACAAAGATGAAAGAAAAGGGGGGCGGGCGCCGCTGGCCAGAAAAAACGGGAAGAAGGAGAGACGCGCCAGAGGTTTGAAAATAGCGGGAGAGAGAGCTGTAATTCAAAGATAGATTCGGAAAAAGGGTAAAAGTAGATTCGAGTTGACAATAAGGAGCTGTATTTTGTTGATTTTGGGAGTTGTAGATTCGGTGCTAGTGGTATAAGAAGAAGAGGTGAGATCGAGTCGAAGTAGAGGGGAGAAAGATTCCAGGGGAATTTCAGTAGAGAGGGATTGAATTTTCTGGGGGGCGGTTGTGCTCTGTTCTTGATTCTTGCAGCCCATCGAACTCTTTTCTTCATCCAACAGCCCGAATTCACTATTACCAATCCTTCCCTGTTCGCAAAACTTTCCTGAGTTACAAATCCCATAGCATCATTCTTTCTTCCCCAATTAACCTGTCGTAATCCATCCTTACTATTGATATTCACGATTCTCTTCGTGCTAATTAAAGGCTTTGTATATATGATGAATTGTAGGTTGGGAGAAATGATTATTTCCATGTGCTCGATCCTTGTTTTCCTCAATTTTAATCAAGTGTGTTGGTAATTCTTTTTATTTTTCTGTGATTAATGTTGTCATGATACTAATTTTTTCTCGGAGGCTCTCGGCATATCATATATTCTTTTGTGGATACTCGATGTCATTTTTGTTCTTGCACATAAATTTCCGATATACCTATTCGATGAATGCTAGTTTCGATTGTGTCAATTTGTTGTCTCATGGGATTTTAGACATTTAAATTCAGTGTAAACTTGTGAATTGGTTTGAAGTTTTATAGAGATTTATGACTTTCAAAGTGCATGCATGCTGTTAGTAATCCACTATTGAGTTGTCGTGTGGGTGTTCATGTTTTTATGGGGTAATATATTGATAAACTTCCGTTGACTTTATTTTGAGTTCTGGATTTTGATAAGTTGAATTGGTTTTCAAGTTATTGTTCTTTTTGGTAAAATAATGCTTGATTTTGCTTGCCCATAGGATGTATTGTTATCTAACGTGAAATGAGTTGGGTTTGTTTTCATTGGTGTATTATTTGTTTATCAAGGCCCTAATTATTGTATTGAATGATGATCCGATGACGGAACCGATCGGATAACATTGGATGTTTTCAATCGGATTCTTGAGGAAAATGATGGAATCCCTACCATTGGATGAAAAAGGATTTAATGAAGTGCGGAGCCTTCGATATGATAACCTCCTTTCGGAAATAAATCATATTTTTTAATCATACTAATTTAATAATATGGTTGAAATGATAAATTGCCTAAATAAAAACGGGAACCGAGTCCCTCCTATGTGTGCTTATTTTTTTACTATATGTCGATGACGTGTTTTTATTTAAGATGTGTTTTTTTCATGATATGTGATTATGTGTTTAAATTGTATGATTTAAAGTGTTAATATATTTAAATTGGGATTTGCGATAATTCAATATCGTATAGTCCACAAAAACTTGGTTCCCAACATTTTAACTTCGTTTTACTTTTCATTCCTCCTATTTTTCATTTTACTTTCGTTGTTTTATTTTTATTAATTATTTTAATTATTATTTTCATTTTCATTTTATTATTTTATTTTTATCTTTACCTTTAATATTTATATTGTATATTTTATTTTTTTATAAAAAATATATCGGAAGTCTCTACCTACGATGGAACTGACTTGGGGAATGCATTGGATGCACCCTCAAAAGGATTCTTGAGGTGAGAGTGTTTCTAGGAAATTTGACCATTGGATGGAAAAATTCCATGAACCTCAAAATTAGACTTTCAATATAATTTTTATGTTTTCTAAAATTATTTCATCTTATTTCGATATAGTGTTGACATTTTGTAAAATTAATTCATTCAATTTCAAAAGAGTTTTTTTTTTATTTTCTAAAACCTATTTTATCATAGTTTGATATATTTTTGTATATAATTATTTTCTCTCATGCACGTATCCTTGTCACAATCAATGTTTTTAAAATCATATAATGAGATAATAAAAGTTAATTTTGTAACTATTTTAAAACAGACGTTGTGGGGTACCTCACACCTTCCTCATACGTAACAAACTCACTTACCCATTTTTCTAGATTTTCGCAGACCAAATTATTTTTCGGTGACCAATTGCACCGATTACAATTGGTGGCGACTCTTCTTTTAAAGCTTTCCTTTCGCAAAACCGGTTGCGACACTAATTACAATTAGTGGCGACTTCTTTAATTTTTCTTTGGCAAAACCGGTTGCGACATTGTTGTACTTCTTATAGCTTGCATGTTTATGATAGCCTTTACCTTCTCAAGATTAACGTCAATTCCTAGTTTACATATGAGAAAATCGAGGAACTTTCCTGAGAAGACTCTAAATGCACAATTCTCTAGATTCAACTTCATCTCGTACTTGTTAAGGACGTCAAACATGATCTCTAAGTCGGCTGGGTGATCCTTCTCATCCTTGATTTCCACCGTTGTGTCATCAAGGTAAGCCTATATTGTATTCTAGAGCAATGGAGTGAGTATTTTGTTTACCAGTCTATGGTAAGTCGCACAAACATTTTTTTACCCCAAAAGGCATTTCCTAATAGCAATATGTGCCCTCCGGAGTTATGAAAGAGTGCGTTCTTCAACTTCTTGGTCCATTCGAATATGATGATATCTAGAGTATGCATCAAGGAATCTTAGGAGGCCTTTCCCGAGTTAGCATCTACTAATTGATCTATCTTGGGTAATGGTTTACTATCCTTTGGATAGGCTTTGTTAAGGTCAATGAAATCCACGCACATGCTCCACTTCCCATTGGGTTTGACAACTATCACGACATTGGTGAGCCACTCTGGGTAACGGACTTTTCAGATGAACTCGGCATCAAGAAGCTTGTTTACTTCAATTTTTATTTCTTCTTTCTTGTTCAATGCAAAATTCCTCTTTTTTTGCTTCATTGGTCGGCTAACAAGTTTTATGCTGAGCCAGTGTGTAATGACATTGTAACAACCGGCCCGAAAATTGAACAGAGTCCCAACCAATCGAATTAAAAGTGCGATTGGACACTTGAAGAAAAATCTGCGAACCAAAATTAAGGGTACGAGGGTCGTTTGAGCATGGGGAAGATGTCAGGCACCCCACGACTCCTGTTTAAAATAGTTACTAAAACTATTATTTGCGAGATTGGATCATTTGGAAGGAATAATGATTGAATGTTTGAATCACACCATCTTATGGAAGGGAAGAGATTAGAGTTTTGAAAATACAAACTTATGACATTTTATTAAAAAAATGTACCAACTTATGACATCAAAGAGAACCATATTTTTGAAAATAATTTTTGAAGTACCAACTTATGGTATTGTATTTAAATTTGGTGATCAGTTCGGAATTAAAATTGGGTTAGTTTTGGAATTCCAACTTATGGAATTTGGATGAAGTGAATAAATTTGAAAAGAATTTGAAAATACCAACTTATGGTATTTATTTGGTAAAAAAATAAGGTGAATTTTGTAATAATTTAGAATACCCGAAAAAGGATTGAATACCAACTTATGACATTTTATTTTAAAAAGGTATCTTATCATGAAAGGGTAAGGTTTATAAAAACAGTGATTGAGAATACCAACTTATGGAAGAAAATACTTGAATTTAAGGTATCAACCTATGGTATTTAAATACAAGTTTGGGTTTTGAATACCAACTTATGACATTTATTAGTTGAGAAATCACTAATTTATATTAGTAAATTAATTTTTCTTTATTAACAGTGAGACAACTTTAAATTAATTACTGTCGTGTTGCGCCATTTACAACAAAATAAAATCCCAAAACAAGTAAATAAAAATTTGCAAATCATAAAATCTCTAAATGCCTGTATGCCTCTATCAACCTAAAATAATATGCATGCGTTTTCTTTTACTATTTGTTTTCACTATTTACATATTACAATGACGTAGGGTCCAAATACATCAAAAAAAAATTAAAAATGAAAACCCCAAAATAGACCAAACTTCTTAACTAAAACCCAAACCCAATCTAATATCATTGCTAGCTCACAAATTAAACTTCAACTGTCTTCAATGATCCAACACCTAAACTAAGTCTAAGCCCAAAAGCCCAATCATCTAAACAAGATTATAAGCCCCATGTCCTTTTTTTTTTAAACATATGGCCTAGTCAATCAAATAAAGACTTAACTGGCCCATATCCCTGCAAAAAAAATCTAACCGGCCCATCTCTCCAATTGGCTCATTACTCTATGAAACTAATCAGTCAGCCTAGTATCCTCCCAAAAATAATCAATCGGCCCATTACCCTGTCTCTTCTCTGCCTAAAGCTGGAACCAACCTTCTTTGAAACCTTCTTCACCATGTAAAGCCATCAAGTGCTCCCTTCTTCTTCATAGGCTCGTGATTACATAGAATAATAACAAAAGAGCAAACAGAACAAACAAATCAATTCTATATGCAGAGTTTCCAAGATTCTTACCTTTCCAGATCTATGGAGGAAGCAATCGGAGGTGGAGGAGGATGGTTTGATTTTCAGTGAGGTTTGTACAAATCGGGTTCTATTTGGATGAGGTTGACAGAGAGGTTGAGGCTTCGATGGAGCTTGATGGTGGATCGGTCTGATTTAATGAAGATTTTGTGATAATGGATGTATAGTGATGATGATTTTCGAGGAAAATGATGATTTTGGTGATGGCAGTGAGTGAGTTTGATAACATAGGCGATCTGAGTATTAATGGTGGGAGAGATAGAGAGATAGAGGAAGGCACGGGAAGAAGTGAAGGTTCTTTGGTGATTTCGAGAATAGGAGGTCCCCTATTCTGATACAATAGATGAACACTTTTACTTAAAGACTAGATCAGATCCGAGAGTAAACCAAGCACCTCCATCTTCGCCTCCACCTCATAAGAGCAATACCCACAGAATAGGGGACCAAATCTCAAACTAGAGAGTCAAGGCATCCTAGCCGAGCAAGACCCTCGAGAGCGACTAGCCGATGGACTTGCCCCCTCCTACATCGTCAATGAACTTGCTATCTAGTTTGTGTGTATGAGGGGGCAAGTCCATCGGCTAGTCACTCTCGAGGGTCTTACTCGGCTAGGATGCCTTGACTCTCCAGTCTGAGAGTTTTGGTCCCCCATTCTGTGGGTATTGCTCTTATGAGGCAGAGGCGCTTGGTTTACTCTCGGATCTGATCCAGTCTTTAAGTAAAAGTGTTCATCTATTGTATTAGCTGGGCAATTTGATCTTGCAACTGTGGTTGGCCCAGTTGCTCAGCTTGGGCGTTTCCACCAGTTGCTAGGGGCTTGGTTGTTATCTTCCTTTAGTATTTCTAGTTCGAACCATCATTAGTTTTTTGGGAAAATTTCCCATAGATGACACCAATATGATGATGTCCAAAACTGGTCAGTCTAGATGACGTATAAAGATATGGCCAAGCTAGGTCTTCTCGGTTTGTATTGCTCTTCGGTTGGTGATCTCCTATGTAGATGAACAAATATGAGCTAGCAGCCCACCAAAGGATGTTCTCTAGCATTGGCGCTCAAACTCTCAAGTCAGAAATGAACGTATAAATCTTCAAGAATATAGTAAATCTATTCTCTAGAAATTATATATTAGACTGTAGAATCTGTCTTGAGTTTACCTATTAGAGATATCTTTTTATAATGGTGCTGGTTCTCCTTCTCCTTCTCCTATTGGGAATCATGTTCATGCTTAAGAGGAATTCTTGTTAGAATAGAAAACTATTTTGGTTAAGAAAGAGTTCTTGTTGGTATGGGACTCGCTTCCCATAATGACTTGAGTTTACCGAAAGGTTGTGCCGAGCTTATTGGTTGGTTGCTCGATTAATCTGAGCAACGAATATCGACCATTATAGTTTGAGCTATATGCGTTGTTTGACACTTGTCAGTCTTTTATTAGAGGGTATTATTGATATATCAAAAATTTTGCAATAGATAGATGTAACACCCTAAACCTCCGGGTAACCTGTGGTGGTAGATGTGGTAAGATAGGTGATGTCATGGGTGACCTAAGTTCGATTAAAATATTTTTTATAAATCCTATCGCGGAATTAAAAGTTGTTAGCGCAAGAATTATCGGAAACGGGATTAAAATGAACTCGCCATGAATTCGGGAAGTTAAATATAATAATAAATATGATAATGGCAATCCTGTAAATACAGATAGGTATTTTAGGTAATTTTAGAATAAGAGCAGGGACAGAACTGTAAAAGAGAAATTACTGAAATAATTGATAAAATAATATTAAGTGCACGCAAACCGAGGCGGAGGGGGAACCCTAGAACCAGGAAAGGCTGGGAAAGAGATGGCGGCGACGGAAGGCCCGATCGTCTGAACATCAACGAACGGAGGGCGGGTAGGCACGATAAGAACGAGCATAACTTGAGGAAGCCAACGACATCGGTTTCGGACGGAAAGGTGGAGTGGAAGGCCGTCAACGGAGGAATGAACCACGCGGTGACCGTGGGTTTTGAGCAGCTATTTCTGATTGTCCGGCCACCGTTCAGGTACCTGTTGCCACCAATAGACTCGCTGTAGCGTTTCCTACCCACCGAGGTCGGTCATGACCACCACCGCGCCACCAACGGTGGCGACCCGGTAAAATAACCCAACGGGTCTGTTAGACCCGTTTGTGGGAGGAAAAAGGGGCAACCGGGTCTGCCTGACCCGGTTGACAGTTATGTTAATTAATTGATCTTAATTTTATTGATTAATGTTAATTGTATTGATAAAAGAAATTAACTAAGAATAAAAAATATTAATAAAAGATTATGGATATTATATGGGTTTTAGGAACCCACCACTTAAGTTTTAAATTAATTAACGAGAAATAATAAGAATAAATATTAATGGCTTTAGGTATTATTATGAATTTCAGGCACCAGTTTGATAGTTAAAATATCGAGAAATTACGGGGACATATTGAGGTAAGTAATACACAACTGTATTACGGAACTGTGATCTGTGAACTATATGTGTTATTGTATGTGTAATTGTTTGATTATTGATATGTATTTGATCGGAATTCTATGACGAGTTATATGAGAATTGTGATATGAATGATGATTTATATTATAATTGTATTGAATGTGATGTTTGGTTACCGTGATTGAACGACATAACTGTTATTGTATTGCTCTATAGTATGCAATGTGTACTGTTATCTGTTTGGACTGAATATGGTGATGGAACTGATATGACGACTGTTTGATGTTCTTGAAAGTGAGGTGTTACGTATGATTTACTGATGCATTAAATATTGTTCATAAGCACGATGCATTGCATTACATAAAAAGGAAAAGTTCGGTTTGAGGAAAAAGGTGTTTTACGAACCAGGTATTGCTGCTACAGGGAGGGTGTATGGAAAGGTTAAGGTTGAGGTTATTATTGAAAGGGTATCTTTGAGATACAAAAGAGGAAAAATCCCGACCGGTTGCTCTGTAGCAGTTTACCTAGGTTAAGGGCCCGAGTATTGGAAAAATTATTTTAATGGTTGACTGTTTTCTAAAGATGAGGTTCATGTGCATTCATCCATAGGTATTACTTGCTGGGCCTCGGCTCACTATGTTCCGTGATGCAGGTATTAATTTCTTAGATGATTGTGCTGACTTAGGAGTTGATGGTGTCGTCGTAAATTCATGAAGAAGATGTTCATGTGACTGAAGCTAGTTTTCACAGAGGATTGATAAACTAAGTATTAAATGTAATTATGCTTACATTTAATAACTTTGATGTATGGTAATAAATATAGATTTGGAAATGAGAATGAAAGGTCTAAGTTTCCTAGTAGTATACTTAAAGGATATTAATTGGATGTTACTGCATATTTGAGATATATAAGAAGAAGCTTTTATTTCAGACTAAATTATACTAACCATTTATTGGGTTTGTTAAACGAAGTGGATTCGTATCGATTATATAGGTTCTTCTGATTAGGGTTGCTAAACTGTAGAGCGAGTTTATAATGAAATACGAGTAGCGTTCCGACCTATGGATCTATTGGTTAGGGTTTCGTGGGATGGGGCGTTACAATAGATATAAAATTGCTTAAATATTTACCACACGTTGAGGTCTACTCTTGAGAAGTTCATACTATAACAGTGGTCCACTCAGAACTGTAGTGGCATAACCAATGAATGAATGCATGATCGATGAATACCACTATATGTAGTCATCGAGGCTTCCAAGGCTCTCTCTCTCTTGGACTACCTAACTATGTCGATTATCGCACTGACAAACCCATGCTACATTCATGTTTGCCCAATTCACATACAAGCTCCCTCTCCTAGTGGTGTTGGTGAAAAGAATGCTCCCAAACATAACTAGATCTAAATGTGTGATCTAGCAATGGCACTGCCCTTCTTGTTGGACGGGTTAAAAAACTCATTCACTTTCAAATCAACGAGAAGTATTTCCTCAAAATTTTCCTAATTCCATGCGACAAAAGCCTATGCCACTGCCTTACTTTTTAGAACGGATTAAGAGTCTCATTTGGAAACTAGTATTCGACTAGGTATGACAACGGATCGAGTACCCTTCCAATAAAAAAATACTAAAGTCGTTACTATTTAATGTACCCTATACCAAAATCGTTACCATTTAACCGTTCACCGCTAGATACCCGTTTACCATTTAACTTTCTCAATATTTTTCCATAATTGGTTGGATAATCGTTTCTAAACATGTATAATCTAACTCGAAATCCGAATCGTACATTAAAAATATATTTAAAGATAGAATTCATATTTTTTTTTATAAGTCTAAGATACTTATTAATAAGGGCAAATTAGATAAAAGGACGTAATCATATTTAATTTTAGAAGGAGGTCCAATTCATTTAAAAATTAGAAATAATGACAAAATAATTAAACTATCCAAACTATCCCTCTCATCCATTATACGTGGTCTTCATCTTCGACAAGAATATTTACTCTTCCCGACATCTGATCGAAGAGAGACCACTGCCGTTGAAATTGTATCGTCGAGGAGAGTCCAATGACGGTGGTCTCTCCTCAATCCGGCACCCGAAAAGGTCGAATCGAGGCAAAACGTTTGAAATACATTTTGCCGACATTTCTGACATCGGATTGAAGCAATACTGGTGGCGTTGGATTCGTATCGGCGAAACGATTCCAACACCACTAGTCTTACCTCGATCCAACATCGGAAACAACTTCAGCAATGAAAAGAAGTTTTGGGGCGTCGTCGGAGCTTCGCGGTGGCTTTCCGGCTGCTATGGACCTCTGTTCTGGCTGCCATAAGTTGGGCTTTATTCCTCTCATAATTGCGCTTCTTTTGATACCAACGACGATCATTTTGGTGGTCGGGCAAAAAAGTTAGGCTAAAAAATATGAAATTATAGTTTTAAAACTCTTTTTCTCTGTATAACCTATATTTCTCTGTAGAACCTTTATTTATCTTTAGAATTACTTTTTCTCTGTAAACTATATTTTTCTCTATGCAATAGACCCAAAACTCGTATTCAATACTAAAACTCTATGTCTCAAAGTTCAGACATAAAAGTCAGGCTAAAAAATATGAAATCATAGTTTTCGTTTGCATAACTTTTTTTTTTCCTTTATAACCTATATTTCTCTGTAGAATCTTTATTTCTCTGTAGAACTCTTTTTCTTTATAGAACATATATTTCTCTGTAAAATCTTTATTTATCTTTAGAATTACTTTTTCTCTATATAATAGATCCAAAGCTCGGATTCAATACTAAAACCATGTCCCAAGGTTCAGACATAAAAGTCAGACCAAAAAATATGAAATCACAATTTTCATTCTACTACTAGTGCGTAACTCCTTTTCTCTTTATAAATTATATTTCTCTGTAGAACTTTTATTTCTCTGTAGAACTATTTTTCTCTGTAGAACCTATAGTCCTTTGTAGAACCTTTATTTATCTTTAGAATCACTTTCTCTTCGTAAAATATATTTTTCTCTATATAATAGACCCAAAACTTGGATTCAATACTAAAATTATATGTCCCAAGTGATGAACCCAAGGTTCCGACATAAAAGTCAGGCCAAAAAATATGAAATCACATTTTTCGTTATATTGTTAGTGTATAACTCTTGTTCTCTTTATAACCTATATTTATCTGTAAGATCTTTATTTCTCTGTACAATTCTTTTTCTATGTAATTTTTTTCTCTATTTGACAGACCCAAAGCATAGATTTACTACTAAACCTTATGTCCTAAGTGATGAACCTTAAGGCTTGGATTCGTTAAACCTTAACGGGCTTAAGGAACGGATTCACTACTAAAATATTAAATGTCCCAAATGTTAAACCATAGGGTCCTAACTACTAAACCCTAACAGGCTCGGATACCCTAAACACCGGGGTTTAAACTTCCAAAATTGGTTAAAACTTTTTTTCCTGTAGAATTATTTTTTCTCTATTCGACAGATCAAAACCTGGATTCGCTATTAAAAACCTATCTCCCAAGTGATGAATTAGAAAGTTTAGATTCACTAAATCCAACAAATTCTTACCATTGGAAGCACTTAAAGCAAGACCTAAATAATGGGCCAATAATATCATCATAAAATGTACAATGCTATTTTTCTCCGTAGAAAATACTTTTCTCTGTAGAACCTTCGAAAATGTTTTTTGACCGGGTAATCACTTTCCGATGACGGATTGAGGCGAGACCAGTGACGTTGGAATTGCCTGACTAAGATGAATTCAAAGCCACCGGTCTCGTCTCGATCCGTCTCTAGAAACGGCCAGATCAAGGTAAAACACGTTCTGATTGGTGCATACTATTTTGCCTTGATTTGGAAGTTTCCAATGTCGGATCTCGACAAGTCTAGTAGCGTTGGATTTTTCTCGGCCTAACGATTCTAACGTCACTGATCTCACCTCAATCTGACACGAGAAACGATCGAATTGAAACAAAATGTGTTATGAACGTTTTGCCTCGAATCGACAGTTTTCGATGTCAAATCTTGGCAAGGCCAATGGAGTTGGATTCGTCTCGACCTCACGATTCCAACACCACTGGCCTCTCCTCAATCCAAAGTCGGAAGCATCTGCAGAGCGAAAAATAAGTTTTCAATCATATTTGATTGGAATAACAATGACAAATCTGCAATTTCAAGTTTTGTCCTTAATTCAATAAATTTAAAAATCAGCTGGACCTTAACTAACAAAAAAAATTCAACTGTCATTTTACTCTTAAAAGTTAGTAAATTTGGATCTAAGCCTAATTTTCCCTATTAATAATGAAAGATATGATAATACAAATAGATAGAAATAGAAAAAGAGTTCAATTTTCAGATGAACTACATGATAATACTATATTACTTCTTAGACATCAACAATCAAACAAAAATAAATAATTAAACTAGTAGCTAAGTGATTTAATTTATTTATATTCACTATGAATTTATGTGACATTTATGACATTATTAAGGTCAACCAAATTTTATACTCAATATATATTTATAAACTATGAAAAATATAATTACAAAAAAACTAGTGATTAAGTGATTTATTTTTTATACACATGTAAGGTTCAAATCATTTATGTAACATATTTACTAATACTTTCAAATTTTGAAATTTTACTTGTAATTAAGGGTAAGGTTGAGTTGAGTCAGTTACAATTCGCTGTACGATTTCGGTCCGATTTTTTATTCGAATACCCTAAACCCGGTATCAAATACCAAATCCAACCCAAAACCATGATGGGTAGCTTCGATTCCCACAAGGTGGCCATTCAAAAAAAAAAAAAGAATCCATAAATGTGAACATGATAGTTCAAAATAAATTTTCAGATGTCTGAGATGTTCGCAGTTCCATTGAAATGGAGATAAACTGAGCACAAACAAGGAATAATCGGTCACAAGCTCCAGTTACATGCACAAAATAGACAACATCAAGGTCTCATCCTTTGATGAACCCAACTTCTAACAGCTTAAATATTACATAAGATTGCAGCACTAACACACGTTACACACACAAACACTCGACCATCTACAATGCACACATGCACGAATTTAATTTCGCTCAAAATCACTCTTTTCTCGAGATTATTCACCACAAACCACCTTAAAACTCCAAGCTTGCGCTCTAGGGAATTTCTTTCATAACCAGTCAAAAGTGGCACGCACCGCATATCCTACCATTTTGCTGACCATTCACTTATCTGCAGTGCCGGCTTGTTCGCAAAGGTCCATTAGATCCAAGGTCTGCATTACACATAAAACTCATTAGCCTTCTTATGCAAAAATGCAGTAAAAACTATAATGTGTGTGCCCGTGTGTTTGAGAGAGAGTTTTTCTATAAGATCGCAAACTGCACCTCAGGAACTGACAACTCAAGACGGAACTTTGGTCCATCATAATGATGCAATACAGGCCTAAAAGAATCTTCTTCCAGCGCCTTGCAGAGTTTCCTGATCCGGATTCTCACCTACATGGAAGAAAGAAATTACATCAAGCAGCTAATATCTCCAGAAATCACAAGAGAAACAAAGTTGGCGAAAATATCAATTACCTGAGCTGGAAACCTAGACTCGCCTTTACATTTTTTGTCCTCCCAAGCTGTAGGATCAATGTTAGAACCCCCAAAACTTGCAGCCTGTGAAAGAAATTGGATTAGCACACACAAGTTGCAATAAATCCTTTATCGAATGAGGATTATAAAAAATAAAGATATAACTATAACACAGAAGAAAGAAGGATTATGTCTCATATTTTCTTTTTTCTTTTTTCTTTTTCTGAATAGAAGAGCTTAAGAATACTACTGTAAGGCTAAAAAATATACAATAGTTGAGTTACGAACAAACCTCAAAAACTCCATGCAACTGGTGGGTAATGTAGTTATAGAGAAACAGAGGTAATCCAGGTGTTATTGCCCGAACAGAATCCCTATACCTCGGTGGTAGACCTACCAAATGAGAGTAACAATCAACACATAAGAACAAACGACATTGAAGTAGGAAGTTAAATCCAAAAATGATCAAGCATAGGCTTTGAGCCTTTGAATTTTGTGTTGAACTCCCCAAGTATAATACAATCAGCACAACATTTCTAACAAGCTTGATGATTTAGACACAGCAGAGTAGATATTCCACAAATTATTGTGTGCACAACCAAATACTCCATGTTAAAGATGACATCTGAACTAAAGGGACCAAGCTAACACGAGTAACCCAAGTATACCAAGAACAAGAATAGAGTGATTGAAGAAAGCATTCATTACCAAATAGCTGGCGCTTTAGATCCTCTTCCATTGTATCATTGTTACAAACAAAGATGTATCCTCCAAGGACCTCATTTCGTAGAAGTGTCTCTGCTGCAGGTAAAGTCTTGAATCGTTTGTCAACAGCACTTGTTGCACTGTTTTGTTCAATATTGTTACTATTTTTGTTATTACTATTGATATTGAGGTCTCTATTGGTGTGATTATTGCCAATATACTGGTTAGCAGTCAGGTTTCCTACATTGCTCCCAATGTTTTTTGGGTAGACTGCATTCATATTGTAGATGCTGTTCCTGAGAGAACTTTTGCTTGCATTTTCCATCAGCTTGCTCTCCAAGTTTAACATATTAAAGCTGAGGTTGATGCTTTCAAATTTGTTATCTTCCCTAGACCCAAACTTTTCTCTTGGCATAATTTCAGAGAGGCCCTTTGAAAGATCAAGGTTATTCATTCGTTCACCCTTCAATCTTGTCTGCTCGGCCAATTTTGAAGCAGCCATCAACCATTTTTGATTATCTGAGACTTTTGATTGTCCTCGAAGGTCATCACCAAGTTGCCAAAAGCTGTGCATGCTATCCATCCCTTAAAATTCTAATCAGAAGAGACATGGAATTTAAGAACGTACAGTGAGATAAGTGAAGCAATCCTTCTTTTTTATGGGGACACATTTAGATAGATGAAAATATTACAGCATGCTTGCATGATCAACTATATTAATGAGAAAAATAAGGAAAATAGACATGTGTATCAGCAAGAACTCAAAAACATCGCCGGAGAGACTGCTGTGGGCATTACAACTCAAATCTGTAAAGAGATATGAAACCCCAATGTAATATTATACCACTATTTCACAGAAACTGTTTTGAATGCAAAATAAAGGCACAAAACGCCATGTTACTGGCAGACCGTAGACAAAAGGCATCTCTCAAATGGAAAATAGATCCGAAACTAGCAAAGCTTGAAAAACAACAGAAACAACTCATTTTCATTTAGATGTTCCCCTAAAGCAGATAAAAGTTGTTCATAAATCAAAATACAAAACAACCCCTTAAACCCCAATTTCACTCACTCAATCATTTCAAGCGGCTGAAAGACGCAGAATAAAAAGTCAAAAACCAGCTTCATTTTCTTGAAGTCTTCAACAATGTACAGGTATTCGAAAAAAAACAAGTATACGTCTCACGTCAACCTAATTCAGCAACAGTAACCACAATAAAAACATGAAAAATGAGCAATCGGCACCCAGAATCAACACCCAAAAAGCAAAAAACCTCGATACTATCTTTTTTCATCAAATCAAGAACATCAAGTCTCAGATTCAAAAGAAACAAAAAAAACACAGAAAAATGACGGACCTAATTAGTACGCAGACCTTCAGCTCTAAAGAAGTTCAGCGTCTCTGGATATGGAAAGTGATTTAAGGAACCCTGGATTTGGGGATCCGAGAGTGGAGAAAAATAGAGAGTACGACAGCTTCGCCTTGCTTCTTTGCGAGAAGCAAGACCCGACAAGCAGAGTGGGAGACGAGAGAGGCAAGTGGAGCAGAAAGAGGATATCTGTATTTACGATTCCGTGTAAAGCAAATGCCCTTGTACTTTTTGGTAATTGCACTCATGGCACTTTGCTTTTGAATTTCTTTCTCCTTTTTATATTTAAAAACAATTTCTTTTGAATTTTTAAAAAATTAGTGTAATTCTACCACCACTTAAAATATAATTTCAAATTTACCATAAATTTATGTCACATGTGAAATAGTAATCGCTTATAAATATACATGTATAAAATTAACCGAATTTGTGATTTCGTAATTTTCATTAAAAAAATTTGGAGTCCATGAGTTTTATAAAACATTGTTCTTTTATAAGTTATAGAATGCTGTTGATTGAAGAAAAAAATATGATGAAAGATCCCATTAAATTGAATTGGGTCCATGAACCTTAGATATGTTGATACTAGGTCAAGTCATGTCTTTTTTAAGTTTTTCTCTTCGTTTTTACTTCCTCATATTTAAATTCTCTCAATTCTCCTTAGTGATAAGTGCCAGAATATACGTTTTTAAAGTGATAAAATACTACCAAAGCAATGCCAAGAAATTGTGCTTAAAAGCTGAATTTTCAAGATTATTATACTTGAGATCTTCTTGAATGTTTTGCAGGTTAAGAGGTAGTAAGAGCTGTCGGAATGAGATTTGATCTTCAGCAAATTTTTAGAGGACACTTCAAGCTTTGCAGGAAGTGCTGGTTCACAAAAATCAGAGTTCGTTTGGGCCTCTAAAGGTTGCCTCAAAGTCAAGTTTGGAAGTATATCCGAAGCAGAATTTCTGTTTGCAGACCAGACCTTTAGAAGCCCATAACTTGAGTGTCTGATGTCCAAATTGAGTGATTCAAAAGCCCATAATTATCTACACATTTGTATCTACAATATTGATGAAGAGTTTGAGTTCATAATAGGCTTCGTTTAGGCCCAAAATGCAGTTACAAGATTCGTGTGTAATTAGAAGTTGATGTCATTGATGATACCATTTCCATTCAAAGAGTGGACAATCCACCACGCGAATTTGATGGACAATCCACCACCAAAAGATGGCACTAACTCCTCCACTATGTGCTCATTTTCTCTATAAATAGAGAGGAGTAGGAGTAGAAGAAGGAAGGAGAAGAGAAGGAGTGGAAGAACCAAGAGGAGAAGGAAAAGAAGAAAACAAGGCTTGTGTTTGTAATTATGTTTTTATGTTTCATGTTTTATTTGGTTATGTATAACTAAACTCTTGTTAGTTAGGGCTTGTCTTGAAGCCCTAAGCATGCTTTCAATTTTATAAGTTGTGTGGATTTCAATTTCTACAAGCATGATGATTTTGATTTTTCCATGTTATGTGAGTTCTAGTATTGTGTTTCTTTGAGTAGCTAACTTTGAAACATGTATTAGAATTAATTGTTGTAGAACATGGTCAATTGCCTTGTTGAATATGTTCTTTCTTGCAACATATAATTCAGTTGAAAATGAATTATGAAAAATCAATTCTTGAATACCTAAGTACAAATACCATGTATTAGAATTAATTCTTGTGACATTCATATTCTCTTTGCTCTTATTGGATTCTTGATTGTTGATTGATGCAGACGTCATGCTAGATTTCGATTAAGAATACACGTAATGAGGTAGACGTCATACACTTTACATGTGTCGCAACCGGTTTTGCGAGAGGAATATTTTAAAAGAGAGTCGCCACCAATTGTAATAGGTGCAATTGGTCACCGATTAAAAATAATTTGGTATGCGAAAATCCAGAGAAAATGGGTAAGTGAGTTTGTTACGTGTGGGGAAGGTGTTAGGCACCCCACAACGTCTGTTTTAAAACAGTTGCCATTTTAACTTTTATTATCCCATTAAATGATTTTTAAGAAAAAATTAATTATGACAGGAATCATATATTGATTAAAATAACTATACAAAAATATATTGAAATAGGATAAAATAAGTTTGATAAAAACTATGTTAAAATTGAATAAAATAATTTTAGGAAACATAAAAATTATATTGAAAGTCTAATATTGAGGTTCACAGAATTTTTCCATCCAATGGTCCAATTTCTTAGAAACACTCTCACCTCAAGAATTTTTCCGAGGGTGCATCCGATGCATTCCCCGAATCAATTCCATCGTTGGTAAAGATTCTCGATATAACTTTTATATACCACAAAAATATACAATATAAATTTCGAAAAAAGCATAAAAATAAAATAAGAATAAGAATAAAGAATAAAATGAAAATGAAAATTAAATAAAATAAATTTGAGATAAAACGAAAATAAAATATAAAATAAAAATAAAAATAAAACGAAATTAAAATTAAAATGTTGGGAACCAAGTTTTGAGGATTATACGATATGAATTATCGCAAATCCCGACTCAAACATATTAATACTTTAAATCATACAATTTAATCACATAATCACATAATCACATAACATAGAAAAACACAACTTGAATAAAACACATCATTAATCATATAGTAAAAAAAACATGAGAGAGACTCGGTTCCCGTTTTTATTTAGGTAATTCATCATTTCAACCATACTATTAAATTAGTAGGATTGAAAATAATGATTTATTACCGAGGGTCGGTTTTCGTATCGAAGGCTCCGCACTTCATTAAATCCTTTTCCATCCAATGGTTGGGATTTTGTAAAATCATTTCCTCAAGAATCCTTTTGGGATAGCATCCCATGCTTTCCCGTTTTGGCTCCGTCATCGGATCAATTAATTAATCATTTATGTACAATAAATTATAAATTAAGTAAACACCTAAAATCCCAAAACAACTCACTTTAAAAAAAAATCCTATGTATATCGAAACTTAAGCATCATTTACAACCCTAGCCCAATTGCTAATAAGTCAATACCCATATACAATTCAACCCAATTTATTCAATGTTAATTGTGGCAGTGTTGCATAAACCATTATAACTAAAGCATTTTCAAAGAAAATATAATCATGGCTCCACATATTCACGTAGACAAAACATTTAATCGACGGTTTCGAGCCGAACGAGAACAAAGCGAAAAATCTAATTGTTGAGACTCATATTGTAACCAACCCGATCAAGGCATAAATGACAAGGACTCAATTATTCAAAAATGATAACTACGAGAATAAAACCATAGTTGCCACATTGTTCTTCATAATTAAACCAGATGCAAAGAATAGTTTCCTCAACCCTAGCAACAACTGCACATGCTTTTAATGAAATCAATCGGAGGCAACCCAAGCAGCAACACTTTCACATAACCATACAATTTCAGAACAAAACGAAATTAACATGGAATATGTTTTCCAGAAACAAACAAGCTTTTAACACAGAAACAAACAAGCCTGAAATCAAGGTTCCTCCTTTGGTTTTCAAACCATCCGAACCACAATCAAAGGAATTCATGATCCTTGTTTCTGGAATTCCAGAATCTCCAACAACTGATTCTGCCCAACTCTCCCCTGAGGAAAATCAAAACCAACAGAAGCCCGAAACCCCGAAAATCTTCCCGAGAAAACTCAAACCACCGAAAACAAACAGAAACCAGAAAAACCAGCCACCAACCCTGTCAAAAACCGATCTCCAAAAATTCAAAAGAAAACTCAAAAACTCCACCAAGAATTTCAGAAATGAAGTCTCCCAGACAAACCCCCAGAAAATTGAATCAAAAGAAAAGAGCAATCTAGAAAATCTTCCCATAAAATCGATGCCCATCAAAACAATCAGAAGAGTTAGGCCCATCCCAGGAAACCTCCGAAAATAGAAAAAAAAGAAAAGAAAAACCCATCCTCTCCCTGAAACCCTCGCTCAAAAAAAAAAAATGAAATCGGAAGAAGGAAGAAAACCAGAAAAAACCCCAGAGACCTCCCAAGGATTCCTCTCACTTCCTCCCAGAAAACAGAAGTAAAATCCAGCTTCCAAAAAAAAACCCAGCGACCCCCCCTGGCTTCCTCTCACTTCCTCCCAGAAAACAGAAGTAAAATCCCGCTTCCAAAAAAAACCCAGCGACCCCCCTCCAGAGAAGAGCCCCCCACCTCCATTTATAACCGAAGCGCCGAATCCTCCACTCCCGAAATCAATAACATCCCCTCGAATCGTCAACCCTAACCCCTTTTTGTTTGAATTTTCGGTACCCTCTCTCCGTTTTTCTTCTTCCCGTTGGTTCTGGTCGGACCTCTCTTTCTCTCTCTCTTCCCCATTTTCAAACCACAGCCTCTCCATTCCTTCCGTTTTTCTTCTGCATTTCTTTCTCTCTCGCTGCTTTTAGAACTAAGGCAATACAGCGTGGGCCGGGCTTTCAAGTTAACCAAAACACTAAGGCTTTGGGCCGGGCCCGGCCAGGTTTCATATTTCTAAAGCTATTGAGCCTAAATTAATGGGACAAAAGGGCCTGTTTATTTGGGTCAGTTTTTTTTTGGGCTTGTGTCTTATGGTGTTTTAGTTGGATCGGGTCTCATCATTTCTTGGGCTTTATTATTATTTGCATTTTTTGGATTTTTCTTAGCTAGTTTTAAGCCAAAATTGGGGTACAACAACATGCAATTAAGAGAGAATCATACAACTTGAGTTTGGCCATGACCTTGTTGTGAATGCTGTCATCATATCCTTGTTTAAAATTGTTAGTTTATTATTTCTTATAAATTGTTTGAATGTTTTGTGGTGGATAGTGAGTTTAGCTATTGTTTTCATTAATATCAATTCTCATTCTTGTTCTCAACGTCAATTTCTTTGTCTTAATTTTTATCTATTACAAGATTTAACCCCCCATTTTCCCCCTTTTATAATTGTATCAATTATATTCAAGTGTTAGATTATATATCTATTAGCATCACTCCTTGTGGGATCGACTCTTACTTGTTCACTATATATTAATTGTACAATTGTAAGTATATTTTAAATTGTTACTAACGACATAACACTTAGTCCTTACCATTGACTCTCAGAGTTCGTTTGGATCAGAGTATGTTCCATATAGTATAAGATATCGTAAAGCTTAAAAGCTGAGAGTGTCTGAGAGTATGGGTGACAGAACTCTCATCCAAACATGGGCTCATCTTCATATTGTACATGCACTTATTTAGGCTTGGGCATGAGTAAGATCAGTTGATTAATGACCAATAATGCAACTGACCCGACCAACCTACTATGTCCAATATTGAAAATCATTATCAGGCTGACTATTGTGGGTCAGTTGTCGGTTGACAGTCGATAATAGATCAGTTGTTGGTAACAACAAACTTTTTTTCATATCACTACACTACTGCAAGTCTCAATCATGGTTTAGCAAACCAGAATGGATCATCCAATCATACCAGTACAACCGATGCCCAACCTTGTATCAAATTCGGTCTAGTACATATAAATTGATAGTTTTGAAAACCAGTCAATTTTGTGAGAACTAGCCAATTCCCGGTTGGATCGGTCTGGAATACATTTAATCTGAAAAACATGTTTTTTCTAGGTTTCAAACTCATGACCTCTTTTTATACAAGGAGAACTCTTAACAACTAAGCCACGAGGCATTTCATGTTTTAAGGAGAATTTTTTTAACTATTTTACATTATTTCAAAACTGTTCATAAAGACTATAATAATAATAAGATATTAAAAATAATTGTGCACATTTATTTATTTTGTACATTATAATAAATATGCATTCAACAATTTAAATATTTCTCAAGCAAAAGCAAGTAACAAAATCCTCAAGCATCCTTGAGAAGATGGTGGCAGATAAACCCAAGATATGACATAAGGTTCTTTCAAAAACTCTTTAGGCATGTAGGAAAAGTAAACAATCAAGCATTGACACAAGTCCTTACTCACTTACTTATGGACATGATGTTGTGCTACCAATGGAGATTGTCAATCTATCGTTAAGAGTGATAAGGCAGAACCAGGTTATTGTTGAAGAGTATTCAATGGTCATGATAATGGAGTTGGAGCAATTAGATGAAGACCGCATACAAGCATTCAACAGCATGCTAGTCCAAAAGAAGAAAATAGCAAGAACTTACAATAAAAGTGTCAAGAAGAACTTTTCATGAAGGCTAGTTAGTTTGGAAGGTAATTGTAGCACTTGGAGTTAAGGATGGATAATATGAGAAATGGTCCCCAAATTGGGAGGCCCTTTCAATGTTTACAAGGTCTTGAGGAGCAATTGCTTATTGGCTATCAGACTTTGAAGGCCTACCTCATAGATGTTTCATGAACGCACAATATCTCGAGGTATATTATCCTACTATTTGGGAATCTCATTCCCAGGTAGGTTGCAATGCATAGGTCTTATGGCCATCATATTATTTTTTTTATATTAAAGATTAATGTAGGCTATTCATAGTCACAATCTTAGAAGATAAAATTGCATAAAGATAGTTGAATTTACTAGCTTAGCAATTAAAATATTTCACTGGTCACAAGCATAAATCCAAGGTAGTGATAACAAAGTGCATAGATTATTAGTCATGCCAAAAAAATACTATTATGAATGCAGATGGAAAAGTCATAGACCTAAGAGTTTTAAGGCATATGTCGCATTCTTAGCCTCCATGGCTTTAGTCTTAAGCTTAGCATTCTAAGCCTCCGGTTCTATGATAGCATCATGTTTCTCAAGTACTGTCTGTCTCAGCTTGGAGTCTTTAGAATGCTTGTTCTCAATTTTTCAGTTTCAGCTCTTGAGCCTCAGTACCCAACAGAGAGAATTATTGAGTTCACTGGTCCAAATGTGCATGCTCCTCAATAAAAAGCTGGTAAGAGGATTGCAATGATGGTAACTCACGCTTAAGCCTAGTTAATAATCCTTTAGAAGCTAGACCCAAGGTTGGGTCAGATTGTATAGTGTAGATGGCAAAAAAAAATTTGTTAATTAGATCAATGAAAATACTAGATACGCTCAAAAGATATCTGATCATTGAGGATTTTTTGGTAGCATCAAATTCTTCAACAGTTCGCGGCTGGGTTGGAGTAGTATTGGTGAATAAGCAGATACAAAAGACAAGTTTAGGTCTTTCAAGGGATCTTTAAATTCTTCCACGTTGACATTCTCCAAGAGTTTAAAAGGTGTGCTACCACTGGTCACCTAACAATCAAAGTAACTCATTAGGTATCATAGCCTATAAAGTTGTGAATGTTGAAGTTTAAATATTTACTTGAGGGCTAAGACTGGCAGAAATGACAAGATTGACCTCCACAGAAGAAGGATCTTTCACGCTTGGAATAAGGTTTATTTTATTGGGAGGAGGAAAAGGGCTAGAGAAGACAAGAAGTCTAGTACTTATTTGTGCCCCCATTTTGGATGAAATGGACATGCCATCTTTCCCAGTAATTGATTGATCATCACTGTCGTTAATTTTCATGGTAATTGGGCAGATGGGACAAAAGTCTTACCAACATCTCATAATGGGGTAGATCTTTTCACAATACTAGTGTGCTTATTGGCTAAGATTATTTGCTTGTGGCCAGGGGTAGCTTTAGGTATTTTTGCAGTAGGTGGGCTCAATGACTTGGCTCTCTTGGATGCTACAGTGAAGTTTGTACATTAATAAATAGGAATAGAGTTGTTGATTAAGACATGAATGAATAGGAGATTACCAATGGATGTAGCAGTGGCTATAGAAGTGGTACTTTCTATGATTGGCAATGCAGTTGACATCGTAAGTTTTAGGGTTAGCACTGGAAAAAACTTTGGATGCAATACAAACCACCATGCAAGAAAAGTAGTCGTAGTGTTCAGATTATTTGAAGGAGGTACTACAAAGTCGAAAATTTTCCAACCTTATTTTATTGTTGGTAGCCTGTTCTTCTACTATTTATCTTGATGAGACAACATAACATAAAGCATCATAATCATTGAAGCTGGGACTGAATAATGCAGGCATTCCTTTAGTAAAGCTGAATTGCCTAGCCTAATGTTGAGGGGTGTACAAATCAAATCCACAAGTGGGATTTCTCAAATGAGAAAGAGTTGCACCAACATGAAGATAACGTTTTATCGTGAAGCTGGCCCAAGGGTCTTTGATAGGCCAGGTGTTCATATCAGATTTAGGAAAATCAAAGGCCAAGCAGTGAGAACCAAGGGTTTTATTGAACAAGGAAAATAAAGCATCAGGCTTATCAAATGGAAGATTATATAAAGCATTAAAAATGTCTTTAAAAGAGTAATAGCTAGTGCATGTCGCAATGTATTTGCCATAAGAGGAGCAATTAGATGGAGGAATCCAATCATGAGCTCTAAATTCAAGGAAATAGTTAAAAGCCCATAATGTGTTATGTGAGAGTTGGTACAACCTCGGTGAAAAAGTTTATGGCTTTATGATATGGGTTGCAGTTGAGCATAGCATCTAAGATTTGACATTTTGGCAAGATCTCGAGAATATTTAGAAGGTCGAGTGCATCAACGTCGATTACAGATAATCTAGCTAGTGCAGCTACGTCCATCAAGATTATTGACATCATCCACAATGAAAGATGAAAGAGTTGTAGGATCTTGACCAAAAGCAGCTAAAGGCATTCAATAGGTTTTCTTCGAAGAGTGTTTCAACTTTGGAAAGAGCTATTAGGCGGTCTATGCTCAAGGTGTTACACATATCAGATAAAATAGGAGACAAGCGGTCAATCCATTCTACCCAACTCTCAAAAGGTTTAGGCCAAGAGCGGTGCTTGATTATGGGTCAAATGGCAGAATGCTTGAAAGTTAGGTCTAAAAAGTTATTGCACGCAAGGGTGGCTTAGCCTCTAGTATTCTTAGTAATCATTGGTAGAAGGATGTCGAGTTGGTAGCTTTTGTATAATGAAAACATTGTTACATGGTTCATAGAGAAGAAGAAGTTCAGTTGTAGCTGATGAAGAGTCATCAACTACCTTAACGTAGGAGGCAATGTTTATGCTCTATTTTTGATTGTAGAGAATCTAGGCTGTTAGAGTAGGCTACATTGGGCTGCATGGGCTAGGCTGAAAGTAGGTCTTGTTAATAAGCTTAAGCTGGTTAAATTACTGGATTATAGGTTATGGGTTTTTGTTGTCTTTGGGTTTAGTTAAAGGCTTAAGATCAAGTAGATTCGTCACAATTTAGAGGAATTTTGGAGTCTACCACTTAGTAAATGGTCAAATAAATCTAGGTGAGGTAGCTACAATCACGAGATTGGTCTATAAAGTTTAAATTTGAATTAACGACCATATTTGGAGTTTTAAGTGGACCATGTTTGGATATGGTATAGGTGCCATATTTTTAGTTAGTTTGTTAAGAAAATATAGGTAGGTGTTAGGCAACAATTTTCCATCTTAGATAGTTTTCTTTTGGAAACGTGATTGCAACAAGTATTTTAATTAAGGTAGCTATGTTTTAGGGCAGTGGTCTTGTTTTTAGGTAGCATTATCAATAGGTATAAATAGTAGAAATAACAATGTAAGAAGCCCTCTTTTCTTTCCACACATAAACCACTCTAAGGAATATAAACAAATTCTCTTGTTCTTAAGATTACTTATATGTTTTAGTCATTATTTGTTTGGTGGACCACATTCTAGTGAATCGAGAGTTCTCAGAGATATTTGAGGTCTCTTTAAACCTTGCGCAATCATTTGGTTTGAAGTTAGATCAGTTACCACACATCCATCACACTTTGAGACTAACTGCATGTCTCTAGCACACCTGACCACAACATCCAAGTTGCATCTCCTTTAAAAAGCCAACAACACATATCTTTATTCATATATTCATTTCCTCCACCAGACATCTTAGATGAACAGATTCTTGGTCATCTCACTCCCAAGAGCTCATATATGGATAAATTTGTATTCATACTTCCACCAAACACTCTACTCAATCTCCAATAACCAAATGGACACATTCATGTTCATCTCCCACTAAATACACTCAAACAAGTTCCAAGTGATTCGGATGAGCACATCTATGTTGAGAAGTGTGGTTGATGATTGTGAGTGGTTATAATTGGCTTTAACTTTATTTAATATTCTAGATATTGTGGAGATTAATTGTAAATTTTGGTTGTTACTTGTGTGGGGTTTATTTTCCGAGGTTATAGTATTTCCTACTGAGCTTCGACTCACTCTTGTGTTTTATGTTTTTTTTAGGTGAGTCTAGCAATGCCAATCGAGCTGGTGGGAACCGTACAACATGATAGGTGCACATACTATGGGATTGGAGATGCTATTTTGAGTTATAAAAATTATGTTTGTTGATAAGTGTGGAAACTATGTTTCTTGAGTAACAAGTTAATTATAAATATATATTCTATGAACCTAGTTGCTAAGTAAGATATTAAAAGACTTGTAAAAGTTAACAATATTTGATATTTTATAATAATACTTAGTTATGTTAATTTTTATATATTAATTAATCATTTCTCCACGTTACGTTCCTGAAATTGGGGCGTGACACATTTGGTAGGAGAAGATTTGTGGATTATTAGAACCCAAGTTATGAGGTTGATGGATTGGTGTGTGGCAATATTTTTAGATGTTTATGGTGTGGGAAGGAGGGCGAGGTTTTGCATTATCTTGTGGATGCTATGGAATGCCCGAAATGAGAGGGTGCATACAAGTCGGCATAGTGATGTGTTGCAGTTGTGCTTAAGGTCTCCAATCTATTAGATGAGTTTGATGGATTGTTAGCGTGTAGTGGACAACAAGTAGGAATTATAGCTACAACTTTTGCTCCTACTATTCCTCCTACAGTGAAGTTGTGGATCCTGCCTCCTTTGGGGAGTCGGAGTCTCAAGATGAGTGTAGATGGAGCTTTATTTCCAAATCTGAATGATTGAGACACTAGTGCTACTCTGCGTGATAATTGTGGTGATATTTTGATGTGTTTGGCTACTCAAATTGCAGGTTTCGTGGATTCGATGCTTACCAAATTGATGGCTATAATATGTGCAATGTAGACAGTAAGGGACACTAGTTTCTATAGTTATTATCTGGAATTAAACGCGACAAATGTGGTGTAAGATTTACAATATGATGCTTATATTGATTCACAATATTAGAATTTCATTTTTGAAGCTAAGTATCTTATGTAGCATATAAATATCTTGTACTCATGTGGGCAGAGATCAAACCAAGGTGGCTCACCAACTAGCTAAAATGGCAAAAGATCTCAAGAGTTTACATGTCTAGTTGGAGGAATGTCCTCCGCAGATAATGATTGTGGCTTCGGCCGAATTTGTTGGTTAATTCAATATTTAGCATCTTTCTAAAAAAATACTAAATTTGTTTCGATCTAGAGTATAAATCAAACACTATATTTTTTCAAATAAAATATGAAAATACGTAGAAATCTTAAACTGTTAATATAAGTTCAAAATATTTGTTTATATTATTTCATGTTGTATTTATTTATTTATTTATAAAATATATACCATCAAATTCATAATTCCAATAAAAACGTATTCATAAGTTTTAAGAACTAAAATAAAAATCAGCAATGTTAGGTAGCCCATTCTTACTTGACATATGACTCAGCAGCTGACTAGGTAATTTTGAAAATAAAAAAGTGGCTCAAAAATCAAGATTGTACTAATTGGAAATGAGGGAAAACGCATACCTCACTCGTAATTTCGAAAGCCAATTCCCTCTCACGATTTCATTTCATCGGTCTGATGTAACAAAAATCTGGCATAGACGAGATTTTTGTTGTTGATAGACCAAATATGCCTTTTGTCCCCAAAATGGAAGAACATATTAGAAGGGAACCTTCTTCCCTCTTTCGATTTTGAGTATAAAAAAACCTAGCTAGTTCATTCCAACTTCATAGTGTCTCCATTCCCTGGTTGAGGCGAGTCCATTAAATTAAGGTATTCCATTATTTATATTAGTCATTACCATTAGACCTAAGTTGATGAGATTTTTTTTTGGATTTTAGTGATATAACAATTGATATGTCATTTTTCCACTAGAGTAAAGAAATCACGATGGACAACAAATCACAACGTCCCCCATTTTTAATGTCTAACAACATTTCAGTGCTCAAACGGCTCAAAACCATTTCATACTTGCTATGTAAAGTCGCTGAGCTGTTGTATTCCATGTTTTTTTTCGTATAAAAGTATTATTATTCCATTGAGTGTTGATTCCATTGTTTTTTCAATGAGATTGCACATCGTAATTGGTATACACTATCAAAATAAGTATGGAATTTGTTATAAGCATAGAAAATTGCCAATCATAGTGGTAGTTTAAACTGGAATATTTTATTCTATTGTTTATATTCAATGGAATTGATATTACATTGGATATATCTAACGGAATATCCAATTCCATTGAATATAAACAATGGAATGAGTTTGCCAACATAATAATATTCAATCCCATGACAAAAACACTTTGGAATTTGGGCTGCTAACAGCCATAATGCCTTTCCCGTTGTTTATTATCAATGGAATACTATAATCAGTTGAAAAATTACCAATGGAATAAGGTACTAATTAAGTTGTTTTCAATGTCCGAAGGTAAAAAGATAGGAAAAGTGCGAAAAGAAAGATCGAAAAAAAAGGTGGAGGAGAAACAAGTGTACCCACTCCAATACAAGACTAATCTGGAAGGTATTGGGAAATTGATCACAAGCTTGAAATTCACAAGTGCGTATTTGGAAATTCTGAAGAAAATACCATTTTGGCTCATATTCAAACAGTGGATTGGGAAAGAACTAGCTGTGAAGCTTAGAAAGACTGATGAGAACATATGTTCAATCATAAAGAAGTATAATGTGCATGAAGAAGCTTTTATTTTGGGAAAAAAGGTTCGACTCTTTGAGCATGATGTGCCACTTGTATTTGTTGTGTCTTCGAGTAATGAATTGATGAATTTGGCATGACAACCAAAGCAAGAACGTCTGGAGTTTATCACCAATAGATTCCAAGAAGAGAAAATTATCAAATCCAGGAACATAAAAGCAGCTTTGCGAGAAGCAATGACAAGCAATACCAAGAGCAACGCAGTTGATGTGGCAAGGCTGCTAACACTATACATCTATTTGACTACGTTCTTCTCAACAAATGGTGATACGTTGTCGTGGGCTTTAATTCAATATCTGAGCAATGTGGATGAAATAAGAAAGTGCAATTAGTCACATGCAATAGCAAGTTATTTGATGGAGTCAATTAAAAAGTATGCAGCCAATCCTATCAATGTTATTGATTGTGTATGTGCATTGAAAATAAGACAATACATCACAATACTTCTTTTACATGAATCTTGATTCTGAGTGGTTATTAATTATCTAATGTTATGTTGTTCTTGCAGTATTGGTTTTGCGAACAGACTACAATATTCAAACTAGTTGACGATTCAATATTCTCAAGATTTATGAAATGAAACTCGAAGAAGTGGTCAAGAAAGGATTTTGACAAAATATACATTACCACACTAAAACAATCCTAGGTAAATACTTACAAATACTTTTAGTATTGTCTATTACAAATACACTTATCATTTTAGTTTATGTGTTTACTGGACCATAAAATTATGTGATGTTGTATGTGCAATTGAATGAAATCCACTGAAAATAACCAATACATTTGCTACCTTCACTAGACATGGGCCAGCTAACTCAACTCCAAAGTACACTTGGACCACCATGGGTCCCCGAGTCATGGCTATAAAACCATTAGACTACCCACAGCAGTCACTGGGTAATGGACTTGGGTTGTAAAATAGATAGACAATTTTGGATTCTAGTGGGAAGTCAACCCACAGCAGTTACTGGATCCAACACTCGGTTATCTCGTTTTGTAACAGTGGATCTGGAGTCCTAGTGTTCCCCTGTTCAGGCGCGAAATGTTTATTTGGAATAAAAATAACATTGAATCTTCTTGTTATCTCTCCAAGACCCCGGTCGCACCAGAGTACCAGACGCCCTCTTCCCGTTGCTGGTGATCGGGCACTTCTTGGCCATCCTCGAACCTCGTTTCTCTATGCTAGTGCCATCGTCGCCCAGAATCCATCTTCGCCCAGGTAAAGTTCTCAATTTTAGGGATTGCTGGGAAGATTTTGGTTCGATTTGTTTTAGGGAGAGAAAATACAAACTAGTGAGAGAGAGAGAGAGAATGGATTATGAGAGGATACACAAACCACATGTATGGTTTCCAATTGAAGATCGACGACAATTTTCTAATAGGGGAACCTAAGTTTTTGTTGGTTTGGAAGGTTTCATATTGTATTTTTTCTAAATGATTTTGTTCTGAATGATTGTGACATTTGTTTACTTGGATCATTGTGAGTGAACTGTGATTTATTATAATTATAATGATTAGATTTTAACTTGATTCTAACTTTTGGATAAATACTGGGATTTGGTTTCAATTCTTACAAAGATGAACTAATAAAAATTGCTAGAGATGCTTTTCCTTGCATTGCCAGAGCTTCTGGCTTTATTGGTTCCATTCATTTGTAGGCAGTCTTGTGTTCCTATTATGCAAGATAATCACCATCCATGGGAATATGAATTGTAATCTTGATATTAGGATTCAATTGATGATGATATGTACATGAACTGCCATCTCTTTGAATATGACTAGGTAGGTGCAACTGTAATTATTTCCCTCTTTCTTTGCTTGCTAGCTTTAAGAAAGAAACTATCTATTTTTTTTATTATTATATGAAGTTCCCTGGAGACTGTGAAGGAGATGCAGAATGATAGATGAAAGATTTGGGGGTGTGTTAATATGTCTGAGGTTGCACATGAAAGTTCTTTGTCTATTTCTCCTTAATTTTTCTTGGTGCAAACACCCACCATAGTTTATTAGGTGCTGTAAATTTGAATGGAATATCTGTTTTACATTGTTTGTCTTTGTTCAAACCTCGGAAAGGCTAGGATTTATAAGACACGTATATTTTATTGGTGATTACTTTGAACATATAAAAATAATTTTTGACTTGTTATTTTAGTTTGTAATTGTGATAGTAACTGCATTAGGGCAATTGCAATGGTGTAAAGTTAATGGGCCAACAAAGTTAATGTGTTTTGCTGATGTGACTGTATTAAAAAATATGTTTTGCTGATGTGATTGTATTGAGATATGCATTTTGGTGATGTGGATGATGATGTGGCTTGACTTTTTGTAATAAAGGTGGCACCCAACCCTGATTTTGGTGTAAATTTAAGGGGATAGTATGAAGGATAGGAAAGTAGTTTGGTTGGATAATGGTTTTGTATTGGGAGATGTGTTTTGCTGATGTGGCAGTATTGGAATATGTGTTATGCTGATTTGATTCTATTGAGAGTTGTATTTTTGTGAGATAGATGTGGAACCCAAAAACAAAATTGTTGGGCCATTAAAAATACAACCATTGTGGTTGCCCTTAGTATTGAATTTTTTTGCTAGCAAGAGTGATAGCAATTTTTTTTGTTCTCTTTTAGAGTTCAATGGTAATGTTTGATCTCTAAAATAATAGTAAATTGATTGAGTTTAATTAAATAAACAGTGATTATAAAAATAAATATTTAAATGATTTAAAATAATTGATGTGTATTGTTACTGTTTCAAAAATTATAAATTAATAAAAAAATATATTTTTACTGAAATTTAAAAAATCAATTTAAAATAACTAGTGCGGACACTGCGGACAGTCTCAGAGGCTAACCACGATAAGCTGTAAAATCCCGGCAACGCTGACCATAAACTACGGCTGTGGTCACAAAAGTGGATACGTTACTAATTAATTAAATACGAGGATAAAAAAAAAATTATTTAAATCTCATAAACTTCTGGTGTTAATACTGACGTGTATCTGTGCTTCACTGATGGCCCTGGTGTCTCCCTTCGCTCTCTGGTTCCCACAGAGACCTTGTTCTCTTGATTTCAGCTTTCCACCTTGGAATGCATCGACCTTTGTTACGTCTCGTATTGGATTTCACGCGGTAAAGAAGAGGGAGAGGAAGAACTTTGGTTTTAAGGTTTCTGTTTCTAGTGCTGTTCCTGTTGTGTTCCGTGATCTCGACGCCGATGATTTCAGGCATCCACTCGATAAGCAGGTGCTGTATTATTTCTCTTGATGTTATTATTATTATTATTATTTTTTTTTGCTTCTGTAATTTCTTTCATTTGTGCTGGATTATACCCGAAGTTCAATTTCCTTGGTTTTATTTTTCTCTATTTGATCATCTTTGGTTCAGAATACGCTGATATTGAGGGTGATTCCAGGGTTGAAAGATCTGGGAAAGGCTGTTCTTGGTAATTTAAATGTGTTAAAGTCTTTATTTTGTGGGAAATTAACTTTAAATTATTTAATAAAATAGTAATTCACTTGTGGATGATCAAGCAAGTATGTTTCTGGGAGGTGGCTTCTGTTTTTACTGCCAGGCTCTACTTATTTTGCACACAAAAAAGTATGTTTATGGGTGAATGCCTCTGCTGATCATGGTAATACTTCTCTGTATGCGTCCGAGACTGTTGTTTGTAAAAGCTCTAAGCTAGTACTTTCTGAATTGTTTGGCCTTCACCTTTCTGGTGACATACCCGTCTATATTCACTTAACTTTGAGCCTAACGCAGTATATCTTTTTACATTGATAGATGAACCAGACAGTTCTCAGAGAGCTGTAGGGGCATGTTAAGATAGATACACAACAAGTATACTAATTTATAGCACTACTGATCTCTTTTATTTCTTCATAGGAAGTTTCTCTTGTCAATTTCTGTACAAAATGGCATACTTTTGATTTATAAGTATCGATTTTGAAAAATACAAACTGATAGGGGCTCGTAATCTTGTTATTTTATTTATTAAATCTTTATATTTGGCACGTTTATTCCCTCTACCCACGCGTAAGAGTATCAGGACTGAATATTCTTGATATAGCACCAAAAAGATGCATCTCTCGTATGCTGATAATGGCAATAGGACATCAAGTTTAATCTATTGACATTTTCCTTTGAATGTGTCACTTCAGGATCCGTGACAGAGAAAATAATGCTTCTTGAGAACATAGGGACTTCAGTTCTTGTCTCGGAAAATCAGGTTTGTTGATATCAGTTGAGAAATGGTAGATGAAGCTATAGATTCAACATAAGTTATCAGCTTTTATTGATCCTCTTGTGGAATTATCACGACCTGCAATGGGATTTCTTTTTCTCTATAATGGAGGTACATGTTAGAAACATAGAATGCTGTTAGAGCCACAATACCTGTTGACATTGGTACAAAGTGGTCAGCACACAAGAAGAAATTATGAACCTTTTACTTTGGTGTTCTGTTCTACATTTTATTTTTTAAAATCTTAGAGGGTGCTGTATTATTTAATCTATCACAATAGAGAATTGGGAAAATAAAACTCCCAAGGTATTGGCTCGGTCGGTAACATGGTGATGATGTGGGTTGGTGCATGTTTGGATTATAATAGCTTTTCTCATAAGCTATCCCACAATTCCTATGCCATTTTTCACAAGTTATATACCAAGCTAACCTCTGACGGCTGGGGCATGAGAGAAAAGGGAGGGAAAAGATAGGTTTTTTCGGTCTAAAGACGTCGCATGAGCTGAGATAATGGATGCCACAGATTTTGAAAAGTTAAACTCTACATGCTCTGCAGATATGGGTGAGAACAATGCTGCTTCAAATACTTAACTACCAGTGTTTTCGATGCGTCATATTTATATTATTACTACTATTATTGTTAGCATGAGAGTGGACTTGAATCTGGGATCTTACTCTGGTTGTCTTAAGGAGTAGGCTGCCAGTAGGCTAGAGCTCCCTTAAATACTGGACTAGCATGATTTTGTGTACTTTGTACATATTGTCCTTTATCTTCTCCGTATGTCAAACTGATTTGTCATTGAAACATGACACTCATGTATATTCAATGAGTGCACCTGTTATGGTAACCTAGCTAAAAGAGTCTTCCCTCATTTATTTGTTTGTAAATATATATAGATATTCAGAAATAATTTTGCTTGAATGTGCCAGCAGCCCAGCAGTATCCAATACTTTCCTTCATACGAAGTTGATACTTTGTCTTTTCCTGGACAATATAGAAAATCATTTCTGAAAAAATGAATTCAATAAATATTTTTGTGTCATCATGGAACTGCTTGTCAGATTTACATCTGACTGTATTCAGGATATGCATTTGGCAAATCATTTAACCATATAGGCATATACATGTGTAAGGAAATTCAATTGTTTTATATTTATACAAGTTTTGTCCAGTTAAAACATTAATTTCTAACTTGCTCTAATTATATAGTCAACGGATTACCGGAAACATCATTGAACTTTATCAGCATATATAATTTTTAAAATTTTTCCTCTTTTATCAGCTTTCTTGTCTTCATCAGCTAATGTCAGAGGCTGCTCAAATATTGAATGTTGAGGCTCCAGATCTGTATATTCGACAAAGTCCAGTACCCAATGCATATACTTTAGCAATAAGTGGTAAAAAGCCATTTGTTGTTGTTCATACTAGTCTTGTGGAGCTTCTCACTCGTAAGGAGTTACAGGTTCGTAGTGCTCACTATCTGGCAACGTATTTGCATTTTTCCATAATCCTTTGTTTTCAACATTGTCATTATTCATTAGTTGATTGACTTTTCTGCCTATATAAATGAAAAAATATTATGGGCATTAGTGGCCTTGGGAAAAGTAAATCATTTTTGCTTCGTTTGATTGCACTTCTGTCTTTCTTATGCTAACCCTCATTTCATTATATTTATTTTTGGCCTGCATAGATATATTGATTCAACTGAGTGATTTTGTATTCATTTTAATTTTCACTGCTGTAACATCTTTCAAATTATGAGTCACTACTAACTTTCCACTGTTTTAACTTAAAAATAGGCTGTTTTTGCTCATGAGTTGGGCCATTTGAAATGCGATCATGGTGTTTGGCTCACGTTTGCGAATATTCTTACACTTGGAGCCTATAGTGTACCTGGTAGGTGATTTGGTATATTAATGTTTAGCTGAGGTTGGTTGGCTACTTAAACTCACATTTATTCATCAGAATATGCCCCCATTCTCTATCTTTGGATCTTGTGTACATCGAGAAGCCTAAGCATACAAATGATTTCATGGGTTTCTTAGTTGTTAGTGATTATGACCCTCCTTTGTATGTGTAATGGATCTTGAGTTTTTATTCTGTCAATATGATGATTTCCTTGGACTTTTCTTCCCTGCAAATAAAAATTCTATTGTTGGTTGCTAGGGTTTTAGCACCATGACAATTAAGATTTCCAATTGCTAGAATAGTATTTCAGATTCTTATACTTCTATCGTTTTTCCTTTATTGCAATAGTTTCCTAGAAGGCTCTTTGCCTAGAAACATTGAAAATGTCATACTAATTCTTCATGTCTCTTATTTCATATATGAACTGTTTTTATTCAATTTAACCTTAAGATTGTTTGATCATCTGTACTCGGGGCTTTTGGATACTTGTGTGTAATTTACAGGACTTGGTAGCTTGATAGCTCAGAGTTTAGAAGATCAATTATTCCGTTGGCTGCGAGCAGCAGAGCTAACTTGTGATCGTGCAGCCCTTCTTGTTGCCCAAGACCCTAAGGTATAAAAGCAGCCCTTCTTTTTGTCATCATTGTTTTGTTAGTCTTGGTCAGTTCATTTGGTTTTCTAATCTGCATTCTAATGCTCCTACAAGAGGTGGTCATTTCTGTTTTGATGAAATTGGCTGGGGGCAGTCCATCTTTAGCTGATGATCTGAACGTGGACGCATTTCTGGAGCAAGCTCGCTCTTATGAAAAAGCCTCATCAAGCCCGGTAGGGTGGTATCTAAGGTGAGCAGCAGCATGAGTAAAAACAAAAGGATTGGGTTCTTAGTTTCATTGTGTTGTCTAATTGACTTGTGCTGTTCAGAAATGCTCAAACTCGGCAACTTTCACATCCACTCCCTGTTCTACGAGCTCGTGAGATTGACGAGTGGTCAAGAAGTCTAGAGTACAAAAATCTTCTAAAGAGTGCATTACAAATGAATGCGATACAGAGAGTGTAGGATGCTGCTGGAAATGGTCAATTCCGAAGCATTTTCAATGCTTGCTAGTTACATGGTCAGTTCCTATCTCCATTAGCTCTGTTTTCCAATTATACCATCATTGAGTATTGATGTGAATAAAGCACCATACTAACTTGCCCCATAGTTGATAATTTCATATTGGTATTAAATTTAATTATTTCTGAAATCACTGAGATATGATACTGACAAATATGCTGAACAGGATACTGCACATTCAAGACAATGAGGATGTGTCGATGGTCCTCCCTGATCTTCAATCACATAATTCTGTGTAATTACGAACATCTGAGAAGTCATCATAATAGTTTTTTTATTTTTATTATATATATATAGTATGCAACAAATTTATGGGAAAATCTATCAAGTTCCTGTCTTTATATATTTCCAAAACTCGTTTACTCAAAGGCAGACACACAGACACACGCTTGCGAGTGTCATGGTGCTGTGATGGAAACCGTGAATCTTAGGGTTGAATTTGAGATTGAAACACAGGTCTTAATAAAAAAACTCAGGAATTTTGAGGGAGATCTCTCTGTGAATTTTCATAAACGATATCCTCCTTACATCATCAATCCCACATAAAAAGATCAACAGAAGGCAACACGAGCCCTAACCTACGGCCCAACAACAAAACCCCAGAACTAACAAACCAAAGCCCAAAGCAAAACACCAACTTAACACATTGCAGAATAAACATGACACCACACATAACAAAATATTCAGCTGATAAGTTTCAGCTTGCTGCAGCAAGTTGACGAGCAGACTTCAACTTCATCCTCCTAGCTCGATTGTAAGTATTCTTCAATTGGCGACCTTGATCTTCATCATTTCCCCCACCTTGACGAATATCCTTGTCCTCAAGGATAAAATCAGGAAACTGCTGCCTCATCATATCTAAATCCTCCCAGGTAGCTTCTTCGGGCGGAAGACCATTCCATTGTAATAACACTTCCCAGCGGAAACGATTACCTCGTTTAATTTTACGATATTCTAACACTTGCTGTTGCTGGGGCTGTAAAATGATATCTCCATTATCTGTCATCACTGTTAGTTGAGTCGTAATTCTAGAAGGATCTCCCACACTCCTCTTAAGTTGAGAAACATGAATGACAGGATGGATTTGAGCTGAAGATGGCAACTCCAATTTATAAGCTACTGCGCCTATTTTTTTCAGAACTCGATAAGGCCCATAAAATATGCTCCCCAGTTTATGCAAGGCTCGTTATGTGATAGTGGTTTGGCGATGCGGTCGAATCTTCAAATAAACCCAATCACCCTCTGCAAATTCCTCCTCTCTTCAACCACTATCATGGTAAGCTTTCATTCGATTGATGGACTTACTCAAATTAGCATTCAGGTCATGCAGAATGGTGTCTCTATCTCTGAGTTCACGGTCAACCTCATCATTCATAGAGGCACCATCGACATAGCTCACTAAAATAGGAGGCAATCTTCCGTATAAGCATTCAAAAGGAGTCTTCTTTGTAGATGCATGATATGTGGTATTGAACCAGTACTCTGCCCAAGCCAAAAAACTCTCCCATTTCTTGGGATTTTGATGGACGTAACAACGGAGATATTGTTCCAGACAGCGATTCGTTACCTCCGATTGCCCATCTGTTTGTGGATGATAAGGTGAACTCATGTTCAACTGGGTGCCCATCAACTTAAACAACTCACCCCAAAAATTACTCAAAAATATACGGTCTCGATATGAAACCATAGAGCGAGGCACTCCATGTAAACGCACAATATTGGTCATGAATAGCCGAGCAACAGACTTGGTAGTATAGGGATGAACCATAGCAATAAAATGGGCATATTTCGTTAGGCGATCTACTACCACCAACACACCATTATACCTATTAGAGAGTGGCAATCCTTCTATAAAATCCAGCGTAATATCCTCCCATACTTGCTCCGGAATGGGTAAAGGCTGCATCAAACCACTGGGTCGTCAAGAATCATACTTGAAGCGTTGACACACATCGCAAGCAGCAACATATTTTTTTATGTCTTTGTGCATTCCTGGCCAAAAAAATAGATTAGAAATTCTGGCAGTGGTTCGAAACACACCTAAGTGACCACCCATCACAGAATCGTGAAAATGATTCAAAAGTTCATGGCGAATTTTGTCCTCCCCTGGTTGGTGAATATAAAATCAGCAATGCCATCGTCCTGGTTGCGCAGCTTGGTAATGATGGCCTGACTATAAGCATAATCATGCACGGCCAGCCTGATTTTGTTCCAAATCAACCAATGGGGCCCTGTTATTGCTTGTAACTCCACTGTCTCTTCTCGTCTGGAAAGGGCATCCGCCATTTGATTTTCTTTTCCGGGTCGATATCGAATCTCAAACTCAAAACCCAAAAGTTTTGCCACAAATCTCTGCTGCTCGGGAGTAATAATTCGCTGTTCGAGTAGGTGACGCAAAGGTTGTTGATCAGTGACAATTACAAATTTGGCTCCCAACAAATAAGGACGCCATAATCTGATAGCTTCAATCACTGCTAACGTCTCCTTAGCATAAACAGATCATCCTCGTTTTGCAGTCCCTAAAGCCTTGCTCAAATAAGCCACGGGTCTACCTTGTTGAACTAAGACAGCGCCAATGCCCATATCACTAGCATCGGTATGAACTTTGAACACCTCTTGGAAATTTGGCATGGCTAATACAGAAGTAGTAGACATAGCTATTTTCAGAGCATGGAAAGCAGCAACACTCAGGTTAGTCCAAATAAACCCACCCTTGCGCAACATCTCTGTCAAAGGTCGAGCAATGGTGCCGTAATTTTTAATAAATTTTCGATAGTAACCAGTAAGGCCCAAAAAGCCTCGTAAAGCAGTAATAGTCTTTGGTAATGGCCACGATTGCATCGCCTCAATTTTTTTATTATCCACGCAAACCCCTTGACGAGATATGATATGACCCAAATATTCAACTTGTGATTGCCCAAATGCACATTTCGTTGGTTTGATGAAGAACTGATGCTCCACCAACAATTGAAAAACCAGCCGCAGGTGACCTATGTGGTCCTCCCAAGTGTAAGAATATATGAGAATATCATCAAAAAAAATCAACACGCAGCGGCGAAGATAACTCTTGAATATGGTATTCATAGCCGCCTGAAAAGTGGAGGGCGCGTTACATAGACCAAATGGCATCACTACATACTCATAATGCCCATGATGTGTTCGAAAAGCTGTTTTGAATATATCCTCCTCTCTAGCCCGAATCTGATGGTAGCCAGCACGCAAGTCTAATTTTGAAAAAAATTTAGCTCCGTTCAGCTCATCAAGCATATCATCTACGGTCGGAATAGGAAACCGATCCTTAACTGTTACACCATTAAGAGCCTGGTAATCAGTACAAAAGCGCCATGTGCCATCTTTCTTTTTTACTAACAACACGGGAGAAGAGAATGGACAAGTGCTAACACGAATCAATCCCTTCTCTAGCATATCGTTAACTTGCCGTTCAATTTCTGCTTTTTGAAAATGTGCATATCTGCATGGCCCTACATTCACTGGTTGGGACCCCTCTTGCAAGGGTATGCCATGGTCGAATTCTCGTTGTGGAGGAATACCTTGTGGTTCTTCCAAAATTTGAGCAAATTCTTGTAGCAACTGTTGAACATCATCATGTAAGGTTTGAACTGGTGTTGCTTCCTCCTGAATGGTAACAACATTAAGGTAAAGAGCAAAACACTGAGCCCCCCCTTTCATGACCCTCTCAATTGACTTGACTTCCATCACTGCCGCTGGATCTTCCATTTCAGTAACCATTTGTAGCTTGACCCATCCATCACCCCATGCAAACTCCATAGTCCTAGCTTTATAATCCGAAACAACACGCCCCAATCCTTCCAACCAGTGAACTCCTAAAACTATGTCCACCCCAACCAATGGCAAGCTTTAAAGATCAATCATCATCTGAATACCCTGCATTAGAACTGGTACAGCCTTATACAACTCCGTACAAGTCAACTTATCCCCATTTGCAACATGGACATCAAACACTTCAATGGAAGTAACGGGTAGCTGTAATTTTTCAACAACATCACAACCAATGAAATTAAGAGATGACCCATTGTCAATCAATATTGTCAAAGATCGATTGCCAACTACTGCGTGTATTCTCATGGTCCTAGGTCCCTTGATTCCAGCAATAGCATTCACCGAAATCTGTGGTTCACTAGCTGAAAAAGAACCCCCTGACTCATCTGACTGTTCTTCACCAACTCTATCGTCCGCGCTGCCCTCGGCCTCTATCATGAATACTTGAGACACCTGACACCGATGTCCTGGAGTAAACTTCTCTTCACAATTAAAACATAGCCTTTTCTCACGTTTCTTTTGCATCTCATCCCATGTTAACTTCCGTACCCCCTTCGGTACTGGTTTTGCCGTAGTAGCGGTAGGAGTAGCTGGTAATGTAGTGACACTAGATCGCTGGGTATCCTCTTTCCAACCTCGCCGAACATCCACAATATGATCATCCTCCATTCTCGCCGCTTCCATGGCACGTCTCACTGATTTAGGCTTAACCACCCTGACTGCTCTAGCCAACTCTGGTTTAAGCCCACTTATGTATGCACCAAGTTGAGCCTTTTCTGACCAATCGTGAACTCGAGTAGCTAATTTTTCAAACTCCTTATGATAATCCCGTAAGCTCCCACTTTGCCTAACCTTAGACAAGGCTGCATCATAATTGGTATATTCAGTCGGTCCGAACCGAATTAACAACTCCTTCTCAAAATGCCTCCATTTAATCTGTTTACGTTTCTTTTTATACACTTGCATCACCCACTGCCACCACAAATTGGCTTCCCCTTCCAAAAAAAATGCAGCATACCTCACCTTATCTCCTTGATCCATCCCTTGAAAAGCAAAGTATTGATTCGCCCGACTCAACCAAGAGATCGGGTCCTCTCCCTTAAAGACTGGAAACACCATTTTCAGCTTATGATCATCTTTCTTTGATGCTACTTTCTTCGAACTAGACTCTCCTTCTGAGAAAACTTCTTCTGCCTCGGATTCGTCACTGGATGTATCTTCTTCTGACGATGACGATGCTCGCTCCTTCATCTTCCTACATTTTTTGGTTTCCTTCATTCCCAACTTTTGTAGCAAGACCTGTTCAAGCCGTGCTACACTAGATTGCATCTCGGAACTCATCGCAAGAACACTAGCTTTCAAGTTCTCTATCCGTTCTTTGTGTGTCGCCATTGTCTTCCAAGAATCAGGTTTAGTCACGGCTTCCGTAAGAAGGTTGAGTGGACCCTCTCAATGAAAGCACGAATGATGGAAACCGTGAATCTTAGGGTTGACTTTGAGATTGAAACACAGGTCTTAATCAACAAACTCAGGAATTTTGAGAGAGATCTCTCTGTGAATTTTCATAAACGATATCCTCCTTACATCATCAATCCCACATAAAAATATCAACAGAAGGCAACATGAGCCTTAACCTACGGCCCAACAACAAAACCCCAGAACTAACAAACCAAAGCCTAAAGCAAAACACCAACTTAACACATTACAGAATAAACATGACACCACACATAACAAAATATTCAGCTGATAAGTTTCAGCTTGCTGCAGCAAGTTGACGAGCAGACTTCAAATTCATCCTCCTAGCTCGATTGTAAGCATTCTTCAATTGGCGACCTTGATCTTCATCATGCTGCTAGAACATTAGGTGGAACTGGAATCTCTGACACGCGAGAATATTTTTTGGTTGTAGCATATCTCAAAATCACTTCCTTACAGCAACTCCAACAACAACATGCATTTTTGGTATGCATATTTTCATTTGCATACCTTGAATAGTTCTTTGCATACTAGCTTTAATTTTTTGATTTCAACAATGGGTATGTAAATTGGGTTTCCATTTTTTTTACATATATTTTATTTCTATAAATTGTTTAGTCTTTCATTCATGTCATCAAATAATTCACACAAAATATCTTATTCTCAAAAAAATGCAGGGATCATCCAAGTTCGAGTTCTGAAATTTTGGAGCAATTTTTTTCAGCATGAGATGTAGATGATCAACAAGTTAGTGGGAGGAGACGAACTGACAATCGAGGTTTCATTCCTAGACATAGAATAGTTCATCGCAATCATACTGACAGGCAATCCAGACTCTGCAATGACTATTTCAGCTCAGATCTGGTTTACCACGAAGGTCTATTTAGAAGAATATTTCGAATGAGTCAAAATCTTTTTCTCCACATTCCAAATGGTATAGTTATGAATGATGCTTATTTTTTCCAGAAACGAAATGCAACTGGAGTTTTAAGTCTCTCTTCCCTTCAAAAGATTAGGGTAAAGTTCAAATAGGTCACTCAAAGATGGGGTCGTTTGCAATTAGGTCACTGGCTTCAAAAAATTTTCAATTAGATCATTGAATGTTATAATCATTAACAAATAAATCACTCCGGTCTATTTCCGGCCAGTCAACCATCGGAGACTCGCCGATCAACACTGACATGTCAACTTTTTGATGACATGGCGTGTACGTGTAACTAATTATAATAATTCCTACAAAAAACTAATGACATGTGATATATTTAATTTGAAAAACAAATAATTAGATTGAATCAGACCTAACCCTAAAATGAAACATTCTTCTTGGCTTTTAGCCGCTCACGACAATAGTTGAACAGAGAGTCCACTCTCCAACCATCTTCTTCCTCCATTCACCTACATGGGTTCTTGCCATTGCAAGATCATCTTTGACGTTGCTCCACCCTAATCGCAAGTTTCTCACCATCACATGTTCATCTTTGACTTTTCTCCACCCTAATTGCAAGGTTATCACCATCGCAAAGTCATCTCCATTTGTGATTGTACTTCCCATGTTCTATTTTGGAGACTAATATTTTGTTTGTCCTTATTTACAGCAAGTGAATGTACTTACCCTTTTGTGGAGGCATTTATTTTCTCAAGTTGAGACAGAAACGAAAAACAAATAAGGGAACACAGAGTTATTTGCTAGGTAATTATTTTCTACTAGTTTTGCATCATGAGAGAGGTAGATTATTTCTATTATGCCATACTCTTTCTATTGGCTTTTCTGATTTCGTAAAATTGGACCAATTACAAATGGGAGAGATTTTGAATTTTTTTTTTAATTCTTGTGTTAGACTGATGTTTATTTATGGCTGAATATTTTTTACATTTTAATATACTGGTAGTGAAACTTATGGATGATGTTCATGAAGTGGATGTCCCTGAAGTGGGGTTGGAGGATGTTTCTGAAAGTGATTATGGGCTAGAATTCTTGCTTCATTATAAGCATGGCCATTTAGAGGATCTTGACGGTCATCTTCCCATCGACTCTAAAGACAGTGATGTTGAGCATATTGTTAGGAGAGTGCCCAGGGGACCTATTCACAATCCAGACTGTATATGAGAGATGTTAGGCTGGAGTTAGGGATGCAATTTAGTAGTTTAAAAGAGTTCAAGATTGTTGTGAAAGATTATGCCGTATGTGGGGGATTTCAATTGAAATTTGTGCATAATGATAAGCTTAGGTGTCATTTGGTATGCAAAGGTTCAATTAATTGTCCCTGGAAGGTTTGGTGTAGCAAAATTACAGGTGAAAACACCTACCAAAGAAAGACACTTGTGGATAAACACAACTGCACTAGACTGTTTGTCAACCAGCAGGCTTCAGCAGATTGGTTAGCACTTAGAATTGTTGACAAGATTAGACTAGAGCCAGAAATTAGCCTTATAGACCTTATACCTTGGGTCAGTGAAAACTTCCAGCTTGATATTACATTATCCCAAGCCTTTAGAGCTAAGAAGAAGGCTAAAGTGATTATCGAAGGCACAGCTAGAGAATAATATGCCCGAATAAGAGACTATTGTGCAGAGATACGAGATAAGAATGTGGCAAGCACATGTATAGTGCAGGTGGATAAATTTATCGATGATAGTCCTCCTCAATTTAAGAGAATATATGTGTGCTTGGATGCATTGAAAAGAGGTTTTCTAGAGGGCTGTAGGCCTCTGATAGGCTTGGATGGGTGTTTCTTGAAAGGGTCTTATAAAGGTCAGCTTTTGACAGCAGTTGGTCAAGATGGAAATGGTCATATTTGTCCAATTGCATGGGCAATCATATTAATCGAAAATACTGATAACTGGTCATGGTTTATGGGTCATCTCATGGATGACTTGGGCATGAATAGAGAATGGACATTCATCTCTGATCAACAAAAGGGATTGGAAAATGTGTTTAGGACCATGCTAAGTGGTTTTGAACACAGGGTATGCATCAGACATTTATACAATAATTTTAACAAAGAACATAAATGGGTGCAGCTAAAGAGACAGTTCTACAACATTGCAAGAGTGACAACAAATCAAGAGTTTGAGTTTGAGATGTTCATAATGAAGATAATATCTGAAGTTGCGTGGAAATGGTTGGATGAAAGATCAGACAGATTGTGGAGTAGGGCAAAGTTTCGAAATACATGCAAGAATGACATCATGTTGAACAATATATCAGAAAGTTATAATGGGAAGATTCTAAAACATAGAGCGAAGCCAATTATAACATTTCTAGAGGAGTTGAGGAAAGATGCTATGAAAAGAATTGTGAAATTAAGACGTGAAATGGAGACTTCCAATTCGTATGGACCATTAGTGCCAACTGTGCAAAATAGGATTGATAATTTGACTGATATTAGTAGGAAATGGGAAGCTATTTGGAGTGGTGATGCAGCACATTTTTTGTTTGAGGTTACTTGTAGGCCAGAGAAATATGTAGTGCATATAGGAGACAACACATGTAGTTGCAGAGTCTGGGACCTCACAGGGATCCCTTGTTGCCATGGTATTGCAGCTCTTAGGTATGTTGGACTCCATATTGAGCAACATGTAAGCCAATATTTCACAAAAGAGACATACCTAAGAGGGTACAACCATATAATACATCCTTTGAATGGTATGAACATGTATCCTAAGACTCACTCTGAGGCTTTGCTTCCCCCACCACTGAGAACAAAACTTGGGAGGCCACAAGTAAAACGAAGAAGAGAAGATGGTGAGATTCAGAATGCATCAAGATTGAGGAGGTCTTACCCTTTAATCAAATGTGGTAAATGTGGACTAACAGGGCATAATAAGAGAGGTTGTAGGTTGTCCACAGGTGCAGGTGCAGCTGGTGTGAGAGGACAAGATAATGGAATGCCCAATGTAACTACAGACTCTAATGTGGTAAGAACTATATAAGTTGGTAAATTTTATATAATGCTTGTATCTTTTACATTTTTTTATGTTAATATTCTATCTTATGCAGGCTAGTACTTCCAGATCTTTCTCCTGTGTTAGAAATATAGGCCAGAGGAGAGGAAGTGTGCCAAGAAGGCGGGGTGGTGTTGCAAGAAGGCGTGGATCGAATATTACCAGTGAGACTGTTGGCGCTACCACATCATCTATAAGAGTTGCCTCACTTTTACAAGCATCTCAGGAATCAGTGTGCACTAATGACTGCAGTTAATAGTCTTGATTAATGTGTTTTGGATGCTTAATTATTCTGTCGATATATTTGTGTATATTCAGATGCATATGACAGGATGTTTTTGGTTATGGCTATGTATGGCTATATATTTGCATATGGCAGGATGTTTTAAAATATTTATGTTATAAATATTTAGGTGTTTGGTATTTATTTTAATCATGCAAATGGTGTAGAGATACTTGTTTTTTATTCAACAAATAATTTAGTGACAATTATTTTGTGTCAACTATAATACAGTGACTTATTTGCAAACAAACATCATTTAAAAGAATAAAAAAATTGGGATAAAAAAATTCACATATGCGAAATCCATGTCATCACATCTATGTGGCACATTTTTGACATGTCAGTGTTGACCGGCGAGTCTCCAATGGTTGACTAGCCGAAAATAGACTGGAGTGACTTATTTGTTAATGATTATAACATTCAGTGATCTAATTGAAAAAGTTTTGAAGTCAGTGACCTAATTGCAAACGACCCCATCTTTGAGTGACCTATTTGAACTTTACCCCAAAAGATTACAACGATGATTAGGATCCTTGCTTATGGGACTCCAGCCAATTCTTTAGATGACTACATACAGATCGATGAGAGTAGCTCAATTGATAGTCTAAGACATTTTATCAGAGGAGTTGTAGCAGTTTTCGATGAACTCTATCTGAGGGCGCCGGATCAAAATGATGCACATCGTCTATTAGCTTAGAATGAGGAACGTGGATTTTTAGATATGCTTGGAAGTATTGATTGTATGTATTGTAAATGGAAGAATTGTCCTACTGCCTGGTAAGGGATGTACATAGGTCATTGTCATGCACCGACCATTATTTTAGAAGTTGTGGCCTCTAAAGATCTTTGGATTTGGCATGCATTCTTTGGAATGTCCGACTATCTAAATGACATAAATGTGCTACACATATCTCCTATTTTTGGGGTATTGGCTAATGGAAATTCTCTTGAAGCCTACCACACTATCAATGGTCATCACTACAATATGAGATATTATCTTGCAAATGGAATATATCCCCGGTGGTCTACATTCGTCAAAACTATTTCATGCCCACAAGGCCCAAAATGAAAACACTTTGCTAAATTGCAGGAAGTTGCGAGGAAGGATGTAAAGCGTGCTTTTGGTTTATTGCAAGCTCATTTTGCCATTACATATGGACTGGCAAGATATTGGGATGTCAATATGCTTGATGATATTATGAAAGCTTGTATAATATTACACAATATTATTGTTGAGGAAAATGGTGGATCTGACAACATTGACTTTGATGGACTTACATCTCCACTGACAATGTCACATACGCATACTAATGAGTATATGAGTTTTATTCAAACTCTTCGTCAAATCAGAGATGCTTCAACTCATTTATAATTGCAAGATGATATTGTAGAGCACTCGTGGGCTCGTTTAGAGTCATCTAATTGATTCTAACTCCCATAAAGTTTGTGGATTGATCTATTAAAACCCTTATAAGACTATAACTCGTCCACTAAGGAGTACCTTAGGGGTTTAAAGGCTTGTTACATGTGCTAAACGTAACCGCAATTTCTGTGTCAGTGAGTCTAATTTGTCATAGTTCATTTATGTATTGGCTTGTAATGCTTTATTGTATGTTAGAGATGCTTTACTTTCTTGTTTCTAGTGCTTTACTTTACAGTATATCATAAATGCTTTACTTTATTGTTGCCTTATGCTTTAATGATTTATATTATGTCAGAGATGCTTTACTTTATTGTTTCTAATGCTTTAATGCTTTACATTATGTTAAGAGATGCTAAATGTCATTGAAAGTAGTGGGAGTAACATAATAAAAAACATAGTTCAAAAAAAAATTATTACAAATAACATAATAAAAATAAAGCACACAAAACAAGCATTCCACTAAGTAAGCATTTTAGGTATCTTTTGGTATGTAGAAATGGGTTTAAGGAAATGATAATGAGAATGAAATGAGAATGAAAGTGAGATTTTGATTTTCACGTTTGGTATACATAAAAAACTGTATTGGGAATAAGAATGAAACATGTGCAGTGTCCATTATACCCTTTATATGTATGTATAATTAACAAATTCTATTCTACCATTTCTAATTAACTATAATAACAAATTAAAATAATTAAATTAAATTACATATATTAACAAATTAAAAAATATATAAAATGATAACATATTAATTAATATCCAAATTCAAATACTTGTTATGATAATTCAAATAAGGGGTAATATATTCTTTTAATGTTGAATTCCATGTGGAATGACTAATTCCTACCAAATTTGCATGAAATCAAAAAAGAGGAGAGAGAGTGTAGTGGGAATGGACTCCAAAAATTAACAAACCAAACATGGGAATGGAATGACCCATTTTTTGTGTACCTCTATTCCCTCTTTATTCTACATACCAAACATCACCTTAATACATTGGACATTATAACCCTTCTTCACCATGATTTCAATCTTTGCATTCTTCCAATACTCAACCACCATTGGATCCATTCCTCAGAGGTCCTTGGACATAACATCAATCTCCCAGTTCATCTCCATCTCGTTGGCTTTTAATTCGCAGTCTCTTTGTTGTTCCAATATCGCTCTTTTTTGTTGTTCATATTTAGCGCGTTCAACTGAGATTTTTTCTTGCAAAATCTTATCAAAGATTGACCTCATCGATCCACTTGCAGCCATTTTGCTTCGTCCGTTAGCAAAACCGAACAATGCTCAAGTAGGAATGGTTTATTCTCCAAGTTAGCATACATGCCCTTTGCCTCATCCAACTACAAACATTATCACATAAATACAAGTAAACCAACAAGCACGTAAAATTCAGAAAATTTTGACAATAATGCCAAGATGCTTACCATTCCTTGCTTGGTTTGTTTGCTAGTATGTCTCCCTTCAATTGGCTTAAAAATCCAGAAAACCTTTGACACCTTTTGTTAATGTCATTACATCGTTGTTTGAGAGATACTAGGTATGAGGTCCTCCGTGGGTGTTGAAGTATTGATGAATTCTTTGCCAATATCTATTGGAATTTTAAGCATTCCCTTGAGTTGTATCCTTACTAGTATTGAGTCAAGCAGACACCAATAACTTATCATCATCAATTGAAAAGTTCTTAGACATTTGACTAGTTCTTGCAATGGGAGCAAAATCGGAGGACTCAATATAGTAAACCTCGTGATCAACTTCTACCTCATTGCTCATAAGCAACAGAGCATATGACTTGTACATGGGATCCATAACTACAAAAAGTATAAAAAAAAATTATTCACAATATGGAAGAAGTAAATAATAGATTACTCCATTTCATATCACATTCTATAATATGATTGTACTATCATGAAAATAATTCACTCAAGATGTAACCACAATTTAGTGAACAAGATTGGATTATTACAGCTTGTAATTACTCTTTACAAAATCCAATTGCTCCAAGCATGAATAGCATAAACAATTTCCATCTCCTCAGATCCTTTAACTAAAAATTTACTATGGAAACAAAATTTAATGTTATGGTGGTCCTTTTTCCTTTTAATGAGTAGAAGGTGATGTTTGTTGATTGTTTGTGAATTGTTATATGCTATGTGATGATTTCTTGAGGTAATATTTATTGTTTGCTCCACATGAGGCATGACATTTCATGACATGTACATTAATGGAAATGTTTTGCAAACCTGGTACATATGCTACAGGGAGGGTATATAAGAAAATAAATGTTGAGGTTATATTGACTGAAAAGTGTTCTTTGGTAGAACACTTAATTAAAGGGAAATTCGGACCGGTTGCTCTATAGCAGTTTACCTAGGTTAAGGGCCCAAGTACTGAAAAAAGGATTTAAATAGCAAACTCGTTTTTAAAGATGATATTCACGTGCATTCATGCATATATATTACTTGTTAGGCCTCAGCTCACTATGTTCTGTGATGCAGGTCATGATCTTTCGGATGATTATGCTGACTTTGGAGTTGATGGTGTCGTCGTGGATCTATGAAGAGGATGCTCATGTGACGAAAGTAAGGTCTCATTGAGAATTTAATGAATAAGTATTAAGTTTATTTATGCACTTATAGCTAGTAGTTTATGATGTATTGTAATAAATGGATATTTGATAACTAGAACAAAAGGTATTTACTATCTACTATTCGATTAATCATGGGTATGGGAGGTTTACTCGATATTTATAACAAATAGAGCTAAGCTAGTTACTGAGATGATTTATGAGGCAATTGTGTTAAGTTTAAATTAAATTACCTTGCAATTAGTTGAGATAAATTATTTTATGTGTCAACCATGTAGTAATTAGTGTTTAAGGTGTAACGGGAGTAGCGTCTCGGACTACAAGTTTATAAATTAGGTTTCTGTGGGACAAGGCGTTACATAGCGTATGACCAAGCATTGTACTACTTGCAATATCTTTTGCCTTTTAACTAGTCTACATGAGGCAATTTATGGTTCTCACTCAAATTAATTTGTTTTTCTTTTAGTAAATGGTCAAAAATAGTGTCTAGGGTAATTTTTTTGACCTTTTTGTCCATTTTGTTATTTAGCACGCTATCCTCTGTGGTAGATTTGGACAACATCTTACATGTAAATGAATCTTCATTTGCCAATTGGGCCATACACACATCTAAATCATCATTTTTATTTGCCAAGTCCATTTCGCATGCCCTATAATTTGGTTTTTTATAGTACATTTCTCTTGACAAAAATTTTATTTGCTCCTCTTCCCTTAAGAGTCTATCATATCGCACTACGCTAGTATGTAACTGAAATAAGTCGGAGAACTCTTTATCCTATAATTTCTTTTGTAATTTTAAATGCAATTGATTTTGGGTGATTTTAACAAATTCACTCTCGGACAAAAGAGTGAAGCATTTACTACTTGCCATTTTAAACCATTGCAGCTACTGTGACTTCAGATTCGATTTTATAAAACTGGGCGTGGAATGCCTATTCCAATTGTTGCCAATTTTGAACTGAATTAGCTGGCATGTTTACAAACCATGTAAAAGCCACTCTTGATAACAAACTCGGAAACAAACGTAATTTGTGGAATTCCATCACCTCACTACATTGTAAAGTAAATCGCCCTATGTGCTCAACTATTGATACTTCCTCTAACCCTATAAACAAGGAAAACTCAGGTATCCTATATCATATGGGTGAAGGAAAAGCTTGATCCACCCATTCTGGATATAGTTTCTTATACACTAGGCGCATTACTTGTTTGGTTCCTACACTTATTTGATCTTGAATCGTATTTGTGACATCCCTAAACAATACATCATATGGCGGTACCTGGGGTGCTTGAGGTGGTATGTGGGGTTGAGTGAATACTGGTATTAGGTCCAAAGCCTAATGGAGGTGGTATGTTTGCATTAAGACCAAATATCAGGCTCCTGTTGACAAACCCAGTCATGTTAATGTTTGGATGTGATTCTTTGCCCAAACGTAGGCCATTTATTGGCTTGATCCTAGGATTACTCATGCTAGGGTAAGCCGTTGATAGCTCTATTGTTAGTGGACCATTGTGATCCTTTAGCCTTGGAAAACTAGCTACTCTGGGTCTTTGGTCCCTATTTGAGTAGTTGTTGAAGGGTTTGTTGTGAGCTTGTTTGGCCTGTTACATTTTCATTTTGACCAATTACCCTCATTCGTGTAGAAGGCAAATTTTCACTTAGCCTATTTAATGTGGTTAATGTCTCATGTGCATGCAACATTCTATCATAACGAGCTAACATTTTAGCCATTCATTCATTTGTGACAAAAATAGCATGCATGGTTTGTTCATTATTCACGGTCAGAGCATCTTTTAAAGAATGACCACCTTGACTTACAGTCATTTTACACTGATGGATCTGTTCTTGTTGTTGCTGCAATTCCTTCACAACATCAGAGCCCTTATAGCCACTATAATGGCTATGTCATTCAAGTGAAACTCTGGTTGGATTTGAAGATCTTAGACTTTTCACTTTCGGGACTTGACTTGGACTTGAGACTTAGAAAAATTTTAAGAATTCCGAATTTAGAGAACTTGAACTTGAAAGATATTTGAGAGTCTGTAGAAAGTTTTATAAACTTTTTCCTTTCTTCTTTTCTTCCAAATGAGCTTGATATTTATAGATAAAGGGAGAAATGAAATTTACTTGATATACCCTTGGCCTCAACCCTTGACATCAAGGGTATTGTAGAGAAATCACTTGATTAGAGATTATGTCTTTATTTTTATTTTATTTTATTTTATTTTATCCATTTAACCATCTCAATTTGATTTGGACTTCATAAATTAAATTAATTTAGAGCCATTTAAAGCCCATTAATTTTTTTAATTGGGCTATAATAATTCTTTTGATGTCTACAAATGCCCCTTTAAGACTTAATTTATCAAAGATTAGATAATTTAAGTCTTGAATTATTTAATAAAATTTGTTGTATCTAAACATAATTTGACTTGCATTAGCTAACTTGTACCTAATCTTACTTGATCTAGGAGACTAGAATGAAATTAGGGTTATATAAATAAACCCATATATTTGAATTTCTATTGCCGGATAGATAAACCTGAGAACATAATTCCTTTATAGCCTCTGCCCATTTATAGAGATTTGATATCAATAACCTTAATTTGATATCAATTTTCTTTGATTCAGTCAAAATTTGACATCAATTTTGTAATATTCCGAGTCGTGGGATACCTTACGCGATAGGGCGAAGTGACGTGTGGAGTAGTTAATATTATTATTAGTGTATCCAATAATAATTGTTAAATAATATTGAAATATTTTATGAAATTCAATGTGTCAGAATTAGGCTTAAAATGAAATTCATATAAATTGTTGGAAGTATAAAATTAGTATATAAATTAAGGGGCAGGATGGTAAATAGTAAAAGGGGTGGAATGGTCAATTAATAAAATAAATAAATTAATATATAAATACTGGCACGGTATTCGTGGAACCCTAAAGCCGGTCTTCTCGACGATGACGCCGGAGGCGGAAGGCGACTTTTGAATCCCGACGATGAAATGCGGCAAGATCGGTGTCGGAAGGATCGTCTCGGCGAGGGGAGTCCGATGACACCATTTTCGGACGGAATGACGACGGAATGAACTATCAATGGAGGAGAAGAGGTCGCGGTGCCGCGACTTTGAGGACGTCTATTCGCCTCGTTCCGATCACATTTCAGGTAACTGGTACCACCTTGGTGATCACCGGATCACCAGCTATTCATGTCGACCAGCCATGGGCTCCACCGCCCCTCTACCGCTGGTGACCCGTGACAACTAAGAATCGGGTTTTCTAGACCCGCGAACAGGGACAACCGGGTCGAGCTGACCCGGTTGGATCGTTTATTTAATTAATTAGTTAGTTAATGTAATTAGTTGTTTTTAAGTTAATTAAGATAATGGTATTAAAAAAAATGAGTTGATTAAAAGATAATGATATTAGTAAAGGAATTAAAGACAATAGGATTAAAAAAATTATTGTATATGTTGTATCGGTCTGTTAGACCCGCTAGGAGTGACCATCGTGTCGAGCTGTCCCGGTTAGATATTAGTTTAATTAATTAATTGTAATAAGTTAATTACATTAAGTTAATGATATTAATAAAATTAATTAATTAAAATATGATAGTATTAATAAATGAACTAGAGAATGTGGGATTAATAAATAATTGTGGGTATTGTATGAGTTTTAGGAACTCGTCTCTGTAATAAGATTATCGGGGATCACGGGAGCACATCGCGGTAAGTAATATCCAACTGTATTACGGAACTCTGTGATAAATGTTTTGTTTGTGTTACGACTGTGTAAAATGTGTTGTTTGGCTGTATTGATTGATTATCTATGAATTGTGAAGTGTCATATGATGATGTGACTGTATTATGGAATACTGTGAATGATGTTTGTGTATGCTATCTCTGGATGAAATGTGAGGTAAAATTATAATGCTTATGGAGATAAGGTTTACTCTTTGCCCTGCATGAAGCATGACATACCATGACATGCACGACATGCACATAAAGGATAAAAATGTTTTTCACGGACCAGGTACTACTGCTTCAGAGGGGGTATATGTTGAGGTTATGTTGACTGGAAAAAGGAAAATGTTTTATTGACTGGAAAGTGTTTTTTGGTAGAACACTTAAATAAAGGAAAATCCCGACCGGTTGCTCTATAGCAGTGTATCTAGGTTAGGGCCCAAGTACTGGAAAAGAGTTTAAATGGTTGACCGCTCTTTAAAGAAACGGTTCACGTGCATTCATGCATAGATAATAATTGCTGGGCCTCGGCTCACTATGTTCCGTGATACAGATTATGGTTTCTCAGATGATTACGTTGACTTAGAAGTTGATGGTGCCGCCGTAGATCCTGAAGAAGATGCTCATGTGACGGAAGCTAGTTTTATGGAAGATTGACTAATTAAGTAATAAACTTATTATGCACTTACTGTTAATATCTTAATGTATGATAATAAGTGTAAATTCGAGAACGAGGATTAAAAGCATAAGATTCACAGTGATATAATTTAGAGGATATTAATTGGGTACTACTACTTATTTAAATATATGAGATAACTATTTTATTCCAGATTAGGTTATTTTAATTAAATTAGGCGGTAATTGTGTACTGAGACATTTTATTAAATGTGGGGTGAGTTTATATTGTAATATAGGTGGCGTTCTGGACTACGAGCCCAAGAAATTAGGGTTTCGTGGGACAGGGCGTTACAAATTTTATCTTTGCACATTTATCAAGAGACTTAGCCCGACTGTGATATCAATCTAATCTTTGCACGTAAGTGACTTAGCCACCAAAGTGAAAGTTCTATTAATTGCACATTTATCAAGAGACTTAGCCCGACTGTGATATCAATCTAATCTTTGCACGTAAGTGACTTAGCCACCAAAGTGAAAGTTCTATTAATCTTTAGTGGGCCTTATCATGCGGTTGATTTGTTTACTCGCCAATAGCTCCAATTTTGAGATATCAATACTTTGCTGCATGTGCCGCGCCTTGATCTTGAGAGCTTGCTTCTAGTGGTATAATTTTAAGTTGCGGCATATTACCAAAAATATTTTTGTTGATTGGTGGCGAACATCTAATCTTTGCTCGCAGTCGTGTCCCGATTTATTTCTCATAATAGGTACACCCAACTTCATTGAATCATTGGCATATGATGTCTAATACTTGATTTCTTTTCACCTTTTTTTCTCACACACATTTGATGTGTTGCATTGGGACCGTCCATTGCTTTTATATCTGTTTTGGAATCATTCCACTGTATCCACTTATGAGAGATGTTTTTTTTATTTGATGTTCTTTTAATGATTCCTTTTTGTAAAATTTAGATATGGCTTCCTGCAAACCGCATTCTACTTCGAAGACGGATTCTGAGAGTAGCTCAAACTCTAATCCACAATGGATTACAGAATCTAGTAATCCTAAACTTAAAGAGAAAATAATTCATTTTTTGATGGATTTTGTTGTTCGATGGATTTTGTTGGACTTCACTCTTTTATGGGCATGTAGGGTCATCTTAAGTTCCACGTCAATAGTATGCGCAATGACTGGTCGTTTTGCTATCCCCGGGCTAATCGATTTCAAGGTTTGGATATGTCTGCATTAGCAGATCCAAGGAATTGGCATTCACAGATGCTAACCATTTTGGCCTACCTACTTGTTTATTCCACCACATCATAATGAGGACGACTTCGTCCCACGACCTTTGATTGCCGAGAATATTGGAAACAAATTTATCAGATAGGAGACATCTTTGAACCCCAGTGGAGAGATTTCATATCTTGGTGGATTTTGGGAGTGGTCTAGACGGGTTACTAGACTCCTTAAGGATAGACGCTTGCAGGATTTATCATTAGCAGTTGAAGCTGCAACGATGGAATAACATCGTCCCCCTTCAACATATCTGGCTTTATGTAAGGTATGGCACCCTAAAACTAATACCTTTGTGACGAGGCATGGAGAAACTTGATTTGCTCTTTGGAACATGTGAGATATTTATGGATTGTCTATACTTGGTGATTATTATGAAGAGGTCATTCTGAGTTTTAGGGAACTCACAGATGGAGAATCTCTTCCGAATTCTTGTCTTCATCTTTTTAAAGCTTTTCAGTATATAGCCGAAGAAAAGAATATTGATCGAATCAAGCACAGATTGGATCAATTTTTGGATTAATGGGGTTTCTTGAAAACCCAATCCTTGAGGAGATTCGAAATATAAGAAATCATCAAACTTGGGAAAGTATGAATTTCTAAAAAGTGGAACGACAATAAAAGTGTGGAGGCCCATAGTCATTCCAAATCAAAGTGTGTCTTCTGAAGACATCAGAGATCTAAAATGTTTACGGGAGTTAGATCTTGAATTATCTACTACGAAGATTGATGAGTTGGAGATAGTTGTATATCTCTTTATTTGGCTTCGATTTTTTCTTCGATCAGAAGATGACCACTTAAGACCTGCAACTTTTAAAGTCGCTTCTTGAATGGTTGCAGGTGTAAGATACAGTTTGGGTCCACCCATTTTAGCGAGTATTTATAAAGTTCTTACCTAGACTTTATCTTCTAATAGAAAAGATCTTGGAAGAATTACTCAATCATTTCCAAGACTCTTTCTTTATGGCTGGGTAGTATTGCATTTCCTTTGTGCCATATTTGGCCTCATTGACACATCCTTTGGGAATCCTACACTAAAAAGATATTCTAGAATTTTAAATGTCTATCAGTTTTGAGAGCCTAATATGATAGACTACAAGAAACTTCTTTGTGGAGAGATGGACTCAACTTTAAGTGGATTGCAAGTCATCCTCCGAAACAAGTTGGTGACCAAATATATATTGGAGGTCTGCCAAAAGTGATTCAAGAATTTATGATGAATACTCGACTTGGCTATTTACCATGTCGTCGGGGGTCATCATACACCTTGGAAGTGTATAGTCTGCATCGACCTTCAAGACAACATGAATTCAAACAAATCAATCATGGGTCTCCAAATACATATTCTTTTGAGTTGAATCTGACTACCCTTTGCAGTTGTTGGTTATCGCAAACGAGAGTAGAGTAAGGTGAAATTTCATCTTCCGATGCCTTGTACTAATATATGAGATTAAATTGATCGAATATATGAGAATTGGTGGGACACCACAGTGGCTCCCATATTGCTTAATGTTTCTACTACTGTTTTGGAGAATAGTGAATGTGTTGATTTTAAACTTGTTGAGAATATTGCATCTACACTTGCTTAGTGGAAAAGAAAAGCTGCAGAGAATGACTCCATCCCATTGTCACCAAAAGAAAAGTCACCCATTGTGAATTTAGATATTCTAGAGGAATGTGCTTTAAATAAATCTAAAGCTGCACATGAAGGAGCACCTATCAAATTTGAGTTTATCTCTAACTCAGATGATATAACACTAGTTAAGAGATCTACTAGTCTACGTTCTGAAAAATAAATTGATCTCAAAACTATTATTGGCATACCATCAAGAACTAACATATATAAGCAATAAGAAAAGGCTATTCTCATTAGAGAAAGGAACTTTAAATCATAACTTGAATGCATATTTTGCATGTTTTTGATTTTGTCCTTTCGAAATGATAAGATATAAGGGACAAATTTTATTATTATTTTTTTTGAATTTGATTGAACTTGGAGATAAAAGACAAAGTCTTTATTTGAATTTGACTGAACTTGAAAATTCTCAAGCTTACTACGTACTCCTTTTAAGGAGATCAAGTCAAACGTAATTCCATACAAAGATTTTTTTAAACTTTTTTTTGCCTAGATCGCCCTTTCAGATTTTCAATTTAGCGAGTTTTTTTTTTCTTTTTTCAATGTCATTCATTGTTTATACTCATATGAGCAAGGAGTATTACAATTTAGGTCTAAGCATAAAAACACTTCAAAAAATTTCCATTGATGGTTCGATCCGTATACCATCCTTGTCAACAATCTTATAAGCACCATTTATGTAGACTTTCATGACTACATAGGCCCATCACACTTGGGTAGGAACTTTCCCTTAGTCCTTCAAATGTAGAAGGTGCCAATATGAGCTCTTCATCAGAAGATGACTCAGAATCACTTGCTCAATTGTGACATGGTTGATAGAAACGACCAGCTTATTATTATGTCTACGACATCTTTGTCTCCTTCATTTCTTCGAATCCTCTTTCTAAATTTTTGGCTCAAGTCTAAAAAATACAGAGACTCTTTGCACAAACTCCATTTGGTTATAGAGGCTTAGGTTGCAAGTTCCTCGAAGAAATGAGGCATATTAGCTTGAAGATTATATAGTAACCCCCAATGCTTTCCTTGAACACATATATCGATAGAGGAGCTTTTACTTATACATTTCATGCAATTTAGAACAAGGTTGATCCAACATTCAATATATTTGACCACAACTTCTTCTTTATTTTGCTTCATCTTTGCAAGTTCTAGGAGGCTAACTGTCCATCGGGTGCTATAAAAGTGAATTAGAAACTTGCGCTCAAGTTGATCTCAACCTTCAATGAAGCTAACTAGAAGGTCAGTATACCATTCAAATGCGGCTCCTTTTAGAGAGTGCACAAATTGTTTCACCAAGGAATCGCCAAATCTGCCTCCATTATTGCAAATTTCAATGAAATAAGCAACATGTTTCTTTTGGTTGACTTTCCCATCAAATTATCAGAACTTAAAGGGTTGATAACCTCATGGCATACGGATTTCATCGATCCTGTGACTATATGGTTTTGCGTATTTTGGGCTCCACCATATCGAGCTTGGATGGTGTCAGCAACCATGTTTTAGAGTTTATTTATAGTGAGTGAAGAAAAATATAATTTGGTGGCATCACAAAAAGCATTTTGTGTCGTCCTCCAATTTTTTTCTTCTTGCTTTTGTTGAGCTTTAAGGGAATTTGAACTTTCCAGAGTTTTACCTTCTCGAGAAACAAAGGTCTTATGGCTTGGTTCATTGATTGGTCTTAAGGAATCCAATGATTTATGAGTGCAGCAATTTGTTTTTCCTTCTTTTCTAAGGACTTTGTCAATTGATAAATGTTGTCACTCATTTGTTTCACCTGATCTTCAAAATGTTTTGTTGCCTCTATTATCATAACGGGTATAGGAACCTCTGATTCTGATGCAAGGATGTAATTATCCCACCTCCGTGATAAGGATTCCTCATATTTGGAATTTAAATATTCCGTTCATTTTGATTTTGGATTTGGATTTAGTCTTTGATGGAGATATGTAATCACCCCAGTTTTGTGGTGCCAACTTCACGGAATGAAACTTGACTATAGGAGTAGCTAGAATACACATATTCCACCTCTTTTGACTTGTGGGATTTTGATTTACTCAAAGAAGACTTCTTTTGACCTCTTTTCAAGAATTTCTTAAGAGGAGAAGTCAATTGTGATTCTCTGGTTTTAGCTCGTATATGAGTTGCGTGAGAGAGGTCATCATTGACATCAATCTCCTTTGAAGAAATTATTAATTCCATAGTTTTGAATTGTAATGAATTTAATAAATTCAACTGAAAGATGAGAGGAGAAAATGGTCCCACCGAGCGTGCCAGGAATTTGAATGCAATAAATTTCACATGTAAATTAAATACACTTAAAACTTTGTACAAATTATAAATTTATAAACCAAAGTGGGCTTGATCTCTTCTCTTGACGTATTCAACTTAAACACGGAATCCCCTGATTGCCAGTTGAACGCTTTAAATAAATTCTACAAATTTGTAATAAACTCTGGTTGGATTTGATTTGTTGGACTTGAGACTTGAAGAACTTGGATTTTGCACTTCTGAGACATGACTTGGACTAGAGACTTAGAGGACTTTTAAGAATTTTGGATTTAGAGAACTTGAACTTGAAAGAAATTTGAGAGTCTTTAGAAAGTTTTATAAACTTTTTCCTCTATTATGTTCTTCCAAATGAGCTTGGTATTTATAGGCAAAGGGAGAGGTGAAATTTACTTGACATACCCTTGGCCTCAACCCTTGACATCAAGGGTATTATAGAGAAATCAATTGATTAGAGATAATATCTTTGATTTTATTTTTATTTTATTTGAAATGAATTTTATTCAATTTTATCCATTTAACCAACTCAATTTGATTTGGACTTTAATTTAGAGTCCATTTAAAGCACATTAATTTTATTTAATTTGGCTATAATAATTTTTTGTCTATATGGTACCAGCGCACATACAAGAAAAATACAAATGTTTTGTGCCTACATGATAGTTAGCCACTCCTAAAATATTGAAAAGTGCATTGATTGATTGATCTTTTGATTGATTGTTCTCTTCCCTTGGTCTTGATTTCTGCCTTTACAACCTTCTCTTGTAACCTTCATAAGTCACTTGCAATCACATATAACTTTCTGCTAAATAAGACCATTTCTTGTTCAAAATCATTCTCATATTCAGATAACACTTGCACTTGTTTAGAATGATTCGCCCTAAAGGAATAAATATTGTTGCTCACATGATAAAGCAGTGGATGTATTTGGACTTTCTTCCCTTTGTCCATAATCCAAGCATTGGACGTTTCCTTTTTGATCGAACAATCATTAAGAACCACCACGTTGCAAGAAAATGGGCAAACCACCAAACCGTTTTATATCACTTTGTTGGGAGAATTTGATTTCTCCTATTTCGATTGAGTTTTGGTAAATATCTCTTTCCTCCATCACCTTTTCCTCAATGGGCATTTTGTTTCTTATATTACCCCACGTTTGGTTGGAGAGAATAAGGGGTGAGGCAAGGTAATGAGTTTTGTCAAAATTCATTCTCTTGTTTGATTTGTATAAAACATATGTCATGAGCATGAGTTCATGGCCCCTATTCCTCCACAAAGGGAGAATAATCAAACTCACAAAAAGGTGAGCTTGGCTGTTCTCCCCTTATGGAGAATATTTTTTTTAAAATGATAATTTTATCATTCAATTAAAATCACATAAATTATCAATTTATTAGAAAAAGGGTAATATAATAATTTTTATCTATATTACAATCAATTCAAACCAAAATTCATGCTCATTCTCACATTAATCAAACATATAAAATTTTATCTTTAAACTCATTCACCCCTCTCTATTCTCCTCCTCCCAATAAGCTCATCCTCAGCTTATCTTAAACTCATTCCCTCCTTCAACCAAACGTGGGATTAGTGCAAATTGGGTTGCAAACATTTTTTGGCACACCTGGTTGGACAAGTGTGTGAAGATTGATGGAGATGCCTCCAAAAATCAATGCTTGACTCATAATGATGGACGAATGCGTGTTTCGATATCGCAAAAAGGTATGAGAAACATTCTCTCTTGTTTTGAAGCATTCAATTCATGATGACAATGAAATTGAAAAAATGGCAGCAAATTGCAATGATATGGTGATAGGATTTGATAAAATTGTAATTGTTGAATATTCTACAATAAATTCTCCAATTCCACAATATTTATCAATTCCACCAAGTTCACTAATGGTTCAATCTATGAAGCATTATGGGACACGTCAGACGACAATTCTACCAAAGTTTACACAATTTGGAAGTTCTTATTCATCAAATGATGTGTGTGGAACAAACTACTCTTTTGCACAAAGTGCAAACAGAGGTACAAATTGGAGACTAATGCTAATATTCCTAAGAAAGCAAAGGGAAATTTTTTTCAAAAAGTACTGATCTTTGATCAATTTTCTGGGGGTTTCTTCATCGAATTTCCAGACTTTTATAGTCAATCCCATATACAAAAGTGTTGGTGTGGTTTCTCAACTGCTTGGCTATTATTAACCCATGTCCAGGCTATTTTTCTTTGTTTTTATTGTAACTTTCACCTCGTGATAACTGTATTTTCTATTGTTGTTTGTCTGGAGAGGCCCTATTAGTTAGATGAAGATTTCCAAAAGCAAACCCTAGGCGATCACCAAGTCTTTGCTTGCTTTAGTATGGCAAGCATTGAGTAATTTCGTTATTGCTTATCTTTATTACATTTTCTCCTTGCTCTGCGACGTGGCACTTCAGGAAATAGTTTAATTTTTGGCTCATCAATTCTATTGATGATTTATCATATGGTCCTTGTGAGTTATCTTGTGTATCATGTTGTATATGTTTTTGTATCTTTTCCTTTGAATCTTAAGTTTGGATTCAAGAAAAATTATATACCCACAACTCAATCTGTATTTAGCAAAATCCTTATAAATCAATTATTTGTAGTAATATACTTATGTATACATCATTACAGAACCATAGTTTTATATAAAAGAAATAACACTTTATCAAAAAAAATCATCATCGAACACCGAAAAACCAAAAACCAATGCCAAATATGTTGTTTGTTATAGATGTAATAGTACTTCAAGGCATATTGCTAAATACTATAGAGTCAGAAATAGAATTAATGAATTAAATTTAGATGAAACTGTCATAAAAAAGTTAGAATTTCTATCGATAGAAACATCTGAAGATGAGACAAATTCTGGTAGAAATACTTCGAAAGATGAGTTTTTTGCTAAATACTTTAGTTACATTTTGGAGTTACTTCATAGTATCCTCACTTGTATGGTTACTAATCATACTAAAATTGATTATCCATTTTTTCAACTTCCAACATTTGTCAAGAAAATTCACCGTTATATATATAATTTGTTTCATTGGAAGAAGTCAACATATCAATGGTGAGACTAACTCGGCCGATAAAACTTTTAAAGCCTCTTTCAACTTCATCTTTTGAGCATTGTACATTTTGAAGATGTCCCTAGAAATTGTGACATACAATGGTACCACATATCGAGGCTCCATAGATTTGCAAAATTATTTGAATTTTAGGCTTCCAACATTTCTAAATGGGAGTTCTTCCCAAATAATCTACTCAACTAGGTTGTCGCTAATATCAAAATTGTTGTTTGAGCTTGAACAATCCCCATCATAAGTAATGGTGTAATTTTTCATAGGTTCACTTTTTTAGCCTGCAACACTTTTGTAATTTTTGATATGTCCCATAAAATTCTTCATATCATGTTTTTTTCTTTTGGATCGCCATATACTTGGCACCATAGTGGACACATATAGCTTTTAGGTCTTCCCTTTGTTTACCTTTTAGTTTATCAAAATATTCCTATCCTTTCGATCTATCCTTCTATTTTCGATTGTGCTAGTAATTCCAAAACAAAACATTTCAAAGTCTCCATAATCCTATGTGGCAGTACATACACCATAGGATTTGGAGGTAAATCCAACATTCAAAATTCAAATTCATGGATAATGTCTCTATCGGGATATTTTAGAGATGTTTTTTGTTGAGATACTTAACATTTTCGTTCTCTTTCTAGGGGTTGTTGAAGATGTGACACTAGTTTTTCCAACTGAGGCTGAGGGTGAAGACGTAATTTCCTCTTAAGAACTTTTATTTGAATGTGAACTTTCTACTTCTTATACCCTATGCGCAATTGGTGGAATTGTTAGACCTCGTGGAGGTGGAGAACTCATATTTCTCATTTTAGTTTTACCCATTTGCAATGTGTTAGAGCAAAGTAAATACAAACTAGGTATATGCATTGCATATACAACTAGATATATGCATTGTATATAAATAAACAGAATCCCATGAAATAAATCTACTACACCAAAAAGATAACTAAATTTTCAAAAGCATGTAAAAAAAAAAAATTGGCTCTTCAACTTAAACTTCAAATTGCCACCATACAAGCAATGCTGCTACATTTAGAATGCCAGAGAACATCACATTTTAGAATTATTCATGTTTATTGTCAATTGAGCTACATGAATGAAGCATGATTAACAAAGTTAAAAAAAAATTAGAGAAAATCCAGAAATTGACTATGTCTTGAAGAGTGAACTCTTTGATCAAAGAGGAAGTCACACTAGTCTGCTACTTTTTTTGGCAATGTTTTAACTATAAAAAAGTACAACTTTAATCCATCTTATAACTCAACAGCCACAATTATTGTGTTCTTTATCACCATTTATTGTGTTTTACATCACCATGAAGAATTAAGTGACAATGAATTTTATAGGCAACCATGTAAGCAATTTATAATAATCGAGGGACTGTATAAAATTTGTATGTTACTTGACATTCATAGAGAGGGTATTGTATAAGTGAGTCTCAACATTCACAGAGATGCTTGTTAAAATTATTCTCTACTCAAAACAAGAACGTAGTTTAAGAAGAAAACATACATAAAAAACACATTAATACTACAAGCAGTGTATATAGACTATGAAGTTGGTATTCATAAAGAACAATCTACCACACTATGCAATAAGAAGATAAATAATTAATATGCTATCAACTAGAGCTTTAATACACATAAACAATTCAGTACCCTTAACATCTTTTCCTAAAGACTTTCAAAATATTGAATGTAACGCCCAAACTCGGGAGGCGCTATTGTTTTAAGCTAAACCGATATCCTTAAGGCAATTAACCTTCAAATTATCATAAAGATATTCAATCCTAGTTTAACCATCTAGGATCCATCAATTTCTATCGAAAATCAGGCAACACTTCCCCGTATATTTTTAGGATGCCCACCTGGAAACGCGAAGCACACAACAACACAATCATACATAAAAGGCCTCCAACCATCATATAACATGAAACCACAATTCGAGACAGGACCTCAGGCCATCTACAACATGCAATAACCACAACCTAGTAGGGACCCAAGACATCTAGGTTCAAAAATATCATCAAATCAAATAGACATGCAATACATCAAATAAATATTCAAGATTCCAATCCAATAGTGACATGAAGTCAATAACCGGCCTAAGAGTCTCGATCACGCGGAGCACCCTCCCGACCGTCCATCAACACACCAAAAAGGTGTTTCGAAGTGTGTACTCAACATACACATACAATTCTAGATATAACGTTAACATATTGTAAGAGATCACCCTCTAATACCCCTCCTATATCTCCAAGTGGCACCATGTCATCAGGCCCTTCGCAGATCTGTAGTGCCGGTGCCAATACTAGGCTCACCTGTGTGGAAAGGAAATAAAGAAAAGAGTGACCAATGACTCAGTAGAGGTAGAGGAAGACAAAAGAATACATAAGTTGAAATTAAAAGTAAGATCAATGAAAAAAATATGCTATGGACCATGAACCACATCAACAAATGTCAATCAAATCCGAGAATGATCACCGAGCATCCATTCCATTAAGCGGTGAACACTGTCACCATAAACTTACCATGAGAAATAGGACCAAATATAATACTCCGATCTTACCCACACTTATAAATATATATATATATATATATTTATATGAGTCCTATATATATTAACTATTCATGATGCATAAACAAGAACCATACATGCTTGATATAAGACCAAGCAATCAATCGGGAATGCATCTAACAATTTTAGAGATTTCGAGAATACCCTAGGTTCGTTCTTCCTCAAGGAGAAATTACAAAAAGAACAAAAATATGGAAGACCGGTGAGGAATACAATTGCATTTAAATAAAAAAAAAGGAATGAAATAGATTGGGCTAGAAATCCCCTACCTCGATTCCAAACAATTACCAAGCTAACTTCCAATTTCTAGGGTTTGGATTTTTCCAAACCTACCATAATATAAATTCATCACCCATTCCAGTCAATTAATTCCCAATAACCAACATCAACATATACCAAACCAACAAATCAAGAGAAATTACCTTTTCCTCTCTAGAAACCCCAAATACACTCAAATCAAGCCTTGAAGCTTTCAATCCACCAAATCAATAATCAATCTAGTATATAAGATTATAAATATACTCAAATCAACCAATATAGTCATTCTAAAACATCTATTTGAAGTTCCAATTGAGATCACAAAAACCCTAGCTTTTATGGAAACCAAGAGACTTACCTCAAATCTTCCAAACTTTGTGTAATCCTTGTTGAATTTTATTCAAATCTTCAATCCAAGCCTTAATCCTTGAAAATCCCTCAATAATCTCTCTTTATCTCTCTATTTTCCCCTCTCTCTCTAAAAATCGATCTTCACCAAGGAAATATAGGTTTTGGTTGCGTAAGACCATTTAATAGCTCGAGGTGCGGCTAGGCGCACTTGGCCTAACCCCCGGCTTGGTGCAATCTATCTTGGGTGCCCTTGGGTGCACAGGTTGGGTATGCCTAGGCAGGGTGCGCCTAGGCGCCCCTCAACTCAACTCTTCCTCCGTTTTCCCTTTGTACACGCCTAGGCACCCTTTTCCTAGGATTGTTGCCTTATATTTTTAACTTCGGCTCGGTCTACGCTTTGATTTGATATATTATGGGCCCAAAACGGACATCTGTGCTAAAAGTTATGGCTCATTTAGTGAACCTAGTTCAAATATAACTCATTTTGATCCTACGCTACACAGGTGGTCTGTAACATCTCCGAATCAAGTTCCACTAAATTATTACCCAAAATTTAATCGAAATTTAATATTCTTGGGTGTGACTTTCACATTGAACAAAAAGAGTTGATAGCCATATATCAAACATCGAACAAATAGTCCACAACCCTAAATTCGACATTCGAATTAATGTCATCCCCAAGTGGAAATTATTGACATAGAAGAGATAGATGTGCAAAATAGTACCCTCTGGAGGGTGGATGAATGAGAAACTTGAAAACAATCGGAGAAGATGAACAATGTGGATGTTGGTGTTTGCGTTCGGCTGAAAAGTAGATTCTTCAATGAAAGGGCATAATAATTTGGTAACTGTAGAGTTTGAAGCTGAGATGATCTTTGGAAAATGAAGAGAGGGGAGTTTCGAGATGATTTTAAACGATTGTGACATGCATGCTTATTACTTAGAGCGTGTTTGCCCTAAAATATTTCTGCATTTTTGAATTATGAGCATTTAAATATATCTAGTATTCATATTTCATTATTTTTATGATGACACAATAACTCGAAAATCCATAAAATGCAAATGTGAAACCCGATCCGATATAATAGCTAACATGATCCGATATTCTGATGTTGAGTTGGGTTGGGACAGCTCGATAATGCTCCAGTCAGGCCGAATTTTGCTACCCGATGTACACACTCATAGTAGATTTTAGGAAAATGATATATATCTCATGGGGTTGTATCCCATGGGATCCCATATTTTATTCCATTGTATTATCACAATGGAATAACAGATTCTAGCACAGTGAAATAACGTATTATATTGTAATAGTACGCATTCCACTGTAATAAAATTTATTATTCTATTGTATTATATAATTAAATAAATTATGGGATCTCATAAGATATAACCTCATGAGATATAAAACGGCGCTGTAGATTTTATAGTGGAGTCCATGGATTCTAACGAGGCCCACCAAGGCAGCCCAAATTGAAAACATCACGATCACTTGTCTTCCCTCCAGTCAAAATCAAGGATAGTGAGAGGGTGAGTGTCCTAAAGTTTCATTGCACAATAAAGTGGGCCACTAACATAGTCTTCTCTATAGAATCAAAACAAACGGCGATATATTGTTATTGACGCAGCCAAATATCACCACCATCTGGCATCTGCAATTGAGCAACTTCACAGTTCTGCCTTTTTCGCTTCGGTGTCTCAGAAAGCTTTAGATAGAGAATGCCGGGACTGACAGCACCCTCGGATTATGCGCGGGAACCGCCGCGTCACCCTTGCCTCCGCATCAACTCCCAGGTAGTCCCTCTTTATCATTTTCTTCATTTATTTCAATCAATCAACATACCGCTAATCGTACTTGGGATGAACTGGTAACGGCTTTCTTTCACCGAATAAAATGAATCAAACAAAAATTGAGCGGATTTTTTGATTGTTTTTATTCGAATGAGGTTGCTACAGGAACCTTTCAATGCGGAGCCACCACGTTCGGGGTTGATTTTGTCCTACGTGACTCCTGTGGATTTGTTCTACAAGAGGAATCATGGGCCAATTCCGCTCATTGAGGACATAGAAAGGTTTTCTGTCCTCATTTTAATTCCTCTAAGGTTTAGTATCAGTTCGAATTTCTCACTGATTTTTAAAAGTATCCGTTTCTTTTGGTAGATACTCTGTTTCGATATGCGGATTAATTGATAATCCTAGAGAGCTGTTTATTAGAGATATCAGGTGAGCTACGCATCTCTTGGTTTATTTGCATTGTGAAAACGTTCTCTGAATGAACTTTTCTCCACATATTATGTGGGGTAAGTTATTCATACATGATAAATCTTTCTTTTCTCCGACCCTTTTTATCTCGGGAGTTTTAAGGACGGGTGTTGTTTACTTTCTTCCTGAAAATGCTGTTCAAAGAGGGATTTATGTTGTTATTGGATTGCAGAATGCTCCCAAAATATAATGTCACTGCAACTTTACAGGTATGTTAATATTTCGTACTTTTATCTATCTCGTCAATCAATTTGTTATTTATGTAAATCTGGTGGAGTATGTTGCTTCGACTTGGCATTCTGTTGAAGAGTATGAATGGATTCTGTTTTTAACCACATTATGTAGACTGCTTAGTTTGGTATATTGACTTTTGCAGTGTGCTGGTAACAGAAGGACCGCGATGAGCCAAGTTAAAAATGTTAAAGGAGTTGGTTGGGATGTTTCTGCACTTGGAAATGGTTTGTTCTCTTCCTAACATGATTCCAATATAAGGTTTATGGTTGTTTTGATTCGAATATTTCATATTTAATTTGATGGAAATTGATACATTGATGTCTCTCAAAAAAGTTGAGAGTAGAATAAGCATTAAAAATCTTATGATTTAGTTCAATTGGGCTTGGATATATGGCTCACTAGAAGGCCCCCATTTATCGAAGCATAGCGCTCAAGTTTCCATGATTTGATTCTGTTACACTAACATCTAGATTGTTGATAATGATAAACAACTTTACTACTAGTCCAAGGTTTGCCCTTATATAATTTCAATTTCAATAGTAATATAAAGTTTACAATATTAAATTACATTTGTTTATTACCATAATTTTATCGAGTATAAATAATATATAATCTTATTTTAGAATATATAATTGCAATAAGTTAGATAAAAATTAACCTCAGTAAAGAAACTGTAAAAATTTCCTTGGGCTTGTAAACAAATTACTTGGGTAAAGCTCTGGATTGATGGTTTCCAGTAGTCTTTCCTTGTTTGCACCCCTTTGATGGATCTTTGTGCGTCGGGATTGATGATATTGATCTAACATTGGTGTTTTGTCATTTGAATAACAGTAGGTCCACTTTTTTTTCTTTTTTTTCTTTTTTTCTTTTTTTTTTATGTATAGAAGAAAAACATAGAAAAATGTTTTAAGATTACATCTAAACATAATTGGGATGGGGTAGGTATTTTGGGCAATATTCTATATAAAAGTTATGATTATTTTCTTTGTTTTTTGTTCTTTTTAGCTGTTTGGGGTGGTTCCAAATTGGCTGATGTTCTGGAACTTGTTGGAATTCCTAAGTTGTCAAGTACTACTAAATCCGGAGGAAAACATGTTGAATTTGTGAGCGTTGATAAGTGCAAGGTTGGAAATATGGCTTCATTATTCGAACTCTGAAAATCTCCACATTTTGATGTTATCTTTTAGTAATAGTATAATGAAGAATTTATTTGGAATAACCGTATTTTTTCATATGAAAACCTGTAGGAGGAGAATGGTGGTCCTTACAAGGCATCAATTCCACTAAGTCAAGCCACAAACCCCGTAGCTGAAGTCTTACTTGCTTATGAGATGAATGGAGAGGTTTGTGAAGGCCTTAATGAAAATAAATGTTACGATGCTTTTAGCTTCTTTTTCCTGAATCACTATGTCATCAAACTTTTTTTTTTTTTTTTTTTTTTTTTAAAGGTTGCATATTGTGCTGACAACATCTATGTTTTTCTTCTATCATTCAAGATTAAAAAATTCTAGTAGATATGGCTTCCATTACCACATAGGGAGTTTGGAGAGAATAGATGTAAGCGATCCTGGTTCATGATCTCTCTCTCTCTCTCTCTCTCTCTCTCTCTCTCTCTCTCTCTCTCTCTCTCTCTCTCTCTCTCTCTCTCTCGCCGTAGAACTGTGTGTTAGTGCTCTTAGGAAGCGCTGGAAGGCTGATGTATGAAACTTGGTTGACAGAATGATTATTAAGATTCTCTTTAAACTTTAAAGGTCACTGTTCAGTCACAGAATTGCGGTAAAATTGATGTGCCTTCGATTCTCTGCAAGACACCAACAGTGTGAAATTGTTCTTTTAAAATATTATTAGAGATTTATAAATGAAATGCTGGAAATTTATTTTGTGTTTTTGGTCTGAAAGAATGTAAACCTATCTCCTAATTGTTGTGCCAACAGCCTCGTGATACATCTGTGGTGGCATAGTTATTTATCAAATTAGTGATGACTTATAGGTAGCTTGTGCTCCACCAATTGTAGTGTACCTGTCAATTGAAATTTGTTTCATGTGGATGCTACCATTTTCTTTAGTTTCATATGTTGTCATTGAGCTCATACTTTTGCATAGAATTTTGCTTCTCTGCCAGTGAAGTTGTGGGAGCATTAAACTTGTCTAATAATTGCTCTTTCTCCGTTATATAGCTTCTTAACAGGGATCATGGTTATCCCTTGCGAGTAGTTGTACCAGGTGTTATAGGTGCCCGTTCTGTGAAATGGCTGGACTCCATTAATGTCATTGCAAATGAATGCCAGGTTGGATCAACTGCTAGATTTTTTTACCTTATATTAAATTAGGTTTAAAGTTTCATGACATCATGTATATAGAGTTTTGTTTCTGCTGCTTTATAGGGCTTCTTTATGCAAAGGGACTACAAAATGTTTCCACCATCTGTCAACTGGGACAATATCAATTGGTCTACCAGGAGGCCACAAATGGATTTTCCTGTTCAGGTGTCTATCTGATGCTAAGAAACATTTTCCAGAACTCGGATTTTTGTGCAGTATGTTTGTATAACATAATTTTGGAAGCATCCTTGTAAATTTATAATGGTTATATATTTTACCAATATTTTCTTCATGTATAATCTGGATTTAGTTGATTGTCGTTTGCCCAAAGCTATGGCGAATTGGAAGATTGTTTTTAAGTATTCATACTGGATTGTTTTTAAGTATTCATACTGTTCTTGATTATGATTTGATGGGCAGAGTACAAGCTAAATCCATTCTGTTTAAGCACGTTACTTATTTAGCTAACTGTTGCATATTTACTGATGGACAGTGTGCAATTTGTTCTCTAGAGGACGTGAATGCAATAAAGCCTGGAAAGGTTAGTGCTATTTGCAATTGTAGAGTCTGCTATACTTTGTGCTCATTTTTATTTGCCTGTCTTTTTTCCCCCCTTAATTATTTTATTTTACTTTTGTCGATGCAGTATTCTAATAAGTTATTCTTTTAGCATGGGCTTCTTAGGTACCTTTCATAAACTTGGAAATTTAAATCAACTTTTAATTGTTGCCAGTAATAACATAGCACTCTGCAAACGTTTTTCCTTGAGAATTGTTTCCAATAGACCATATGCATAATTTAAAAATTTTGCAGAACTTTTGCATTATCAGTTTGTTACCTCGTTGATATGTATCTCCCACAGTTTCAGATGAAATTTCCATTTAATTCCATTTTTTCTTAACTTTAACACTAACACTAACACTAAATGCTACATTACTGTTTATAATTTTGTTCGGCATTGAATCCCATACCTTTTCAATCAACAAAATTACTATATGTTCTTTTCTTTTTTCTTGATATATGATAAGTTTCACAATGTTTCTTTGCCATTTCTATTGTCTGAACAAATAAGCAGCAGCACACTGACAAGAAATCCCTAGTGGATAGGCCTGCTGCATTTTATGGACCAAAGAGGCAAAGATGTACCTAAATCCTTCTACATCTTATGTGGAATGACATTATTCTTTTTCATTGCACGCCATCTAGGTAAAAATCAGTGGATACGCAGTATCGGGAGGTGGCCGTGGAATTGAAAGAGTTGATATATCTGTTGATAGTGGCAAAAGCTGGTTAGAAGCCTCTCTATACCAGAAGGCTGGCATCCCCTATGTTTCAGATGATTTGAATAGTGACAAATGGGCATGGGTGCTCTTCGAGGCTGTGGTTGATATTTCCAGCAGCACTACTATTGTTGCCAAAGCAGTATGACATTCTTTGAATTTACTGGCTCTAGTTTGGTTCTTCATTATTTGAGAACTTCTAAACACAGTTGAGGCCATTAAATAAAACCAACTCCATTAGGCAGACTCCAACTGCCATCCCATGCTAAACAAAACTCTCAATTTACAACTACAAGATTAGCATGTCCTCCAATCCATTGCTTGTCATCTTGTGTATATGTTTGCAACTGTTGACGTTCTTGACACTTGTTTTGTGCAGGTGGATTTGGCAGCAAATGTACAACCTGAGAAAGTGGAAGACATTTGGAACTTGAGAGGGATTCTGAATACTTCATGGCACCGGGTTCAAGTTCACGTTGGTCATTCAAATATGTGAACCTATAATTATATGAGCAGCGGCTGTGCAACTGTGTCATCTTGTGTAGTATGTGATTGCCATTTCTTTACCAATATTACTCAGCTTTGAATAAAAAGTACTATTACTCAGCTTCAGTTTCTTGCTGATGATTGCATAACGCCTAGTACTGTGCCTGCACTGCCTACATCTTTTATTGTGTTCATTTTCCTGGTATGGGCTCGAGCTGATTGAGCAGTCCTATTTTGAGGCTCGTTGCTTGTATTACACTAAACTACAAGAGTCTAGTTGTTTTGATACAAATTGCATTGTTATGAATATCACTATCGGTGCCTTGATCACAACTGGGATTTGAATTTTTTTCCTTCAAATTCTTATGAAAGATTTTTGATTTTGAAATTTCTTGCTTACTCATCATCATATTTTTCGTACTAGCTTCAATGTACTCGAGTTCAATCAACATCTTCAATATTTATATTTTCAACAAAGTAAGAACGTTGAGCTTCAATAGCATAGAGCGGAAAAGTCTTTAACCAGTTGGGATACCTAGCAGAATGGTAATGCTAAATGTACATAAACTGTACATAACTGATGTGATATGCCACATAGGCATGATGATTAGATTTTTAAAAATAAAAAGTGAAAGCATAAAATTTTGAAAAAGCATGTGATCCTCCTAGGATTTTTTGAAAAAATTTACATTTCTAAATTAAAAATAGTTTATTCATATCTATAGAAATTCTCTCTCCTCCTCTCGAAACATAGTAAGCCAACGTTGGAATTTGGTAGTGGTTTAAACAAGGAAAATGGTTGGATTTGGTGGGCCTCAACTCAAGGACTCGAATGATGGTGACTTTTCACAGAGATGTCGCTGGAGTTGCTCTAATCGGCCAATTTTTCTCTCAGTGGATGCCATCTTTTTAAGATTTTTTTGACAGTTTAAGAGGTTGTTGAGGTGTTATGTGGGTTTCGTTGTTCAAAGCTTGAGAGATCTTTTGAAGGTAGCGGCTGAAGCAGTGGGTGAACAACAGTCCTTGAAAGTTGTAAGTGACAATGTAATATGACAATGTAATAAGATATTATTGTCATGTGTTCGATCTTTTTTTTTTTTGATATTTCTTATTGATTTTTAAAATTTTGACCGAAAAATGGTTGGGTTAGGTGTGTCTCAACTCAAGGATTTGAATGGTGGTGGTAGTTCATGAAGATATCGCCTAAGTTGCCTGAATCGCCACTTTTTTCTCATGGTGGATGCCATTGTTTGAAGACTTTTTTGGCGGTTAAAGAGATTGTTGGCTGTGGATTTCGTTGTTAGGAGCTTGTTTTTGCGATTTCTTATTGATTTTCATTTATTTGAAACCAGTCATGTTGCGATTGGTGTTCGGATGTCAAAGTTCCTTCAACAAACCGTGAGGGATAGATGATGTAACATATCAGCACCTATGCTGTTTGACCTTCTTCCACTTTTTAATTACATTGTGTTACATTTTTATTATATTTTTTTACCTTTTATTACATTTTTTAAGATGAACATTATAATTAAATGGTCATTTAGATGTTTTCTCTTTGTATGTCAATTAAAATTAAATGGTCATTTGATATATTTTATATTGATTTGTCAAATACATTTTGTTTCAAATGATTTGTACAATTTGTTTGTAAATTTGCAAAAATAATAACTAAAAAGGCCTAAAACAAGTGAGGAAACATCATACGAAATAATAATATTAATTATTAGTATTTGTTTCTTTTTATTGTGGTCCACATAACAATTACTATTTTACAAGATTTTAATTGAATCCCAAACTTCTTGTAATTAAAATTCTAATGTTATCTGGGTTGTATTCCTAATAAAACTCTTACTGTGATGGACAGTTAAGATTTAAGGATTAAGTGAAAAACTTAGGTCCTCCTTCCTATCTATATCTACGCCAATAACTTTTATATGACGTAATGGAAAAATTAAAACACTAATGAAATATAGAGAAGAGAGAAATCGGTTTATGTAGATCTATCAAAGAGTGATTTTTTAAGATCAAAGTTTGTGATTCAGATTTATTAGTTGAAAGTGATGGCTCACGATACGCTTTCTTGTACAATAATATTTATGATGTTTATATGTGTGAAAATCATGTTGATTGAAGATCCTAGATAAATTGATTGTATGATGTGTTTATTTTTTATCGATGAATTGATTTAAATGTGGTATCAGAGAGAGGTTATAAATCTCATGATTTTTCCATAAACAATTATTGAATATTGATCATATGAGTATATTAGTCTTATAGGATGATACCCAATCAACATTTCTTAACAAAATGATAGTCTTATCTTAGTTATAATACAAGTATACTCTATACAATATGTTGTTGGGTGGCCAATTTATGCTCGGACATTTTTTTTTTCCTTCTTCTTTTGGATTGAGCCAATTGTACGTTTATTGGGTCTAATGTCAATGAATATAGCCATCTTGTTAGCTCAACTGTTAGAAGACAAATCACAAAGTGCACGTGAGACGGACAAGATTTTTTTTTCTTTCGTCTTCCTCCTTTGGCGTGTCAGTGAGTATACGTATGCATCAATAAGATTTGATATTACTGTATTAATTAATATTATTACCATAACAATTATGTCAATTATAGTATTATAGTCTTATTTTTGGTGGTGATATGAGGTATGGCTTGTAAGGTTTAATTAATTTGATATTCAGAATTATTAAAATTAATGCTCTTTTAAGATTGTTTATTTTTCACCATAGTGATAATTCATTCCATAATTATGAGTATTAATATTATTGAATTAATTCGAGCCATGTATGTTTTTGGTTGCCCACAAGTTCAAAATTATTGGTTTTGAATTTAATCGTTGGTATTAATTTGTGGTTTATTCGAAAAATAATTAAGATGTCCACTGGTCCAATTATTTGTTTTAATAAACATTAATAGGTTATATTTTATTGACTGAAAAATTGTAGTTCATCCATAGATGCATATTTTCTTATTTAATTAATATATTATCATTATCTGTTTAAATACCAATTATTATTTATTGTCTTACATACATGTTGTAATATTTATGTTGATTGTGAGTATGATTAATGTTCCAATTGCTAACATTGTCCCTATATCACTTGATTCACAAGCTACTGCTACGTTTGATAGAACTAATTTTTCTGGGTGGTATGAGCAAGTACAGTTCAGTTTGGAAGTCTTAGACCTTGACATGTGTCTTCTTAAGGATGAGCCTGCTACTTTCACTGATAAAAGTAATGAGGATGAGAAGGTCATTCATAAAGCATGGTCTAGGACTAACAGACTAAGCCTATGTTCTTGCGGATGACGATTGCCACAACATCAAAACTTCTTTACCTGAAAAATGGAAAATGAAGGAATATCTTAATAATGTCAAAGATCGCTTCCGCTAATAAATCCCTTGCTAAAAACTTATGGCTGAACTTACGACGATGTGTTTTGATAGTACTCATACCATGAGTGAGCACATAATTGAGATGACCAATCTCGTTGCAAGTTAAGGACTTTGGGCATGATAGTAGATGACGCATTTCTTGTCCAATTTTTCCTAAATTCCTTACCTCATGAATATGACTATTTTTTAGATAAATTAGAACACTATTAAAGATAAGTGGAATGTAAATGAGCTGCAAAGTATGTTGGTCCAAGAGGAAGGGAGACTTAAATAATATAACGATCATGTGGCGCATTTTGTCGTGAAATGAGCTGGAAAGAAGATTGGTAAAAGGCATAAAGCGCGGCAACCCAATTAAAATGGATCCAGAAAACCCAACAAAAAGAAAGGAAAAGAAAGATGAAAAGTGTCATTTTTATAACAAAATTGAACACTTTCAAAAAGACTGTATAAAACATAGAGCATGGTTCGAAAAGAAAGGTAAACTTTTGGCTTTAGTATGTTTTGAATCAAATTTAGTTGGAGTTCCTTCTAATACCTGGTGGATTGATTCTGGATCATGTACTCATGTTTCAAATACAATGTAGGAATACCTTATGACCCAGAATATAAAGCCAAATGAAGCCTTTCTTTATATAGGAAATAGACAAAAGGCCAAAGTTGAAGCCGTAGGAACCTTTTGTTTGCTTTAAATTCTGAATTTTGTTTAGACTTATATGATACTTTCAATATCCATTTCCCGTAATTTGATTTCATTATTCAAACTTGACCTTGATTGGCTTTTCATTCAATTTCAAAAATAATGGATTCACTTTATATAAAAATTCTTCTATTGTTGGTTCCAAAATTTTGATTAATGGTTTGTACCAAATAAACCTTGAACCAAAATTATCTCAATCCTTAATTACCTTGCATTATAAAGTTGAAACTAAAAGTAGCTCATCAAACGAGCAATCATCCTTCTTGTGGCATAAAAGACTAGGACACATATCCAAAGAAAGAGAGAAAAGATTATAAAAGGAAGGAATCCTCCCAAAATTGGATTGGTCAGAAATTGAAGTGTGAAAGGATTGTATTAAGGGTAAAAAGACCAAACACACTAAGAAAGGAGCCACAAGAAGTACACAGCTCTTGAGATAATACATTCAAACATTTGTGGACCATTTGATGTACCATCTCTGAGTGGAGAAAAGTATTTCATCACCTTTATAGATGAATTTTCATGTTATTGTTACATATATATATTGCATGATAAATCTCAGTTTGTAAATGCTGTAGATATTTACATAACTAAAGTTGAAAGACAATTGGGTAAAAATGTGAAAATTATTAGCTTTTATAGAGGTGGTAAATTTTATGGAAAATTTGATGAATTAGGGCAATGGCTTGGACCTTTTGCTAAACTCATGGAACGTTTGGGTATTTGCGCACAATAGATTATGCCAAGTACACCTTGGAAAAATAGTGTAGCTAAAAGGCGTAATTGTATCCTTATCGATATGATTAGGAGTATGCTAAGTAATACTGATTTACCCTTATTTTGTGGATGCATACTCTTAAAACTCCAGTGTATATTATAAATAGTGTTCCTAGTAAGGCAATTCAAAAGACACCTTTTGAATTGTAGAAAGGATGGAAACCTACATTATCACATTTACATGTTTGGGGTTGTCCTACAGAAGCAAGAACATACAATCCACATGAAAAGATATTGGATCCAAGAACATTATCTTGGTTCTTTTTTGGGTATCCAAAAAAGTCAAAGGGGTATACATTTTATTATCCTAATCATACTACTAGAATTGTTGAAACCAAAAATGCTAGATTGATTGAAAATGGTCAAGTTTGTAGGAGTACTGAAGTAAGAAATGTTTCCATTCAAGAAGTCAAAGTACCTCTTTTAGTACCTCGACCTGATGATGATATTTTTGCTCCTAATGTAGTTGAACCAATCAACAATAATGAGCAACAATTGAATGAACAACAAGCCAAAATTCCCATTAATGGGACTATTACCAATGAAGATTTTGTGAATTCAACACAACAAAAAGATGTAGCATTTAGAGAATCCCAAAGAAATATTAGATTGACTATTCCTAATGATTATGTGGTGTATTTACAAGAATCTGACTATGATATTGGTCATATGAATGATCCAGTGATGTATTCACAAGCTATTACATGCAGTGATTCAATATTTTTTTTTGATATATTTTTATGAAATCATATGTATTTTTTTGCATAATTTTAAAAACTCATTTAATTGGTTTTGGTGAGTTTTGAGAAATCCTCTGAATTCTAGATAAGTTTGAGAAATCATTTGAGTTCATTCCGAGGATTTGACAAATAAACATTTAAACATATCGATCATGAGTTTCATTGGAAAGAGTTTTTCGTGCTGATTATGAATATATATTTTTTTAAAATCCGACTTGTATTTTGAGAGATAAAACTGTTTTAAAGTTTTTAAAAGAAAAAAAATAACAAGAATCTGATGATGTCAGTATATGTCATCCATATAGGGGCTTATTGGAATAAGGGTAGTTTTGTCCATAATTATTTAAAGGATGTTATAGAATATTAAAAAATTGAAGGTAGTCAATGGAATACATATTTTTATTAAAGGAATTATTGGTGAATCCCCCTAAAATTTATACCGTCCCCATATTTGATCACCTCTACATAACTATGGGCGGCTAGTGGATGAGAAGCTATTTTGACCTAACAGAAGCGCACATGCATTGGATAAATTTTTAACCCTTTTTTATTTTTAAAATCTGTTTCTAAAATCATGTTTAAAATGGATATTAGAAACTAAAAAAGAAAATAATTTCTGAACACACGCATTGGATAATTATAGTTTTGATTTTAAAGAAAATAGGAAAACCTAGGCTCTCATTGGTGAGAATGATGTAACTTAGGCTAACGTTGTATTTGAGAACGTATTTCTTTTTGTGAATAGACTGTTCTTAAGGATTAATATATCGATAAGAAAATGATTAATAAATGATGTATAATTTAAAATTGTCCTTATTGAGTTAAAGTTCAAATAATTGAGGATGTATTGGGCTACAAACTTTTCAAAAAGACTAAATGAAATATAAAGTCCATATAAAGGACTTATCACCAAATAATCCTAAATTTTATGATTTCGGAGTGGCCTATTTTTTGTTATTGACTTTGGTGCCCTAGTTGATTACAAGTGTACTTAACAATGCATCGTTAGCTAAGATGGTAAATTTGACTGCAGTATCTACTTACATAAGTGCGAGGTCATGAGTTCAAGTCCTATGAGTGTTATTCTATTCTCACAATTGCATGAATGGATCCTTGCTCAGGCTGCGCGTGTTAAAGTCATCATGCATTATGTTCTCAAATTAAACTTTAGCCTGCCTCGAACTCAGAAATTCAAGAGGGTTGCAGGATCTTCCATGTGGCTTGAGATTTATATCTAAATATGTTGTCACAGTGTGACATGTTGGATCATAAATTTCCTCGTATCAAATAAAAAGATTTTAAGTATACTTTTAAAATTTGGTAAAAAATTCTCAGGTTGATCGAGCTAGTCTGGTCCCGCTAAATTTTGAGGTCATAAACCCAAGCCTGACCCTAAATTAAATTGGACAACTTACTCGATCAAAGCACTACTCAGAGGTATATTACAACTTACAATTGAATAATGCTATGAACACCAAAATATGACTCTCATTTAATTCTCTATTAATGTGGATTGTTGAATATTAAGTGAGCCCTATACGTATTTTTATAATCAATGATTATTTCACATATTACATAGATTTTAGAATAAAATAGAAGTCATATTTTGATTTAGATGTAGTATTACTTTTTACAATTATTCAAACCAATATTCTTCAAGGTCTTAACTTCATTCTTCAATTGACCGTTCCTCAAAATTCTCAAAATCAATCATTTTCCATAAAAAAATAGTCCTCTAGGAAATTGAAAACAAGGAGCATAAAGAGTTTTTTTAAAAAAAATAAAATAAAATTAATTATCATATAAAAATCCAATATAAAGATGTGGAGGAAAATATTGAAATTACGCACACGCTGAGTTGAGAAGGTTATTCCTTTGTATAAGATGACAAGGACATGGCAGTTTTAATCGATGTCCCGGACAGTTCCAATTGTTCCAATGTCAAAGGAAGTAGCAAATAGAACAACAGTTGTTACAGGAGGTTACAAGGGTGACAAATCAACTAGTGTAGCCGCACCTAACTTGCATAACTACAACTAGCCTTCGACACACTATAAAGGCATGTATCATTGAGACATTTTGGAGATATTCATTCACTTTTTCAATAAAAGATGAGACATCTTTATGAACGTAGGCAAGTTATCAAATCCCATACATCCTTACATACTTGTTATTATTTTATAATTTCCTTTTTCAACATTGAATTTACCTTCAGTGTAAAAATTGCATCACAAAAGAATACTAAAGTGAATTATTTATGAGCTTATGAGACTATCATCACCAACCATACTTTTCACCACCACCACCAACATTAATAACAACAATTCTTGGTGATCCTACAGTTGGTGCTTTAGTGTAAAATGGTTCAAATTTTATAATTATTATACTAATTTGATTCATAATAAACTTGTAAAACTAAAAATAAGTAAAAAGGGACACAAGATAATTTAGTTGTTGTTATTATTAGTTTACCTGTGTTCTTTTACCCATCCATGTTTCATCCTTAAGATTCAAAAAATAAAAATAAAAATAAAAGCTGCTTTTAAAAATGGTAAATATAAAAATTGGGATTTATATTTCAAGTGTAAAACGGTACATGTCTAAAAGATGACGATTATGATGATGATATGCAAAATTAAACATGGCTTCCCTCAAGCTTTTTTCCTCAATTCTATTTGGGTCACTTGTTGAACTTTTAGATATGAGTCAACCCACGAGTGAGGAAGTGTATTAGAATATAAAAATCTCACCTCGCTTATAAGAGTGCAAAGAGAGATGATTTTGTTTACCCCATAATAATGCATGATTATTGGGCTGGGTTGGATATGAAGATGGGCATAAAAGTAATAGGAATTCGGCCACGCATCAATGGATCAGTCTGGTTGCAATCTACAGGGGTCATGGGGTAAGACATGAAACGGGTCATAAATTTAAATGTTATATGAGTCCAATTTTAATTGTTAAAGAGGAAATAAAATTTGGTCGTAGAGCTGGCTAAAATATAAAAATTAAAGTTTATCCTAGTTTGTTACCTATTTTGATGGAACAATATCTCACCCAAAATTTGCTCATCGTGGAGCATGAAAAAACACAATCTCAAGGTTTGTAGCACCTTTGAAGCATAATTGAGCCATTATCTAAGCAGTTGAGAAAGTTGAAGCACACTTGAGAGATTTTTGGATAATTGTAGTCATGATAGGTTTGGCATCAAGGAAAATAGATTAAAAAGTTCTTAAGGGTTATAAAAGCACAAAGAAGAGAAGAAGCAAACACACAAAAATCACACGAATCCAGCCCCAACGGCTTAAGTATACACACTTTCATTTTCAGACATTCTAATTATTGTCTACTTACGTTCATACTTTGCTTCAAATCCAATCTCTTTGTACTCATTTCGTTTATAAATGGAGTATTTACATTCATGCATCTTCTTTCATTGTGAATGTTCTAGTGAGCGCCCTTTAGTGGATCTAGAGTTCCGTAAAGTTTCATATTAAGACTATGATATAGCCTTTTTCTTCATACAATTGTTTGTTCTAGAAGTTTTATTATGAGTGCACATTACATCTTGTTTACAAGACTTTGACCCTGATTATAAGTCTCTAGTACGCTCGCAACAACCGTTTCGTGATCATAAGGGGTAAGATTGAATTTTTTGGTAGACTACAGCCAAATAGATTCAACATCCATTTGGCACGCTCGGTGGGACTAGAATCATTTTGATTGAAAATGCCACCTAAAACCAGTGTACTAAAAATCGAACTAGTCATCAAACCAGTCAAGGCACCGGTTCAACCACAAAAATAAAAATACATAAAAGTATGTAGGTTTATATTTTATATGATTAATTTTATACAATTTTAAGATAAATTTCAGATATCTATGTATGTGGGCAACAAAATGAACCAAAAAAGTCAAACTTCAAAATTCAAATACAAAATAATCAAATAACCCAATCCTCACTTATATATTACTTATTATTAGTTTTAGTATTACTTATTTTTATTTTTGTAATGATTTTTACTAGAATCTTAGAACCGACCGGTTCAATCAGTCTAACGGTTATCGATTTTTTCTGATTTTAACATTTTTAACACGGTCAGACCATATCATCCAATTTGATAGGTTAAATCGATCGGTCAGGGCACTGATTCCTTGTCCAACCGAATGGTTCAGTCCAGTTCTCAGAACACTGCCTAAACTCAAAGATTTTATAAAGATATTGCAATAAGAAGTGAACTTCCTTAAGGGAGATCCTACGACGGTAGGGCTCAATCAATCATCACCACCAGCTTTTCAAGAGGAAATACTCTCTCAGAATTCACCAACAGGATTTCAGGCCACCATGAGCAGGCCCTACGGTCCAACAAAGTCTACCCTACAAAGGACATCTTGGATAGAGTTTCTCTAGTCAGCAATTGCTATTCAATCCAAATAATTGATTAATGGGTGACTACTTAAGTAAATTATGCGAAGGCCATGAGTTGCATTCCCCATATTTTTGTTTTTGTTTTGTTTTTAGTTTATTTGCTCGTTTGCTTGGAAATCTCCATGTAGTTTTTGATTTCCCTCTTATCCCACTCTTTACCTTATCAATAGAAATTAAAATTTCCAAACGAAAATAAAAATAAATTTGGCATTTTTTCCTTCCTCCACCTAAAAAGAAAATTGTCCGCTGCCAAGCCAACACATTAACAGATTAGGTTTGTTGGCTCTTTTTCCCTACAATATGTTAAAAAGGTCGATCCTTCCCGTGTTGCAAATAGGATGAAATGTGATTGCACTCGTAATTAGACTTTTAAAGCAGACGATTAAGTAGACAGTGGCTAGAACGTTTAAAACCTTAAATATTAAAATTTAAACTGTTGGACTAGAATTTTGTGATATGTGTGTGTTTATGTGTCTATATGTCTTCTCTTCTTCATGCTTTTATAATTCTTCAAAACTCTTGAATCAACTATCCTTAATACCATACCTGTCATGATTGCAACCATCCCAAATTCTCTCACTTGTGTTTCAATTTCATGTTTCAATAGTGAAAATGTGCTTCTTCGTGCTTCATAATGAGTTGATTTAGGTGAGACAAGGTTTCACCAAAAATAGGTACCAAACTTAAGATAAGCTTGGCTTCATAGATTTTAGATACCCCATAAGATCAAGTCTAATATGTTTTAACAAAAAAAACTGAGCCTACGTAATATTTAAATTAATGGTCCATTTTCTTCATTTCCCTTAGCACATACAGATTACAATCAGGTCAATCCATTGACACACGACCCAATCCTTTGAAATATCTCTAGCCCAACTTTTGAGTCAAGTCCAATCCAATTATGGTGTGAACAATATTATTTCGGAACATGCAGAATCCATTCCCTGTCGACTATAACCCAAAAAAAAGAAAAAAAGAAGATATCTCTACATAAATGCAAGACCTGTATAATTAAACCAAACAACCATTCATCCCCGCCTCTAGGTTTTCCTAGTAGGTGCTTTCCCTTGTTTCATACAGCTGTCCCCCCGCCACCCCTTGGTCTCTATAAACAGCGTCGGTGGTTACTACTAGTTCTATATTCAAGCCATGGCGGAGGAAATAACGAAACTATGGACTAAACTTTAGTTATCTGAGAAAGAGCTGGGTCGGGTTTCATTAGAGAATGATCTAGGGAAGGAGATGATGCACAAACTAGAGAAAGCCCTGCTTGGGAGAGTGGTTTCGGACTGGGTGTTCAATCGAGAAGCTTTTAAAAGCACTATGAAGAGTGCTTGGAAAGTTGGTGGTAATCTTGAAATTAGAGAGCTAGGAGACAATCTCTTCTTGTTTCTCTTTTTCTCTTTGGATGATAGTGACAGGGTTCTTGCTCAAAGCCCATGGAATTTCAACAGATCTTTGGTTGCTTTGGCAAAGGTGAAAGAGAATGAGAGTGTTTTTAGTACAGCTCTATTCTGGGTTCAGATCCATGGACTTCCGATCCGGGCAATGACAGAGAAGGTGGGTTTTCGTATAGGATTTGGTATTGGTGAGGTTGTGGAAGTGGCAACAGCAGATGATGGTACGGCTTTGGGTAGATGTGCTAGAGTCTGTATCTAGGTTGATCTTTCTCAGCCATTACCACGAGGCCAGATGATAGCTCTCGAAGATGAGGATGATCTGTGGGTCCCATTCCAGTATGAACAGCTTGTTGATTTTTGTTACATTTGTGGCCAAATTGGGCATGGTGAGGGTAATTCTTTGAAGGGGATTCGACAGAAGAGGGCGGTTGGGAAAGTGAAGCAGGAGTACGAGAACTAGCTCAGGGCTAGGAGTTTGACGAGCAAATTTTCTTTTACTACATCAGGGGGGCCGAAAGCTCATACTTTCTGTGGGTCCGAGGGAGCTCATTCGAACCCTGAGAATGTTCCAAATGATATTATTGATCAGGTAGGTGAGATCAATTTGGGAACCTGAAATCCTTGTCCGCGAGTTTGTCCAAAATTCTCCTAGGCGCGGTACTAGTGGGAATGATCTCGATGTTAAGGTGAGTACATGGGGAATGTCTTAATAGCTGACATTCTAGGCCCTAAGGGGGTAGTAAGGCAAAAGTACACGACCCATCTATCTTAGACGGGTGGAGAGTCAGTGGGATCTTCCTCGGCATCCATATGGAAACGTCAAACTCATAAGGTTGGCCGAACTATGATGGAGGGCGACAATAGAATGGGTAATACTGGTGATAAAAAATGAAAGAAGTGGGAACACGCAGCTGAGGATGAGTTACTGGAAGTAGCAGAGAAGCGACTATGTTCAGGGGTGGTAATGAAGGTGATGCATGATGACAACCATGTTGTTTTATCGGCGGAGGTTGCTAAGCAAACCCGCCGGGATCAATGTTCGTGTTAGGTTGGATTTGTCGGGGGGTGGGGAACCCATAGATAGTTCAGGCGCTGAGAGGTGCCATTCGTCGTGTTTTCCCTAATGTTGTTTTTCTGTCAGAATCTAAATTAAAAAGTAATGCAGTTGGTCGGTTGAAACGTACGCTGGGTTTTTAGCATGGTTTTTGTGTTGATTGTATGGGTCGTAGTAGTGGTCTTGTGTTATTGTGGCATGGCTCAGTAGATATTTCAATTTCCTCGTACTCATCGAACAATATTGATGCAGTGGTAAGCAATGGCACTTCTGAATGATGGAGGAAGGGGGCTGTCGAAGACCAGCCCCTCAAATTCGTGCTTTTCAGGATTGTATCTCAAGATGCAGATTACAAGATTTAGTTATGGAAGGAGATAATTTCACTTGAAGGAGGAATGTTGCTCAACAAGAGGTTATTCATGAGAAACTGGACATGTTCTTCGCTTAAGATGATTGGTTGAGTTACTTCCCTATGTACTGAGCCTCTAGTCAATTTTCGACTGCATCAATTCATTCTATGTTGATTATGCAAACTCAAGGCAGGTTGTTGAGCTCTCGCAGTGTTTCTAAATTCAGGTTTGAAGAGATTTGGGCTAGACATGTCGGCTGTGAGCAGGTTATTTGGGAATCTTGGAGCACCAGTGCTGGTACGATTCTGGGTTGGAAGGGGTTGTCTCTTTGTATTTCTAATTGCAGTAACCAATTGGTTCTTTGGAATAAAGAGGTTTTTGGTCATGTTCAATTGTCTCTACAGCTTAAGCAAAAACAACTTGAGTGGTATTATCAGAAAGGTAACGAGGTGACCAGCGAACAAATTCAAGGCCTTCGAGAGGATATTATCGAGCTCTTAAAGAGAGAAGAAATTTTGTGGCGCCAACGATCAAAACAATTGTGGCTAAAAGATGGGGACTCCAACACTAAATTTTTCCACAGATATGTGTCCCATCGCAAAAGGTGTAATGTTATCACTTTGATCCGTGATTCTCATAATATATTACACTCATCCCCGATGGCAGTCCAAGCGGCTATTCTAAAGTTCTATTCTGATTTATTCACATCTGAGGGTTCCGTTGATAGTAATGTTGTGCTGGCTGGTATGAGTCCTCGAGTAAGTGACCGGATGAATGAGTATTTAACAAGGATATTTAAATCAGATGAAGTTGTTGCAACTTTTAAGGAGATGAATCCTTCCAAATCCCCGGTCCCTGATGATATGAGTGCATTTTTTTAACAAAAATATTGGCATATCGTGGGTGCAGATGTGACGGAGGCAGTTCTGGGGTTCTTGAATAATGGTGGAGACTTGACAATTATTAATAGAACCTATATGGTCCTTATTCCTAAGCTTAAAAATCCTACCATAATTTCTGAATATCGACCTATTAGTCTGTGCAATGTTATTTTCAAATTGGTTTCTAAAGTGATTGCTAATCAATTGCGCAAGATGCTACCCCAAGTTATTTTGGAAACTCAAAGGGCTTTTGTTCCCGGTCGACAAATTTTTGACAATGTGATTGTTGCTCATGAGACATTGCATTTTCTTAAAAATAAGCGATTTGGAGGAAAGGGTTACTTTGCTCTTAAGTTAGATATGATGAAGGCTTACGATAGGGTTGAGTGGGATTTTTTGGAAAGGGTGATGCTTCAGCTTGGTTTCAATGGGAAATGGGTTTCATTGATCATGATGTGTGTTAAAACTGTTAGCTATTCTATCATTATAAATGGCTACCCGCGTGGAAAGATTGTGCCTTCTAGAGGTCTCCGGCAAGGTGACCCTTTATCCCCTTATCTTTTTTTGTTGTGTGCTGAAGGGCTAAATCATTTACTTCAGAAAGCAGTGCAAGATGGAGCTCTAAGTGGAGTCTCAGTGAGTAGACATTCTCCCATAGTCTCTAATCTATTGTTTGCGGATGATAGTTTAATATTTTGTGGTGCCAATATTGATCAATGTTGAAATCTTACCTAGATTTTACTCCTTTATGAGCGGAGTTCGGGTCAAAAGGTGAGTAGGCCAAAATCATCTTTATTTTTTAGTGCAAATGTCCCGAGGGCTTCTCACAATTCGATTCATAGAATTTTGGATGTTCATAAGGTCATGGGATGTGACCAGTATTTGGGGGTTCCTATCATGTTTGGCCAGGCAAAAACACAGCATTTTGATAAGATTAAAGATAGGATTTGGGGTCGTGTAAAGAGTTGGTGGAGTAAAAGTTTATTGAGGTCTGGGAAAGAGGTCATGATTAAGTCTGTTCTTCAATCTATCTCTACCTTTATGATGAATTGCTTCCAAATGCCAAAGTCAGTCTGTGATGATATTAATAGATTATTGAGGTGATTTTGGTGGGGGAATGAATTGAGAACTCCTATGCAATGGGTCCGATGGGATCAGATGTGTAAGTCTAAAAGAGATGGAGGTTTAGGCTTTAGAGATATTGAGTCTTTCAATTTGGCACTATTGGCCAAGCAATGTTGGCGTATCATTCAGAATCCTGCCTCCTTAGCAGCCCGTGTACTAAAAGGCAAGTATTTTTCAAGAGAATCTTTTTGGAAGGCTTCGAAGGGCTCAAATGCCTCTTATATCTGGGCTAGTTTACTAGCTGGTCAGGATATATTGGTGGGAGGAGCTTGGTGGAGGGTAGGGAATGGGTCTTCAATCCAGCTGTTTGAAGATAATTGGGTCCCATGTTGTGGTAGAATTTCTTGGGAAGGAAATATACCTCTTCATGCTAATGATCCGGTGGCTGTGTTGTTGGATGATAGTGAAGGGCGCTGGAGGGTTGATATGATTCAACATACTTTCCTTCCTCAAATAGCGGAGAAAATCCTGGCAATTCCTATAGCTCATGTACGACCTCCTGACAAACTTATCTGGCCCTTTACCAAAGATGGACAATATTCAGTTAAATCGGGGTATCAATTTATTTATACAAGCCGAGATGGAGATACCACAGAGGTGGATGGTCAAACTACAGATGAAAGGTCTATGTGGAATGGATTGTGGAATCTTGCAGTAACTCCAAAACTGAAGCATCTCATCTGGCGTGCGTGTGGTAATTCTTTACCTACACGTGAGAAGCTAATTCATAGACGTATTGCAGTTCCTTTGGAATGCCCAATTTTGTAAAGAAGGATTGTTCTTGATAGATTCAGTAAAGAGAGAAAGAGTTGTAGAGAGAGAAAATCAAGGTTGTATATAAATATTCATTCATTAGTTTTCAGTTACATAATAGAGATTCAAACTACTCCTTTATACAGATTATTGAGACCAACGATCAAGTGTTCCATCCACGAGACACTTTACCGTTGAAGCACCATATTTGAAACAGAGATTCAAAATACTGGTTTGACATGAAGAAGAAGAAGAAATATTGAATTGGGCTGAGCTTAAAGATGAGACCATTAACCCAAGCTAACTAAAGACAAGAATAAAATAGGCCCAATAATAAGGCCCAAGCACCCAAAAATAAGGGCTTCGTCCTTTTACACTTAACAAGTTTGTGGTCTTGATTTGGAGAATGTGACTCACCTTTTCTTTGAGTGTACTATGGCATGCCGTGTTTGGTCAGAATTGAATGTAGCGGGCTCCATTGGTTATCAAGTGGGGGAGACTTTTAGGGAATGGTTTGGAAGATTCCTCAAGATAGCAGCTCACACATTGGTTTCCCTTGTTACATCATGTATTTGGTTGTTATGGTTTAATAGAAACCAGGTGGTTTTTGAATCAGTTTGTTTCTCTCCTCAAAAGGTAGTGAGCTCGGCTGTGGGCTTAATTTCTGAGTTGCAGTTGGCGAAAGATGGCTTAAGTGATGTCTCTAGAACAACACTCCAATCAAGTGATGCCGGTTGCTCATTGGTCTCGGCCAAAAGAAAAGGTTGTTAAGATGAATATTGATGCAGCGTTAAAGGAGGGTCAACTGGGAATAGGTGTGGTTCTGCGAGATCACCATGGGGATGTGCTTGGGACAGCCATAATCCATGGTTCTAGATGCAGTGATGCTTGTCAAGGGGAGGCTGCTGCTATGCTAGCTGGTCTTCAATTTGCCCTTGACTGTGGATTTAGGCACATTTCAGTTGAATCTGATTCTGCGATAGTGGTCTCCAATGTTCTTTCACAGTCTCCAAATTTTCTTCCTTATGGAGTGATTGTGGATTCAATCCAACGCTTACTTCTTCGATTTTTATTTTATGATGTTCATCATGTTCACCGAGAAGCTAATTCGGTTGCTCATGAATTAGCTCAATTTGCTTTTAGGCATGATCGAGATTTGTTTTTACTGGAGGAGTATCCTCCTGAAATTCATCGATTTGTAAGGCATGATAGTTCGGTTTAATATATGAGGTTTTTCATAAAATAAAATAAAAAAACAACCATTCCGGAGGAGAGAGATTCATGCTTTGCTACTATAATTAATTTGCTCCAATAGGGACATGTTAATTTATATCCTAGACCCACACTATTTGTCTGTTGTGGGTAGTTTGGAAGTGCTTAATTACTTTTTAATCATTTATTTTGTTTATTTTTTATATATATTTTTACAAAAAAAAAGTTAATAAATTTTTTTGACAACTTCTTGTTTGTGGATGTGATGTGAAATGTACACTACAATGTTTTGGCTTAATGCTTGATAGGTCTCTCAAATTTATTGTGTATATCATTAACGATATCAATAAGATGTTTATACGAATAAGTCCTTAGATCCCTAAATTTTATATCATTAAGGACTCTTTTCCTTTAGATAAAAAATTAGTGATCAAGTAACCCTTATTTTAGAATTATGTTACTTTTATAAAGTCAATATTTCTCTCTCCTTTCTTTTGCTCATCTCTTCTCCTATAATTTTCTTAAATCTCCACAAGAGGTGACATGTTAACTTACATTAGTTAACTCTTAATGAACAACAAAAACTTTATTTTGAAAATAGTATTCACCTAAGCCTAAGAGGAAATAGTAATATTTTTTTATTTTAGTTCTAAAATACATGAATGACTTATCAAGAATAATTTTAATGTTCTGCAGGTCCTCTTTAATTTTGACAAATGATCAAACTAAAAAGATCTAAATGCAGGGATTAAATTTTGAAGGAGAAAAGAAAAAGGTACCTACAACCAAGTAGTGTTTAAGAACAATGTATAGATTTTTCCTGAAAGAGCTGTTGCACATGTATTTTAAATCATGAATTTTTTAGTATGAAAAAAAGGACTTATTGGTGAATCCCCCTTAAATATATAAATTATACTAAAAAAAAATTCAATATAATTCTAAAAATTTGTATAATTCTTAAAATATACTAAAAGATTACAATATAATTCTCAAAATATATTAAAAAATTCAATATAATTCTCAAATTACACTGAAAATTACTAGATAATTTTTAACACTGCAAACATATAGTTTCAAATTTCATTTAATTAGTTTAATAAATTGTTAAGATGGCATTTAAGTAATATATTAGTGTCTTACCTGAGTATTTTTGTCCAAAAATCTATGGACTTATTGGTATATTTCATTTTGGCATGTACCTTGTGGTATGTAAGTTTGTAAGGAGGGACCTAATAGTAAAGCCCTTTTTTTTAATCAGAAAAGGGATGAGACTCAAACTCAAATTTCAAAATTACATACGACTCAACTCGCCAACTGAATTACTTGGACGTCAATATATTGTTTTTAAAAACTAGGCTATGCCTATATTTACATATTTTCAAAATATTTTTCTAAATGATTTTGTTTTAAGATACTTTTACAGTATACCTTCTCGATGTTTTGTTAATAGTTCCTTGACTTAATTATTACTAAATACCTAAATCCCTAAACTCATTTTTTGTTCCAAATTATCCTAGAACACAAATGGTTCATGATTCATCCTCAACTAACTAGACCTTAGTTAACATTTTCATCTTATCTTAAATTATTTTAGTGTAAGTTGTACAAAATATTAAAAATGTCATCATTGTCTTAATGTCAACAGATGAACCTGGAACTTTGGTGGATTTAAAGTAGTGCAAACACAGGTACAAAGTCACCATCTGCTAAACTCCACAAAATGAAAATTGTCATGTCCCTCTATACACTACAGACTCTATCTTTCATTTTCTTGCCTTTGGTGCTTATCTTTCTCTTCACATACTCTCACACACTTTCAACATATTTGACAAATAGGCCACCAAGCTATCTTATTATCATATGCATGATCTCATTCTACAAGAACCGCTACAGATTGTTGGATTGGTACACTGGACTTCTAGTAGAATTAGCAACCAACACAATCATTGTACAACGGCTAGGTGCGCCCAGGACGATCGTCACAGCAAACCCATATAATGTTCAATATATGCTCAAGACCAACTTCAACAATTTTCCGAAAGGCAAGCCTTTCACTGATGTTCTTGGAGACTTTCTTGGCTCAGGCATACTCAATATGGATGGAGAGCTCTGGTCCACACAACGCAAGTTAGCAAGTCACGAGTTCAGTGCCAGGTTTTCGAGAGAATATTTCATGACTACATTGAAGGATGAGTTCGAAGGACGGTTGTTTCCTATTTTGAAGTCATTGGCAACAACAACCGAAGTGGTCGATTTGCAGGATTTGTTGAGACAACTTGCATTCAATGTAATCTGTAAGGTTTCATTAGGGATTGATAGGTGTTGCCTCAATCCTTCTCAGCTTGATTCAACTCTTGCCAAAGCTTTTGACATAGCATAGAAGATATGTGCAAGGCGTGGAGTGGTGCCTTTGTTCATAGTATGGAAGGTTAAAAAATGGCTCAAAGTTGGATCGGAGAGGAGTCTTCTAAAGGCTATCAAAGAAGTACACAAACATGTTTCATAGATGATTCAAGAGAAGAAGAAGAAGATTGAAAGTGGTGATACTTACAATCAAGATCTCCTATCTCGGCCGATATTGGCAGATCTTCAAGAGAAAGTAATAAGAGACATGGTGATAAGCTTCATTATGGCTAGAAGAGATACCTCTATTGCAATGGCATGGCTCTTCTGGTTGCTTTCCAGCCATCAACACATAGAAGAAGAGGTGGTAAAAGAAGCAACGTTGGTGAATGAAAGACAACTTAATTATGAATCACTGAAAAAATTGAGATTGTTGAATGCATGTCTTTGTGAGTCTATAAGACTTTATCCACCAGTTGCTTGGGACTCAAAGCATCCAATAGTCGACGATTCGTTATCGGAAAATACTCCTGTTCGAGCAGGAGATAAAGTGACTTACTTCCCCTATGGAATGAGAAGGATGGAAACATTATGGGGAAAGGACTACTTGGAGTTCAAACCAAAATGATGGTTTATAATTGACTCAAATGAAAGATCAATGAATAAGATATGTCCTTACAAATTTCCAATCTTTCAGGTTGGTCAAGGGTATGCTTTAGGAAGAAGATGGTCTTCATTCAGATGAAATATGTAATTGCTTCCATACTCAAGAGATTTGAGATCAGGCCGATCAGTCCAGAAAGGCTGGTCTTCGTGCCGCTCCTGACGAATCACATGGCCGGTGCCTTGAAGTTTTTTATTCAAAGGAGAGATGCTAGGGTGGATTGAAACATACCATTAAATTAGTGAAAGTCAATAGTTATATTCTAGATTTTATGGAAGGTGGAACATGCCACTGTTCCTCCATCACAAAATTCTTATATAAAAATAAGTTGGTGATTCTGTACGCAATAATATATACTGAAAATATATGCCCCATCCAATGATAGTCATCAAGGTCATCAACATATAGTTGCCAGATTTGATCTTTTTAAGTTATATGTGGTCAAATGGGAAACAAGACTGGATTCTAATCTTATAAGGATTTGACAACTTGATCCACAATAACACAAATGACCAGAGAAAAATTTCATGTCAGATGTTTCTAAAGTACAGAAATGGACATTAATATTTAACAGTAATAATAGTCAGCATGGATCATTCAATGCATCTATTCCTTTTTTGTTGTAATATAAGTGAAAACATAATGAGAAAGCCCATTCTATCTGTGCAAAATGATAAAAATGAAAAATAGAAAGTATCAAAATTAAATTCAATGCTCTACATAGGAGCTTTCCAATGAAACACATTTGGAGACCACTAAGTTTTATTGTAATCGATAATGAAATATGTGGGATTACCAAAATTAGAGTGAGAAATTGCAAGAGGATCACAAAAATGTATAAAAATAGTAATGAGTATAAGAATATACCTGATACTAGAGGAATTAGAACGCACTATCACATAATTTTTACCAGAATGAATTGCAAATGAAGTAGGGTTGACAGCTACAAATAAAGTAGGTTTGAAATGGGTGCAAATGATTTGAGGGTTTTTCATCAACTCATTTTTTTTGTAGATTTAATTGCATTTAGGCGCCACACTTTACGCTAATTAGTGCTTCATTTGCTCCATGCCAACAATTGTTACACGGTAACGACAATAGTGTAGCAGTTTGATAAATTCAATGATCAATTTGTAATGTTGTATCATTAAGAGAGTGAATCATATAACACACAAACTATCTTTCAGTGTCAATTGCCATTTACCCAATTTTTATTCTAGCATTTACGCAAGCAATCACACATATGCAAAGTAGTTCGTTAGCCTTTGATGTTATTGACAAAAGGTTTAAGCTTGTGTAAATTTTCACTCTTGTATTAGCACTAGGCTTGACTATTTATACACGTATATATGCTTCATTTCCTAACATTATGCTAAAGGAAATCAAGGCAATAATTACATGTTTGAATGTATTTATAAGTGCTAATTCTGTGCCTTGATATTGCCCCACAAATTATGGAGATGATATGATTTCAATTGCTGAACTTCAAGTCAGGACTGTGTATCCCACAATCCATACTTTCAGCCATGATTATCTCTATTATGCCCCCGCAAGCACAAGGGTTCTGGCAGGACATGAAGCTTGGAGTGATGATAAATGAATAATGCATGAGAGAGAGGTTTGGTTAATGGATCGGCTGGATGGTCAGCGTTGTGTATGTGGGATACACGAAGCAGGTTCTTGGCTATTTGATGACGGACAAAGTGAAAGTCAATGGCAACATGCTTCATCTTGGAGTGAAACACAGGATTAGAGCATAATTAAGTAGCTCTCACATTGTCATGGTAGACCATTGGTGGAGCTGAGAGTGATACACCAAGTTTGGATAGGAGTTGAGTTAGTCAATTGAGTTCGGCGATGGCAACAACAATGACTCGATATTTTACTTTAGTGGTGGACCAGACAATAGTGGATTGCTTTTTGGAGCTCCAACTAATAGGATGATGACCAAAAACATGACTTAGACTGAGGTAGAGGCTGAGATATCAAGATCACCCACCCAATCGGCATCGGAGAAGGCCTGAAGAGTAAGATGGTTCTTGCTGGAAGGAAGATACCATAATGTTGAGTTCTGCACAGGTATCGAAGAATTCTTTTAACTGTCAACCAATGTTTGGAGGTCGGCTTGTGCATGTACTGTGCCAACTTGTTGATGGCAAAGGAGATGTCGGGCTGTATAAGTGAGAGATACTGGAGAGAGCCCAACGTCTAACGAAACTCAGTTGGATCATGTGCAGGAGACCCATCATGTAATTGAAGAGATTCAGATGAAGACATAGGTGTGGAAAATTCTTTGGCATCATGCATATGAGTTTTGACAAGAAGATCGCACACATATTTTTTCTGTAAGAGACACAACCCTACGGATTTACGGGAAGCTTCAACCCCAAGAAAGTAGCTAAGCTCACCAAGATCCTTGAGTGACAACCAACTAGAGAGCTTGTGTGAAGGTGTTGATGATGGCGGCATTAGAACGAGTGAGGATAATATCGTCCACGTAAGAAACTATGAAGCTCAGTATACCATGCACGCGGAGCTTACTTCAACTCGTAGATAGCTTTGTGTAGTTTACACACCGACTAAGACTGCTGGGAATCAAGAAAACCTGAAAGCTACTGCATATAAACATTATCAGTAAGAGTGCCCTACAAGAATGTATTATTTACATCCAACTATGTTATAGATCATCCATTAGAAATATCAAGGATGAGAACAAGACGAATGGTGGCGGGCTTAACCACCGGACTGAAGGTTTTATTGTAATCAATGTCAAGTCGTTGATGAAACCCCTTGGCAACTAAGCACACCTTATAGCGAGCAATGGATCCATCAAGGTTTTTTCTAATCTGATAGACCCATTTACACCCAAAAATATTCTGTGTGGGTGTTGTAGGAACCAAGGTTCGGGTTTGGTTTTTAAGGAGAGCTTGATATTCTTCAGCCATAGCATCACGCCACTGTGAGTGCTTCACTACTTGATTATATGTGGTGGGTTCAATGAGGGTGGCAGTGGAGGATTGTGCTGTAAGAGAGAAGGGTTGCTTGGGTTTAAAATTGTTGTTCTGAGCACGTGTAACTATTTTATGGGATGGAACTGGTGGAATAGGTGTGGGTATAGGAGAGGAAATATCTGGAGAGGAAGGTATAGTAAGGGTGGAAGGTCTTACATATGAAGAACTAGAGCTGGGGATGTCTTGACAAGGAGGCAGAGTATGTCGATGTTCATGAATGGCTGGTGATCGCAAGATGTTATGTACTGGAGAAGAGAGTGAAAAAAGAGGGGATGACTGGGCCAGTGGATGTGATATGGGAAGTAGGAATGAAGCAGCGATAGATGAACTATATAAGTCTTGGATGGGATTTTCGGGTACTGAGGTAGAGGCAGCGGACCGAGAAGAGTGGGGTAAAAATTGAGACAAGAGTGTTGGGGAGGGTGAAGAAACAATCTGAGACGAGGATTGCAAAGGAAATTTATTCTCAACAAAAATGACATGTCTAGAGACAAACATACGTGTATTGATATAGTCATAGAAAAGATAAGCATTATGAGGAATTGAGTATCCTAAGAAAACACAAGGACGGGACCGTGGTTCCAACTCATGTTTGGTATATGGCCGGAGTCAAGTATAGCGAAGGTTGCCAAAGACTCGTCGGTTACCATAGTTAGGGTGATAGTGAAAGAGTTTGTGATATGGAGTGGTGAAGTTAATGATTGAGGTTGGCATTCGGTTGATAAGATATGTAGCAGTTTGAAAGGCATAAGGACAATAGGATAGAGGTAGTGATGCTTGATCAAGGAGAGTGAGACCGGTTTCAACAATATGGTGGTGTTTTCGTTCAGCGAACCCAATGTGTTCAGGAGTATAAGATGGAAAGGTGAGATGTTGAATGCCAAACTTTGTAAGAAGATGTGTTAGACCTTGATATTCCCCACCCCCATCACTATACACAGTTTTGATTGATGTGCCAAAGCATTGTGAATAAGAGCTCGGAATTTCTCAAAGACCACTAAAACATCAGATTTTAGTTTTAGGGGATAAAGTCATGTATATTTAGTGAAATAATCAACAAATATGATGTAGTAACAAAAATCACCAATCGAAAAAACTGGTGTAGGGCCCTAAACATCATAATAGATAGATTGAAAAGCTGCATTACACATAATAGAGGAGTTCTTAAAAGCAAGCATGTGACTTTTATTACATAAACACGAGTTGTAACAAGATTCGGATGAAAGATATTGAGAAATAAGGTTAAGAGAAGACAATTTCTTTTGAATGTGAGAAGATGGATGACCACATTGATACCAAATATCGGATGCGACGGCAAGTTTTGTGGAGGGAGCATAGGAGAAAGAAGAGGACAGTGGATGCGACTATTCAGATAGATTGTTTTTACTCTGGCCTCGCTCCAAGTAGGGCCCCGCACTCAAGTCCTTCACAAGAAAAAAATTAGGAAAAAATTTGATAGATGTTTTATTTTTTGTACAAAACTGAGAAACATATATCAAATTTTTTTTCATGGAGGGAGCACATAGAATATTGTCAAGCGTAAACGTCTTTATGGGTGAATGAATTAAGGAAGAACCAGCACGAGAGATAGAGAAGCTATTACCATTGTCGACTACCACATCTTTAATCCCAGAATGATCATAAAAAATAGAGAAATTGTTGAGTTCCGAGGTGATATGATGTGTGGCGCCAGAGTCAAGAACCCAACTATTGGTATTTGAATTGGTATCTCCATCAACGTATTTAGCTTGAGGTTGCCATGTGTTCTGAGAAGTGAGTTACGGTTTGGAGCGACATGTTTTGACGAAATGACCCGGTTTGTCACATAGCTGGCATATCATGCTTGGTGGACCAGATGAAGTATTTGGGCACCAGTTAGGAAAGAAGGGATGGTGGGGAGAAGATCGTGCAAAGAAGGTGTTAACTGAATTCATGGGACCACGATAGTAAGGACGGTACTGATTTGATTGAGTAGAAAAATTCTGGGGAGGAGAGAAATTCCCTCAACCATGATTTCCTCCAGTGCCCTATTTTTTTCTAGAAAGGTTTTTGTTAGAGCCTCATTGATGAGTGTATGAGGCAATGGCACGTATTTCTTCTGACTGGTTAGTGCCTTTCTTCTTCGCCAACTCTTCATCTAGAAGCTTATCATAAAGGTCCTCAAAGGATATAGGAGATTTGCGAACCCTTATGGCTGCAGTTAACTCCTTGAACTCTTCACCTAAGCCATTGAGGGTATGTGCATTGATTTTGGCATCACTCAGTGGATGACCAATCCAAGAAAGATCATCAATTTTGCTCTTGATTTGACTCATATAATCAGCAATAGAATTGCTGTCTTTCTTGATACTCATCAAGGTGGAAAGAAGAGTAAGCATTTGAGTATTAGATCTATTTGCATAATTGGATTCCAGTTTTAGCCATGCTTCACCAGAAGTTGAACAACTTTCCATTGTTGGACAAATGGAACTATGCACTGTCACCTGAATGGCAAGGAGAATAAGGCGATCTTGTCTAAGCCATAGTTGACAATTTGGATCACTCTTTTCTGGGCAAAGCAAGGAGCCATCGACAAATCCGAGGACTTCATACCTAAACAGCAAGTTAGTCATCTGAGACTTCCACGAGGCATGATTCCCTCCTCGTTTGGTAAGTTTAAAGGGAATCTAAGAAGAGGCATTCAACGAAATCAGATTTTCAGTGGAAAAACTAGCGTTACCAGCAGTGGTTGTTCTTGAAGCTGTCGTGATAACAATAGGATTTCCTGATGATGTAGCATCGACATGCTTTGGAGATGTGGCGGTTGACATGATTGAATAAGAGATATGGGGAGAAATACAAGAGAAATGGAGAACTAGATACGTAGGGAGACTTGAAAGAAAAGAATTGACAAGAGACTGAGAATATTTGGAGAACTAGAGAAAAGAATGTTGTTCTTGATAGTAGGGCTCTGATACCACAGAAGGTTTAAGCTTGTGTAAATTGTCACTCTTATATTAGCACCAGGCTTGACTATTTATACACGTATATAGGCTTGATTTCTTCACACTATGCTAAAGGAAATCAAGGCAATAATTACATGTTTGAATACATTTATAAGTGTCGATTCTGTGCCTTGATATTGCCCCACAAATTATGGAGATGATATGATTTACATTGCCGAACTTCAAGTCAAGACAATGTATCCCATGATCCATACTTTAAGGTATGATTATCTCTATTAGTTATTAGAATGTACAATTATTGGATTTTACCAAATTTTTCCCCAGTCTACCAATAAAATCAACTTGTGAAGAGCTGTCAAACACCTAATTTTACCAAGTGCTTGATGTAATAATTTTTGCAAGTGTACAATAGTAGCACAATAGATGTATGTATGAGGTCAATCCCATAGAGACGAGTAAAAATCTAATAAATGTACCTAACGCGATAATGAATGTAATCAAAAAATAAATTAAAGATAGTGATTGATGAGTTATGAGTAATGAACAAGTAACTAAAACAAATTGATATTCAAGAAGAGGAAACTAGGGTTATGATTTCACTACCCAATTACGAGCTTAAATATCAAGCATTCAATAACAATTTTGTTTCCTAGGTTGATTCCCCTCTGGAGTATGTTGATCCATTAATCGTGGAAACAACACGCATTATCAATAATAAAGTAGAGTCTTTTGCCTTTACCTTTGATGGTATTGAGGTGTACTACATATGTTCATGATGTCTGTCCTCAAAACATGAAATTGGATGATCGTACTTTCTGATATCTTTTTCTCGGCTATTCTAAAATACAAAAAGAATATTGTAGTTTGTCTCCCCAGTTAAATCGATTCCTTATTTCTTGTGACTCGATGTCTAGTGGTGATAAGCTTTTAGTCTATCATAGAAGTACTAACCCACCTACAAATCACGTGGACAATTCAGATTCATCTCCACCAAGTATAGATCATCAGTTGTCGGCTTCCACTAAGCCAATATCCTTGTCCAATGATCTGGTAAGTCCTACTTCTAAGTGTGATGACCCTATTGCTCATCGTAGACCTTACCGCTCCTTCAAGGATCATCCCTCCTATACTCTTTCTTTATGTGGACTGTCTGCCTCCTTACAACCTCTATTTCTACTCTTGATGCACATTATATTCCAAGGTCTATTTCTGTGGCACTTGCTCATCTTGGCTAGCATGCTGCTATAAAGTAGGAAATGAGTGCTCTTGAGCACAACTATACATGAGATCTAGCATCTCTTCTTTTTCACAAAAAAAAGTCAAAGGCGGTAAGTGGATGTATACTGTCAAGCTTAATCTTGATGGTTAGTTGGCTTATTTGAAGGCTCGCCTTATTGCCAAGGGCTATGCCTAAACCTATGACATGGACTATTTTGAGACATTCTCTCATGTTGCTAAAATTGCTTCCATTCGGTTATCCATTTCTTTGGTTTTCTCTCGATATTGGGCCCTCTTTTAGCTTGGTGTCAAGAATACGTTTTGGCATGGTGATTTACATGGAGCAATCTTATGGTTTCCTTGTGCGGGGGGTCTTGGCAAGTGTGTAATTTACGACGTTTTTTATGTCCTCAAAGAGTCCCCGTAGGCTTGGTTTGGGTGGTTCAATATGGTGGTGCACATAGTATACGACAATCAAAGAAGGATCACATAGTATTTTATTGTTATACACCGGCAATGCGCATCATTTTTATAGTGTATGTAGATGATATTGTTCTCACTGGTGATAATTCTATTGGGATTTCTGATCTGAAATGTTTCCTTCAATACAAGTTTTAGACTATGAATCTGGGTGTCCTAAAGCATTTCTTGGGAATTGAAGTAGCACAGTGCAAGAAGGTTTTTATTCATATCCCAACGAAAGTATGTGCTAGACTTATTAGAAGATACAACGTTGTTCTAGGTCAAGGGAGTACAATCTTCTATGGATCCAAGTGTCAAGTTGTTATCGAATGATGGTGAGTTGTTTCCAAATCTCGATCAATATCGTCATATGGTGGGTAAGATTCATTATTTAACTAGGATGACATGACCAGATATAGCTTACCTATGAGTGTGGTGAGTTAGTTTATGGCCAATCCTTGCACTCCGCATTAGAATGTTGTGGTACGCATTCTTGGGTATCTTCAGGTTAACTTAGGAAAAGGAGTAGAATTTCGAGATCATGAACTGAGTATCGAGCAAGAAATGTGGTTGCTTATTGTAGTGCAAAAGCTGAGTATCGAGCCATGACTCTGGCTGCTTCAGAGATTATGTGTTTACGACAACTACTAGAGGAATTGGGAGGGCATCCAAATGGTCCTATTGAGTTGTAGTGTGATAACAGATCGGTAGTTTGTATATAGCCAAAAATCTTATGTATCATGAAAAAACCAAACATATTAAGATTAACTGTCATTGTATTTGTCAAGCTTATCAAAGAAAAATCTTGAGTTTGGTTCTGTGTATTCTAGTGAACAGTTGGCTGATCTTCTTACTAAGCCATCACATGGTCCTCGTGTTCGCTATATTTGTAACAAGCTAGGTATGTTAGATTTTTATAGAGGTCCGATATATTTTGATTGCTATCCAAATTTTACAGTTTCATTAAGTGATCAAAATCTCTTAGATGCACTCACTTTAAATATAAAAACTCACAATTACAAAATGTCTTCTGGATCTCTTCCAATCTCCTTAATCTATAAAATTCATTACAAAGCTATGTCTTCAGCTTTTGGTTCAAAAGCTTTAAGAAAATCCCCAAAAGGAGAAACTTTATTAATTCAAACCGACATTGCTCGATCTAACATGACTCTTCCCATAACCATTAAGTGGGATGAGATAAGCTTACCCAAAACATGGGAGTTACAAGGAGCTGTAACTCCTAAGAAAGTAAAAAATACAAATATAGAAAATTTTATTCAATCCAGCGATGGGAAAATATAAATTACTTTTAGTTATCGTCGCCATTTAATAGATTACCAACAACTTAACCACAGTTCATCTTTTAAATCAGAGATAGGAATTCAGCCTATAAATTTTTTCTCAACTCCTCCAAGTACTTCTTATAATACAAAAAAAAAATCATCTAATCCAAGTACTTTTTATCATCCTGATTTACTTGGAGTCAATCATTTTGGTTCAATACCAAAACCATTTTACAATGTTCAACAACCAGATTCTCAAACCAATTCCACACAGGAACTAAAAGATTCCCTGCCAATGTCACCAACTTATTCTCAAATGGTAGATAATAATGACCCTGAGTTAAATGTTTTAATTCGTAATGATTTCGTTATCGACAAACAATCAATACAAAAAGATTTTTATTCTCCTTACAATACTGCCAAAAGAGACTGGTTTCTCAATCATTATATAAGTGAAAAACGTCAGTCTATCCAAAAAGAATATTATGATTTTCTTAATGGACTTCAAAAACAAGTATTATTTTTTTGACTATTTTGAATTATCCTTTGATGACCCCCGTATTGACTGAGCTACTTATCTTTTTTCTTCAAAAACAATCAATACTACTACTAGGGTTCAAACATGGTATGATAATACACAAAAAACCATCATTGAGCCTGAACATCCACCTTTGACCCAACTTAAGTTAGATTACAAGAATTCTTCTGTAATGGCTACACCATTTAAAGTATCCAAAGCTGAGGAATTCAAAAACATTGTTGAACAAAACAATTTTACAAATCAACAATTATCCACAATTGGTCAATAGTTAAATAGGATAGAAGATTATGTTCAAAACTCAACCCTTATAAATACTTTTGATAAACCTGTATTTAAACCATATGAGATACCGCCCAAAGTAGCTAAAACATTAGCTCCTCAGGATATAGATTTTATGTTTGCAATAGAGAAAAAATTACAAGAACTTAGGGCTAATCGCACTCACTTTCCCTCTTTACAAATTCCTGATACTCCAAAGTCATCTACAAAACCAGCAATCCATAATCTTGACAAAACTGGAAATACTCCAAACAATTCTAATTTTGAGGTCAACAAAATAAAATTGCAATCTCCTCAAAAACTTTACTATTCTAAAACTACTCCACCAGATCTTTTGTTAGAAGAAAAATAAATAAATCGGATGAAATAGAATGCTGACCATTTTTGAATGGAATATAGATGGTATGTCAGATTACAATATTCTTAATCAACTACAACAAATGACAATGGTAAGCAATGCTTACAAAACAAAAATAGATACAACTGACCAAGCTATTGCAAATTTAATTATTGCTGGCTTTACAGGTCAGTTAAAAGGATGGTGGGATTATCATCTTACATCCGCCCAACAAAATGAAATTCTCAATGTTGTTAAAATCGCTTCTGATGGTATAGTTATCAAAACAAAATTTGGTGAAGAAATCCAAGATGTTGTTGCCATACTAATATCTTCAATATCAAAACATTTCTTAGGAGATCCCTCTAGCATTAGGGATAATGTTCAAAACATTTAGCAAATTTAAGATGTAGGAAACTTCATGATTTCCGACAATACAAAGATACCTTCTTAACTAGAGTTATGATGCGTTCGGATAATAATCAAGCCTTTTGTAAAGAAAAATTCTTAGCAGGCCTTCCCATATTGTTAAGAGATAAAATTAGGGAAAAGATTAAATTGATGTACAATAATAAAATCTCTTACGATCAATTAACCTATGGTGATTTAGTTAATCACATTCAAAAGGTACGTTTACAATTATGTTCTGATATTAAGTTACAAAAACAATTAAAACATGAACAGACTAAGTCCAAAAATGAATTAAGATCTTTCTGTAAACAATTTGGTTATGAAGAAAATTGTACCAAGCAAAAAAGTTCTACTAAAAAGTATAAACCTACTCAATTTAGATCTAGATTTTATAAGAAATTTTATACTCTGAAATTATCTAATAAAAGAATAGAAAATACAAAAATAAAATTCAATCCTTAGGAAAGCAAAACTAACCAAATGGTTTGTTTTAAATGTAATACACTAAGTCATTATATAAAATATTGTATAGTTCGCAATCAAATCAATGAGCTAGAATTTGATGAAAATATTAATGCAAAATTATATTCAATTCTTATAGATACTGATGACGAATCATCACTATCTCCTTCTGACAATGAACATCAATATGATGATATCCCCTATTCATCTTCTGACTCTGAAATAAACATGCTTTCTAGGGATTAAGAATTCCTTTTGGAAGTTGTTAATCACATTCATGATTCCACGGTAAAGCTATCTTACCTAGATAAATTAAAACAAAATATATTTAATTCTGATAACAAGGTTGCTCCACCGAAAGCAACCTATAATTTGAAAGAAATTTTATCTAAACATGATCAAAAGATAAGACCCTCTTCTACTCCTGATCTTCAACACCTCCAAATGGAGATTTCTGAAATAAAAATAGGACTTGACACTCTTAAGAATCAGCAAAGGAATGGTCAATGGAAAATAAATCAATTAGTCTCCATCATTGACAAAGGAAAAGGACTAATTACATCTGAAACACCTAGTGGATTAGATGAAGATGAACGAATTAATAAAATAGAAACGGAAGGAATTTTGGTTGAGAGTTCTTACAAAAGTGAGCAACCTTTTATTGGATTATTATCTCAAGTCACTGGTCAAAAATGGTTCATCTGAATTACAATTGTTATTCAAGAATCTTATTCTTTTGATACTATTGCTTTAGTTGATTCTGGTGCAAATTTAAATTGTCTTCGTTCTAATTTGGTTCCTTGTTGTTTCTGGGAAACAACAATTGAAGGAATAAAATCTGCTGTTGCTGACCAACTTAAAATTCTTTACAAATTATCCAATGTTACAATTACAAATTCTAATATTACATTCAAAACTGATTTTCTTGGTGCTCAAAATATTACAAAATATGTTATCTTGGGGACACCATTCCTCGATCTTATCAAACCATTTCAAGTAACTCACGATGGGATTTATACTGCTTTATTTGGGAAAAATATATTTTTCCCATTTTTACAAAAAAACCCAAAGGCACTAAATTCCTTTATAAATTAATGCTCACTTCATTGTCTTATAACAGCAAACATGAGTACCTCCTCTAGAAGAGGAAAAGGACGGATGTCTCCACCAGCAACACGATCCCAAATGCAGAGGCTCTCAAAGGAATTTTATGCCTTAGATTCGGCACCAAACCTCCCCAAAAAATCATGGGCTGACATTATTGATGAAGAAGATCGAAAATTGGCCCTTGCCAAAGCCAAATCAAAAGGTAAAGAGGTAATGTCTTCTTACCCTCAACCTCAATCTCCAATTCCCCAAGAGATTTTAAACTATCCATCCCTTTTGGAATGATTTTCATCTTTACAAACCACATCTGAGGTTGCCTTAGCAATCCAGGCACAAAAGCCACCCATTAGTTCGGCCTTAGTTATTTCTGAGCCTGTTTTAAAAACTGTTGCCAACATGGCTTTAACACAAAATCAAACCCAACCTTTCACTTATGTATCAAAGTATTTTGATAAACAAATCTTTCAAAAGGTTGTTCTTATGGAACGAGAATTTCAATGTGAAGATCCAAAAACTGTGGTCTCCAAAATCTTCCCTCAAAATTGGCATTATGTCCCACAAGATTTAAATAAAAATCAAACATTTTATGAATTCATTTTAATTGATACTGATTCAATTTCTATGAAGAAGTATCACACCCAATAAACTTCAGTTCTCACACATTGCACAGTTCAGATTTTAAAGGTTTTAACTCCGGCAATGTGGGGACAAGAGTTACACAAATTAAGAAAATTTTCAGTTAACTACAACCCTTCAGGGTTTTCTTATTGGGATTACCAAGAAGCTTGGACCAAAGCTTTTTTGCTTCAAAACTCCGAGCAACGAAATTCATGGTTTTTCCAATTTAAAGTTAACCAAACTTATCATTTTTCCCCATTGGTTTAATGAATGGTGGTGGTACTTTGGACACCTCCAAGAGATTCTACCTTCAATTGTCAAATAAGGATTTGATGTTTTCCGGTCCCGTTATAAACCCAAGGACATGGCAATACCCCCTTATTATATTTCTTCTCTATCTTTGTCATCTCTTGGATTACAAATTGGCAATACAAATTTCACAATAAACCTGCAAATCTGCCATATTTAGTTCGAACTTATCGTTCAAAATGGTGGGATAAATTTGATGCTACAAGAGCCCACCCTGAAAATGTACTTAAATGGTTATCATCCAACCAAGCCAAAACAAAACTGATTGAAAATCAGAACACCATTTACTTGGGATGAAATCCTTTATCAGTTCCAAATTGGTTTCGGCTACATCAGAAGATGAACTTGCTCATCTTTTGCAAAAGACTTTATTAGAACTCAAAAGCCATTCTGGAAAATCATCAGCATCAAATTCAGATAAATATTTAAAAAAGAGTTTCAACTAAGCCATGGCTTAGTTGGTGGCATAGGGTGAAAGATTCTCTATGTTAAAGGGAGGTGGGGAGTTCGACTCCTGCCTTCAACAACCCGTGCGTAGTCAGGAGAGGCTGGCGCAAGAGGGGTTGGGGGTAGTGGTCCATGGGCCCGGCCACACAATAACGACTGGGGTGGGTCGTTACAAAGACCACTATTCAAGTTCCACTCTTTATTTTGTATTTCTATGTTTTAATGATTGTAAAGGTCCACTCTCCATCTATATAAGGAGAAGACCTATGCCTTAGTTGATTAAGTTTTAGTTTTGGAACTTCAAGTTTCCAAGTTCTTTCTTTCTCCAACCTTTCTCTCTTATCTAAAGTTCGGAACTTTGGTTCCCTCCTCTCAATGTAACCCTCCTTCTTCCCGTGTAAGCTACAATCCTCAATCAACAATTAAAAGTCTGTAAGTCTAACATTTATGTTGTTTAACACTTATAGTCTTTCAATAATGTTTTATGTGATTGGTTATACCGCCTTCATTATCTTTCAATAATATTTTATATGGCTGGTTCTACTGTCTTTATTGTTTAATTTTGTCAATGTTCTTATTATCCTTATTTTCTTTTTCCTTTTAATCTTCGACAGCGCCACAAACAGTCGACTTTGTCGCATGTGGTTATAAAGCCCATAAATTCTTTATTTGTTATTATAATGCTTGATATTGCAATTGCTTTAACATTGTTAAAATTTATTCTTGTTTCTCTATTTGCTTTATTTAATTTTATGTTTATAATTTATATTTGTAATTCTTTCATAGTTTTATAATCAAAGCGACTTCAAGTTATTATTTTGTGCTTCCAATTTATATATTCAGTTTATTGATCCTCTGTGAAAATCACAACGATTAACCATCTAACTGAATCTCATAGCTTAGTTTCTTCTTTGTTTGCTTGATCCTTGTCGTTATGAGATATATATATATATATCCTGTATTTCTTTGTCCGTGGGTATGGCCACAATAATCTTGAAGCCCACGTTAGTGCGATATACTATATCCTTTACTAACCCTACCTCTCTCAATTAACATATATCTCATCTTAGCTCGTGCTTCTAAGTGTAATCATGACGAACTTCACCACTTAGATATTGCATATTATACTACTCTCTTCAAACGGAATAAAAAATGTTGGCACACAACAGAAATATAACTCATCTTTGAGATGCATGATACAGATTGGCAAACAAGATCCGGAGGTTGTCACCAGCAAGTTGAACAAATTAATTTAAACAAATTGATGCCAGATCTCTTCACCACGCATAATTATGATGTATTTATACCAAAAAAAAGTACATAGGGGCCATTGCTTCTTTTTAAGCAAGGAGTTTCCTCCTTTGCCATTCAACAGTATAGCACTCCACTGAACTAAACCATAAGAGAAGCCAAAATAACCACGTATACTCCATGGAAGAATAACATGGCACCCAAACATAAGCAACACCCAAATCATGTGCTTCCAGGGGCATCGCTTCCCGCAGCTGGCTTGCGATTCAAATAGCGGATGACAGCATCTTCAACCCTGCTCAGATCCCATAATGAAACTCACTCACAACAGTGCAGTCAAAAAATGATTAAAATTTTTGTCTAACATTAACAGCAATCACTCAAATCTATGATGCTCATTGGTCGGAAGAATTGAAGATAAAATATTAAAAAAATGAAAAGATTTTGATCAAATTTAAATTACGGATATCAATTAAATATCACTCCATTGGCGTTGTGTTAGTGCTCATGCAAAAAACCTAGTGGCCTTGCAAACAGTAAATGGATAAGAGTGTCATGGCAACTATACACCCATCTATCAATATATGTATTCAATTATGCAGTATTAATGAAAGTAAAATATTTGGAAGAATCATAATGCGTCATTGAGCTTAAACTAAGATAAGGCTGCTAAGAATTTTCAGTGTGCCATGCCATTTGTAGATGACGTTCCCAAGATGATAGAGTTAAGTTCATAAATAGAAAAGATTCTGAAAACAAAAAATGTATGAGCATACCATGGTTGATTGAAGATATCAGATTGGCGCTCTTTCTCAACACTCCGACTAGCTTCTCCAGCCACAATCTTCAAATCTCTGCTTTGAGATTCAATGAGTGCATCAATAAATTCCACAGGTGATTGACTAAATCCAAGAAAGAATGCGCGTCTCCTCCGGTGCTCATGGATTTTCCTTATAGAACTGCATATTGCTTCATCACAGGAATCTATCTCTTTACTCTTCTCTGCATTTGCCAACAAGGCAGACAATTCCCTTTGTATTGGGAAAGGCAAATCAACCAACACATCATAGCAGGCAGTTCCTGCTGGATTACTCCCTGAAAGCTTAATCATATGCTCTAAATGTATTGGCTGTGGAGGAAATAAATGCAATGAAATCTTCTGCGAAACCATAGAGAATTTCATTCTCTCTTCCCCAAATACTCTCTGAAGAGGAGGATCACAATTAAAGAAAGCAGGGTCATTTGGATTCTGCAGTTTCCTAGCCTTGACATAGTGCCAAATTGCAGCAATTATTCTTGTTCGGGTCTCAACCTCAATGCCGAGAATTTCCATCAAAGCAGGAGAAAGCTTAAATTTCTCAGGGGCATAATTCATTTCTAATCCAATGGTCACAATAAATTCCTTATCCCCTTTTCTCTTCACCTCAAAACCCTCGTGTGGAGCAGGGGATCGAGCATTCTCCCAAATGATCATATTGTTATCCGGATATAATCTCTGATCCAGGGAAATGGTCACTCTCTTGAAGAAAGATGAAAACTTTGGGTACAAGGGATTTGGTTTCTGAACTACCCCGGGCTGATCAGGATCTACACCTTCTTCCAAAATCCTTCCAATTATCTTGAGGTTCCACGAAGGTGGCTCAGCATTTGGCTTCTGTGGAATTGTTTTAATCTGATTAGCAAAAGTATTGAAAACATAAATCCGGAGGGTTTTTTGTATGCAAGGAGGGTTCTTTAGGGCCTCCTGGATGTCAATCTTCTTCCTGGCCATGGCAGCATCAACACGAGCCTCAAACTCAAGCAGCTGTGTATATAGCGGTGACTCGGGCAGGATTGCAGCCACTCTTTCCTGTAACTGTTTCTCTGGAAGCTTCAGCTTTTTTCTTCGAGCAGCAGATGTAAGCTCCATTGTTCTCAAAGGTGAAACTGTGTTTGTCATAGGAACACCAGGAGGACGTACAGGAGGTTTCAGTGGCAATCCCCTCTTTGCATTGGCATTTCCCGGAGTCGCAAACGAGGGTGGAGAAGCACCCAAGTTCCCGATGCCAGCATTCTGAGAAAGACTCTGTGCTTGTAAGTGTGCTTGGAATTGGGCATGAGCTTGAGCCTGAGCCTGGGCATGAGCTTGAGCTTGAGCCTGAGCCTGGGCATGAGCTGCCGCTTTTGAATGTGCCTGGGCAAGGGCCTGGGCTTGGGACAGCTGGAACTGACCCTGAGACCCATTCCCAATTTGTGATTGAGATAGGGGCTGCGAGAATGTTGGGTTTGAAGACATCCCAATGTTGCCAAAGGGCGAAGACGACCCCCCAAGGCTTTTTGGTGGGTTATTATTATTCACAGACATCAGTAACAAAGAATAAGCCCACCTAGTGAGATCTAGCAAATCAAAATCAAAGCTTAATACACTTAACCTAAAAAATTTGTTCAGAAACCTAAATCCCACCACAAATATGAAAATTCAGCCAACTCCCACCTGAATCCCAAAACCCGGCAACAGAGAACAGGCACAAACCTAGCTCTTTCTACCAGAGGTTCTACTAGCAGTCATAGAACCTAAACCCAACAACATATAGAACCCAAAGAAATTTCCTAATAAAATCTCAAAACCCCACGACACCAGAAACATCAAAATCACTAAAAACTAAAGCTTTAAGATTAGATCCAAAGCTCGATAGCTATCATAATAAAACTGAATTAAGCTAGCCATGATTGCAAAAGCCCGGTAAAGGCCATGATCTTGAAGAGAATTAAACTGTGGCTTCCAAGAAAAACCCTAACTTTGTTACTATGTAGTAATCGAGGAGGAGGAATTCGAAATCAACGAATTATAAGAATTTTCGGGAGCAGTAGTAGATGCAAATAAACATGAAGACGTCTCAAGCTTACCCCACTAACGCAGGCATCCGGAGTGCTATTTGCTTCCTCCACCGGGCAAAACACACTCATAGAGAGAGAGAGAGCCAGCGATGGAGATTCCGTTGGTTTTTACTTAGTTTATTTATTCAGAGTCTCGCTTGGGCTATTGCACACTATTGGATTTGGACCGGAAACAAACCATATTGTCTCTCGGCCCAGCCCGGACCAGGTCGGCCCATGTACTAGTAAACGATCAGTCAACAAATAAACATTTTTGTTTTCTTTATTAGTAAATGAACTCTTCATTTTTTTGTTGTGAAACCAGTTATATGATAAGAATGAATGATAAGCACTCATTTGGGGTCAGGGCTGTATTGAGGAATGAGTTGGGAGAGGTTTTTATGGCTATGTTGGTTGAGAGTATCCGAGTATAAGTTGTCGTAGAGAGAGTATATCAAGCTATATAAATGTTTCACCAAACAGACGATGCGTATGATGAATCAGCCATTAGTCATTTTATTCAAGAAACCAAAGTGGTGCTGATGGACCTTGGAGTTTCGATCATCTGTCATTGTCCACGACTCCAGAATAAGTTGGCTCATAAGCTTGCAAGAATGGCACAGCCTGTAATGATTTATGTGATGGCTCAAGTTTGATTAATTTTTAGATTTTAGTTATCTTCAGCATTATGATTCAGTGAAGCAAACAGACCAGGATGAGTAAGGAAATAAAAAGCAGAAGATCTAATAGAAAATAGCAAAAGAGCATACAGAAAACACCAACTATACAATCGCCAATCTTCAGAACAATACAGTTTTATTTCCAGTCCAGCATAGTATAGCTATCATTATATGGGTTCATTGTTCCATTGCAAATAAAGAAAACACACACCAAAGCATCTAGTCTTTCCGAGGCGTTTCTAAATGCAGCTTTTATGAAACAGTTCTGCATAATCATGTTTATTAGGAACGATAAAACGTCAATCAGACATAACAGAACAGTTGAGAATGAAGTGACTGAGCTGGTTCTTGCCGCAATCCAGAGGCTTCCATTTCAACTCCCTGCCCTCGGCATTGGGGCAGCAAGTGTATATAGCCATACCTTCACTTGAGGAAACCATCGATGAACCAATTACGAGCAGCTCATCCCCTAGGGACTTGAATGCCACGCCCCAACCTCTATTAAAATCAGCTCGTACTGGAACAGGTCCCAACATTTTCCATGTGTTGCTTCTCTTCAAGTATACTCTCAGCTCATTTGAAAAGGTTTCGAGCGAGTATAGCTCATTGTTGACGACTGCCACAAGAGGCGGAGATTGGAACGTTGCAAAGGGAGTGTCTTTCAACATGTCGTCAATCAATTCCCATGCCCCTCTTTTTACATCATAGGCTTCCCCATAGGTGAGATTGTTCCCCTCCTCATCTTGTCCTCCAATCACATAGAATTTGTTATCCATGAAGCAGCCTGAGCAAAGTTTCCTACTCCGAGACATCGTTGGAAGAGAGTCCCACGACTTAGTCTCCGGGTTATACTTCTCAGCAGAATTCAAGACCTCCATCGTTGGGCCCATCCCAATCCCACCAGCTACAAAAGCAAGGCTACCACAAGAAGCGGATGCAAACAAACAACGAGGAGTGATCATGGAAGGACCCTTTATCCAACTATTTGTTTCTAATTCATACCTCCAAACAACAACACCTTCAATCTCCTTGCCTGAGACAATCAGATGAGTTCCTGCACAAAGGGACTCCTTGTCTCCTAAAGAAAAACAAGGGTCTGATGGTATATCTGGAATTTTTCTATGAGTCTTGAATTGCCTATCAAATACCCACCACCTGCTCTCTCCACTTGCCAGCATAAAAACAGATGATTCTCTAACTCCAATTGCTCTCCTAATCTTATAGACCTCACCACTCTTCAAAAGATGTAAAAAGCGTTTGTTTACCAAAGAAAATTTTGAGTACTCTGATCTAGGAACCCTTGCCAAAATCAGAGCCTCTAACTCGTAACTGAGTGAGGGAATATAATCTGCATCCTGAGGTACCAAACTAGAGGAGCTGCCAACTGTGTCTAGTTTGGAAGAAATTCCATATGATTTTCGCTTCTTTATCTCTTGAGGTTGCGGACAAGTACAAGTATCGTCTGGCTTATCAGGATGACGATCATTTTGGCAAAAATCATTGAGATCATCTTTACTCTCCATTTCATTTTCTCCTGCCATGGATTAAATGCCTTTTATACCGTAAATTTTTCTCTGTGAAGAAAACATTAAAATATAGTTATTTACTGATAGAAGTATTTTAAAAACTGTGTAGAATAGATTCTAGATGGCAATATATACATATATGAAACCAGGAGAAGAATAAAACATGGATGTAGATGTAAGAGCAAAGAGTCAATAGTTATTAGATGGCCGAGATTGATCAAGAATAAGAGTGAACAGTTCTTGGACATCACCATATACACTATTAAACAATTGAGGCTCCAAAGGTTTTTCTTGCCATATATTGATCTGGATTCTAAAAAAAACAAAAGTGAATATGGATCCCAATCAAAAAGTCTTCAGACTGTAGGAATAACCAGAAATTAAGGGACCAGAAAAATATGGCACACATCCAAAGCCAAAGAGCAAATAAGAAGAAAAAAAATAGCAGGATGGAGACCCAAAAACATTTTCATTTCCTAGATGAAAATTCTAAGATAGACCTTCAGAATAATAATATAGATGTAGGTAACGAAGATCAAAATTGAGTCAACAAACCACTTGTAACTTATTAAATATTCGAACCCAGGAAACAGCATTTATTTTATAATGGGTTAATCCAAATTTTAACACTATGAGATCCAACTAAGATAAAAGAGCTATTCAAGCAATAAATTGATTCAATACTCTGATCCAAACGGGGGTAGTATGTATGTATAATTGCGCTAAAAATGGTAACAACAATGATCATACTCATAGAGTGCAGACAGGAACACATAAGAGCAACAAACACAAACATAACCAGCTGATAATCCACTGAAAGGAATGATTTCTGCGTTGCTTTGAAGAAGCAAGGTCGGAAAATAAGCAAGAAGTTTGTCAAAATCTAAAACTCGGAAAACGGTTTCACAGTTGATCAATAGATGATCCAAAACAAGAACTACTGACAGAAAATAGAAACCCAACAAATCAAAAGATGATATAACAGAAACCCATATGTACAAACACATAATAGACGAAGATAGTAGAGGGGGATTACCTGGGAATTCAAGTAAGAAGTCAAGCGACGAAGAACAATCAAATTCACTCGGCAAACCTCAAACTAAGATAACACAAACCCAGAATTTAGAGTAAAGAGAGAAGCATTTCATGCATAACCCATGGAGAGAAAAGCCATTAAAGCAGGGTAGAGGATTTCATTTATCCTTTCAAGATCCCCCATTAGTTGGGGACTTTACCTCGCAGAATTCTCTATTATTTATTATTAACAAACACCACCCGCAATAACAACAACAGTAATGTTTTGCTTTCAGAAAAGGCAGGGTGAGTAGTGGGGTTTTAGATCTCAGAGCCTTGTTGTTACGTTTCTTTTTCCTTCTGAGTGACATTGAGTGCGTTTTATAAATAATAAATGTTTTGTAAATTTGTCTGTACTCTGTTTGCTGTACTCATGAGTCATGTCTTTCGAGAGAGAAAACTGAGTATAAAATAAAGTGTAAATTATTGAGATTTGAGAGTCCGATTGGTAACAGCATAAACTTTTGAAAAAATTAATAACTTTGGTGTAAATTGTTTGTTTTAAAGCTATTAACAAAGTTTAATGCTAGTATTAATAAACAAATGACAAATCTGATTTTGGTGTTTGAACTTTGACCAATCCTGAAACGTTTGCCTCATTGCTATTGTAAAAACTGTTACATATCTAAAATAGGGATCCAAGGGTGGTCCGGTGCTTATGTCCCGTAGAGAATATAGACCATTGAATTTTAAAATTTTAATCCAACGGCTACACTTATATTCCCAAATTTTGGCCAAAAGAAGTTCACGTGTTAATCTCTCTCCTCCCTCTGTAACACTTCTCTTCATCATAACCTACTACCTTTACCCTAGATCGTCGTCATCATCCCTTGAAATCAAAGCTTCGATGGGCTGCATGAATCCATAAGGAAAATTATTTCAAGTCCATTATATGGATTCTCTTTCATTTGTTTAGGATTCATGTTCAAAGGTTCTGATGAAGTTTTATGCTTTCATTGATCCTACCACAACGCCTCTATAAAGATGAGAACTTTAATTCAGTCCCCCATCAGAGTTCAATCTCTCATCTCTCACCTCAAAGTTTTGTGGATCTCATTTCCCATCAAAATTTTACTTCAAGATTGCTATTTGACTCAAAAAATGAAAAACTGAATGGTCGCCAGTTTCGTTCTCCTTCATGGCAAGATCTCACCATATTAGAGATTTTTAAAAGCGTCTTCGAAGGAGGTAGCATCTTCAAGTATGATCAAGTGGTTTTGAGAAGTGTTGAAGATAACCAGCAATTTGCGAAGATTTGGTCATGAACTGATTAGGAAGATGTAGATTAGTGTTGCAAAGGAGAAGAGAGAGAGACTTGATAAGTGTTGCAAAGGAAAGAGATACTAACGTGTAAACTGATTTAGAGTTCTTTTATGATTTTATCGAAGAATTGAGTGATACAAGTTGAGTTGTTGGATTAATATTTTAAAATCCAGTGGCCTATATTTTCTACTAGACAAAAGCACCGGACAACCCCCGAATCCCTAAAATAGTGCCGCCAAATGTAGGATATATACACAAATATATTGAAAGCAAGCACATATGTACATGTTTGGATATAACGCACCAATAACACAAAAATGTTGTGAACTGTTGTGCGGCATAAAATTATGGTGTAGTGAGGTGAGTTCAAATTTAGTTTAACATTTGACGTATCTAAATTGTGCCTATATTAGATGACTAATAATATTAATATAAATTCATTACATATTTACAGAGAAATTATTAAGTGCTTCGATTGTATATCCCTTGTGGCACACCTAATAGTGTGATTGCTATCAATATATGTTATTTATCTCTTACTTTTTGATTGACATAATTTCCATGCGGATGTCATTTACACCCTTGGAGATGCCATGTAGAAATGCACCTATACCATGGAATAATTCCCCCATATTTACATTGTACATTTATCTAAAAGATGTATTTGACGTAATGTGATAAATACACTATATAATTATATTGGACAATTCAATATTTAATATCTGATACGACACAAACACCTCTACCGTAATCATATTGCATGTAGACGCCATATCTAGATCCTTATCAATGTTTGATTGGTCCTTTGAAGTGCTCACTCCAACTCCACCGGTGCTGCCTTCCATGCCTAACACATTGAGAGTGTTGTGATGATCACCATATGCACCGAAATTTGGGTCATCTATTATGTGATCATCTAAAATTATGTAAAACAATGCAGGTCACCAAAATCTTTACTTGAGTGCGAAATAAGTAAGAGGACATTATTGATAGTATGTGCCACTTATTTTTTTGCACACCAAATGTGCACTCAATGACCGATCGGAGAGACAAGTGATCATGATTGAACGCTTCTCGTGGTGTCAATTCCGCGGAACCATTCCAGAATACCTCAAGATGGTATCTTTGTCTCCTATACGGTGCTAGATATCCAATTTGATTTGCATATCTTGAATCAGCCAAGTAATTTTTCCAGCAATAGAGAGGTACACATAGTGTTAATGGCTAAACAAACATTAATAAAACACAAAGTTATAAAAAATATTGTCACTACTAGCTAGGGGAGGGTGGGGAAATTTAGGGTTTACATTTGCTAGAACCATACCAAAAATTCGTGAATCATACGCTGATCCGTCCTAACCGCCACACACAAATGTGAATAACATGTCAAAGTCACATGCCACTATCACATTCTCTGTGGTCATACATTTTCTCCCAATAAATCATGTCTAGTCATCATTCTGGACTACCGCTTAAATGTACGTTTCATCAATTGCCCTAATGCAATCCCTAAAGTATGGAAATATCTTTCATCATCTTCTATGTACTTTGACACTATCAAAATGTTGGATGCCTTGGTCGGATAATACCATATGACATCTGAGTCAAACTGTTTAGGATGTTATGAAATTGGCGATGGACTATTTTCCCGGAATGTTGAAATATATCTTACACAGTCCAATTGCCGACACCATTTCCAATAGTGTACACAAACATCCTGAGTATTTCTTTTACACTAAGCTCACGAGTTGCGTTAAGGCCATAACTCATGCTCAATTCACTGCAAACCCTCATATTGTACTAGCATAAGGAGCATATGACTTGTATTCCTATCTTCAGTCGTAGTTGAAGATAACTTCCTAGAGAGTTTGAAGTAAGGAGCCAAAGGAGTGACAACTGACTTTGCACCCTCCAAAACCAACCGAGATATAACTCTCTTAGGATAACCTTTCCAAAATTAAAAATGATCTCTCTCTCTCTCTCTCTCCCCCCCTCCCTCTCCCTCTCTCTCCATTCTCAATATTTCCCAACAGCGCTAGCATATGGAAAACATGACCCTTCTTTACATCAATTTTGAAACCCTCATATTGATGCATATAAATCTCGTTTTCTAAGTCCCCATGCAAGAAAGATGTCTTGACATCAAGTTGTTCGAGCATAAAATCATCATGAGCTATCAAACTCAATAAAACACCAACAGAAGTATGCTTCATGACTGGCGAGAATATTTCATTATAGTTCACCTCTTCTTTTGTGTAAAACCTTTAGCCATCTGTCTAGATTTGAATTTTGTACCACTGAACTTTAGAGAAGTCTCTTTCTTTTGTACCCCCACTTGTAGCCAATAGCCCTTTTTCTCTAATAAGACTACATATCAAGTATGGTCCTTCATAAGTGATTTCATCTATTTCGGCATAACAATGATTCAACTCTCTTTAGCTGAATCATGGATAGCTTGTTTATAACTAATCGATTCATCATCCTCCACTGAGGGTGCATATGCAACCAAATTTTCATTCCTATATTGCTTGAAATGTTTTAAACAAGTTTAACTATCCTCTTTGGACTAGTTGAATCCAAAGAACCTATCTCTACTTGTGTCCCTGTGAACAAATGAGTTACTAATCTTCTACATGTGCTCATCATCATCCATGCGAGTATCCCCTTGAACCCGGTTCTGATATGTATTGTCAATTTTAATCACTTGAGATTATAGCTCACACCATTATCACTAGGCATATCAACTTTGTTCAAAGCTAATATTGAATCTCATCAAAGATAACATCTCTATTGATGAACATATTTTCATCTAATCATCATAGATGATAACCATTAACTCTCTTTGCATATCCCAAGAAAATGAGTTTTATTTTTCTAGCTTTCAGCTTATTCTCCTTAACATGATAATAAGTTGTGCACCCGAATACCCTTAGCCTATAATAGTATACATGATCCCAAAATAAAACCTCATATCGATTCTTGCAAACTAAACTAGAATGTGGAGATTGATTTACCATGCAACAAGTAGTGCTAATTTACTCTACTCATTATTTTCTACTTAAACCTGCATTAGAGATCATACACCTTGCCTTCTCTTGCAATGTTCAATTCAATCTCTTAAAAAATATATTCTATTTTGGTATTTCTCTAGTAGTTCAATGTCAAACAATGCCCTCCAATTCAAATAACTTCATAGAAGTACCTTTAGTGTACTTTGTTCCATTGTCACACCTCGATGTTTTAACATTTCTTCACATTTTGTTTTCAACCATTACTCTACACATTTTAAATGTGTCAAACATTCATTCTTGAACTTCAAAAAATATACTCAATAATTTCTTGAGTAATCATCAATGAATGATACAACGTACTGCAAATCACTCCTGAAAGTGACCTTTATAGGAACCACACATCTTAATGCACATAATATAACATGCCAATGCTCTTGTGCTTACTCGTGACAAACTCAACCCTGCACTACTTTCCATAAACAAAATACTCACAAAATTTCATGCTCAATATTTTCATGTCCTTCATCAATCAATTCTTTTCAAAAAAAGAAAAAAGGCAATCCCTTTTCTGACATGTGACTCCCTTTTCTGGTATGTGACCAAGGTGTATGTGTCAAAGTCTTGTACAATCAAAATAACTTTTAATGCTCAATGCTTATACACTTCCAGTCAACATAGTACATAAAAGAGTCTATAAGTTTCTCTGGATAATGCCTTTTATTACAACCAAAAATCCAGAAATAATTTTTAGAACTTTATTTAGTCTAGTAAACTTGCAGCCATCAAAATCAAGTGCACCAAGTGAAATAAGATTATTTTGCAGAACTTAAATATGCCTCACATCGGTGAATGTTCTGACCATTCCATCATACATCTTGATTTTAATGCTGCTAATTCCATCCATTTTACAAGCATGATTGTTCTCCATCAATAAGATTCCACCATCTATGCTTTATAAGAAGTAAATCACTTCTTATTAAAGCATATATGATAAGTGCAACCCGAATCAAGAATGCATTTTTTAGAGATTTCATCACCATCGCCGAAAATCAAAAGTATTTTCCTCTATCTTTTTATGTTTCAAAAACATAACTAGCCTCATATTTTTCCTTATTTTGTTTGTTCGTATTTTTCATATAGAACACTTTCTTGTGGACAATCCCTTTTATAATGCCCCAACTTCTGACATTTGTAGCATTTAATTGATTTGTGAGATTCTTGGTCATATACAAGGACTCCAATTTAGCCAATCACCAGCCGTTATTGGCTCTTGCTCGACTGAGTATGCAACATGTTTAACCAATCACAATTATATTTTCACTTGAACTTCCAAATGTATCTCATCCAACTCTTCATCCTTCATCATTTCAAATCTTTTCTGTTCTCACACAACACTTTATGAAATTTTTGTTATATCAATACATACTTCATTTGCATCATTCAATAGGTAAAATTATTCTTCTCATTGAACTTCTCTAATTCATACTTCCCCACATACACCTTACTACTTGTAGAAAACATACCGACCTTTAAAATAATACAATTTAGTATAACTTTGTTTGACAACTTTTGTAAAACATCTTGTGTGCACAAATTTTCAAAGCAATCAAAATCGAACAAATCTTGAGCAAAATAACCCTAGATCATAACCTGCCACCAATACCAATCATTGGGATATAACAAAGTAATACGCACAAAAGATTGCTCCTAAAATCACTTTAGGTTGTATAAATCTAAAAAGAGCAAGTTGTGCTAACCAAATAAGTAATAACCACAGACACAATAGAAGTAACGTAAGTAAAGAAGAGAAGAACACACACAGATTTTTCATGGTTCGATTAAAAGAAGCCTACATCTACGGAGTTCCCATAGTATTCACTAGACTAAAGAAACCAAACCTCTTGGACATCCATCAAGTTTACTCTTACAAGCTTTGATCACACCTATCTAGTATCACACAAGAAATCTTACACTTGTTCACTCAAAGACGATCTCATAAAGCTTTCTCTTCTCTATATTTTTCTCTCTGTAATGATTGGGAAGAAAACCTAAAACACAATAAGATAACGCTCTATATGTTTTCAGCCTAATTACAAGGTTGACGACAATCTGCTTTAGCGACCTATCAAGTTAGTCCAATCTGTCAAATTTGGAGGCCAAAATCCCCACGAGCCATAGATAGTGTCAGCCAAACTAGCTAACATGACTTACAGTACATGTCATATTGTTTGTTTATGTATGGAATACTTCACTATTTGTGGTTATAAATGAAATTTCTTATTAATATTTGGAATAATATTAGCTCCCAATAGTTTTGACTTATTAAATGGGAAAAATAAAATTCAAATAATAGTTATAAATGAGAAAATTAGGTTGTGTTGGTAAATAATTTCCATTCTTTTTTATGGACGAGTTGTTTGGGATTGGGATCCTGCAATTCAAATTCATCACTCCTGGATTGAGAGAAATAGGGGAAGAGAATGTCAATGAGTTTCCTCAAAATTATCTTGTTTGGTTAGTTTAGAAGGAAAAAAGGAAAGAATTTGAAGAGAAATGGGCGAAGATTTCACCTTTTTTTTTTCAAGATATTTTATCCCTAAAATGTGGTCATTTAAAGAGAAGAAGAGTTTAATTAAGTTATCTATAAGTTAAAAAAACCTATTTTATGGTTGTAAATAGGTTAATTATACAACTATATCCGATTTAACTCTCGTAAAAATTTGTTCTAACCTTAGCAACCTTCTTCTACGTCCCTTTTCCCTTGTCAATCTCCATCTCTCTCCTTCGCTATCTTCATTGATCTATTTCTCTCATATCAATGATCAAGTTCTTTCTCTCCAATGATACATCTCCAATAGTAAATAATACTTTAACATAAAATAATGATAAATTAGTAAATTGAATTAATTTATTTTATATTCTTTTTTATGATAATTATCAAAACAAGAAAAAAAAATTCTTTTTTATCTATGCAAACATAAGAGTGAAAAAAATTATATTTTATATTCTTTTCATTTTTGTTCCTTTAGTGAGTTTCCCTCCCCTTTTCTTCCATTCCCTCAATCTCAATTTTCGATTTCCATTTTATTAGTTTTTGGTGAAGGGTAGGAATCCAACCTTGACCACATGAACCAATTGAGTTGATCTTCTACCACTTAAACAAAATACGATTACAGGGTAATTAAAATGGGTTGATTTAAAAAATCAGGAGGTTTTGTGGTAACCCACTCTTTAGATTTGAACCAAATTAAATCAAAATTCGGGTTTCTTCTTATGCTAATAATAATATGAACAAAGTTTTGTAAAATCTTGTTAAAAAAAAACTATCTTTGTGATTGGGCACTTGATCCCCAAACGTGGAATCTAAATCCACCAAATCAATCAGTTGGGCATGGTGGTGAATTGCTATGTGACCAAGGTGTATAGACTTGAAAGGTATTAGGTTCGATTTTCACTTAGAAATCTTTATGGTCTGAAGTTTGTTTCAACTTAATTACTCCGTTATTATTAGGTAAAAAATTTTGATATGTACAACCTGATGCCCCCAATTTAGGCGTATAGCGAATATCCAAATGATAAATTGGTAAAATTTCATTTCTGGTTTTTAAAAAAAGGAGATTTGGAGGTCAGTCCATAAAATGAAATTCATAGTCTTTAAAGTCCACTGAAAAATCTTATTTGTATTCCAGTCCACTTCACTGTAATTTTTTTGATAAATAAAATTGTAAAACGTTTTATCTCTCAAAATACATGATAGATTTCAAAAAAAAAAATTGCATATTTGAACATAGCACGTAAAACTCTTTCTAACAATACTCATCATTGATAGTTTTTAATGTATTTTTTTTAATTACATTATTTTTCAAAAACAATGTAATTAGTATATATGCAATGTAACTGTGTTTTTTTTTTTTCACTACTGTAACCTAAACAATAAGTGTTAAATTCTAAGGGAAATGAATTCGTTAAACCCTAACGAGCCCGTGTGTCGGATTTTCATGTTATAACCTAAACAATAAGTGTTAACCCTTAATGAAAACAAATTCGTTAAACCCTAACGGGCTCGTATATTCTCATCATATTTGATTTCCATATACGATAATTGAATGATTTTTCATATTTTAAAAGGCACTTATGTAATTTAATCAATAAAAAGCTTAATTACAAAAAAATTAAAAACCAAACCTACTTACAAATAAATTAAAATGAGTGATTTTATCCATAATAAATCTCATAAAGTAGAACTACCTATAAATTTAACTTAAAAAAAATCACCAATCCATCAAAGGAACATCTGAATAAGTGTGTCTATAATTTTGAAAAAAGGAATAAGAAAAGGGTTCATTATTGAATGTGATCTATCTTTTCGATACTTGTAAACAAGCATGGTCTCTAGAACAAAAAACAAGACGGCCCCATTTGCACGCCCAAGAAGTACATTGGACAATATTTTATAATAAACCACCGATTAAACAGTTATAAGCATCTTAGTTCAGTGGAAGTCCAATTGGATAACGTTTTCTTTATTCAAAGTAGGCATGCATTTGTTGGCTCTCCACTCATGATTTGCCCAAGTCTCACATCATTTAGTTCATTACTGAATAGACTTAGCATATTTGTGTCAGGCAAGTATGTCATTTAACTCATTAATTTAAGACTCCTGATTTCCTAAAGAATTAAATCTAACCAAGCATGGGATTGGATGCCGGACAAATGCCGCCCATTAATTAGGGAAGAAGAAAACGAAGAAACCCATAATTGTCTTCTTTTGATTGGTTACACTTAATTCGAAGCATTGCATGTTGAATACTAAAGAAAGAAAAAGAATAATTTTTACCTAAATTGGTCACTTTTTTTGGATTGCTTAAAATAAGAGGGTATGAGAAAGACAAGTGCCATGCTTTTAGAGAGTTTAAAAATGGCCCTCCCACACACTTCACGCTTTGAGTGTCCTTTCTACCCAACTAATTACTCATGACTTGTCAATATATATGTCGCCCTCAATGTCATCTTTAAATGGCATGTGATGTAGTTAAGTGATGTTATCTAGAAATAGATGTTGAGGTGAACCAATATTAAAATAATATTATTTTGATTGGTCCAAAAAAATTTACTCGAATATCGAGGCAGTATTTCCGAAGTAATTCATGACTAAAACAAACCCTCACTCTCCTAATGCACGTACCGCCTACACTCTCCAATGCAATGATGGATTGTTTGACATCATTCATAATGATCTTGTTTTTTCTTTTCTACACCGTACGATTAAATGGCCTAATCTTGTTTTATCAATTTTAGTTTATTGAAAATAATGTGTTGTGACAAGTGTCCAAATTAGTACATAATTAGAATATTACAAGCATTTTTTTGTTAATATGCTACATGAGCGGTAACAATGCAACCAATAAAAACGTTTAGATAATTTTTTATCTGTATTACATGTTAGTCACATTACTAAAATATATATATATCTTAGTATATTCACATTTTATTATTTGAAGTTAGAAGTATTGTTGGCTTCTCTATTGTCCCAAATAAATGACACCACTATCGACCTTTATTACATAAAAAGTAAAGTCACATGGAAATTAGATAAATTTTATTACAACATAAATTCAATCAAGCACATGAACAAAATTATCAGAAGAAGTCATAGACCACAATGACTGTATATAAGCATCAAACCGCTCCGCATACTGAGTAGCCATGTAGCTGCACAATCATACCTACAGTGAACCCACCCAGGGAATATGGTAGGCATCGAATAATCCTCCATAAACTAACCTGGACATAATGGTTACCATTTATATGTCCTATTGTGATAGCAATGTGATGGAATGGTGGTGAGGGTTGTACGAAATGATAGATATGTCATGCTCTCTTTAGGATGAAGAACGTATAATATCACATTATATGTCGAAGCAATCAACAGACCCATGTCAGACATTGTCATCCAGTGCTCGAACGGTGCTTCGACATCATTTTGAAGGAAGTTCAGTGAGTGTGTAACAACACACGCTCTCTCATAACATCCTAGTATTTGAATATATTGTCCCCAAAATGTGTCCATCTCCGCTATCAAGTTATATCGGACACTGGGCCATTCATCCTCCTAATAACCAAGAGACATAGCTATCGATCGAAATCCGCAATTTTCATCTGCTCTCACATCTTGTACGTCCCTAATGTATGGATGTAGTATAGCTGAGAACTGATCAATATACAATAGTGAAGAGTATTTTTTCTTTCTCTGTCTTGAACTTCCTTGCGTTGAGAGAGACTGAGTATTGTAAACAGATGAGCAACTGTGTCTCACTTGTTCGTTGGAATTGAAGAATTCATGCTCAAAGATTCTTCAATCGTGCCGTTCAAATGCGGAGCTGTGTCTGTGAGGTTCCCTATGCTGAACAAAATCACTATGATCAACAACACGTGCAGCTGGATTGTTCTGGTTGGTGGTGGGTACCTTTTTCTTTGTGAAGGGGCACTGTCGCATATAGAGTAAAATAATTAATTATGACATGAATCGTATATAGAGTAAAATAATTATACAAAAATATATTGAAATGAAATAAAAATAAGTTTGATAAAAAACTATGTTAAAATTGAATAAAATAATTTTAGGAAACATAAAAATTATATTGAAAGTCTAATGTTGAGGTTCACGGAATTTTCCCATCCAATGGTCAAATTTCCTAGAAACACTCTCACCTCAAGAATCTTTTTGAGGGTGCATCCGATGCATTCCCCGAATCAATTCCATCGTAGGTAAAGATTTTCGATATAACTTTTATACACCACAAAAATGTACAATATGAATTTTGGAAAAGCATAAAATATAAAAATAAAAATAAAACGAAAAAATAAAAATAAAACGAAAATAAAATTAAAAGATAAAATAAAATAAAAATAAAAATAAAATGAAATTAAAATTAGAATGTTGGGAACCGAGTTTTTGTGGACTATACGATATTGAATTATCGCAAATCCCAATTCAATTATATTAACACTTTAAATCATACAATTTAAACACATAATCACATAGCACGGAAAAACACATTTTAAATAAAACACATCATCAATCATATAGTAAAAAAAACACCCATGAGAGGAACTCGGTTCCCGTTTTTATTTTGGCAATTTATCATTTCAACAATACTATTAAATTAGTATGATTGAAAATAATGATTTATTACCGAGGGTCGGTTATCGTATCGAAGGCTCCGCACTTCATTAAATTCCTTTCCATCCAATGGTAGGGATTCTGTAAAATCATTTCCTCAAGAATTCTTTTGGGATAGCATCCAATGCTTTCCCGTTTTGGTTCCGTCATCGGATGACCCTTAATGTAATAATTTGGGCCTTTGTAAATAATTACAATATATTTCCAAGCCAAAAATTCAAATTGTAGTTAAATGCAGCAAAACAATAGACACAATTGCAATCTATGACGGTTTAAAGAAAGTCATTTCAAGATAACAAATGTTAACGAACAAAGTTATAACTCTTTTATGTATTCAAGCTAGTAAAATTATTGTAAGGAACAAAGGACCCATATCAATTAGAGTTTACAAATTTGGAGTCTGTGATCTGCACATGCCACAATAAACAATTCAAATATTCTTAAAGTGTGATCCCCCTTTATTGTTTTTGTTGACCCGATATCACAAACACACACACAAATAAGTACACATACATAATATATATATATATACATATATATATATACATATATATATATATAGGATAATTCTCCTATAAGGACCTAAAATAAGGTTCTAAAATAAGGACCTTAGCTTTTGGGTTCCAAAATTTTTTTAAAAAAACTTTAAAAAATTATATTTATGTTTGATCGGTTATACGAATCTAATGATATATTTTTTGTTTCAAACAAAAATCAAATGCTACCCGAAAAGTGGATAAATTTTTTTGTGTTCTATATTTTTTGTTTATCCACTTTTCGGGTAGCATTTGATTTTTTTTTGAAACAAAAAATATATCATTAGATTCGTATAACCGATCAAACATAAATATAATTTTTTCAAGTTTTTTTAAAAAAATTTTGGAACCCAAAAGCTAAGGTCCTTATTTTAGGACCTTATTTTAGGTCCTTATAGGAGAATTTCCCTATATATATATATCACGGTTCACGTCCCCACAGCATCCACAACATCACATGTGATAACATGCATGCACTACATATATCTATTCATACATATAATATATATATATATATATATCATTCAAATTCATATATATATATATATATATATATCATTATTATACATGCAAACCCAACCATATATATTCAGTCATAGATATAGTCATACATAGTCAAATATATATATATATATATATGCATCATATACACATGAATAGCACCTTCAAAAATGGAAATGAGTAGTACTGCCCGCCTTATGAAATAAGCCTTACTGACAATCTTCGCTCTTTCCTTGGGTGATGAGAACTAACTCGCGACGGTGTGGCAGATTTAGAGCAGAGAAGAGAATTTTAGTAGAAGGAGGTTGGTGAGGTGATTTGGTGATGACAGCAAAAGCCTCAGGTGGCCATGAATTTTCTGGGACAAGGTTCAGGTCTAGTCAAAGAAGGTGACAATGGTGGCTTCGGGTTAAGGTTTTGATTTTCCAAGAACTTCAGGCCCCCCCAAATCAAGACTCCCCCCTCTCTCTTATACTACCAAAACTTCAATCAAATCCTCCTTTTTCTGGCTTTACCTTCAACTTTCGGTGCCGCCTCCCCACTTTTCAAATTCAGTCACCTTCCTCCTTTGAATTTCTTCCTTTTGCTTTTTTCTGTCGGTTTCTTCTCTTTCTTCCAACTAGCAGCCATCTTCTCCCCTTTCTAGAATTTGGGCATCACTTGGTAGCTTGGGCTGGGCCAACCTATTAAAAGTCTTGGGTAATGGACACAAATGGGCTTGCTTCATTGAGGCTAAAATTTAGTGAACGTTTGGGCCCAAGTTGAATAATGGGCCGGGACTTTTAGGCTCATTGTATCAATTGTTTAAATTAATACATGGGTCTTTAAATTGGTTTCTTTCCCATTTTAATTCGAATTTCTAATTTAGGTCCAAACTTAACTATAATCCAACCTATGCTTTGGGGCTTTATATCACTCTTAATTTTAGATCCTTCTTGGCTAGCTTTGTGCAAAAATTGGGGTACAACAGGCACCCTCTAGTGTTGGTCTTCAAAGCCGGCTCCCGAAGAGAAGTGATAGAAGGTCTGAATATATCCCTTAACTTCCTTGTCTGATGCTTGAACTATTCTGTGAACATTTGTACATCGACGGTACATTCAATGTCATCCTCTTCAAGATATTGGTATGGAAATAAATCAAGCTTTCTCTAAAATTGATCGATGACATCAAGCGGTATAGGCTAACTGTTGCTCACGTACATGGCTAATTCGTGAACACACTGTAGTTCGTAGCTCCTACGAATTTGACATCTGCATCTGTAAGCAACCTCTCCAACATCTTTCAACCGCTCAAACTCCATCCAAATGAGATCTAGCTCCTCAATTGAAAAAAAAAAACCATGTAACTCATGAGAGTAATATGTGTTAAATCTGTATGGGACTATGGTTATGCTTTTCTCAATGCTTGCTTTGATAGTTGTGTCCTGTGACTGTATAACCTGATGAATCCATCTGATGGATCTATCCAAGTCTGACTGTGATGAGCACAAATATCTTTTCAGCTTAGCATGCTGTCTCTCTACCCAAATAGTAGTGTGGTTTCCAAAGTGCATATATCTATCGGTCCATGCAGACACACACATCTCCTTATACTGTGTCAGCCATACATCTTTCAGATATTGCAAGACCCTTGGAAACTTCTGTAAGACTATTTCAAGTCGTTCCATATTTTGTACGAACGCACTCTCATTTTCAGACTCGAGAACTGTAGTCCACATGCAGTAGAATGCATTCCGAGCCCTATTGTCTTGTATTGCTGGCTTGCAATTCTTTAAGATACATTGATAGATGTGCCATCTACAGAGTAATTTCGAAGCGTCAGGAAATATTTGAGCACATGCTTTCATCAGTCCGATCTCTCTATCTGTAACTATAACTCGTGGGCCAGTGCATTCATTTGTTGCAGATCGCAAACATTCCAAAGCCCAGATATAATTGGCTGCTTTTTCTGAATTCAAATAGACGAACGCTATGCAAAATGTCAAACTAGTTGAAGTCACACCAACAATTTCAAGGAGAGGAATTCCGTACCTATTGGTCTAATATGTAGCATCCATCAACAATATGTGTGGAAATGCATGCACTAGCGTTAGCGAGTCAGGATGTGCGAAGAACAAATCTTCTAGCTCATTGGTTGTATGGTTCGCCCTGTAATAAAAAAATACCCATTGACATTGAGAAATGTTAACACATCTTGCATCTTTTATTGGCCCAATCTCGCAGTGGTCACGTACTTCTTGCGAGCATTGTATATGGTTCTGATCGTTGACACGTTGTTCGGATTTTGCTTTTTCAACTCCGTCAAAATGTCACGTGACTTGGCATTTTGCTCAGACATGTCAACTATAACTTGAATTTCAGATTCAGAAAGCCTACCAGGGTATGGATGTCCCTCCATATATGTTGCAGGAGTATGATTATGCTCTGCACACACTACCTCCAACATCCAATTATCGTCTAGTTTTTTCCTCCCTTTCAGTTTGAATGGACAATCGATTTTTTTGGTGCCGGTATGCTTTGTTGAAGGTTTCTTGCTTTCATAATTGCCTCCGCGATTACATTTAAATTGTAATCTAGATTTTTTACCAAGACCACCAATATCTGATCTACTGATAATGATGACATATCCCAATTTGCATCCGGTTTGTTGAACCCAATCGAACAATGATTTACGTGATGTGAACACCTGAGAATATTTTAGTTTTTATTAAAATGAAAATTTTGTATGACGCTACCAAAAATATTTGGTGCCCCTAAACCATAAACAACTCATATTTCAATTAACAAAAATATTATACCATATCGGTTTCAAATTCACAGATATCGTTGACTTCAATGTGCTCCGCTATCTCTAAAAAAACACCAGCTGAACAAACTCTATCACCTTCTTTGAATTTCTTTGCTTGTATAATGCTACAATACAGATTACCAATTATGTAAAATCCCGTTTTTAAAAAAAATAATAATAATGATAATAATATAGGAGTTAATGGTTTAAAAACAAAATGTTTACCTTAAAATTTAAAAAAAAAAGAAAAAGAATTAAAACGATGGTCAAAGTTTGAAAACTTAAACTTAAAAAAAAAAAAAAAAAGTTGAAAAGTTAAATGCCCAGACTTCCACCCGAAGGTGGAAGTCTTTCTTTCGTTTTTGAAGAACACGCACACACAGGCACGGTGGCTGATTTCTCCAACAACTTTCCGGCGACATTTCCGCCATTTTCCGACCGGCAAGAAGTGGTGTTAGGTGAGTCTTTATACCCACTTCATTTGGTTACAAAAATTGGAATAGATTTAGGTAGTTTTTGGATTCTAGGGTTTGAGGGTTAGATAGAACTATGAGATTTTTGCTTTCAATGGTGATATTCTTGGATAGTAACTTGAGTTAGACTTTATTTGGGTTGAATTGTTAAGTCAAAGTAAGGGTTTTGAAGATAAAAGGAGAATTTGTTCTCCTAGTTGAAATTGAAAAAAAAGGAGATTTTTCTTAGTTCCAATTGTTAAAGTAAATGTTGGGTTAAGGTGGAAATATTATATAATGGGATTGTGATATCTAGCTTTGATTAGTATGGTAGAAATTTGACTTTTAGAGAGAGATGAGGTAGATTTTTTAATATGGAATTTTGAGATAGAAATGTTAGTTTTGAACAATGTGTCGGATTGTGAAATTTTTTTTGAGGAAGGGGAAAGTTTGGAAATATGGAACTTGAGACTTGGGATTCTATTTAGTTGGTGTCCATTAAATTAAATTGAATTTACTTTATTAAATTGTGGCTTGAATTGAGATGGAAGAATATTTATGGATGAAGAAAGTTTGATTAATTTTGATAGGTGGGACCTCTCGTTGAGCTCGACAAATTTTTGATCGGAGTGGGTAATTGTGACTAATACGAGGTAGGGATTTCTCCTTCCTTGTTTGAAATTATCTCGTTCCTAGAAAGCCTTAAAAGTTGCTTTCTCAAATTTTTCGTATCGTATTAAACCTTATAAATTTATTTAGGCTACTCTTGATTGTTCCAAGGGAGCCAAACCCGTTACATAATTCGTTGTATGACCTTTTCTCTGTTCGATTATTAAATATGTATATACGCATTTAACCCTGAACGTGTTAAGTTCGATTGGCACGTATGTAGATCTTCATGTGATGTGATTTATGTAATACAACATTTAAATGGTTTTTAATGTGCATTTAGTGGCATAATGGATCACCGGGCAAGGAGCTCGAGTGGTTCCATATTTAGGAAGGATGATTCGGGGTTGAGAATTTCATTATGATATGATATGGATTTGGGAAAAAGGAAAGGTTTGACGGATTTACCCATTCTTCATGGATTTACTGTGCAGACCGAATTACGGTGCCGGTGAATATGAAGTAGGGTACGGGTGTGGGAGCGATCCACAACCCTTCGGAGTCATGGGATGGGTGTTCGGAGGTTTGGATGGGTGTACGGAGACATTTGTTTTTACATAGCATCTTGATGCATTCATTCCGTTCTTTCACAATTCTGCTTCATTTCACCACTCTTATTTGATATCCCTACTGAGCATTCGGCTCACCCTATTTTATTCCTAACATTGCAGGTGAGTCATCTACTTGTACAGGTTCTCCAGATCAGCATGGCGGGACGTGACGTGGTGGCATGACGTGTTATAGTGTGTATAGCGTTGTCCATTTTTCTTGTTTATGATGTCATATTTGTTATGGTGTGTAGTTGTGCATGTAGGCCGTTGTGGTTAATTTTGGATGGGCCAGGAGGGGACTCCGTGTGATCGGGACTCCTGTGACGTATATATTATGATTGTGTGTGTTGTGGAACCCCTGAGGGGCTCGTACTGTGGAGGGTGTCTGGAGTTTGCTGGTTTGATTATAGAAGTGTATGTTTATGTTTTGTGCAGGGTGGCACTCTTCAATTTATGGGGAGATGCTGCCGAAATTTGTGTTGAAATTTTATGTCAGTAGGTGTTGTGTCCGGTGTGAGTAGGGGTGGTTTATTGAAATATTATGCCAGGTTGTGATGTGGTTTTGAGAGTACTGTGGTTCTGTCGTTTAGCTCCCGCTCCGCGGATCGGGGCGTGACAAATTAAGACCATATGTTATAAACATTGAAACCACTTGAAGTTAGGCAATCTCACATGCTATAATGAAAATCACCATTAAACCACTTGAAAAAAAATAATAACATAATGTGACTCAGCAATTGATAAAGTTTCCTAATTACTTATGCATTCCTAAAAGATACACATGGATTTTAAACAGTTCACAAAAACTGTTGCACCGCTTAATACATATTTTGTTAAAATGATATGATAATCACCGCTTACATTAGAGAATTTGCACGCTGCTGGACTTGTTGATTGACCAAATTGGAAGAAGTACTCCTAGTTTCAACTTCAGTTGTTTGGAAATCATGCGTCAACACATATCAAATCATACCATTCCAGAAATGCAACTCGAGATGATGACGATGATTACATAATATGGATCCAATTGCAATCATAAATTTTACAAATAATAGGTCATTTCAAAGATTAAAAAATGCACCCGGCCAAGAAAAACAGTTCTCACCCCCTATAATAAAGTCAGCCTATGGCATTGAAAATAAGTTTAAACCAACTACAACTTTGCAGATCTGCTGAAGCATATAGCCTAAAAAAATGCCAACCATCTCTCCTTTCTATGAACTCTAATTAGAACACAATAGAAATTCAAACATGGCAAAGCTGGATCCCCGTAGGGAGGGAAAGAGCATGCATTCATTACAATAAAAATAACACAATTCTCAGATTCAAAGCACTCTAAATGGCTAATCAGCCATTAAATTTGGGAAGAAAAACATTTATTCAGAAACATGGGAGTACTTGGATAATGGGTAATAAGACTGACCACCAAGCCTTACCTCTTAAAATGAGTGAAAAGAGCCTGTAAAGGCGGCAATAGTGGACATGAAACCAGCCAACTCCCCTTTCAGTGTTCTAGCTCTCACATCTTGGTGTGATGCGAATTTCACAAAGGAGTGCTCTCTTTCTAGATAACCAACAACCCCATCGATCTGGAAATTGCTCAGCCCACATACCTTTTATCCAAACATCACCAATATTTTTGAACAAAGAAATCAAATCAACTCTTCTCTAAAAGTTCCTCTCTTTCTCCTTTATTTTGAAGTTCCAGTGAAGTAGTACAAACAAGGGCAAGTAGATCAACTTTATAATGTTTTTAATAACACTTCATGCTTTTTTTAATGATCTTTCTTATGTGGTTATGCCAGTAATAATAGGTGAATCTAGTGATAATTGGTATGTTCCAATTCTGATAATAAAGTACAGCTATCACACTTTTCCGTGCAGCTCATAATACAAGAATCTTAAGCTTTCCGTGCAGCTCCATAATACAAGAATCTTCAGCTTTATGTCTCTTTTTTTATATAATTTTTATGTGGGTTGCACTAAAGCAAATGGCCCAATTGTTTTTTTGCCACGCCTAAAGGTTCATCAATAGACTTGTAATAGTTGGAGCGGGACCCATAAGATGACACTGCAGTTGCTCTGAAGTCTGACCTGGTGAGGGTTTGTTGAGGAAAATTCGCCACCCAAAAAAAGAAAAGAAAAGGAAGTCAAGATGATGATTGATTTTGTGGCCTAAGTGGGGTTGTAGCTTTATGTCTCTTTTTTTATATAATTTTTATGTCAATCAATCACTAGGGGGAGGGGGGGTTGATAGTAGGGTTATAGTGGGGGGTTGCTTTAGTGCAACCTCTAATTTTTTAAGAGGTTTTGATAAATAAATCCAAACTATTTTAAACCCGAAGGGTGATGCTATTGTCACCCTTTTTCGATTTTTAGACTCTCGTACAACAAGTGACATCATCACATAGACATGTTGTATGTCATAAGGGTTATGATAAATAAATACCCCCTAGATTAAACTCCCCTATTATGACTATGACACATTTAAATGACTATGATAAGTCTTTTCATTTGTGCAATTATTACTTTTCAGTTTTTATTAATTAATTAATTAATTATTGTGGTTAGTTTATTTAGTTTATTTTCTTATTGTTATACACTTTTTTTGACACTTATACATGATATATTAAGTTTTCTGGGTTAAAAGAAATTTTTTGTCTCTTAGTTTTTTTTCCCTTCAAATTTCAACTTTTACTTATTTTTTCAATTTACAAATTTTTTTAATAAAAAAGCATGGTTTTCTTAATATTCATATATTGTGAATATTCAATTTGAATCATAATATCCACATATTGAATCATAATTTGATGCACCAACTTTTCAAAAAAAAAGAAAAATTCATGAATGTATAATAAATTGGAGAAATTTTATTACTACATAAATTTAATCAAGCACATGAACAAAATTATCGGAAGGAAACATAGACATCACTGACTTCATATAAGCATCAAACCGCTCCACATACAGACTAATCCATGTAGCTGCACAATCATACCTACAGTGAACCCACCCAGGAAATATGGGAGGCATTGGATAATCCCCGTCAAACTAACCTGGACATAATAGTTATCATTTACGTGTCCTATTGCGATAGCAATGTGCTTGAATGGTGGTGGAGGGTTGTACGAAATGGTAGATATGTCACGCTCTCTTTAGGGTGAAGAATGTGTAATATCACATTATATGTGGAAGCAATTAACAGACCCATGTCAGACATTGTCATCCAGTGCTGGTACGGTGTTTCAACTTCATTTTGAAAAAAGTTCAATGAGTGTCTAACAACATACACTCTTTCATAACCACCAAGTATTTCAACATATTGTCTCCAAAATGTGTCCATCTCTGCTATCAAGTTATATCAGACATTGAGTCATTCATCCTCCTGATGACCAAGAGACACAGCGATCGACCGAAATATGCAATTTCCATCTTCTCTCACATCTTGTACGTCCCTAATGTATGGATGCAGTATAGCTGGGAACTGATCAATCTATGATAGTGAAGAGTATTTTTTTCTTTCTCGGTCTCGAACTTCATTGTGTTGAGAGAGACTGAGTATTGTAAACAAAGGAACAACTATGTCTTGCTTATTCGTTGGAATGGAAAAAATCATGCTCAAAGATCTTTCAATCGGGGTGTTCCAATGAAGAGCTGTGTTGGTAAGGTTCCCTATGCTGAACAAAATCACTATGATCAACAACACGTGCAGCTGGATTGTTCTGGGTGGTGGTGGGTACCTTTTTCTTTGTGGAAGGGCGCCCTCTAGTGTTGGTCTTCACAGCTGGTTCACGAAGAGAAGTGCTAGAAGGTTTGAATATGTCCCTCAACTTCTTTAGCCAACTCATTTTAACATATCTTGTCTGCTGTTTGAACTGTTCTGTGAACATCTATACATCGGCAGTACAGTCAATGTCATTATCTCCAAAATTGATCGATGGCATCAAACGGTATAGTCTGACCTTTGCTCCTATACACCGCTAATTTGTGAGCACACGTTAGTCCGTAGATCCTATGTATTTGACATTTGCAACTATAAGCAACCTCTCCAACTTCATTTGACTGCTCAAACTCCATCCAAATAAGATCCAACGCCTCGATTGAAACAAAACCACGTAAATTCTGAAAGTAATATATATTGAATTGGTGTGGGACAATGGTTTTGCTTCGCTCAATACTAGCTTTTATAGCTGTGTCTTGAGACTGGATAACCTCATGAATCCATGATATGGACTTCTCAATGTCTGACTGTGATGAGCACAAATATCTTTTCAGCTTAGCATGCTGACTCTCAACCCTATTAGTTGTGTGATTTTCGTAATGCAGATATTTGTCAGTCCAGGCGGATATGAACATCTTCTTATATGGTGTCAACCATACATCTTTCAAATAGTTAATCACTGGCAGAAACTTCTGTAAGAATACTTCGAGGCATGCTATATTGCTCATGTACGCGCTCTCATTTTCAGATTCGAGCACCATAGTCCACATGCGGTAGAACGCATTCCAGGCTCTACTGTCTTGTATTGATGGCCTACATTTAGTTAAAATACTTTGATAGATGTGCCATCTACATAGTAGTTTCGAAGCCTCGGGAAATACCATAGCACATGTTTTCATCAGGCCCAACTCTCTGTCCGTGCATTACAGATCGAACACATTCCAAAGCCCAAGTATAATTGGCCTCTTTCTTTGAGTGTAAATATGCAAATGCTACACAAAATGTCTGACTGGTTGAAGTGACACCGACAATTTCAAAGAGAGGCAACCCATACCTGTTTGTCTGATATGTCTCATCTATTAACAAAATGAGGGAATGCATGCAATCACCCTAGTGCGTCAGGATGTGCAAAGTACAAATCTTCGAGCTCATTGGTTGAAGGGTTCAACCGATAATCGAAAACATAGCCATGTTCGGTGAGGAATGTCAACACAGCTTGCATCTGTGATTGTGTTGATTTCTCAGCAATCTTGTGTTTCAGCTTAGCATTGCGCATGGTTCTGATTGTTGACACATTGTTTGGATCTCATTTTTTCAATTCCGTCAATATGTCACTTGGCTTGGCATTTTGTGCAGACATGTCAATCATTACCTGAATTTCAGACTCAGAAAGTCGACCAGGGTATGGATGTCCCTCCATATATAATGCAGGAGCATGGTTATGTTCCGCACACACCACCTCCACCTTTTAATCATTGTCTAGCTTCATTTTTTGTCCTCTCAATTTGAATGGACAATCTATTTTTTTCTTGCTAGTCTGCTTCGTTGAGGGTTTTTTGCTTTGGTAATTACCATCGCAATCACATTTAAATTGTAATTTGTGTTTCTTACCGAACCCACCAATATTTGATCTACTGATGATGATGATATATCTCAATTGGCGTTCGACTTTTTGAACCCAATCGATCAAAGTTTGCTGTGATTTGAACACCTGAGAATGTATTAGTTTTTTTTTTGAGAAAGTTATTGATATTCATTCAACCTAACACAAAAACTCATAGTTTGATTGAATAAAATATTATACCATATCGATTTCAAATTCACATCTATCGTTGTCAACCTCGATGTTCTCTGTTATCTCATTCGCATCTTCATCTTCTTGCTTTAGTTCAGATGGGAAAAAATAATCCTACCAATAATGTAATTTAATATTGAATAAAAAAATTAGAAAAATTAGTAACTCAGTATTTGTATTTACATGTTCAGTTGAACTGCTTGTCGGATGGTAGTTGTAAAAATCATCTATGTAGTCCATATCTGCACATGAACAGTTGATTATATAAACAGTTGAGCTATTGAAGCCAAAACTTAAGCCATTAATAAAATTAACCAAATTGAGAAAAATTATTTTGATTTGTAAATTTTTTTAATTAACTTTTAAAATAAAGAAATAATTTTGTGTTCCACTTCCCCGGCCAAGCTACCCTGCCCCTGATTATTTGATTCTCTAAAAATTTGTTAATTATTTACCAGAATAATTAATGCACCGGTTATTAACCTGTTCATTTTCTGGTTAGTTAGATTAAACCAACAAAATCGGACGACTAGAATTTCTCCTGGCACTTTCACCTATTCGGCCTTCTAGAATTACCTATCTTTCATCTCTCATCACCCCTCTCCATCACCCATTTTTCTAGTTACTTTTCTCTCTCATCAAAGTTTCTCATTCTCTCTCTTCCTGGTTCTTTTTTAATCCAACCAAATAACAACGAAAGATGCTCTTGAAGGAGATCAATTGATTTGAGGCTCATTTTCTTCTAGTGTCTTCAATTTTGCTTCAAGAGAGTCTCAATTTTTATGGGTATCTCTTAATTTATGAGATGAAACAATTGAAATCAAAGACTCCACCGTGGAATTGGAATTTGGAAAACTGCGGCAGAGGCGATGAAAGCTTGAAGCCTCGTCGGTGGGAATCTTGGGAAACGTCAAACTTGGAGCAAAAATAAGACAAGTTTAAATTTTGTTTACCTTTCATTTAACTGTAAGCAAAAGAAGAGAAATTTCCCTTAGAACTTCTTGCGCAACTTTCCCACAAGCCCACAAGCTTGATGTTCTAATAATGGTCTCTGCTGGCTCTTCAAGTAGTTGCAGAAAAAAGGGCGAAGAGGGCATCATACTTAGATTTGGGTAGGATGGGTCTTGATAAATTTTGGAAAAGAGAAAAAGGGGTGAGATAGTCTTGATCATTTATAAAAGAGGGGTTTGGAGGTGGGCGAGTTATAGAGAGAATTATACCCTCCTTTATTTTACTTTTATTAATAAGTTACATGAGTTGGGGGGGGGGGCCTGGTGGGGGAGGGAGAATGGGCCCAAGACCAGTAAAAGTATAAAAAGTAGGGAGTAGGGGCAAGGGGTTTACATATAGGAGTAGGGGGTTGGAATAATGCTACCCATGTCATAATCTATTAGATAAGATGTGAGTGTCATGCACTAACATTTTCCCAAGTGTCAATTCTCCCTCCCACCACCGGCGGCCCCCTGCCCCAAGACTAGACCAGATACCTCTTTTTGAGGAAAAAAAATGGGCCCAAGACTAGTAAAAGTATAAAAAGTAGGGAGTAGGGGCAGGGGGTTTACATATAGGGGGTAAGGGGGCTAAAATAATGCTACCCATGTCATAATATATCAGATAAGATGTGAGTGCCATGCATTAACATTTGTCAATTTTTTAATCTTTATTCCCTTAAAATGTGTTCCCACTGCATAGGTCGTGCAACTTACAACATGATATTTTTTTGACTAAATTTTTGTACTTTTGACATATTAGACTTGAAAATCCCAACAATTTATTACAATCTATATTTTGTATATCAATATTAATGAAAGATTATCGGTTGATTCATGCAAAATTCAAACATCAGTTATAATTGAAGAAACAAATAAAGGAAAAATTAGCACTTGGAAGAATTGTTGTTTGAATGTAAAAATGGGTGTCTCCTCCAATAACACTGTCAATTATCTATTATATAAATTATAATACAATGGTTTGAAGAGTACACTGAATGTATTTCTCAAGTTGTTTTGTGTACGATGTAACCCATTCAGCTGCGCTATCATACCTGTACCTAAACCATTAAATCATAATGGTAGGCATCGGGTAACCATCTGTCAAGGAAATTTAGACAAAATGATTTTTATTTACGAACTGATGTTAAAATACTCGCAAGTGCACAAGTGTATTATCGTAGCACAAAAGTGTAAGTATGAGGTCAATCCCACAGAGATGAGTTCAGTTGAAAAATGTACTTAATATTAAAATAAATAATTATTAAATCAAAGAGAACACACTTAATTCGTAGAGAAGCAAACAAACAAGAATCAACAATGATAAAAGGCTTAGGGCACAACCTTACCAAACAATTCTATTATGAGATATAAGGGTTAAACATTCAATACCAATTTCAAATCAAGGGTTGATTCCTCACTCAATTATTTTGATCCATTGATCGTGGCAACAACACGTATTATTAGTACCAAATTAATCATGTTTGATGACAGTCTTTAACTTAACAAAAATAACAAACCAATTAATCCCCTAAACTCGGATCAGAGCATTCGATAATTAATCTTCTTAATTTCGATTCCACCAAAAGACATAAATACGGATCGTTTACTTGATTTGGCTTGATGAATATAATAAACAACACAATTGGTGATCAAGCATTTATGCAGAAATCATATTTTGAAGCAAGACAATCAAGAACAAGAATTGAGAATTGAATTAAACACTTGTAATATATATCAACTCATAATATTCATGCTTGGATAGGTTAAACCCTACATACGAGTTTAGTTATAACCCATGAAAATAAATATAAGAGCAAAGGAAGAAGAAACCATGAATTGATACACAAAAGTGGAGGAAGGAAGAAAAAGAGCCGCTTCACGAACAAGAGCTATTCCAACTTATGCAAAGTTTTGTAACCCTTTTTCCATATTTTTATAGCCTATTTATACCTAATACAAGTCTCCTAGGAGTCTCCAATTAGGTTTGCACGTTTTGGGTCCCAAAAACCTCATAAAACTAGGTTTCCTAAAAAGCTGGAAAGTCCTGGGGCCCGTACAGTTCTGGAGCACCAGAAGAGCACTCTAATCTATCTTTTTGGGCCTTTGAAGTGCTGGAGCGCCCAAAGGGTGCTGGAAGGGCGTTTTGATCTGGTTTTTGTTCTTTCATGCTCCAATTAAACTACAACTTTGCACTAACCCTCCTACATATAAAACATATAAAATCTCAAAGTATCAACTCAATATTGAATTAAAATAATGCACTAGTGTATCAAAATATGAATGTAAATGTGATATAAAATACACACATCAAATACCCCCACACTTATTCGTTTCTCGTCCCTGAGAAAATTAATTAAACTACCCAACACCGTCAAGTTCCACGCCTCCATTAGTCTCAGAAATTTAACCCACAAAATTTCAATCATATATAATAAACAAAAATTCCACATGAGAAGCATAAACAAAAACGGAATCAGCTTACTGCCACATCTATCTCAAGTACATACCAGTCACTCATCACATAACTCTTAGCTCCAACTCAAATCTTACTGGAATGTCACTCAGAAAGAAATCTCACTTGAAGTTGGCTATAATAACTCTCTCGTGTATGTGGGTGAAAAAAGATGAATGGAAGAATATGAAAGCCCACATACAAATAATAATGAAAGATGGTCAAGAGAAATATCATAATATGAGTCTCATTAATGGAAATCACTTACCAAGAATCGTGAACTATGCCTCGAATCGTTCTCAAATTCAAACCAAACTATTCTAAGTTCAAGTAGGGCTTTTAGGCTTGTAACGTAAAGGTATGAGGATAGTAATATTGGCAAAAGGGTTTTCTTTTAACACAAGTAAGTTTGAAGAGAACCATCAAATAAATTCAAAGAATGCATCATCTCAACATACCATACCCCATCCTTCAACCATCCTCCACTTCCCATCTTCTAAAAATTACTCACTTCACTTATTTGAGCCATTTTCTCTCTTCTTTGCCTTTGTTTTTTCATTTAGCATTTGTGTCGTTATTCTTTTCCAAAACTTCCTTTTTTTCTTCTTTCAAAGTTTTTTTCCTTTTCAGCCATATCTGCTATACCCCCACACTTGGTGTCTTTTGTCATCCCAAAATACCAAACTTTGACATGAGTAGCAATAAGCACATATGTTCAATCTAAACCACTATTTGTCAAACTTATGGTTCTCTTAAGCACACAAATTATGCTTATTCCCAATAAGTCAAAATCTGGGAATTAAGCACAAGTAGTCAGTTGGGTATATTAAGAAAAGTTTGTGTTTAGGCTCACAAAGGGTTTTAGCGGTAAACATATAAAAAGGGAAGCCTAAAAAGGCTCAACCAAAGTAAAAAGAATGCCTACTTTCATCTCTTAGACTTGACCAAGTTATCATAAGAAAAATCCATCAAAACATCAATTCACAATGACATATTCTTGGTTCGTGATTGAAATAAGAATGAGATGAGAAAGAAGAATTGAAGCACAGAAGAATATATGAACTACGAAACAAATACCTTAAAATAAACAATATACTCAAATCTCACAGGGTTAAGTCTCCACAAGTATGTATGTGATGAGATATAGCATGAAACTTTCGATTTCATATGTCAAGTAATGATTCATGTAATGTGTAGCTTCCTGCTCACAGAATTAACCAGCATATCTATAGGAGCGATCAAGTTGAACAAAATTAATTTCATCATAGTGGAGGAGCAAGGAATGAAACACATAAATTTAAATCCGACTACTTTATTAAAAATCCACTTTTGTGGGAAAACACGATAGTACTTAGCACGTACTAAAAGCCTTTAAACCCCTAGGTGCTCCTAGTAGGACGAGTTATAGTCTCGTGAGGGTTTACCAGAATGTTACTCACAAACATTCAAAAAGTTTTTTTTAATTAAATCCTCCCCCCACACTTGAAATATGCAATGTCTTTAGTGAATAGAATAAAGTGAAAAATATCATAAATTTTTGGAGTTAGAGCGACACAATCTGATAGCGAAGCCACTCAGAAATTTAATTCTCGCGTAACTTTTCAGCACTGCGCAATCCTTGAAAAATCTTCAATATCTCCGTCGTATGAATTCTGATTGATGAACCGTAAAATTCTACAGAAAGTAGACATTCGTAGATTTCCGTGCATATATAGCTCTTAGTCTTGTTCATTCTGAGCTGTTCCCAGAAAAGTTTCTTTCAAAGGTTTCGGAACAACATTTTCTTTCATCACTTGTAATAAGATTTCTTGCATGAAAAGGAAGGAGATTATTCAACGGAAATGAAAATTGAAAGAAATAAAGATAAATAACAATAGAATGAAAAGAAGTTACCTAGGCGAGTTGCCTCCCACCAAGCGCTTTGGTTATAGTCTAGGCAAGACTTAGCTAAATTAGTGAAGTTATAGGCCCACTTTCCTTGCATTGTGTTGAAGCGTCAAGCTTCTTCTAAGAACACCCACATCATTACCCAAAGAATGTATTGCATCGCTCACAGTTGCAAGGGAAATTTAATCTATAAGAAAATCAGAATACCTTTCTTCCCTTTATCTAAACACGACTCTCTTGTCCATCAATTTCTTTTATTATGTTGCCTTAGGACTGAATGTCACTGAGTCTTCATTATTTTCCATTGATATCATGCCTTCGTGCACATCAATTTTCATCCTTGGCATCTTCATGAATGGTCGGCCTAAAATTAGCCAAGCCTCTTCTCCATGACCTTGGCGATCCTGCATAACAAGTACTAGAAAGTCAACTGGAAAAATTAGCCCATGTACATTAACTAAAACATCTTCTAGCACTCCCTTTGGATATCAAATAGATCGATCAGGAAGTTGGATGACCATGGAGGTCTTTTTTAGCATGCCTACATTCAGAGATTCAAAAATAGATAGAGGCATTAAATTAATTGATGCACCCAAATCCAATAATGTATGTTCAAAATTTTTATTGGCTATGCAACAGGGTATTGTGAAACTCCTTGGATCCTTAAGCTTTGGCGGCAATGAATTTGGTAATTTGGCACCACACTCTTCAGTTAGTTGCATCGCCATAATTTCATTCAGTTTCTTCGGTTCTAGAGACTAATAAGATTCCACAGAATCATGTGATGTAATTGAAGCTTTGTTGGGTTCATCCTTTAGGTCTTTACTCTCTGTGGAGTTTCTCTTTGTGATGATGGTGGCTTCCAATTCATCCTAAGTCGACTTGGGAATGGAGTTGGAGGAGCATAGGGATTCTCAGCATAATATCGATCCATCGGATCCAATTCGTCAATGATAGGTGCACTTACAACACTTGAGTATTGTAAGGGCGTTTGAATCTGCCTCTCTTGTGTGTCTAAAAATCTGCCAACTCATCTATAACTTCAATTTTTTACTTTTTCCTTCATCGACAGTTTCGTTAGCAATATCCAATTCATTGTGAACAATTTTACCTCCCCGGAGATGAATAGCCATGGCTTGCTCAGTGTTTCTTGGGTTAATGACAGTTTGGCTTGTGAAATTTCCATCCTCCCTCTTGCTTAGTGCTTCAGCAATTTGGCCTACTTGTACCTCCAACTTTGTTGACTAATGGGCAACTGGCAAATCATATCTTCCAATAAAGTAGAAGTTGAAGCTTGTGTAGCGTTATTCAATACTTTGAGGATTCTAGATGTTCTAAGTGTTCCTCCAAGAAATATTTGGATAGGAGTGTTGTCCTGGATGATAAAAGTTAGGATTATTATCATATTTTAGATTCCGGTTGAAAGAGTTCATCATGTAGGCTTGTTTTTGCATAAATTCTGGAAAGTTCACTTCTTGTGGGCACACAATAGTTGCATGGCCGGGAATATGGCATATGGCGCAAAGTTCTTGAGGCACCGCATGCCCATTCATGACTAGTAGCATATCCAATTTGTTTGAAAGAGCAGCAACCTGAAAATTTTGTGGTAGAATATTAGAATTTGAAATCTCAAAAGCATTCTCTTACCTCTTACTTCAGTGTGATGAGTTTCAATAGCTAGATTGTCAAACAAAGTGTGACATTATGTTAGTGTTTTATTTATGATTGATCCTCCTGTGAAGTTATTAATTGCATCTTTACTAGAAACTGTTAGTGCTTTATAGAATATACGCATCAACACTAAGATAGGTAAAGAGTGAAGAGGACATTGAATTAAAAGGCTATTGAACTTGTCCCATGTCTCTGAAAATGATTCATCATGTTGCTGTTCAAAGTGCATGATCTTATCTATCAAAGCATCAGTTTTTTGTGTAGAGAAAAATTCTCCAAAAACTTATTTTGAATTTCAGTCCATGAGTTAAGAGAACCTGACCTTAGACTGTTCGACCATGTCTTTGCTTTATCCTTCAATGTGTATGGAAAAATCTCTATCTTCAAGTGCTCCTCAGTAACTCCTACAGTCAAAGGCATGCTAGAAACCATATTAAAAAGTTCACGAATATGATATAAAGGGTCTTCAGAATTTAACCCATGAAAAATGGCATCATATTAAAATGAATGGACTTGAGTTCATAATTCCTAGTAGCCGTAGGCAGTGTGATGCATGAAGAAGATTGTGGAATGGTGGTGATATCAAGATCACCCATTGTTTCAGCAGGAACGATTTTTACCATTGCTCTGATGTTTGACAACTTTTCTTCGTCGCTTTTGGTACCTTGCTTTTTGTGCCTTAGAAGTCCTTCGATGTCATCGATGTAAGGCAGCAAATCCTTTTTCAAAGATTGTCTCCCTTGCATACAATCTGAAATCAAAAGAAAGAAAGTTTGGCACAAATTTAGACTTAAACAAGTCCCTGGCAACGGCGCCAAAAACTTGATGTTAAAATACTCGGAAGTGCACAAATGTACTATCGTAGCACAAAAGTGTAAGCACGAGGTTGATCCCACAGAGACGAGTATAGTCGAAAGATGTACTTAATATTAAAATAAATGATTATTAAAGCAAAGAGAACACACTTAATTCGTAGAGAAGCAAGCAAACAAGAATCGACAATGATAAAAAGCCTAGGGCACAACCTTACCAAGCAATCCTATTATAAGCTATAAGGGTCAAGCATTCAATATCAATTTCAATTCAAGGGTTGATTCCTCACTCAATTTGTTGATCCATTGATCGTGACAACAACACGTATTATTAGTACCAAATTAATCCTGTTTGATGGAAGTGTCTAACTTAGCAAAAATAACCCATTGCGAATAGAAGAACTATAGCAACCAATTAATCCCCTAAACCCGGATTAGAGCATTCGACAATTAATCTTTTTAATTCCGATTCCACCAAAAGACATAAATACGGATCGTTTACGTGATTTGGCTAGATGAATATAATAAGCAATACAATTGGTGATCAAGCAATCATGAAGAAATTATATTTTGAAGCATGACAATCAAGAACAAGAATTGAGAATTGAATTAGACACTTGTAATAAAGATCGACACATAATATTCATGCTTGGATAGGTCAAACTCTAGATACGAGTTTAGTTACAACCCATGAAAATAAATGTAAGAGCAAGGGAAGAAGAAACCATGAATTGTACAAAAAAGTGGAAGAAGGAGGAAGAAAAGCCGCTTCACGAACAAGAGCTATTCCAACCTATGCAAAGTTTTGTAGCCCTTTTCCATATTTTTCTAACCTATTTATACCTAATACAAGTCTCCTAGGAGTCTCCATTTATGTTTACACGTTTTCGGTCCCAAAAACCTCATAAAACTAGGTTTCCTAAAAAGTTGAAAAGTTTGGGTGCCCTTATAGCGCTGGAGCGCTATAAGGGCACTCTAATCTATCTCTTTGTGCCTTTGAAGTGCTGGTGCGCCCAAAGGGCGCTGGAAAGGCGTTTTAATCTGGTTTTTTATTCTTTCATGCTCCAATTAAGCTACAACTTTGCACCAACCTTCCTATATATAAAACATATAAAATCTCAAATTATCAACTCAATCTTTAATCAAAATAATGCACTTGTGTGTCAAAATATGCATGTAAATATGGTATAAAATACACACATCACGAACCCGATAGTGATAGTGACATGTTCAAGTGACGGTGGAGGAATTGATCACAGTGGCAAAAATGTCAGGCACTAATCAGAACTTAGAAGATGTAATATGATATTATAACTTGAAGCAATCAAGTGACCTATGTCAGACATTGTTATCCAGTTATGAATCGGTACTGGTCTATCCAGTTCCCAGAAGTTCAATGAGTTGTAAATGGAATATGCTCGATCATAACCACCAAACATATAAATATACTCTACCCAGAATGTTCTCAACTCATCAATCAAGTTTTGACAAACGTGCATCCATGCATCCTCGCCAAGACCAAGTAACCTAGCAATAGCCCAAAGTCATAATTTTCGTCAGTACTTACATCTTTTACGAACGAAATGTAAGGACAAAATATAGGTGGTAACTAACGAAGATTTACATACACATGGTTAACTGAACTCGATCTTCGAGCTTCAATGTAGGAAGTGGTGGAGTATTATAGAGAGTTGAACAACTATGTCTACTTGGTTCATGAGAATGAAGAAAATCATGCGTAACAAACTCAGATGCTTTACCATGAGTAGATATGTCTACTTTGTTCTTTGAGGAGGAGAGTACTGATAAACAACTATGTTTACTTGGTTCTTGAGAATGGTAGGAACCATGTTGAATGAAGTCAAATGCAGACAGTTTGACATGAGTAGATCTGTCTACTATCTTTTTTACAGAAGGGCGTCCACGAATGTTTGTCTTAACAATCAGTTGGAAAAGTATAGCTATTGATGGATTTATTAGCTCCTTAAACTTTCTTAGTAAACTGACTTTACCAGGCCTTGACTGATACTTAAATTTTTTGATGAACAATTGTAGCTCGAGACTACAATCGGTATCATCATCTTGAAGAGAATCACATGGAAATAAGTAAAGCTTCTTCCAAAAATTATCAATGCAAGTCAGTGGTATAGGGAGACCTTCATTTGTATATATTGCAAGCTCGTGTGCACATGGCAGTCCATTACTCGTACGAAGTTTACATCTGCAAGAGTATCCATATTCTCTAACATCTTTAGATTGCTCTAATTCCAACCAAATCAGATTCAATGCATCAATTGAAACAAAACCCTGTAATTCTTGGAGTAATTCTATAAATTTATCTCAAGAGCAGATAAATTTTATAGATACGAATTCTCGATTTCTAATTCTAGTAATGTGTGCAATATATATAGTATAATGCATCCCATGATTGTTTGTCCTGAAATGATTTTTTGCAGTTCGCTATAACAGCTCTGTATATAGATACAAATTCTCGGTTTCTAATTCTAGTAATGTGTGCAATATATATAGTAGAATGCATCCCATGATTGTTTGTCCTCAAATAATTTTTTGTAGTTGGCTATAACAGCTCTGTCGATGTGCCAAGTACAAAGTAGTTTTTCATTGCCTCGAGAAACACTTAGGCACACGACCTCATCAACGCCAAATCTCTGTCGGTGACAATAACTCTTGGAGTAGTGCATCCATCAATTGTTGACCGTAAACAATTTAGTGCCCAGGTATGTTGTCCTCCTTTTCTGATTGCATGAAGACAAATGCAATGCAAAATGTCATTTTCGTATAAGTCACACCTACAATCTCAAAAAGAGGCATCCTAAACCTTTTAGTTTTGTAGGTAGCATCCATCAGTAACACATGTGGGAATGCACACAATAGCATTAACGAGTCGGGATGTGCAAAGAATAAGTCTTCAAGCTCATTAGTTTGAGCATTGCTTCATTGAAAGACAACATATTCGTATTGGTCTAGCAATGATATAAGTTGTTGCATTTGGGATTTATCAGCTTTCTCTGCATTCCGAAACTTTTGACGTGCGTTATATATAGTCTTAATGGTTGACATGTTGTTTAGATCCCTATTCTTCAACGTATGTAAGATGTTTCGTGGCTTTACCAAATTCTTAGAAAAATCTACTAATGTATCATTTTCAATAGCAAAAAGCCTACCCACGTATGCATGACCCTCCAAATATAATGTCGCAGAATTTTTATGCATTCCACATACCACACTTACCGTCCAATCATCTTCCGTGTTCATTTTCAATCCTTTCAATCTGAATGAATATTCTATTTTTTTGTGCCAGTTACCCTTGAGGGAGTCTTCTTACTTTTGTAGGTGCCACCACATTCACATTATTATAATAATTTGTGTCTCCTCCCAAATCCACCAATCTCTGACCCTTTTGTAACAATATTGCAAATCCCAAATTGCATCCCGTATTTTGAACCCATTGAATTAGCGATTGACGTAAATTGAATACCTAAAAATGTAACAAATTTTTAGAATGAATTAACGAAATATAACATAGATGAATATAGTTATGTGTCATACCATGTCGGCGGAAAATTCGTTCATGACATCTACTTCAATATTTTTTCCACTAACATTCAGAAGTTCTTTCTTTTGTTTTATTTCATCTAATATAATATCAGAGTCACTAGACAATCTTAGATCTTCACCCCAAAACTTTCGATGATCCATATTAATGTGAAATCTTCATTAGACAATTGATAAAATCAAAAAATCAAAAATTATCTGGAATTTCATTTAATAAGAAAATGACTAACTCCATCGAAGCTCGGATATACAAATAAAGATTGGAATATGCAAAAAAAAAGAAAAAAAAAACTCAAAGACAAATCTACTTTAACAATGTCTCGGTCAAGTGGGTGACTCTCAAAGCATAATTGGAAGAAACTTTCTCTTTTAATAAAAACTACTAAATCAGCTACTTACTTTGTTACAACTTCTAGGAAGATAAGAAACGTTTAAATCAACAAAATTCTGCCTGAGTGTTAATGTCCTCCAATACAGATCCATCTTCATTTAGTTGCACCTCCTTAGCACAAAATCGACAGTATTTGATTATTATTAATTAGAATATTGATTAATACTTGTTAGGATTTTTTTTTTCCTTTTTACTGGATTTCCTTTGATTTTTATTCACATTTATCTCCCCATTTTCAAAAAAAAAAAAATCTAAGTATTTATTTTTTAGTATGACGGAATGCATGAGCTTTAATGTAAACCCATATTAATTGTGTATGTGCAATTGCTCATGCATTGGTGGCAAGAGCAAGAAAAAGAAGGTGTTGTCATGCAAAACATCATAAGCAAATAAATAGCACATCATCATAAAATAGTTCGATCAAACATTGTGAATATATTATGGAAGTATTTGATAAACTCAGAAAAATGAAAAATAATTGAGCAAAAGGATTCTTAGTACCCGGTGCTTATGAGGCATCTGTGGATGACACTAATTTTTTTGGGCCGGAGATTGAGAGGCAAACAATTCTTATTTTTGTTAGCTTCTCTCATTGTGGTCTTCTGTGACAACCTTAGTATCAATATTTATATACATCAACATACATACATTCAAATATATAAATTACAATTCATAATTTTTTTTTGAATTTATAACATAGACAAAAGTTACACTGTCAGTAGAGATTCTCTTATTTTTGTCAGACTATGCATAAGAATAATATGGTAGGAAAGAAACGTGCACATGCGTAACAATAGTTGTGTAACAACTATTAAAAGGGGTGAAAAAATCAATAACAATAAGAACATTATTAAAAGGGGATGAAAAAAGCTATCATGTCAATAATAGCAAAGAGACAATGTTGACAAAAACATTATTATAGGAGGCTAACCTAGCACACACACACAAAAAAACCTAAGGAATTTTCTATCATTTAAATAATAGGGGAGAAAGGAATCTTCTATCAAGTCACTAATAGGTGGTGGAAATAGTAAATATTTTGGGGAGAATAGTCCCGCCGAAACAAAAACCCACTTTTGTCTTGTTCTAGGCCTCTCATGATACAATGATTGCTTTAACTGATCAGCAATGAACCACTTGTCTCTTTTTCATTTGCTGCTAAACGTAAATTATTAAACATTACCTTTTCATTTGCTTGTGACTCTTTCTTTCTTTTGAAAATTATTATTTTCACTTTATTCTTTATTATAACGAAAATGAAAAGTCAAAAATAATATTTTTCCAAAATTATATACTAACAGAATATATATAATTATTAAATTATATTAATAGATAACAAAATGATAATGAGTTAATCCTCAACTAAATCTTAAAATATAACGATTTAATGTTCAAAAATTACTAGAGAAATCATGTTATTTTAAATAAAAAAGTAATCAATTATATATAGGAGAAAAATTATTTTCCTTCTAAAAAGGATAAAAGGGGTAAAAACGGTTTAATGTTTGTTTCTCTCATTAAAAATAGAGTATTATATTAATAAGCTGTGAGTAGCTTAATCTTAACATAGCAAAGGAAGAGTGGGAAAGAAGATGACAGAACAATGAGGTTAGGCCACAAGACAAATGACACCGTTTTTTATGATCGAAGGAGAGAGAGAGAATGGTGGCACAAGAACGGAGAAAGAGAGAGAAGGGAGGGGCGCAAGAGAGAAAAGAAGAGAGAGAAAATAAAAAGCAACATTTATACTCATTTTTTGTGTGAAAATAACTAACATGCCCGGGTGTGTCTATTAAAAAAAGCTGACATGCAATGACTTTATAAGAGCTATTGATTTGATATATTAGGGTTGCATTTATAGTAGACTAATAGGTATGGGTTTGTTTAGTGTTACCCTTTTTTCAGGAAGACTATATGTTTAAGGGAGAAGATGAGAGAGAAATGAGATTTCTAAAAAAAAAATCATCTATGAAAAATCTATATGGGTTCAAAGTAAGAGATCTTAAAACTAAAAATAACATTTTTTTAACAAAGTGATAATGTACTTCCACATGCTTGGTCCTTGCGTGAAACATTGGATTCTCAGTCATATGTATAGCTGATTGATTATGGCAATAAATTTTTACTCCATAATCAACAGGTTGTTGAAGATTCTTTAGTAATTGTACTAGGCAAGTACATTATTTTGCTATAGTTGCTGGTGCTCTATACTTTAATTCAGTAGTTGATAATGATATTGTCAGATGCCTTTGAATACAAAAAGAAATCGATCCTAATTCCAAATTGAACACATACCCTATAGTTGAGCATCTTGTATCATGATCTCTAGCATAATCAACATCACAATACCCAACTAACTTATCATTTTCTTGCTTATTGTAGAACAATCCATAATTGATAGTTCCTTTAATATAGCAAAGAATTCTTCATATGGATTCCAAGTGAGGCCTCTTCATGAAATGACTTACCATACTCACTATGTATGATATGTCTAACCTTGAGATGGGCTTGCACTCGAACATTCCAAACTTCTCTAAGAGATCCTTAGCATAATTATGTTGGCATAAGAAAATACGTTCTTTAGTTTGTTCAACTTCAAAACCAAGAAAAAGATTTAACTCATCGTCTGCTTTCATTTGAAATCGTATTGATAGATTGACCTTGATTTGTTGAACCTCTCAATCATTGTCTCATGTGATGATCAAATCATCCACGTATACTAGTAGTATTGCCAACTTATTATTTCCAGCTTTCACAAACAAGCTTGAGTTTGATGGTGTCAATTGTGTGGCCAATTTGAACAAGAAACTCTGGTATCTTCCCATACTAAGCTCTCTATGCCTGCTTTAACTCGTAGAGTGCCTTCTTGAATTTTCATAGGTAGTCTAGTTAAGGTATACTGTTGAATCCTTGTGGTTACTCCATAAATATTTCTTGATCTAATTCTCCATGTAAAAATGCATTCTTTATATCCATGTGCCAAAGTTTCCAATTTTTGCACACAGCTAGTGCCAATAGAACACGTACCATTGTGATCATGGCCACTGGACTAAAAGTCTCGTCATAGTTTAGCCCGTATTGTTATGAGAATCCTCAAACTACCAACCGTGCTTTATATCTCTTGATTGAACCTTGTAGATGACACTTTACTTTATATCTCATTTTGTTTGATAGCGTCTATTTCTTCTTTCATAGAATTTCTCCATTATTTTGTTAAAGATGCCTTCTCACATATATTAGGCTCTTTCACTTTGTTGTTCTCAATGAGCTCTACATTCGAATACTTCAGATTCGCCTTTCTCTGCCTTGATGATCTTCATAGTTGTGACTGAGGCTGCTTTGCTTCCTCTTGAATATTCTCAAGCAAATCTGGCCTTTCATCATTTGTTATTTGTTGGTGTACTCCTATTTCGTACAGAGACCTAGCCTTTTTTAGGTGACCTGAGACTAGTGTCTTCATTTTCTTGCTCAACTTCCTGATTTTTTTAGTTGTTGGAACTTCTTCCACTCGTGTAATTTTCTTATCTTTCTCTTGCAACTTTTCTTCAATCTCTTTTGAGTCTAGTAAAACTACTTCTTCTAGTGACCACCATGATGAAGACTTGTCAAAGAGTACGTTGCGAGAAATATATCATTTTCTAGTGTTAGGGTCACAAAATTTCTACCCTTTTCTTTGATTGTTGTAACCCATAAATATGCACCAAATTGCCTTCTTATCAAACTTGGTGTGTAGGTAATTTGGTACAAGAACATAGCAAACACATCCAAAAACTCAACAATGGCTTACTATGATTTTCATGATCAACAACTTCTCAAAGGGTGATGCAAATCCAAATGTCGTCTGTTATAATCTATTTGTCACATGCACTACCATTTTCATGCATTTCATCTAGAATTGAGGTGTCACATTCTTTGCATGTAGCATGATTTTGCATATCTCTGCTAAATTTTCGTTCTTTGATTTTGCAACTCCATTTTGTTGTGGAGTATTTGGACATGTTAGCTATCGTCGAATCTTATAGTCCTTCAGATACTTTGTGAATTCATGTGACATATATTCTCCACATTGTCGGTACGAAGACATTAATTTTTTTTTTATTAACTTCTTTTTCTATAGTATCTTTAAATTCTTGAAACTTTCTTAGTGCTTTTGATTTCTTCTTCATAAAATATACCCAAACGTACTTGGAGAAATCTTCAGTGAAGATTATCATATATTGGAAGCAATTGATAGATGATTGTTTGATGCATCCAAACACATCCGAATGTACCAGCTCAAGATGCTCCTTTGTTATGTACTTTGAGTTTTCATATGGTAACTGGTGTGCTTTCTCAAACTGGCATCCAACAGACACGATATCGTCTTGAATCTCTAGTTGAGGAATTTCTTTGAGCATCGACTTCTTTGTCATTACTTTAAGCTTCTAATAGTTGACATGCCCTAGACATGCTTGCCATAAACCAGTTGTCTCATTTTTCCTGGCTTTATCTATGTATGTTGTATGTGTAGACATTACATAGAGATACTCAAGATGTCTCCCTTCCACGATTGGCGAGTTGGTGAGGTTGAAAATTTGATACACCTTAACCTCGAAGTTGTGAACTATTATATTGACAAGAAAATTTTTGCCATCCCTGGAACATGATACACATTTTCCAGCTGCACTTGTCTTGAGTTGTATTCGGGCACCACTAGTGTCTTGCCAATGTGTGTAATTGACAACTTTGAGTTGTTTGCTGTGATTACAACTCGCTTTACTTTATATTCGAAAGCACTCAAGAGTTTATCATCATTATAATTAATTAAATTATCTCTTATAATGGCAAGTAAAAATTCTTCTTCTGACTTGCTTTTTGTATAGTTTGCAAACTCTTCAATAGGACATGATGCTTGAAGTTCCCATTCTTCTTTAACTTCATCTGGGATCATACGGACGTCATAATATTTCCTTATGCTCTCTTAAATTGACAATCTCATGCAAAGAACGGAAAAAAAGAAGCTAATATAGCATTAGAAGTTTAGCATTATAGGAGAATTTACTTCCTTTGACTCCTATGATATTTAGGAGTTTGTGTGTCGGCCATTTCATAGCCTCAAACACAAAATATTTATTCAAAATAAACCCGAAACTAAGTCATAAGGGAGTGCAAAATTAATATGCATAATAATGTGTAATAAATAAGAGCTAAACCCTAGATTGCATAAAGGACAAATATGATATCTTTACTACATAGTGAAGCAAATAATGCAATGTTCCAATGATGTTTATGTGCTACTTTTGTAACTCTAATTTATAATATGTGTTAGTATGACTATAGTATTTTAGGAGTGTATGATTGGTCAAATTCATTGAGTAAGTTCAACTCAAATTATATAATCTGCCAATTTCTCACAAAACTCAACGCATAAAACTTTCTAAGTCACTAATGACAGCTTTCTTGTGTTCCTCTTTAGTGTACCTTGAGAATATAGTTGCCCCTTACAATTTTTACTTTTATTTCTTATTTCTTAATGCTAGGAATGATATTATCATTGATGTTGTGTTTGGTGAACCAGGGTAGGAAATAAATCATAATGAATTGAACATAAGTATTTTGGCTTAAGTACACTTATGGTCACCGAAAGATTTGTGAAAAACCATTTACATCATCAAAAATTCAAAAGTTTCACTTTGATCACCCAATTTTTATTTTCGTACCATAAGAGTCATTCGGTCAGTTTTCCCAATTTTTGGGCAGTCAACGTGCCTATGTGGCACGTTGATCGTTAATGTTCCGTTTAATTGCTTTGATGTGGCATAACGTTCGGTAAGGGCAGTGAAAGCAGTGACGTGTTGTTCATATTGCGCGGGATTAAGTCCCAAAACCCAAAAAAAAAAGCATACTCCAAGGCTCCCTTCTTCAAACGGAGAAACTTCATCTTCTCCTTTGGCTTTTGCAGGAGGCTGCTTCATCTTTTTCTTCGTTTAACTTGCTATTTCATTAAGGTCTCCGTGGCACGAGCACTTCTTCATCAAAAGAAGGTCTCGTCCATAAAAGATCGTTGAAGACTCTTGGTATCTCGACTATTTTCTAAGGTATTTCTGTGTTCCCTCTGTTTTGGATGATTGTTGTTATTTTTTATCTACGTTGTCGATATTGGTTGGGATTTACGGTTCTTGTTCATGGGTTTAGGGCAGTTCTTTGGTGTCGAGCAACTTAGGTTAGGGCATACGTGTGTAAAATGGTGTTGAGGCTGGAAATGTACTATGTCATAATCCATTGTAATGTATTTTTTTGGTGTTTATAGGGTAGACTGTGGTGAGTTTTGGACTTAGGGTTTATAGTTGATTTTCTATGCAATTGATTTAGGGCTTTATGAACTGGCAGTTGAGCAATAGTGTAGTGTTTCAAGTTCATTTTTTTACTCTCTTACTGCAGTTATGAGGCTTGCACCAAGGTTATCCAGGAAGAGGGTGTACTACAGTGAAGAAGCTCTTAGAAAGGCCAAAGCAGTGATCGAAATTGACTGCAATGATGATTCTAATGACTCTGGTGAAGAATCTGAGGTTCCAGTGCCTCAGCCAGTTAATTCTAAACCTCATGAACCTTTGTCTCAACCATATGAACCTCACCCTCTGCCGCTTGAACCTGACCTTGAGCCACATGAACCTCTAGCACATGTTGATCCTAAACTTCATGACCCTGAGCAAGATGAACCTGAGCCACATGAACATTACTCTGAGCCACATGAACCTGACTCTGAGCCACATGAACCTCTAGCACATGAAGCTGACCTTCTACCACTTGAAACTCATACACTTCAATCTCAGTTAATCAATGACCCTCAGACTCCTCCACCTGTACCAGTGCCTCAGCCAATAGGACTTATGCATAATATGCTTACTGATGAAGACGATAAAATCCTAGATGCCTACATGGCAAGCATAGAAGATGTGAATGTTCAAAGTGATGAACCTGGTCTAAGTGATGACTATAGTCACAGTGATGAAGATAATGAAGAGGGAAGTGGTGAAGATGATAAAGAGAGCAATTATGAGATACATGGAGATGTTGAGGGCAGTGATAAAGAGGGTATTGATGAGATAAGTAGAGGTGTTGAGACAGATAGTGATATTGAAGATCCAGACTTTAATGAAGAGTATGAATCAGATAATGAGGATATTCTGCTTTATGAGGAAGACAGTGATGAAGAAATCATGAATCAATCAATGGGAAATCCAAGATATGATCAAACGGTTGGGGACATGGTGTTCAAGTTGGCGATGCAATTCACAAGTATGAATGATTGCATCACAAGTAAGGAGCTATGCTGTTTTGGGTGGTTTTCAGATACACTTTGACAGGAATGAAAAGTTTAGGTGTCAAGCCAAATGTGATGTTGGATGTCCTTGGAAGATCTGGTGCTCCAAGATTAGTGGAGAAACTACCTTTCAAATCAAGACATATGTGAAGACACATAGGTGCAATCGTAGATTGACCAATAAGCAAGCTAACAGTACATGGCTCTCTCTAAAACTGGTTGACAATATCAGAGCTGAATCTAATGTGAATGCTAGAAAGTTGATTCAATATATTCAAGAAAATCTGTCAGTGGCAATCTCCAAGACTCATGCCTATAGGGCTAAGAGAAAGGTCTTAAAGATCATTGATGAAAAGCACAAGGAACAGTATGCAAAGCTGCAGAGTTATATTGCTGAGGTGTTAAGGACCAATGTAGGCAGTACCTGCAATATAATTGTAGATAGAGATAGACCTGAGGACCCTGCAATCTTCAAAAGAGTGTATATGTTGAGAGATGGGTTCCTTGCAGGTTGTAGGCCTTTGATTGGGCTTGATGGTTGTTTCTTGAAGACGACTTATGGCGGTCAATTACTTACTACAGTGGCACAGGATGGAGCTAATGGGATATTCCTCATTGCATGGGCTGCGGTTGAGAGGGAGAATGGTGATTCATGGGATTGGTTTTTGAGGAAACTACTACTTGACATTGGAGGATTCCAATCCAAGCGATGGTGCTTTATCTCTGATTGACAGAAGGGTTTGGTGTCAGCAATTGAAGGCTTGTCTAGGGATTTTGGACAATCAATTGAGCATCGATTTTGTGTGAGGCATATATATGCCAATTTTAGCAAGCAGTGGCCAGGAGCTCATTTTAGAAAGCTTGTATATGATTGTGCTAAAACAACTACACTTCAAGAGTTTCATTCTTTGATGAACAAGGTAAAAGAGCTTGATGAAGCAACCTGGAAGTACTTGGATGAAATACAACCTTGTCTGTGGACCAGAGTAGCCTTCTCAACATATTCGAAGAATGATTCGAATGTTAACAATAAGTCTGAGAGTTTCAATGCTAAGATACTGTTTGTGAGGGACAGACCAATTATCACTATGCTAGAAGAGTTAAGGATGGATATAATGAAGAAGCATGTTACAAGAAGAATAAAAATGGAGAAGAAATGTAGAAGACTCGTGCCAGAAGTGCATTCAAGACTGGAAAAGGAATTCACCAAAAGCTGGTCTTGGACAGCAAATTGGGTGGGTGATCCAAGGCACTCTGTGTTCCATGTAAACCCTAAAAATTTGTAAGCTTTATTGTTATTAATTATATAGATTTTCAACATTAAATTTGTTTATGGCAGGTTACCAAGAGGCCATATCAATATGTAGTCAATGTGGATGAATGAGCATGCACATGTAGGGCTTGGGATTTGTCTGGAATACCATGCACGCATGCTGTTGCTGCAATTGGCTGGCTTCACAAGGATCCAGCATTATATGTTCATGAAGCTTATACAAAGGACACATATCTAAAGATATACCAGAACACCATACAGCCTACAAATGGAGAGAACCCGTGGTTGCCTACTGAAGGTGATCTCATTCTTCCTCCACCAATTAATGTGGTCATTGGTAGACCAACAAAAAAGAAGAAGAAAGGAGCATGATGAGGCAGCCAGCAGGACTAAACTCAAAAAGAGTTACCCCAAGATTAAGTGTACTAACTGTGGAGGCGAAGGACATAACAAACAAGGTTGTAAGCAACCACCAAAAAGCCAGGTATGATAATTTCATTTACATTGCAGTATTGATTTCAAAAAATTTATATGTATATGTAATTGAAATCTTTTCATAAACAGCCACCCACTTATGAGCATGGAGAGACCTCTGCTGGGGGGAGAGCTTCTGTGAGAGGTGGTAGAAAAGGTGGTATGAGAGGTTCTCTGTGGGGTTCTCAAGGGGTGACAACTGGAAGTGGCAAAGCTGGACCAACATCTTCTGGAAAGGTTGTTAAGCTTCCTGTTGTTAGAAGACCGACTGATAGAGGTGGTGGGAGCTTTTTTGATAACACTGCTCTTTCTGCCCAGACTTCTAGTGTTGGAGGAGCAGGTGGGAGGAGCAAAGCTAGTAGAAGGATGATGCCAAACATGCTGCCAACACTTCAAGGTGCAACCTCAAGCTTAGATATACTACAATGCTTACAGCCACTCAACAATCTGTGAATGCTACCAAGAAAAAGTGAGGAGACCGTGTTGTTCCATTTTGAATTATGGCTGCATTTTGAAGAACATAACTAACTGTTTTATTACTACTGTTTTGGGTTATTTTGGATGATTAATATCTATTATCACTGCATTTTGGACAACTAATATGTTGTTTTATAGCTCTCATTTGGGTTTTTTAGGGTGTAAAATGACCATTTTGGTATATTGATGTTCATACCAGGGCTATTTTGATTTGCAATGATTTTGATTGTGTTATTCCATCAACTTTCCATGCCATCCTAATTGTCAGGCCACAAAGATAAAGAAAACAGTTGGAGTTAACGGTCAACGTGCCACATAGGCACGTTGACTGCCCAAAAATTGGAAAAACTGACCGAATGACTCTTATGGTACGAAAATAAAAATTCGGTGATCAAAGTGAAACTTTTGAACTTTTGATGATGTAAATGTTTTTTCACAAATATTTCGGTGACCATAAGTGTACTTATGGTCAATTTGTTAAGATTGTTGAGAGCTGGAGGCCTAGCAAAAGGCTTTTGGGCAGAAGTAGTCAAAATCGTCTATTATCTGATAAATCGGTCATCTTTGACTGCAATTGAATTGAAGACATCGATAAAGATGTGGATGGGTAAACCAGTTGATTATCTAAGCCTTCATACATTTCAAAGTAGTATGTATGCGATGTACAATGCCCAAGAAAGAACAAAGTGGGATCCAAAATCTAGAAAATTAATATTCTTGAGTATGATGATAGAGTTAAAGGGTATCGCCTATGGGATCCCATTGCCCATAAGGTTATTATCAACGTAGAAGAAAAGCTACAGGAGAAAAGTGATGATAGCATGGAAAAAGAAAATTCAGGGACTACAGTAGTTCAGACAAAAAAATAATTCTGAGGAAGAAGTTCCTTCTGAAGCAGCACTAGAGCACAAGGTACAAGAACATGTTGAGTCGAAGACTTCTTTTGAGGCTTTAGAAAGTCAGCGATCAACTCGAGAGAAAAGACCACCAACATGGCACTCAAAGTATATTATGGAGTGCAATGTTGCATACTATCTTTTAACGGAGGATGGAGAGCCATCGACTTTCTATGAAGCTAGAAACAACTCAGATGCATCTTTGTGGATGACAGCAATGTAGGAGGAGATTGAAGCTCTACATAAAAATAAGATGTGGAATCTTGTATCATTATCACATGGAAGAAAAGCCATTGGTAATAAATGGGTCTACAAGATCAAGTGAGATAGCAATGATCAGGTGCTACAATATCATGCTCGATTGGTGGTAAAACGATAGGCTCAGAAGGAAGACATTGATTTCAACAAGATATTTTCTTTAGTGGTTTGACTTACAACAGTCAGAGTAGTCCTAGCTATGTGTGCTATATTTAACTTACATTTGGAGCAATTAGATGTTAAAACTACTTTTCTTCATGGAGAACTTGAAGAAGAAATTTATATGCTTCAACCAAAAGGTTTTGCTAAAGAAGGTATGGAGAACTTGATTTGCAGGTTGAGCAAATCTTTGTATGGTCTCAAATAGGCGTCGAGATGTTGGTATAAGAGATTTGATTCCTTCATTATATGCGTTGGGTACAATAGACTCTGTTCAGACCATTATACGTATTACAAAAGGTTTGAGGGAGATAATGATTTCATTATCTTGTTGTTGTACGTGGATTACATACTGGTAGCAAGCCCCAGCAAAGATCGTATCCAAGAATTGAAGGAACAGTTGGCTAGGGAATTTGATATGAAGAATTTGGGACCAAGCAAATTCACCGAGATAGAAATAATAAAAAGATTTGGCTTTCATGGAAGAATTATTTGCAAAAGATCTTGTGACACTTCAACATGCAAGGTTGCAAACCAGTTTCTACCCCACTTCCTGCTAATTTCATGTTATCCTCAAGTATGTGTACTAGTAATGAAATAGAGAGGATGGAGATGTCTCGAGTACCGTATGCAACAACAGTGAGGAGTTTAATGTTCGCTATGATATGTACAAAACCAGACATTGCACAAGTAGTGGGAGTGGTTAGTCAACATATAGCAAATCCTAGTAAAGAGCACTAGAATACTATGAAGAGGATTCTGAGATACATAAGAGGAAACTCAAATGTTGCATTATGTTACGGAGATAATAATTTACTGCTAGGGACTATGTGGATTCAGATTTTGCAAGAGACCTTGATCAAAGGAAATCTACTATAGGCTTTGTTTTTATACTTGCAGGAGGAGCTGTAAGCTGGGTTTCAAAACTACAAACTATTTTGGCTTTGTCAACAACGGAAGCATAATACATGGTGGCTATACAAGCTTGCAAGGAAGCTATTTGGATACGAAGGTTATTGGAGGAGCTTGGGCGCAAAAAGGAGAAAATTACTTTATTTTGTGACAGTCAGAGTGCCTTGTATATTGCAAGTAATGCAACCTATTATTCAAGAACAAAGCACAAATGAGTTCAATATCACTTTTTTCAAGAAGTAGCGGAAGATGGAAGTGTGGATATGCAAAAGATTCATACTGATGAAAACCTAGTAGATGTGATAACCAAGCCGATCACCACTGACAATTTTGTTTGGTGTAGATCCTCATTTGGTCTAGCGGAGACATAAGCAAGCATGGAAGGATTAGTGTAGAAATAATGGTGTAGAGAGGTGATAGAATCTTAATCAAGTCTCCAAGTGGGAGAAATGTTACACCAAACTAAATGCATTAATTGGATTTGGTTGGGTAGTATCAATTGGGTAGTATTAGTTGGTTGGTAGGCATACTAAATTAAAAGTGAGAAGCATTTCTCATGCCTATATAAAGGCATCTCTCATTTTTTTGAAAAATACAACAGCAATTGAAGAGAAACAAAGAGACAGTGAAAGTGTGGGAGAAAAGAGAGATATGTATTTAAGAGATTTTTAGTTTTTCTCCTAGTTTCAAGAGAGAGAGTGTTATTGTTCTCTTCTTATTAAATTAAAGAAAATGTTTTAGCCCTCTGTTCCATAATGAATTCTTCTATATTGATCCGTGGTCTTTTACCCTACTCATTAGGGTTTTTTCACGTAAAATTTGTGTGTCCAATTTCATCATCTTACTATTTCAAGTTCGTTTGAAGATGCGATCATGGTCTATCTGGACTGTCAATTTATAACAAATGCTTCCAACTGATATACATCGTTCTATTAAAGAAATTCATGATATCCACCACCTATAGGTATTTTACGAGACCAAGGCATAAAATGATTAAGCTTGGTAATGCAACTGTGTTAGCTTTTTGAGTATAGTGTGAATCTTCAATGTTTCTATCTAATTTATGTTCGATTGTTGGGAAAAAAATATCACGGCCTCAAGTTTCAAATTAAGACTTTAGTGTTTAGTGGAGAGTAATCAAAATTTTCAATTCACATGATTTACTTGAATTTACTAATAAAAAAGTGAATTATTCATTTTTTCTTTTTATAGAAAATTTGAATTATTTAAGTAATCAAAAATACATATGGTCACACTTATAAATCAATGTTATTGTCTTGCATTATCATCAGTCAAAGCACAAATACTTATAATCTATTGTTTAGCTGTGGTAGTAGTTTAATTCATATACATTGAGAACTCTTATATGTTAATGCAATATGATCATTTTTATTTGCATAAAACGAAAGCAGATCAACTGACAAGTTCATTAATGGTGTCACATCATCATGGACATTATGTTTGATTAACAGGAATTCAACAATTGTCTATTCATGTATTTCTCTAAAATTAGTATAATTATTTTAAAATAAGATCAATAATGTTTAAAAAAATTAAAAGCTCCAGGCGCGGGTACTACACTAGTTAAACTAAAAAATGAGAACATTAATCCTATATCAAAAATTTGAAGCTGAGAGAATGTTATGCAAGTTTTGGGTGAGGCCACACCATTAAATAGGTTTCATAGTTTTTAAGCATGTGTATCATAGTTTTAGATACATATATAGAAAAATATCAACTTATTTATTATTTTTGAATGAATAAGGGAATGCTACATTAAGGGCAATGGAATCTTACCAAGCCCAGCTTTATACAACTTTCTTAATCCCTATAATCTACAACAACCAGATTTCACCATTACGAGTTTGGTTGTCACTGCACTTGATGTTTAAAACAATCTGAAGAAGAGATACACAAAGAAGAACAACATAAGAAAATCACAACTCATCAAGAAGATATCAACCATCAAGGAGGAAAATGCTACTGTGATTGATTATTTCACTAGAATAAAAACTCTGTGGAATGAATTTTCCACTTACAGGAGGAGGCCTCGATGCAAATGTGTGAATTGAATCTGCGATCTTATAGAAGAAATTATGATAGAAGAAGAAGAGGAAAAGGTACTGCAGTTCTTACATGGGCTGAGAGAGGAATTCATAGGATTTTCCAATCAAATTCAATTGATGGAGCCTATCACATATGTGGATAAGACTCTTGGTATGGTTAGTGAAGAAGAAACCAAGCCTAGATTGGAAACCAAGAATCTCCAACAAACACAAAGTTCACTAGCAATGAGCATTCAAGTGAATGACTCAAATAGAGGTCAAGAGAAATTTCAGTTTAGAGGTTCATCATTTGACAAAAATTAGAAATTTCAAAAAAGTGGACAAAGAATAAAGAAAACTTTGTTTTGTAACTATTGCAAGAAAGAGGGACATAACATTGATCTGTGTTTCAAAATCCATGGGTATCCAAATGAGAACAACAAATGATAGAAGACTGGTTCCTGGAATCAGAAAAAAAAAATCAGCAAATCATGTGCAGAATGCTGGCCATGAAAGTTCAGAATCAACAAATAAAATGGAGTTTTCATCCGAGCAATATGAGAAGCTGATGGCTTTCCTGAAATGAAATAACGCAAAATCAAGCTCTCATGCAGGTTTAGTGTCAAGCATAGGAGGTAACTCTAAAAATTCAAAAAGATTGCATACTTGGATAATTGATAGTGGAGCATCTGATCATGTTGTGCATGATATTTGTTTATTAAGTGATTATTTTACTAAGAAGAATGTATTTGTAACTCTACCTAATGGTGATAGACACACAGTTACACATATTGGCACTGTTAAGTTAGATAGAGAAATAATTTTGCATAATGTTTTATGTGTTCCAACATTTTCTGTCAACCTAATATCTGTTGGAAAATTGACTATTGATGATAGATATGAAATAAGTTTTAAATATGGAAAGTGTCAAATGTAGGGCTTGAACACATGCAAGAGGATTCAAATGAAAAGTTTACTTAGAGGACTATATTTGATGGAAGAAATTGATGAGCAGGACAAGAAGTCTGAAGGATCCTTTATGGGTACAGTAGATTCAATGTTATGGCATAGAAGATTAGGGCACCCATCACATGGAGTGACAAACAGACAGTCATTACAAATGCTACTGTGTTCAAACTACAGTCTTTCTTATAAATAGGTTACCATCTGAAAGATTAAAAGGAAGGACACCTTATGAAATTTTACATGAAAAAAGGTAGATTATAGCTACCTTATGACCTTTGGATGTTACTGCATAGCTAAGGACAATAAACTTAATGATTCTAAGTTTAATCAAAGAGCCATAGAATGTATTTTCCTAGGATATCAATTAGGCATCAAAGGATATAGAGTACAGGATCTACTTGACAAATAAATTTTTATCACTAGAGATGTGAAATTTATTGAAAATTACTTTCCACTTAAGAAAAAATTACAAAAGGACATGACAACAGTTGAGGAATTTGAAGTAGTGCCAGTGACAAATAAATGGAGTGAATTAAAGGCAAAAGAAATTCCTGATGATACAATAGAATTGGATAGTTCTAAGATAACAAAGGGCAGAGTAAGAAAGAAGCTTGCATATTAAAAAGACTATAATTGCAATATAAATAAACTGACAGTAAAAGATAAATTCATGCATATTCTCATAAAAACACACTGCTTATATCCATAATATGTATAAACATTTAGGCTCCGTTTGTTTGACGGAAAACAAGCATCTCATGGAAAAGGAAAAACATATCATGTAAAAACAACTAATTTTCTGTGTTTGGACAAAAAAATTATTAATATTTTCCATTGTTTGTTTGTTTGGAATTAAAAATTTGAAATACAACACTTTTTATTATGTTGACCAACAAATGTGTGTTTATGTTTCGTGTGAATATACATGAATTCATATTCATATATATATATATATAGAATATTGACAGTAATGAAAATTCTTTAGAACAAATCATTTTTTATTGTTAAATGTCTTTTATTGTGTGTATACATACATATATATATATATATGTATATCTATAATACGTATATGTACGCGAAACACAATCTAAATTAACTTGGTTAAAGTATTACGGGTCATAAATGTGCATTGGGTTAAAAATATGTGACTCAATATGTTCACATCCATGCTCATAGTTTTGGGGAAAACAACATCTCAAAGTTGAGAAGGGAAGTTGTTTTCCATTTTTAAAGTATTAAAATTGAGTTAATTATATAACATTTTCAAAGTAAGGAAAATATTTTTCAAAAATTGATTTTTCGTCAAACAAACGGAGCATTAGAACCATCAGGATATAGATCAACATCAAAAGACCCTAAGTGATGTGAAGCTATGAGAACTGAAATGAATGCACTACTAGATAATCAAATCTCGACTATTACTCAATTTCCAAAAGGAAGAAAACCTATTGGCTGTAAATGGGTATATAAAACTAAGTTTAATCCTGATGGTTTCATAAATAAATATAAAGCCAGACTAGTGGCTCTAGGTTATAATTAGTGTAAAGGATTTGATTATCCAGAAACATTTTCTCCTGTGGTGAAAATAACTACGGATAGATTACTTTTTGCATTGGCCAGTTTGCACAACTGAATTGTTGTACACTTGGATGTGAATACTGCTTTCTTAAATGAAGAATTAAGTGAAATTGTTTACATGAAACCACCATCCAGTTTTACTGTTCCTAGTGGTCATGTGTGTACACTAAATAGATCAATCTATGTGTTAAATCAATCGTCGAGACAATCAATCGTCGAGACAGTGGAATGCTAATAATAATGTCAAGACATTGTTATTATTGTTGTATGTTGATGATATGGCAATAGGAGGCGATGACTATAATTTGATTATGAGTGTTAAAACATGCATAAAGAGTTGTATAAAAATTAAGGACCTAGGCAGTCTCAAATACTTCTTAGGGATTGAGGTTCACAAATCAGAAGTAGGATACTTCATTAATCAAAAGAAATATACTTTAAATTTATTGAAAAAAAAGATATATTAATTGTAAACCTGTCAAGACACCAATTGATGTAACCCTTAAATTATCATCCCAATCAGACACTATTTTAAAAGATCCTCTAGAATTTAGGCGTCTTATAGGTAAACTAATGTATTTAACTATCACGCAACCTGACCTAAATTTTTATGTTAATACACTTGCTCAATTTATGCAAAATCCTACCGACGTTCACATGAGTGTAGATACATAATTCTCAGATATATAAAAGGAACAATAGGTGAAGGACTGTATTACCCTTCATCAACTGCCTTGTAGATAGTACTGATTGGGCTACTTGCGCGGATATCGGGAGTTCCGTTACAGGCTATGGCATCACTCTCAGTCAATCCTTAATTGCTTGGAAATCCAAGAAGTAGAAGATAGTATCTCATAGCTTTGGTGAGGTTGAGTATCGATCAATGGCCACTGCGACGAGTGACCTTTAGTGGTTATATAACATGTTCCAAGAAATTCAAATTGAAATAAACCTACCAATAACATTGCATTGTGACAATCAAGTAGCAATTCATATTGCTAACGACCCAGTGTTCCACTCGAGCATACCAAACACATAGATTTGAATTGTAAGTTTACAAGAGAGAAAATCAAACAAGGACTCATATGTTTGAGTTACCTGAGGTTTGAACACCAGCCAACCGATATTCTTACCAAAGGAGTTCCTATTCCGACTCTCAAGCTTTTACTCTCCAAGATCAACATGGTTAACCCTTCCACCATGTCGAGCTTGTAAGGGGTGTTGAAATCCAGTTGCGAGACAGAGAGGAGGAAATACGAGTTGAAGGAGAGACTGAAGTACAAGATGAAGAAGAGCACACGAAGCCCTAGTAGCTTAATGGTCTTCATTGGTTTAAATGGGTTTCATTGGGATTTTTTTAGTTTGGGCTTGTGTTTTCATTGAATCATTTATTGTATTAGTCCTGTATGGGTTGGTCTTCATTTTTAGTCTAGTTTATTTTGTGACCTACTCGGCCCAATCATATTTTGTCAATTTGGGAGTGTTGTGAGGTGAGTTGGAATGCAGTTAAGCATTTGGCAGAACAGTTTTAAAAACTGTGGTGAGGTGAGCTTCAATGCAGTTTAGTTTTTTTGGCTCTAAATTGCAATATTAATTTAAGTATCAATTATATTCACATTAATTTATTGCATATTTTAATAAATACGGGGAAATTAAATAAATTTAGCACAATTACAAATACATTTAATACATTCATCCCAAATTATATTACAAATATATTTTTAATACATACATACTATAAACTAATACTAATTAAACAACTTCGCAACAATCATATCATGTGTGGCTGCCACATGTAGGTCCTCATAAGTATTTGGATGGTATTTTGAAGTACTTGCTCCATCTCTATTGCTTCCCTCCATGCCTCACATATCGACATTGAGTCGATCATTACCATGCGCACAAAAATCACCGCGATCCATCGTATGTAATCTTAAGAAATTATGCAGAGCAACACGTGCCCCCACTATCTTCACTTGATCACAAAATTCATACGAGGAAATTCTTGATAGGATGTGGCATCTGTTTTTCAACATACCAAAAGTTCGCTCAATCATTGATCGGAGAGAAGAATGAGCATGATTAAAACATTCTCGTGGTGTTAATACCGCGGGACCATTTCGAAATACGTCCATATGGTATCTATGTCCATGGTGCTAAAAATCCAGTATGATTTGGATAGCCTGAATTGACCAAGTAATATTTTCCTGTAACACATACTTACACGTTGTGATTAGTGAATAACCAAATTTATGCATGTCGAAATGTGTTCGACTAATATTATTCTCTACATACCAAGGGGAGCGTGCAGAAAGTTACAGTTGACGTTTGTGAAAACCGAGCTAAAAATACATGAATCATGCGCAGATCCTTCCCAACTCGCACACACAAATGTGAATAACATGTCGAAGTCGCATGCAGCCATGACATCCTACATGATCACTCCTTTTCTTCCAATAAATCTAGTATTGTCATCGCTCGGTATTACAGCTGGAACATGAGTCCCATCAATAGCCCCAATGCAATCACTAAAGAACGGATAATATCTTTCATCATTCTGAATCTGCATTAGTGTAGTCGAGAATGTAGGATCCCTTGGTCGAACTATATCATTCGACATCCGAACTAAACTCTCAAGCACAATATGGAAATGGTGGTGGACTGTTTCTAAGGAATGTATAAATATATCTTGCACTGCCCAAATATCAACTCCATGGGCGACAGTGTAAAAAACATTCCAACCATCTCATTCAAGACAACCTCACCACCACCTGACTCGAGTCCGTAGTTCGTGCTCAAGTTAATGCATAGTTTACTGAATGCCCTCATGTCCACCCTCAACATAGATACACATCTCCTTCTATTACCACTAATAAATCCCTGATGTACATGTAACCCGTGTAAGAAGATTTCGAACTAGGTGCATGAGGAATATAATTAACGACCTCATTATATGCTGCCACAATTTCATCAAGATAAAAATATTCACTTTGATCACCACAACCTTGCATGTCCTGTTGGAAAAAATGAAAATTGACCTTTAATATCCACTAGACCCCATGATCAACTAAGGAAAAAAATATATCTGCTAGTTACATTTCATCCAACTTAATAGATAAAAAAAATCCAACATGGAATTAACAATTTATCCAACAAAAATAATTCATACATGGCATCCCACTTGAAAAATAAAACAAACCTAACAATTCATAAAAAAAATTATAACCTGCAACATTCTAACATGCATGTTGCCACTTTTAAAAGAAACAAGTCCAACACTTCTTAAAGAAAATTGACCTTTAGAACCAATAGCACATAAAATTATTAAAAGAGAAACAAATTTAAAATTATTCGAAAAGTTAGTCCAGCTTAAACAACTGAAACTCAGCCAATAAATGTAAATGCAAAAGTTCAACAATCTTCACTTGTGCCAGATGCACCAGATGGCATTGAGTTTCCATACTTCATCTTCAACCATGCAAGCTGTCAATCCCTACAAATCATGGCAGTGAAGAACTCTCACTCCTCCTCCTTCTGAAATAGCCTATACGCAAACATAAAAAGGTCACTAATCTCAGTAGTCTTCGGAATATCCTCCATAATACTCATACAATTCGTAATTTCTGCCTTCGACTTATTCTGGGTAGTAGGTGAAAGGCGGTCATGGTGTGAGTACGACTGTTCACGGCAGATATGAGATTGCCTAAAGACTTGCTAATTTCCTAATGGTAGTTAGCTACTCTGCACTTCTTCTTCCCGAGAGTCCCTGGGTCCCTAACCTGTCAATGTTGCGGAGTGGGAGAGCTACTGACTTCATTTTGATCCTCCCTTTTGATTTCATACTCTAGATCACTAGGTTCGTTAGAGCCAATCACCGCGAACTCAACATTTTTTCCTGTGCTTGTCTTTGCCGGGTTTTCATTCCGATTAGATGATCTAGGAATGTAGGCAAACTCCCCAATAGCACATTGCCCTTGAAAAAGTGTATGAATGAGATCGAGGTGCTTAGGATCTAGGACTCTAAACTTGGCAATCTTTTTGTCTTCATGCATGTGAGAAAAAAAATACATGGCATTAAAAAAAAATAACATATAACAAAACATGATACTAAAAAATTACAATTTAACATATATGGCTAGGTTAAAAAAAACATATAGGTTGACCTTAATTCTACGCTCCCACCAATCATTATCAGCTAGAATAGTGTTACGGGTATGGTCCCATTCAAAGCCCGTGTCAAGAAACCGTAATTTCTCAAACAGTTTGTATTCTTTCTTTTGATTGTCCCATTTGTTTTTCAATTGTGGTTGATCAAATCACCTCCCAGTTTGCTCAACAAAATTGGAGACAATTTTTTGTCACCCTTCTTTCGTAAAGTAAGAATCGGGACCCCTCCCTGCCTTTACTTGTTCGACATAAAGATTCAGAAAAATTCTTGTTTGGCTAGAGACCCAATTGGCCTTATCAGCACCTTGACTTGGTTGCGGTGGAGGGGTGGTTGTAGTACTCATACTACTTGCAATGCATATATAAATAAACTCAAGCATTAATAATAGTTAATATATGCCTACTGACCATCCCAATACATTCATCAATTGTGCTCGCAAAAAAGCTTATAAGAAAAAGAACAAGATTTTGTATACACATACAGCCACAAATCTCCTACGTTGTACAGAAGAAAAGTTCAAAGCATTTAAAGACATTCAAGTAAAAAGAAGAAGGAAACAACAACAATAACATGTTAATTCGACTCACCAAAGCAAATTTTAATGGACTAAATGAACCAAAACTATGGACATCTAGATCATAGAGATGTATTTCCAAAAGTTAAAAAATAAAAATAAAACAACTATGACGCATAAGACTCTCTTAGATGGACAAGAGTATGGAAACAAACAAAATATATGAAAGTACTATAGTAGTATAGTTACAATTTTAGACAGTCAAATTTGGTGCTCTTGGCTTTTGATAAGATTGCCTTTTTACTGCAGTTGCAATGAATATACAAGTTTTACAATGAGTTTTCATACTGACTAGCTATTTTACCTCTTGATTCATGTTGTATTAGCCTAAGAAGTCATGTTATATCACTCAAAAGTACCCTATTAATCATCTTCCAAATGCTTTTCAATTTCCTCATTTGCATTTTCTACTTGGGAACCGTACATTTGTGCCAAAGAAGAACCATATATGTGAATATTATGGGTATAAGCAGGTGCCCAATCGCTCTTTGAAGGTTGAGCTTCCGCACTATTGAATGCCAGAGAGTGATGTTGCAGGTTCAAACTATGTATGTTCTTGTATTCTCATATAACAACTAACAATCTAAATATAATAGAAATAATCAAACCAAATGACAGAGGCACTTAGAGCCACAAACCCTAGAATTTCACAGATCTAAATCCAATCCAACAAAGAAGAAGTGTTGCACGAGAGAGACGAATACAGAGACAAAGGAAAAACAAGGGGCGAAGGGGGTTGAAGATCAGTACCTAAACTCTTTGCAGCAGGCGGAGGAGTGGCCGGTTCGTGTGCAAAGATTGCACAGATCGAGAGAGTTAGACGAGTACAGAGAGAGAGGAAAAAAAAGGGTAAGTCATTTAAAGAACAACATACCTGATCGTCATCGATGGTCGTGGTTGTTCGAGGAGGTAAGCGGAGCTGAATACGAAGCTTCTTCGAGATGAACGAAATGAGAAACTAGGCCAGAACGTGGGCTAGCTAGCAGTAGCCCATATTTACTGTATATGCTCATGGCAGGGTATGAAGAAGGAGAGGCTCGCGCACTTGCATTTACCATTGTCAAATTTTGTGTATATTCTTAAGGAAAAGCCAACTTTGATTATTGCCAAATGCCCATACATGCGCTAGGTTGTGATTTGTGTCGTATTATATTCTTCTTTGATCTCAGCATTGTTAGTGGAGGTTAGCTGCAATGAATTTAGACATTTTGACTTTTAAAATTTCCTGGAGATGTTGTTAGCATGCAAAATTGAAATTTGAAGTATAGTTTTTCTTTTGATATTTTATTCTTCACTGGGTGACCTTCTTTGGGAACTTTTCCAGAACAATATGTGGCTGGGTATTAAGGATTTTTGATGGTATTCCTAAAAGGAAATGAAGGGTGAAGTTTTAAAATACAAATATGGATATCAGAACATATTCCTTAAATAATTTTCTGATATTAAATACTTACATATATTCACTTTTTTGAAGATGAATCTATGGATGGAAGATGGTGCTACATAGTGTTCTGGGTTATAGTAAAACCCACAAGTAGATGGTCTTGGTTAGATAAGAGGTTATTAGGGGCATGCCCATCTTGCTCCTCCACGACAGGGATTTTCAATTATCGCGCTTAATTCCGGCAACCAGAGCATCATGACGTATAGCTATTGAATTTTATGTTGTTACAATCGATTAGGTATACAAACAAAACCTTGTGCCTTTGTGGCTTCTCAAAGCAGAGAAAGAGGGTAATGTTGGGGGAAAAAAAGTATGAATACAGTCGAGTTTTCATATATGTCTACGTATGACAGTATTGAAATTACATGTGAGGTGTGCATGATCTGGATATCTAATGTGAGGGTAAATAATTGTTTTGTGGATGGAAAATGATATATATCTCATGGGGTTGTATCCCATGAGATCCCATATTTTATTCCATTGTATTATTACAATAAAATAACAAATTTTATTACAATGGAATAACGTATTCCATTGTAATAATACGTATTCCACTGTACTAGAATCTGTTATTCCATTGTATTATTACAATGGAATATCTCATACGTTATTCCATTGTATTATCACAATGAAATAACAGATTCTAGCACAGTGAAATAACGTATTCCATTGTAATAGTACGCATTCCACTGTAATAAAATATGTTATTCCATTGTATTATACAATAGAATAAATTATGGGATCCCATGAGATATAACCCCATGGGATATAAAACGGAACTGTTTATGGATCCATTTAATTGTATATTTTTACCAAATTTGGGTGACTTTTTGGCATTTTAGTTTTCGCTATTCATTCCTTTGCAAGTATTGCTCTTTCTGGCAAAAAAATGGTCAGTTCTTTCGAATTTAGGAGAGCATTCTCCCTTACAGGAGCTATACAATTAAGCTAAAAATGGTCAGTTCTTTGGAATTTAGGAGAGCATTCTCCCTTACAGAGTTACAGGAGCTATACAATTAAGCTAAAAAGGTATAGCAAGATCTCTCTTGCATGAACCTTTAATTCTCTTACTTTTTGTTTGACTTATTTATGATTTTACATATTTCTTGGTGTTGTACACCTTATTATGACACCTTCCTTTTTTAGTTTCTGTCCTTAGTTTACTTTTGTTACATTATAGTATTACCATGCAAGAGATCTTTCCCGTTTTGAAACTAAAGTATGGAATTTACTTTTGAGGTTAAATTAGTAAATTTTTAGGTATCACATGTGATGCTTAGAATTGAATAGCATTTTTTATTTGTACTAATTAAAAATGAGAATACCAGTCAATTACATTGGTGAGCTTATACAAATTGATGAACTTTTTAAAAAATAATAATCACATAGGCAGCTCTTGCTGCAAAAATTACCAGAAATTGATGGTTCATTCATTGTTTGCTTGAAATTCCAAGAGTGCAAGCCATTGCAGATATGAAAGGAAGTGACTTTATTAATGTAGAAGATTAAGGCTCATCTGTATTTTTTAAAAGAATTTTTTATTTTGGGTTTCTATAGTTTCTTTGGTTTAAACTGCAATTTGGAATCTTCAGTGATTTGATGGGTGACTGCACATTCTTAAGAGCACCAGATGCCAAAGAATGTGGTGCCTAAAAATCCTGTTTGGACTTTTGGTCAGACTTAAGGGTAATTGTAATGGTGCAAAGTTAATGGGTCAACAAATGTGTATTGAAATACGTGTTTTGTTGATTTGGCTGTATTGAAAAATATATTTTGTTAATGTGGTTGTATTGAGATATGTATTTTGGTGATGTGGATAATGACGTGACTTGACTTTCTGTAATAAAGGTGAGACTCAGCCTTGATTTTGGTATAAATTTAATGGGGATAGTATGAAGGATAGGAAAGTAGTTGAATTGGATAATGGTTTTGTATTGGGAAATGTGTTTTGCTAATGTGATAGTATTGAAATTTGTGTTATGCTGATTTGATTGTATTGAGAGTTGTGTTTTTGTGAGATAGATATGGGACCCAAAAGCAAAATTGTTGGGCCACTAATTGTGCAACCACTGTGGTTGCCTGTAAGTCCATACCTCAACTGGGCCCAAGTAATTTGGGCCTCTAGTCGGACTTGGCCTTTTACCATTCCTTATTAGTGTATATTATAATATTATATATGTACTTTTTTTATAGAAGAAAACGGACTGAACTATAAAACAGTTTATTCATATAACGGTACAAAAATAATTTACCTCTCTACCATTATATTAAATATTCTAATCTTCATCATTGAAAAAAAAAGCATAAATGTCTATATTGCTCCAATTAATAATTTGTCATTTTATTAATCTCACTATAAGAAATTCATAAATTATCTACATAATTTTTTGTCGGTAATCTCTATCGGTAGGTAATCTAAATACCGATGGAAAAAATTTCCATTAATAATTACCGATAGATTTTTTTTTAGTAATCCGTCGACAAAAAAATAATTTCCGTCAACCAAAAACATTAAAAAAAAATTCTGCATGTAATCTGTCTGCAAAAAAATTAATTTCATCGGCAACTAATCGACAAAAAAAAACAAATTTCATTAGTAATCGGTCAATAAAATAATGGAAAAAAATTAAAAATTATTGTCATCGCTATTAAATTTTTTATTAATAATAAACTAAATCTCCATATCCATTTTTGTCATATGTTTTTCATAATAAAAATTTAAAAAATCATTTATAGATATTAATCAAATCAATTTTCACGTGTAGGGCATTGAAATGCACTGAAATTAAAATAATGAAAAAAAATAAAAAAATTATTGCCATCGCTATTAAAATTTTCATTAATAATAAACTAAATATCTATATCTATTTTTATCATATATTTTTCATAATAAAATTTTAAAAAAATCATTTATAAATATTAATCAAATCAATTTTCACGTGTTAGGGCATTGAAATGGACTGAAATGAATTGGAGGGCGTCCGGTCTTTCACGTGGACTCGACTCGACTGGACGCAAGGAAACCCGAAGAAAACCAACATCATTAAAGTGAAAGCTTATTAGCAGTAGTTACATGGACCATTTTACAGACAGAGGAGATTCATCTAGAAGAGACGTTCTCATGGATGGAATTAGCGAGTATGGCTAGGTTGTGAGCAATCATACTTGCCATTCTCCTAGCATGAACAAATGTACGAAAGTTAAAGCTGGCTCAGAGCTTTCAGTTATGACCTGTAGAGAGTCGCTTTCCACTATGATTGATAAGCATCCGGTGGAGAATGCAAACTCAAGCCCGAGAAAAATGGCTGCCGCCCTAGCATTGAAGACGCTTTGGCTCAGGTCAGTCTGAATGGTCGGACTTCTGGCCAAATTTGACCTAGAAATGGGACACAAATCCAGCCGAGGTCTAGGTGTGGGTTGCCCAAATTCGAAATAATTTGGGGCTGGCCCGGCCAAAGTGCACGAGCCAAATGATGAGGCATTGGGGTACCATCGCTTGTCCAGTGATGTTTCGTCCGTCATATGCCGTTTTCTTGCGTATGCAAATACTCTCTACTTCAAATTTGTGTACAATGTTCAAGTGATCGTGGACGGGAACGAGCCGGAGGAGTGGCTCTTGAACAGGTTCAGGAGGGAAGTCATGACGGCCGGTGTCATTCTGGAGAGCAAGAGGAGGAGGTTCTTCGAGAACAAGCAGGACGAGAAGAAGCGAAAAACTCGAGAGGCTGCCAAGAGGAACTGTAGAAGGTATGAAATTAGGGTTGCTTGCCTTAAATATTTTGAATTATGTACATGTTCAATTTAGGGGAAGTTTTAATTGTTTGCTTGGTTGTTGAGAAAATTTAAGGGAAAGAGTAGAGGATGAACGAAGGGCTAGCTCTTTTATTGATAATTTTGTTGGTTTCATGTAGCTGGGTTGGATAATTTTTATGACTCAAGATGATTATTTTTGGATTTCTCTTTGTCAAGCAGAGATTTTCCTCTCTTTCATGTTTGTGGGAGAGAAAGATAAGAAAAGAGGAGGATAAATTGGGGGAGAAGTGGGAAGGGAGGAGATAGATTGCTTAGCAGTTAGGTTTGAGGAATTCACTATTGCAATTCATTTCTTTTGTATGTATAAATTTTCAGTGGCTGTCTGATGGTTCTTGTCTTTGGTCTTCGTTAGAATTTTCTAGGGAGCAGTTCATATCTGGTGGTTTTGGTTTAACTATGTGATTCTGTATACTCTTGCAACAAGATGTGTCTATTATGGTTTGTGTTTTGGTCTTACGGCATTGATGCTTGAACTTACTTCTTCAGATACTGCTCTATGTCCTCTTTTGGTAGTACTTATAATTTTGGGTAATCTTGTCCTATGGAATTAACTTTTCTAATGGCATCCATAAGGAGCTGTTTGCATTTGATCTTGCTTCACAACTGATGTATATACACAACTCAAAGTCTGTTGCAATATGAAGAGGCGCCCCATGTGGAGAACAATGTTTGAAAACAAGCAAGAACCCTCTGCAAAAAAGGACGATGATGATGGAGACAATTGGGAAGTGTCTGAAGGGGGCATTCCTCAGTGAACTTCTCACCTACCGTCTTCTTTTTCTTGTAACTTTGATCTTCACTTGTAGAGGCATTTTGTTCCCATTGAAGTTGCACCTGACTAAATGTTATTTTCAATGGAAAGTAAATGTTCTCGTGGGGAATAAATGACATCTAAGATATGCACTTCTGAATCAAGTACCAGGCATATAAAGTGAATCATATGCCTAGAAAGTACAATGTCGACCATGGGTGAAAGAGGCACATTCTTAGCAGTGGGAAAGCAGGTATTTTTATCTTTGTTTTCCGCAGTTCATAAAGACCTGACTTCTTTTATTATGATAGGAAAAGTGAGATAATGCCATCAGGATGCGGAATCAGTCTGCTATACAACCTTGCTATTGAAGGCTAGTGCAAGTTTTTGAGCATTGACATCCTTGATGTATTCATCACAGAATAAGGACTTTAATGTTGTATATCTTGCAAGATCTGTGTTTTTAGGTTACCATGGATATGATTTCCTGCAACTATTGGCATCGTAAACGGGTTCAGCGGCCATAAGTTTGTTTGTAATGTAATCTCTTATCTTGATCGTCTTGGCATTTTACCTGTTGCACATTTGTTTGCAGCTCTCCAAAAAGAAGATAAATGCAGTCTGATCAGGTTTTACACCTATCAGGAGCTCTAAATGAACTAATTATCCTCTCCGGCCCAGCTGTGAAGTTTCTCCAGTCATCAAGAACAAGTTTAAGGTCATGGATCTTGCTTTCAATGCTGTCACAGCAATCCGCACGGATGGTACATACTTTGTTCATATCCTTGGCTGCTGCACAGAATCCACCATAATATGCCCTATCTATAAAGGTAATGCGCGCGTCGGGTGGTATATCTTCTGCTATTGTCTGACAGAGAGAGAGTTTTCGAACATCAGGATACAAAACCCTGACCATGTTCAGGGTTGGGAAGAATTCAACTGATATATCATCTGATTTCATGAAGAAGTACCCTCCATCCTCCAACACCATTTTTGTTGTCCTGTCAGGATGACATGCTATTGTCATTTCGTGGTTTGGAACGAAGTTTGATATTGGACTTCTAAGCCACATAACATCTGCTTCCTGCCACCCAAATTGACATGCAAACTTAACCATCAGATTATCATCCTAGCTAGATGATAGATTGGGATCTCAATCTGTGCAAGGTGTAGAATTGTAGAAACTTACTGTGAAAATGACATTGTAAGCCAATTTAATCACTCTATGGACGACTTCGTTCCTGACTTGATCATACGTCTGGCGATCCAGTCTCTCATATGGTTTTTTGAGCTTAACAAGGTGGAAGCAATGAGGATGTATGGACTTGCAATAATGAAAAGCTCCATTGTCCAGAGCAACAATCACCACATGGTTTAACAGGTGTTTGGTTCCATGGCCGATGTGAAGGCTCTCTAGGAAGAGATCAAGAATAGAGCCTGGACTCGCCCATGATTTGTCAACAATGGTTAGCATTACTGTCCTGTCCTGCATTGTTGCTCTTCTTAACACATGAACTAAATTGTTGCTCTCTTGTACCTAGTAGAAGCCAAAGAAATTATTAGGGATTGAATTAATCATGGTTTCATATATTACATAATTATATTTTGAACAGGTTGGAGGTTCGAATCCTCCTACACCCCAAAAAAAATCAATTATAATAATAATTATTATTTATAAAAAAAATATTTAAATCATTACTTGCAAGAAGAGATTTTTTATGGGAATTCACCCACGTCCTCCAGAGAGGAAAACTCTCTTCTATTGGGAGAAATTGCACTTGTCACCAATTGTAAAAGATCCCTGATCACTCAGAGGAATCATTCACTATTTCAACTATGTAGATCTCCTGTAGTCGCTGGTTTCATAATCAAAGTGATTGACACAAAAGGAAAAGATCCCAGAACAATATCATCCCCTTGCATGTCTCTCCCTAACAAAACTATTGCTTTTAATTAACATCTAATTCAAAAAAGGAGAGTAAACTTACAGGTTGAGTAGTCTTGAGAATCCTTGCACTGTAAAATCCAGAATCTGGGTTATGAGAGCAATTCCAAAGCAAGCAAATAATGATCACAAAAACTAGTAAACAATAAGGAGACTTGATGGGTCTCAACAATTCCATCTCTATATGTGAAGAACAGAAGAAACCCATCGAGTTCTAGTGCTGCTGATCATGTCTTAGTAGAGCAAAAGAGGTGATCACAAAAGTCCAATGGAATTATAATTAAAGCAAGATATTGGAAATCTTTCTTGGTGAACTTTTGATTTCTATAAAATTGGGTTGCCCTAAAAAAGGTACACTTTTATTCTTATTATTTGGAAGTAAATATGTGAATTTATGTACTTTCCTAGCTTGGAATTATTACTAATTAGGTATCTTTATTAGGATGTTACTTTTTGGGGTTTATTTCCATAATTATTCTTATTCAAATCATTTTGGATTGTGTAAAAGATATTTTAACCAAAAGAGACAAAAAATAAACAATGAAAAATAAAACCAAACCAGGCACCAGCCAACCCAATGAGTGTGTTCGTGGTTAAACAATTGATAGAAACTAGTGCAATAACAGCGCTATGCGGGGTAATTTTTTAATTATTTAATTTTTTTATCACAGTAATCTCGCATTAAATTATTATAATAATTTTAGTAAAATAGTTAATATTCTGCATATTCTCTCTGTCACATATTCTCTTTTAAACATAATACATCAGATTGAGAAAATTAGGAAAATTTGAATTGGATGGTCATAAAGAATTTGAGTATGGTGTTATTGCTTAATACTTATCTCTTTAATATTTGAATATCTATTAATATTAACTCCTAATTTTCTGAGATTTAATGTGCTATTGGTTTAAATTTATCAAACAAAATATGTGACTAAGTGCAATTAGTTGAGAATGAAAATCAATACAAACTAAAGGGTCATGTCATATGACTCATATCATCTATGTTTTTCATTTTTTAAAATTAATCATTAGCCCAAAATAATTTATACGTTTAATACTATTAGGTAAGGTTTTTGCTGAGATGTCATAACGAAAACTCATATAAACATTCTCTAAACTTTCGTATTACATATAACTATTTATTTATATGCAAAACAAAAAGATGCTTCTTAAATTGAATGACCATGAATTTTTAAATTTTCATATAATTATTTTTTTTAATGTTAATTTTAAGGATTATTTGGTGATAAGTCCTTTATATGGACTTTATATTTCATTTAGTCTTTTTGAAAAGTTTGTAGCCCAATACATCCCCAATTATTTGAAGCTCAATAAGGATAACTTTAAATTTTAACCTCAATTAATGACAATTTTACCCTCCCCTCATTTAAACCTATCCTTATTTTTATTAGTACATAATTGCTCATTATTTATGAAATAATTATTATAATAAAATAAATATAAATACAATCTTAGAAAGTTGTATGAAAATCATGTATTTTATCTATATATTTTTAAGATAAACTAATATTTTCACTTTTGATGAATCAAAGTGAATAGTCGATCAACCAAAATTTTTAAGCGCATGCACTCACATGCGCAAAATTTAGTTGACTCAGTAACCTATGCATATACATTAAAATCTTTGAATCATTATATTATCAAAATCAACAATGGAACACTTATCCATCAACAAAAAGTTATCCAATACAAATGTCAATATTTTTATTACATTCTTCACTAACAACCAAAGCTAATAAGTTATGAGAATAATATCATAATAAAACTCAATTCATATTTTAAACAAAACCAAATACCATAACAATTTTTAACCGTTTTAGTGATTTTTGCGAAAATCCTCTGAATTCTGGGTAAGAAATCCTTTGATTTTTTTTTTTTGCATAATTTCAAAAACTCTTCTAAATTGTTTTGGTGAGTTTTGTAAAATTATCTGAATTCTTGATAAGTTTGAGAAATCCTCTAATCATCTAAATTTTTAGTTGTTTTTTTGTTTCATTTTGATAAAGTTTAGGGTTTTGAAGTTTAAGATATTAGAGTTTAGAGTTTATGGTATAAGGTTTTAAGGTTTAGGAGAACATAATTCATTATTTAGGATTTTGGGGTTTAAGACTTAAGGTTTAAGGTTTAGGAATATATTTTAGTAGAATTTTAAGATTTTCTTCTTATTTTTGTAAATTCTTCTTAATTATTTATAAGATTTTTTTGTTCAAAATTGAAACTAGAATTGTTTACATTCAGAGGATTTCTGAAAAATTCAGAGGATTTCTGGTTATAAGGTTTAAAGTTTAAGAGTCTGTGTTTAAAATATTAGAGTTTAGTGTTTATACTTTATGATTTTGGTATTTAAGATATTAGGATTTAGTATTTAGGATCTTGGGATTTTAGGTTTAGGATTTAGAGTTTCGGATTATTTTTTGTTTGATTTTCAAAAATTCTTATAATTTTTATTATATATTTTATGCAATCCTCTATTTTTTTTTGCTTAATTTCAAAAATTCATTTGATTTATTTTGGTAAATTTTGTGAAATCCTCTAAATTTGTGACAAGTTTATGAAATCTTCTGAAATTTTTTGTTGTATTTTTGTTTGATTTTCAAAAAATCTATATTTTTTTGATATATTTTTATGAAATCATATGAATTTATTTGCTTAATTTTGTAAACTCTTTTGATTGGTTTTGATGAGTTTTGAGAAATCCTCTGAATTCTGGATAAGTTTGAGAAATCCTCTGATTTTATTCAGAGGATTTGACGAATGAACATTTAAACATATCGATGATGGATCTCATTCGAAAGAGTTTTTCGTATTGATTATGAATACTTGTTTTTTTAAAAATCCGACTTGTATTTTGAGAGATAAAACTGTTTTAAAGTTTAAAAAATAATAATAAAAAGAATCTGGTGATGTCAGCATATGTCATACACATAAGGATTTATTGGAATAAGGGTAGTTTTGTCCAGAATTATTTAAATGATGTTTTAGAATATTAAAAAATTGAAGAGAGTGAATATAATACATATTTTTATTAAATGATTTATTGGTGAATCCCCCTAATTTTAATTGTTGACTTACATATTATATCTCTTGAATTCAACATGACATCTTGTCATCTTTGTTATAACAAAAGGAATATCAAGAAATTTCTCATGTAATTATTAATTTTTTAATATTAATTTTAAGGGGGATTCACCAATAAATCCTTTAATAGAAATATATTTCATTCACTCCTTTCAATTTTTTAATATTCCAAACCATCCTTTAAATAATTCTGGACAAAACTACCCTTATTCCAATAAATCCTTATGTGTATGACATATGCTGACATCACCGGATTCTTTTTATTTTTTTTCTTTTAAAAACTTTAAAACAGTTTTATCTCTCAAAATACAAGTCGGATATTTTAAAAAAAAATATATTCATAATCAACACGAAAAACTCTTTCCAATGAGATCCATCATCGATATGTTTAAATATTCATTTGTCAAATCCTCTGAATGAATTCAGAGGATTTCTCAAACTTATCCAGAATTCAGAGGATTTCTCAAAACTCATTAAAACTAATCAAAAGAGTTTTCAAAATTAAGCAAATAAATTTAGATGATTTCAAAAAAATATATCAAAAAATATATAGATTTTTTGAAAATCAAACAAAAAACAACAAAAAATTTCAGAGGATTTCACAAACTTGTCATAAATTTAGAGGATTTCACAAAATTTACCAAAATAAATCAAAGAAAAATTTGAAATTAGGCAAAAAAAAAATAGAGGATTGCATAAAATATATAATAAAAATTATAAATTTTTTTGAAAATCAAACAAAAAATAACCTGAAACTCTAAATCCTAAACCTAAAATCCCAAAATCCTAAATACTAAATCCTAATATCTTAAATCTCAAAATCATAAAGTATAAACACTAAACTCTAATATTTTAAACACAGACTCTTAAACTTTACAACTTATAACCAGAAATCCTCTGAATTTTTCAGAAATCCTCTGAATTTTTCATAAATCCTCTGAATGTAAACAATTCTAGTTTTAATTTTGAACAAAAAAATCTTATAAATAATTAAGAAGAATTTACAAAAATAAGATGAAAATCTTAAAATTCTACTAACATAGATTCCTAAACCTTAAACCTTAAGTCATAAACCCCAAAATCCTAAATAATGAATTATGTTCTCCTAAACCCTAAAACCTTATACCATAAACTCTAAACTCTAATATCTTAAACTTCAAAACCCTAAACTTTATCAAAGTGAAACAAAAAAACAACTAAAAATTTAGATGATTAGAGGATTTCTCAAACATATCAAGAATTCAGATAATTTTACAAAACTCACCAAAACAATTCAGAAGAGTTTTTGAAATTATGCAAAAAAAATCAGAGGATTTCTTACCCAGAATTCAGAGCATTTTCGCAAAAGTCACCAAAACGGTTAAAAATTGTTATGGTATTTGATTTTGTTTAAAATATGAATTGAGTTTTATTATGATATTATTCTCATAAGTTATTAGCTTTGGTTGTTAGTGAAGAATGTAATAAAAATATTAACATTTGTATTGGATAACTTTTTGTTGATGGATAAGTGTTTCATTGTTGATTTTGATAATATAATGATTCAGAGATTTTAATGAATATGCATAGGTTACTGAGTCAACTAAATTTTGCGCATGTGAGTGCATGCGCTTAATTTTCATGAAAGAAAAAAATATTTGGTTGATCGACTCTTCACTTTAATTCATCAAAAATGAAAATATTAATTTATCTTTAAAAACATATAGATATAATACATGATTTTCATCCAACTTTCTGAGATTGTATTTATATTTATTTTATTATAATAATTATTTCCTAAATAAGGAGCAATCATGTACTAATAAAAATAAGGATATGTTTAAATGAGGGGGAGGGTAAAATTGTCATTAATTGATGTTAAAATTTAAAGTTATCCTTATTGAGCTAAGTTTTAAATAATTGGGGATGTATTGGGCTACAAACTTTTCAAAAAGACTAAATGGAATATAAAGTCCATATAAAGGACTTATCACCAAATAATCCTAATTTTAATTATTGGCTTATAAATTGTGTGTCTTAAATCCTAGGTGGCTTACTATCATTTTTGTTATAACTAAAGAAATATTAAAGATTTACTCATACTGAATTACCATAATTGTAATTTTTTATGTAATTATTAATTTAATTTTGATTATTAGATTCAATTTTCTCTCTCTTCAATCCTATTATTTTTTTGAAGTGCGATTTTTTTACTGTACGTATCGTAATTTTTTTCCCTAAATTATATCTTTCACCAAGATGTTGAACATAAATTTACAATGGTACATATATACACATAATGTTTGTGGAGTTTGTTTATTGTGATCTTGACTTATATTTTTTATAAAGATAATTTCATTTTAGATTATACATTTTGTATAAGTATTTTCATCAATATTTACACGTAAGTACGATGTTAATTATCTTATATATGTCTTAAAGATAGTGGTATTTATATTGTTGTTAATTTTTTTTTAAATGATGTTTTTGGCTATTTAATTTTAGTATTTTTTTTGTGATATATCGGGTTTGATTTAAAATTAAATCATCAGTGGTTTGGTTGACTGTTTGTTTGAACTTTGAGTTATCTAGGAATGGTGAAACAGAAAAGAAATATAAAAGAGACTTCTCATATTGAATGGCTCAATTGAGGCATGAATTTTGATTTTTCTAGATAATTATTACCTCAATGTTATTTATCTCTCTTTCACATTGAATTGCAAATTTTCTCTATTGAATCCTACATGGATCGTTTTTCCTCACTATCAATAGGTGAAATTGATCAAATGGAAGCCTTTTCCACTTTTCCACTTTTACCTTAATAAAGTATATACTATATGAGTTTACCCTGATAACTCGTGAAGATATCAAAATTATCAAGAAAAATATAACAAAAATGTTATAGAATTCAACTTTTGGTAGCCCAACTTAACCTAAGTCTACATGGCACTCCATGTAGGTGAGTCATGTTGGACTTTTTCAAAAATCTGTTAAGCACATTTTTTATTTATTTTTAATAAACGAAATTTTAAAATGTTTTTTTCTCTAAAAATACATATTAGATTTCGAAAAGAATTATATGTTCGAACTCAAAGCGTAAAAATCTTTCTAATAAGACCCATTGTCAATAGTTTTTATTGCATTTTTTCAATTACATTGTTTTTAAACACAATGTAATTATTATATATGATGTGTAAATTGTCTATTCGAGTTGAAATTTTATTACACTATGATAGAAGAATATATATTTGTTATTTTTTGCATTTTTATTGAAATTATGTTGGGTACCCGAACCCATTGAGTTTTAGTAGTTAGGGTTTAACACTTGAGACATTTGAGATTTTAGTAGTAAATCCGAGCCTTTTAGGTTATAACATGAAAATATGATACACGAGCCCGTTAGGGCTTAGCGAATTTGTTCCCCTTGGGATTTATAACACTTATTGTTTATGTTACAACATGAAAATTCGATACATGAGTCCGTTAGAGTTTAGCGAATTCATTCTTCTTGGGGTTTAACACTTATTGTTTAGGTTATAGTATGAAAATCGATATACGAGCCCATATCAGTCATCTCGACCGTTAAAATTGGGTCATCCTCATTTTTAACCTCTCCATTAGAACTCTTTTTCTCCACCTCTAAAGGGCCTCTTGAGGTGGTTGCCTCTTCCCCGTTTGTGCCATTACTCAACCAGTCATCTCGACCGTTAAATGACAATTTATATCCTTTCAGGAAGTTTACAGATTGGATCCCCAGCTAGTAGACGAATTCGATTCAGACCCAAAGGTAGCTTCCTTCTTTATGAAACGCCTCTTTGATTGACGAAAGATTGATCGATTCTTGATGTTGTCCGGCCTTAGAACCTAAGAGCACATGCAATGGATAGATGTTATTGCGAACATTAGATGTTGTTGAATTGTGTGTTTTTGCTGATGTGGCTGTATTGAGAGATGTGTTTTGCTGATGTAGCTGTATTGGGAGTTGTGTTTTGGTGGGACTAATCTTAATTTTTGTGTAGTTTTGTTGTGGAAAAGATGTAGGAAAGGAAAATAGTTGGTTTGGATAATGGAGAAAGAAATAATTGTATTGGGATATGTGTTTTGCTGATGTGGCTGTATTGAAATATGTGTTTTGCTGATGTGGCTGTATTGGGAGTTGTGTGTGGTTTGAATTTTTGTGTGATAAAAGTGGGGTCCACAAATAATTTTAGTGGGGACAATAACATCTATCCATTGCATGTGCTCTAACTTTGAAATCTCTAAATCACTCACTGCCTGCAATTCAAAAACCTCTTGAATCAGCAATCCATACAAAAATCAAGGAGGCAAAGATAGAACAAATGAAGCCCACTCGTTTGTTAGCAAGAAACCGCTGCTTGCCATGGCGGTAGCAATAGCCTGCTAGGAGTTTTCAAGGGTGGGTTTGGTGAAAGAGGGGCTATGAGTTATTGTAGGATTTTAAGGTAAATCAGTATCTCAATAAATATTTTTAAACTTTCCTGGTTGGAAAAAAGGTAAGACAAAACTAAGACTTTAAAACCCACATTAAAACCCAATCTAAATAAATTATGAAATTCAGGTGGCAACTCCTGGTTTATCCTTCGTGTCAAAATGTTGTTCAACCAAAATCTTGTTTCAGAAATTATATATAGTATAGATAGATAGATATATAGATATAGATACAACTAATTTTGTTGTTGTTTGAAAACTAAGAGAATACCTTACTTAGAACGCCAATTAATAGGATGAAAAAGCACCCAACCTTTATTAGGCATAATTTAAAATCTTCAAGTTAATTACAATTTGTATGTATATTGGTAGCTTTGAGATGTATGTATGCACATGTACAAATAAAAAAATAGAGAAAATTAGGCTTAGGTCCTAATTTTTTTAATAATTAAGGTTCAACTGATTTTTAATTTTATTGAATTAAGGACAAAACCTGAAATTAAAGATTTGCTATTGTTATTCTAGCCAAAGATGATTGAATTTTTTTCTTGTCGTGGATGCTTCCATCTTTGGATCGAGGTGAAGTCAGTGACATTAGAATCTTTGGATCGAGACAAATCCAATGCCAATGGCCTTCCCAAGATTCGACATTGGAAACTTTCAAATCAAGGCAAAATTGCCAAAACTCATTTTTCCATGATTAGGCCATTTTTGGCATTGGATAAAGGTGAGACTGGTGGCGTTGGAATTTTCTGGTGGAGAAAAATCCAATGCCACTAGCTTGGCCAAGATTTGACATCAAAAACTTCCAAATCGAGGCAAAATAGCCGACAACTACTAGAACGCGTTTGGCCTCGATTAGACCTTTTATGGTGACAGATTGAGGCGAGACCGGTGGCGTTGGATTCTTTTTGGATGGATGATTCCAACGCCACTAGCCTTGCCTTAATCTACCACTAGAAATAGATTATCTAGTTCAAAAAATATTTTCGATGGTTCTATAGAGAAAAATGTTTTCTATAGAGAAAAACAACACTATACAATTTATGTATTTGCTCCAAGTTTGCTCTAGACCATTACTCAAATCCACTAACCACCTTGTTTGTGTATTTTCTCCGACATAGTAGGAATCTCCATTTGTTGTAGTCTACCTTGGAATCCACGCCAAGGAGTCTTTACGATGTTCATTTATGAATCCGAAATCTAACAAAAATCTCAAGTAAATATGGTGTTCTCAATCACGATGAAACTCTCTCTTGATCACCTATGCCGCTTCTTCTTTAGTTGTGGGCTTTATATAGCCGTTGAGGACTATGCCCGATAGATCTTGTGAGCCAAACAACGCCTTAAATTGAATACACTATTTCCCATAGTTGTCTTTTGTTAACATTGGTATATGAAGTTGTATGAGATTGGAAGCCCTTTTTGGATTGAATATTGAGCCCCTCTGATACCACTTGAGCTCTCAATCTATGCGGAGTCAATCCAATTAGTCTTTAACATGGCAGCCCAGGAATGCGTGGCTTCATGCGCCACCATAAAAAAAATTAAAATCATATAATAAGCTCTCCAAGTTGTCGATATTTTCCTAATAAGCATCTTAAGTCCAATTGTCTGCTTAAGGGGTGAAGCAACCGGCTCAAAAAACGAAGTTACCACCAATTGATTTTTTGAGATGCAATTGGACACCTAATCTGATCTATGAGAAAGAAATGGGTAAGGGGATCTATTAAGCATTCGGAAGGTGTTAAGCATCCCACAACTCCCGAAAAACGGTCACCTTGAAAATATTCTCTTATTTGGCTCGAATTTGTTTTGAAAACAAGTTTGTATGTCTCAATTGTTTTATTAATCTTCTATGTTTGCTACAAGTCAACATTTCAACTCAGTGGGCTTGACCCATTAATATTATGGCAATTTGGTTATTGGATGAAAAATCCCACTTTGAGTGGGTTTTGAATATTTAAAAAATTGCACGGGATCATTGAGGTCATTGTCGGCTTGACCAAAAATACTTAGAGATTGATAAAAAAAATCTCACTTGGAGTGAGTTTTGAATATTTAAAAATTACACATGATCATTGGGGCCATTCCTGGCTTGACAAAAAATGCTTAGAATTGATGAAAAATCTCACTTGGGTGAGTTTTGAATATTTTAAAATTGCACGGGATCAATGGGGCCATTCCCAGCTTGGCCAAAAATGCTTATAAATTGATGAAAAATCCCACTTAGAATGGGTTTTGAATATTTTAAAATTGCACGGGATCAATTGGGCCATTCCCGGCTTGACCAAAAATGTCTTGGAATGGATGAAAAATCCCACTTAGAGCGGTTTTTGAATATTTTGAATAAATGTGAATTTTTGAGAATTTAGTTGATGCACCAAAGAGATCCACACAAAATAGTTAAATTCAATTCAAATCATACTTATAAAAAATATACAAACAAATCTTATTTTTCAATCATGGCATAAAATTAAAATCCTAAACTTGCATTCTAAATATTCACAAATTTTAAATGAAACCTAGATGTCTATATGTTTCTAACACCGTAAATATATTATGTATGTATTTTTCACCTTCTTTTGTCTCTCGAGAAACTGTTCCACCTGATGAAGAGAAGAATTGCTCCAATGAAATCAGAGGGCTAGTGAGAGAGCTGATAAGGATAGTACGCTAAAGGCCATTATTTTATGTAATATTTAAACTCGGTTTATTTATTTGAAATAAAATATGTTTAGCACTTTATATATGAAAAATGACATATTGACATAAGCGTCTTTTATTCTATATGGTATAGAATTGGTGTGTAGAGTTAAGCTTACACACAGAAGATTAATTCATAAGTTCCTATTGAATATAAGCAAACGATCAAAGCTTAGACGGAGTTCGACAAACCGTTGGCAAGACTGTAGTATAGTATTTCAGTATGCCTATATTGGTCACGGAAAGTAGTACAGCTTGAACTTACTATACTAGTACACTTGGAGTGTATTGATCAGGACTATGTGTGAGTTAATTTTTCTAGTCTGACTACATGGAAAAATGTACACTCACACTGACATTATGACATTGTTCATAATCTTAATTTGTTAAAGATTATTGGTAAGTGTGCATTTATGTATGGGACTTTGATTTACCAAAGGGTGAGGTCTTTTTGTACAAGCTGATATACACCAAGTGAATTGCGTTACCGCATTAAATGTACGATGAAAGATAATATGTTAATAAAATTCACTTCCAATTATGAATTGATGATACCCTCTCGAGAAGCTTATAGGTTTTGAGATTGTGTCAAACCTTGCAAGTGGATTTTAATTAATCCGACACATTCAAATAAGTTAAGCGATAAGATCAAGGAATATTTAAAGATGTCAATTAAATATTATATGTCAGTAGCATATTTAATTGATGGATATCTATAACTTAACGTGAGGATTTTGATGAACGATTATAACGAAAGGCTCAGAGTTAATTTGAAATAAAACGGGGAGTGCAACTATAATATTTTAATATTTTAGTGGAATATATTATAGTTTATGAATTTTAATTATGCTCATGAGTTTGGGCTGATAATTAAATCCGTAGGAAGCCCATGTTTTATTTTCCCTTGTTGGTTCCCGCTGTAGCCCATGTAAGCCCAAACCTAAGTGAATCAGGAAATTTAACTGAGGTTGGAGTTCTTAATTGGAGAGGAGTGTGGCCGGCCACCTAGGGTTAGGAAACCCTAGGTTGGCCGACCTCTATATAAACACACACTAGTGTGTTTTGTTTTCCGAATGTTGAGACTCAAGTTGGACTCGACTCTCTAATTTTCTCCACAGTTTTGACTTTTGTTCTTCAGGTTCTTGGTATAAGGAGTCCACGCTCTTGAATCCAAGTTTGAGAATTGATGCATACGATGGAAGATCCGCGGGATTGAGCTTTGAATCAATCCAGCTGACTCCATCCTTCGATATAGATTATTAGAGATCAATCTAGAGATATCTCTGGGTATGTAATCTTTACACAATTAGTTTAGTTATAGATTATGCATGTCCACCATAATTAGCAAGAAATTTTGAAAGCTGTTTTTTCTATCGATTACTCTTATGTGCGTTCCTTGTTTTAAAAACGTTTCCGCTAGTGCATATTTTCCAACAAGAGTGTCGCAACCGGTTTTGCGAAAGGAAATTTAAAAGAGAGTCATCACCAATTGTAATAGGTGCAATTGGTCACCGAAAAATAATTTGGTCTGCGAAAATTCAAAAAAAAATTGGTAAGTGAGTTTGTTACGTACAGGGAAGGTGTGAGGCACCCCACAATGTCTGTTTTAAAAACAGTTGCCAATTTAATTTTTATTATCCCATTTTATGATTTTAAAAACATTGATTGTGACAAGAATACATGCATGGGGGAAAATAATTATATACAAAAATATATAAAAATATGATAAAATAAGTTTTAGAAAATATATAAAAAACTATTTTGAAATTGAATGAATTAATTTTAGAAAATGTCAACACTATATCGAAATAAGATGAAATAACTTTAGAAAACACAAAAATTATATTGAAAGTCTAATCTTGAGGTTCACGGAATTTTTCCATCCAATGGTCAAATTTCCTATAAACACTCTCACCTCAAGAATCTTTTTGAGGATGCATCCAATGAATTCCCCAAATCAGTTTCATCGTAGGTAGAGACTTTAGATATAATTTTTATAAAAAATATAAATATTAAAGGTAAAGATAAAAATAAAAATAAAATACTAAAAATAAAAATAAAATGAAAATGAAAATAATAATAAAAATAATAATGAATAAAACTAAAACGAAAGTAAAATGAAAAATAGGAGGAATGAAAAGTAAAACGAAGTTAAAATGTTGGGAACCGAGTTTTTGTGGACTATACGATATTGAATTATCGCAAATCCCAATTTAATATATATTAACACTTTAAATCATACAATTTACACATAATCACATAGCATGGAAAAAACACATCTTAAATAAAACACATCATCAACATATAGTAAAAAAGAAAAACACACATAAGAGGGACTCGGTTTCCGTTTTTATTTAGGCAATTCATCATTTCAACCATACTATTAAATTAGTATGATTAAAAAATATGATTCATTACCGAAAGGAGGTTATCATATCAAAGGCTCTGCACTTCATTAAATCCTTTTTCATCCAATGGTAGGGATTCTATCATTTTCCTCAGGAATCCGATCGAAAACATCCAATGCTATCCGATCGGTTCCATCGTCGGACTAAAACTTCCAATTTATTAAACGGCCCCTCAACAAACAAGCACAACGTTACTCTTTACATAAACAATATGCAAGGTTTGACTTATTCTATCTCAAAAAATTAAGAACCTAACCACAATGTTTATCAGGAAGAAGATGACAATAATTAAAGCGTCATGCCTTTGGGCTACACTAAATGCACTTGGTAGATTAGGTTCTAATTCTCCAGTTTTAAAGATGAAAATTTGCAACCAGCATGTATAGGTTAACACAAATAGCTCGATAACCATGTGTAATAAAGAACCAGAACGTAAAATAGAGCATACAATGACAAACAAACGTAACACTTAACGACTTGAACTGAAGTTTGCACATATAAAAGAGTCATCTGGAACCATAGAAACATGTCACAATGGTAAGGTCAAAGGAAATCCCTTATTTCTCAAAAACACGTCCCAACCACATAGATAATAATGCAAAAGGCCAAAGAGAGTAAAGAGTTAAATTCAACTTATTTTCCCATGAAAGGGTATTGCATTCTAGTAATTATCTAGTGTCAATCTTAGAGTTTCTTTCAAGGTGAATGGTGTCCTTTTTTCCCTTAATTAAACCAACTAAACATGACAATTGAATCTTTCAAACCATTAACAACACACGAAGACTCAATTCAATATGCAAACATAGTTGGATCTCCTGAATGATATGAGAATTCAAACAAACAATACAAGCTTTCACCAGAATAAGTTGTTTTGGAATAATAGAAACACAAGACTATCCCACGGCAATTAAGAAGAATAATAATAACATGGTGACAGAGTGATCCATGCTCAAAATCAAAGAACGCAAGTCATTCAAAGCATACAATCAAAGGCACCTAGCACACATGTTAAAGATATTACCTCAAAATGGGAACAAGATATTGAAATAAACTCCACCGGCTTGAGTCGTGAACTAGGTCGTTTTTTTTAAGACGATTCGCGGCTCTGCCTCTAGTGTGCAAGCAGTGATTCGGCTGCGTCGTCCCTAGGATAAAACAAGCCCATAACCCTTCTGTATCAATGATTTTTTCACAGAAAATCACCGTTCGAATTGCGTGTTTTCCCTTTCTGTCTTTCTCTCTCAAAAACGTTTTCTGTAATATGTTATATTCATCCGAGCCTTCCTCCATGTTTTTTAAAACAAAAGGAAAAACCTTTGTTTCCAAAAATAGTTTCCCAAAAATCAGTCGGGAAATCAAATCGTTTCCATAAAAACAATAAAACGTGTTTTTTCATTTATAACCAAATCAAAGACTTAATAAATTCAAACGTTCAAAAAAAAATTATGAAATCAATGCCAAAACGTTCAAAACATGTTTGAAGAAGGAAAGAAAAAATTCTAAGTATAGAAGGAAGAAATCAAAGGCCCTAAGGCCCAAGGCCAATCTTTGACCTATATATATAATTGTATGTAGTAGGGACCCCTTGAACTTGGGTTTCTAACTTTGAGAATCCAAAACCTTAACCATTCCTCTACTCTTCAATTCATTGAAACATTAACACATAGAAATTCTTTTAAATATACTCAAAACATCAACAATCCCCCACTTATATTTAAAAGAAAAAATAAGCTCACAATTCTAGAGAAAGACAGTCGAGAAACGTGTATAAGTAAAGGTGTTTTGTAAACTTGAACCTTTACGTAGTGATAGATCATTCAATGTATAAGGATAGATAGTGAGATACTCTTGAACTATCATCCTAGGATATACAGAGTAGAAATATCACACACGATTCTCCTAACATGCAATTCAGAAGCCAGCACGTTTCGGCCATGTGCTTATATCCCAGTTTTAGTATATGCTCTAAAGAATTTGCCACGATCTTATAGAATGCGGCCCCACATTCACATATACATAGGTGAGACTATCAAAGATGTTTCTGTAGCACAACATCCCACTATTGCTATAGATCTCATTAAGAGTTTAAAAAACAAACTCAGCCTTTTCTGACGCTACAGATTATCATGCAATAGGAATGAGCTAGGAGAAGAAGACTCCAAATATGTTCGCATGACTTCATTTGTATCACTAATAACTTGTTCTTCCCATTGAACCTTTTTGTGGGATCTCCACTCAACAGGTTGGGTTACCATTATTAGGGACTCATTTTCATATTGGCTTTAGCCCCATTCCTTTCGAGGTATCCCATACCTTTTCACGTGCTAGTCCTTTCGTCAAAGGATCAGCAAGATTCTGTGAAGACTGTACATAATCCACTCTTATAGCACCTGTAGAAAGATACTCTCTAACAGTGCTATGCTTCCGATGAATATGTCGACTTTTTCCGTTATAATAACGGTTCTGAACTCGAGCGATAACCGCGGTACTATCACAATGGATTAGAACAGCTGGTGTCGGTCTTTCCCATAAGGGAGTATCAGACAAAAAATTTCTCATCCAACTAGCCTCCTCACTAGCTGTAGCCAAAGCTATAAGCTCTGACTCCATAGTGGACTGAGCTAGAATAGTTTGTTTCTTTGACTTCCAAGAAACAGCCCCACCAGCGATACAAAATATGTAACCACTGGTTGCTTTGGAATCATCCGAAAGGGTGTTCCAATCTGCATCGCTAAATCCCTCAAGGACAGCGGGAAACCTCTGGAAATGTAATCCGAGGTTCATGGTTCTTTTCAGATAACACATGAGCCTTTCAATAGCAAACCAATGCTCCTCACTTGGAGAGTTAGTAAACCTGCAAAGAACCCCAACAGCATATGCAATATCTGGTCGCGTGCAATCAGTGGCATACCTAAGACTACCAATTATGCTAGCATACTTAGTTTGTCTAATGCTTTCACCAGTATTTTTAAACAACTTAACACTCGGATCATATGGGGAACAAACAAGTTTGCAATCAAAGTAATTATATCTACGCAACATTTTTTCAATATAATGAGATTGATCTAATGATATTCCATTACTTGTTCTAGTAATTTTAATTCCAAGAATAAGGTCAGCCTCTCCAAGATCCTTCATATCAAAATTCTTGTTAAGTAAAATTTTTACTTCATTTATAGCATCAATATGTGATCCAAATATCAACAAATCATCCACATATAAGCATATTATAGTGCATACATTATCAATAAACTTATAATATACACACTTGTCACTTTCGTTTATCCTAAAACCATGACTAATAACCAACGAATCAAACTTGTCATGCCACTGTTTTGGTGCTTGCTTAAGGCCATATAAAGATTTTTCTAGTTTACATACCTTATGCTTTTGCCCTGGAATAGTAAAACCTTCAGGCTGATCCATGTATATTTCTTCTTCCAAATCACCATTCAAGAAGACTGTCTTAACATCCATTTGATGCACAATTAAATCATGGACAGCAGCAATAGCAAGTAAAATACGAATGGATGTAATTCTGGTGACAGGAGAGTAAGTATCAAAGAAATCAATATTTTCTTTTTGTCTAAACCCTTTAGCAACTAGTCTTGCTTTATATTTTTCTACAGAACCATCAGCTTTCAGTTTTCTTTTTAGTATCCATTTGCATCCTATAGCTTTACATCCAGGAGGTAAGTCTACTAATTTCCAAGTTTTATTTGACTGTAACGAATCCATTTCATCATTTACAGCTTCTTGCCATAATTCAGAATCAGTAGATTTATATGCCTCTTCTAAAGTAACAGGATCACATTCTAACGTAAACGCATAAAAATCAGATCCAAAATCTTTCGCTACCCTAGGTCTTACTCTTCTTCTTAATTCAGGTGTAGCTGTATCTAGTTCTTTTCGTTTTAACAAATCAGATTCATTGATGCCATTATCTCCACTTGAACCCTCACTATTTCTAGATTTAAAAGGGAACTTATCCTAAAAAAATTCAGCATCAAGCGATTCGATAATCACACTATTTTTAATATCATAAAACCTATATGCTTTGCTATTTATTGCATATCCAATAAAAACACATTCATATGCTCTACTAGCTAGTTTAGACCTTTTTGGATCCGGTATTCTAACATATGCTAAACATCCCCATACACGAAAATAAGAAACATTAGGTTTTCTATTTAACCATAATTCTATAGGAGAAACATTATTTTTTGAATTAGGTACTCTATTCAAAACATAACATACAGTTAAAATAATTTCTCCCCACCAATAAGAAGCACTACCAGAATTTAACAATGTAGCTACAACAAGTTCACACAAAGTTCTATTTTTCCTTTCAGCTTTTCCATTCATTTCTGGTGAATAAGGTGCAGTTACTTCATGAATTATGCCAAGATTTTCATATAGCTTATTAAATTCAATAGAACAATATTCAGTACCTCTATCACTACGAAATTTCTTAATCTTTTTCCCAAACTGATTTTCAATTTCTGTTATAAAGACTCGAAATATATCAAGAGCTTCACTTTTATGCCTCATCAAATAAACATATGTATAATTTGAATGATCATCGATAAATGTAATAAAATATCGTTTTCCATTTCTAGTTAACACACCATCAAATTCACATATATCTGAATGTATTAAATCAAGAGGTTCAGATTTTCGTTCTAATGATTTATGTGGAGTTTTAGTGATTTTAGCTTGACTACATGATTCACATTTATCAAAATCATCCAAGGATACATTCGGAATTATACCTAGACTGCTCATATTTTTAATTAATCTTTTGTTAATATGACAAAGTCTAGCATGCCAAACATTAAAGGAACTAACAATATAAGAAGAAGATGCAACATTTTTATTCATATCAATGTTAAGTTTGAACATACCATCAAAAGCATATCCCTTACCCACAAAAGAGCCATTTTTGGTGATGATATATTGATCAGAACCAATATTCTGGACAAACCCAACCTTATTGAGTAGAAAGCTAGAAACAAGATTCTTTCTCATTTCTGGAGTGTGCAGAACATCCTTAAGAAGGAGTGTTCTTCCAGAAGTAAACTTTAATTCCACGTTGCCAACACCAGCAACTTTAGTGGTGTGGGAGTCACCCAACAACACTTTCATATCTTTTTCTTCAGAATAACTCTTGAACCAAGAACGATCATAACAAATATGTCGAGCAGCACCAGAATCTGCCCACCACCCCTCGGATCCAGAAATCATATTGATTTCAGTAATCATAGCCACAAGTGGCTCCTCTTCAATCATATTGGCTTGAGCCACAGATTTACGATTTCTGCAGTTCCGAGCCATATGTCCAGGTTTATTGCAAGCAAAACACATAAACTGATTGTTGTTTTGTGTTTGCTGCCTTGAGGGGGGCCTATTATTGCTCCTGTTCTGGTTGTAACTCTTCTTGTTGTTATTCTGGTTGAATCTCTGATTCTGGTTTTGGTTGTGGTTTGGCTTCACCACCTTCTTGTTTGGCTTCAAGTGCACTGGAGTTTTATTATTGTCATTTGAGACAACAAAAACATCCTCTTTTGAATCTTGTTTACGAGCCTCCTCCTCAACTCTGATTTTGGTGATGAGACTTTCCATCGAAAATTCCTTTGTCTTATGACGTAGCTCCTTCTTGAAATCATTCCAGCTTGGTGGCAATTTATCAATCATCACAGCAACCTGAAACTGCTCATCAATCTGCATACCTTCAGACAAAATTTCGTGAGTAATTTTCTGGAGTTCATGAGATTGTGATACAACAGATTTTTCTTCAACCATTTGATACTTCAAATATCGACTAACAGCATATTTCTTAGACCCAGCCTCTTCAGTATCATATTTCTTTTGCAAGGCATCCCAAACATCTTTAGCAGTCCTAAAAGAGGAATAATAATCATACAGATCATCACTTAAGGCATTCAGAATATAGTTCTTGCACAAAAAATCGTCAGAATCCCTATTAGATATTTCTTTTGTATTCTCATCAGTGGGAGGATCAACCCGTGCAGGCTTAATAGTAGAAACAGAATAAGCAACCTTTTTCGTGGTAATATAAAACAACATCTTATTTTTCCATCTCTTGAAATGCATACCCTCAAACCTGAATGGTTTGTTGTTGTTGTTATCAGCACCAGCAACAGACTTTTTCTCAATCTCCATGGCAGAAGAAGTTCGTCTTAAAATTGTTAAAGATATTACCTCAAAATGGGAACAAGATATTGAAATAAACTCCACCGGCTTGAGTCGCGAACTAGGTCGTTTTTTTTAAGACGATTCGCGGATCTGCCTCTAGTGTGCAAGCAGTGATTCGGCTGCGTCGTCCCTAGGATAAAACAAGCCCAGAACCCTTCTGTATCAATAATTTTTGCACAGAAAATCACCGTTCGAATTGCGTGTTTTCCCTTTCTGTCTTTCTCTCTCAAAAATGTTTTTTGTAATATGTTATATTCATCTGAGCCTTCCTCCATGTTTTTTAAAACAAAAGGAAAAACCTTTGTTTCCAAAAATAGTTTCCCAAAAATCAGTCGGGAAATCAAATCGTTTCCATAAAAACAATAAAACGTGTTTTTTCATTTATAACCAAATCAAAGACTTAATAAATTCAAACGTTCAAAAAACAATTATGAAATCAATGCCAAAACATTCAAAACATGTTTGAAGAAGGAAAGAAAAAATTCTAAGTATAGAAGGAAGAAATCAAAGGCCCCAAGGCCCAAGGCCAATCTTTGACCTATATATATAATTGTATGTAGTAGGGACCCCTTGAACTTGGGTTTCTAACTTTGAGAATCCAAAACCTTAACCATTCCTCTACTCTTCAATTCATTGAAACATTAACACATAGAAATTCTTTTAAATATACTCAAAACATCAACAACACATGAGTCCATGTTCAAACAATCAACAAAAAAATCCAAAGGGGAGAAACATGCAACCCTTTACTCAAGAAACAAAGTCATGCCGAGAAGAAAAATCAATGGGAGAAGAAACTTTCTCTTACAAGGCAATTATGGAATATTCTCCCTTAGAACCCACAAAGCCAACCAACAATTTTCACTCAACTCCACTATTTTCTCTCCTTCCCCAATCTTTCGACTTTTCTTCCCTTTATTTTCTGAAATCTTTCCAGCCCCCCTACCCAACACTTTCCTCCTCTATTTATACCAAAAACTCAAATCGAAATTTCACCTCTCACCTCAAAAATCAAGATTTGCGGCCATTAATTGTCAACCCAAATCTTCCTTTTCTTTGTTTGCCAGAGTATTCTTTGAATTTCCGCACTCTTTCTCTCTCTATTTTCAAACCTTCGGTGCGCCTTCCTTCCTCCCTCTTCTCTTTCTTCCGTTTCTTCTTTTTTGTTTTCTTTTGTTCTTTCTTGATTAGGGTTTAGTTGGGTAAATGACACTTGGGCCGAGTCATCTGTTACAGACGGGCTTCTCAATTGGGACCTCCAATTTAGTTTAGGGTAGTTATGAGTGATGAATTGGGCCTTTCTTTTGGACTTAAATGGCTGGTTAGAATAATCTTGTTGGATTCAAGTTGGATCGGGCTTTCGCTTGTTTGGTTTATTGGACCAATTATTCATGCATGGGCTTTTAAATTGGTTTCTCAACTTTTCATCTAAACTTGAATTTTAACTTTAGGTCCAAACTTAACTCTAACCCAACCTTTATTTTGGGCCTTTATTTTTTCCTTAATTTTGGACTTTTCTTGGCTAGTTTTGGACTAAAATTGGGGTACAACAAAGAGCTTGGGCTAAGATTGGTGAGTGAATTCAATAATGAAGTGAGCAAGGAATGAGGAGTGGAAAATGAATGGGGTTGGTATTGAAAGTAGGGGAATTGATGTTGAAAAATATGAGGATTTGGTGTTCAAAATTTTGGGTATTGATGTTGGTGTTAAAAAAAATATTTGAAAAATGTGTTGGGCTTGTGTTTGGGTTTGTTTTTGTGTTATGACATGATTTGGGTTGAATTTAAATTGGATTTATTTTGGTTTATGGATTTGAGTTTGATTTTGTGTTATGGATTTGGTTTAGGGTTAGTTTAAATTTGGTTTTGTTTTGAAGTTATGGATTTGGGTTTGATTTTGTGTTATGGATTTGGTTTGGGGTTAGTTTAATTTGGGTGTTGTTTTGGAGTTATGGATTTGGGTTTGATTTTGTGTTATGGATTTGGTTTATGGTATGGTTAAAAAATGTTGTGTCAAATTCATTTGAAATGTGTCTTTTTTTTTCTTCTTATCTTTTAATTATTATTATTTCTTTAAGGTCTTAAGCCCGGACGAAAATATGGTACTATAGTTGCCCCCTTTGTGTGACCTTTACATAGTAATGGCTCACAAAGGAGTAGAAAACCCATTTTTGGTCGGACTTCACGAAAATGCACAGAATTACTACAACCATTTCTGGCTTGGCTGGTCTTCGAAAATATTTTGGTGAAAAGTGTTCAGGTTCATTGGAGCCATTCTCGACTTAACTGAAATTTTGGACCTGATTTTTGATGAAATGTGCAAGGGATCACAATAGTCATTCCCGACTTGGCTGGTCTTCAAAAATATTTTAATGAACAGTGCTCGGGATCATTAGAGTCATTCCCGACTTGGCTAAAAAATTTGCAAGTAGCACCATCTTACTAGAAAGATGTTCTAAAGTAAGTGACACATACCTGACTTGAGAAGACGAGGTAGTCCAACCTATTAAAACCTGCCATAAAGGACATAAAATATGCATGTAATGACCTATTCTATGAATGTCTTATGAATGAATGCAAATTTTTACAAGCCTTGCCACCCTCAAGCACGTGTTCAATTTGTGAATTACTAGACCTATCTGCTTCCTTAACCTTTGACTTGGAAAGCTTTTTGTGCGCTTCCCGTACTCTGATTGGTAAATCACCTTATTCGCTCGATGATCCAACTCTAATTCTATCTCTTTTCTTTTTTTTTTTGCTTGTCTCAGTAATCAATTTTTTTCTTCAAAATTTCAATGCGCACCCTCTTCTGAATTCCAATTTTCATGTTCATGAAGACCTTCTTTGTTTATTGTAGTGCTCACACTTTTATGATTAAGATAATCTCTCTCCTAATAATACCTGCCTCGATCACAAGCTTGTACTTTAGATCCTTTCTAGCTGAGGATGCCAACATCCATCAACTTCCTGTCAAAAGCAACATCTTGATGCACTCATCACATTTTCTGTCAAAACTTTTTAGTGATTAATTCTATAATACAGTTGTGCATGCCAGCAATTGAAAGCAACTGATAGTTTTGGAATATGGAATGAAAATTGAATTGAAATATGGAACATGAAGGAAATAAGTAGCAAAGGCAAAGAAAATGAATAACTCATAATGTTTTATTGAAAGTGATGGGTAACAATTACAAATTTCAAGGAAAGGGAAAACAAACTGAGCCTCTCCAGAATGAAATTGGTGATAACACAAAGACTACACCAAAATTACCCCTGTTTTGGTGTGCACCTAATTAACAATAATTAAAACTCACTCTAACTGAGGTAGTCTCTAAATCTCCATGTCAAACTTATCCTTCTATTAATGGACCAAAGACTTTCCCAAGAGATCGCACCGAAAACTGCCCCAATTTTGGCGCATGTCTAATTTATTGTCATCCTATCAAAATACTATGAAGCCAATTATGCACCTCCAACCATATCACTACGAGACAAATTAGCGGTCCATTTAGACGCCATTCCCTAGTTCATGAACCAAACCCTTCTTCCAACCGTCCGAAAAATGAGCATGTGACCTGAATTGAAGTACCCCTAAGAATTTTCACTTCAATAGAATTTTATTTGTCACTAATTTTTCCTAAAGCGCCCTTTCAGGTTATCACTCTAGCGGGATTTTTTTTATGCGTGATACCGCTTCAGAACATCAGCATTCACTAGGTAAGTTAGATCATCACTATCCACTTTTGTCAAAATTCCTGCTTCGCCAGAAAATGCTTTCTTTAATACATACGGTCCCTCATAAGTGGAGTCCATTTCCCGCAATGATCTTTTTGAGGCGGTTGAATCGTCCTCAATACTAAATCTCCCTCTCTAAAACATCGAGGGCACATTTTCTTTTGATGTGTTTTTATTATTCGTCTTTGATAAGGTTGTTGTAATATCCCGAACCCAAATTTTTAAAAAATATAATAAATTTTCAAATTTGATATTTTTAATAAATACTGCATATTTTTAAAAAAATATTGGCGCAAGAATCACATGAATCGGAGTTATATTGAAGGAGTTACGAATTTTGGAAGTTTAAGTATTATTAGGGAAATAAGGGCAAAATGATAATTTTACCAGAAAATCTGGCATAAACCAGATTTTTTGGTATTTTTCCAGCAAAGAACGACAGTGGCGTGAGAGAGCGAGGGAGAGAATTTTGAATGAGTTTTCTTCGTTTGTGGTCCGATTGAGGCGTAGGAGGTGTCGAATCGAAGCTTGTAGAGAGAGGAGCAAAACCGAACCGGAATCGTCGTCATCGGACCACCACAGGCGGCGGAATCAGGCTGCGGAGTTTCGGCGACTTCAAAGAGCGATCCGGTCGATTCCGAAGGAGTTTCGGAACGAGACAGGTACCAATGGATTGTTCGTCTTAAGAGCTTTAATTTGATATATGGTTTGCCGAAAAAAGTCGCAGGAATCTTCAGCTCCGGCGAAGGCAGTGGCGGTGACCCAAGTTGACTTTTACCCGAGTTAACCGGGATTGACCCGAGTTGACTTTGACCGATTTTGACTTTTGGCCGATTTTGACTTTTGACCCGAGTTGACCAGGTTTGACCCGAGTTGACTTTTGATCGTTGACCTGGTTTGACTGTCGTGTATACGTATCCGTATTTTGATGCAGGAGGTTGATTTGAGATTTTGGATTGGGATTTGGGACGTACTACGAATTAGCGTAGTCGACATTTCAGGTAGGGGTTCTGCCCTACTTCTTATTTGTGGGGCCCACTATCTTGCCGGGGCCCACTTATCCTCTTGTGGGGCCCACCTTCTGATGTTTGGTTTTTCTCGAGAGTCCGGATATGACTTCATTATGATGATCTTCTATGATTTGTGAGATTATGGAGGGATGATTTGTAGAGCGTGGGACCCACATCTGGCGACCCAGCCTACTAGATGATTTATCGATGGTTTTGATCGGGTACGTACCTGGAGATCGGATTGAGGTGAGGTACATCCTAGGGGACGCTCTTCGATGTAGGTGATGCTATTGAGTACCTGATGTAGGCTCGATCCTCATCCAATCTGGGGAGTACCTGGACTGGGAGACACTTTGCGGGGATCAGGGTGGGTCCAGGGGAGGATTTTCTGGTGTTATGTGGATTTGAGTTGGTATGGATTTGAGTTGGATTATGTTTGAGTACTGATTTGAGAGTTGTATTTGAGGATGGTAGTGGTGGAGTCTACTCGGTGTCTACCCTATAGATTGATTGATTGTTGATATTTATGACGGGTTCGGAGTTTCTTTACCCTATTATGGTATCATTGCATGGTTTCCTTTATGTACTTATATACCTTTCGGATTTTCTTACTTTATCTCTGTTTATTGGAGTTCGGTGATACTGGAGTGTATCACTATTTGAGTTTCTGTTCATCTCACCTACCTCTTGAGTTTTTACTTTCCGTTTATTCTGATGTTTGATATTTCTCTATATCCCTACTGAGCTTTGTGGCTCATCCCTTTCATTCTCATGCTTTTCAGGTGAGATAGCCGGAGTGGAGGATCAGCGCAGGGATGCGTGAGGCGTGATGTAGCTGCTGTGGGGATGTTGTGTCTGTCTTTAGTATCTGTTTTTCGTATTTATGATACTTGGATTTTTCCGCTGTAGACTCTAGTTTGCTTGTTATAGTATGTTGGGTTTTTGGTGGAGATTTATACATATATGTGAGGTTTTCTTTGAAGTTATCTTGATGATTCGTAGTAGCTTGAGTTTAAATCCGGTTAGGAGAACGGAGGAGTTCCCTGTCGGTCACGTCTTTGGGATTCATGGGTGTTCATCTGCACCTATCTGGGAGAGGGGCGTGACAGTTGTCCTCTACAAAGGGTTCCCAATCTTCTTTCCTCGATGAAATTCAAATGTTCGTATCGAGTACGGACCCATTCTGTCTCCTCCAAATTGGCCTCGATTACCACTCTTAATGAAGGAATTTTCACTTCAATGGGAAGAACCGCCCTTATTCCATATACTAGAGCGAAAGGACTTTCACCAGTCGAAGTGCGTATTGAAGTTTTGTACCCATATAAAGCAAAATGAAGCTTTTTGTGCCAATCTTTTTAATTCTCTTTCATCTTCTGAATGATCTTTTTGATGTTTTTATTAGCTGCTTCAACAGCTCCATTCATCTTAGGACGGTAAAGACATGAATTATGATGTTTAATCTTGAACTTCTCAGTAATGATCCTTTCAGAAACCCCATAACAACAGACAATATCCTTTCTAAAAAATTGTACAATGACATTGCTTGTCATGTTGGCATAGGAATTTGCTTCCACCAATTTCGTAAATAAACGATCGCCACCAGAATGAAATGATGTCCATTAGAAGCCTTGGGTTCGATAGAACCAATAACATCCAAACCTCACATCGAAAATGGTCATGGAGCAGCTAATACATGTAAAGAGTTCATTGGAACATGAGTCTTATCCGCGTAAATCTTGCATTATGGCATTTTGACTACATAACTAATACAATCCCTCTCATTGGTGTGCCAATAATAGCCTGCTCGTAGTATTTTCCTTGCCATCGGATACCCACTTGAGTGAGTGCCACATATTCCTTTATTAATCTCTTCCATAATCTGCTTAGCTTCGTCCACGTCCACACATCGAAGGAGCACAAATCTTGAGCTTCTTTTATATAACACACTCCCATCGAAGAAAAATGAAGTCACCAGCCTTTGTATGGTACGTTTGTCATTTTCTGAACCTTCTGTGGGGTATCTCCCTTCTCTAGGTATTTCTTCATATCATAGTACAATGTTTTACTATCAGGCTCTGCTGCTAATTCAGACAATGTGCCTGAAATGTCACGCTTCTCAATCTTGATAACTTCAACCTCCCCCCGAGGATTTAAATCAAACATGGCTGCCAAAGTGGTCAAAGCACTAGCCATTTGGTTTTCTTCCCTTGGAATATGATCAAATTCTATATAGTCAAAAAACTTGATTAACTTTTTAATATACTGATAGTATGGCCCCAATTTGACATCTCGGGTCTCTCATTCATCACATAACTTTCTGACCACTTGTTGAAAGTCCTCATAAACCCGAAGCTTTTTAATACCAACATCAATAGCAGCTTGAATTCCCATGGTACATGCCTCATACTCAGATACATTGTTGGTACATTCGAAATAAAGTTTAGTAGCAAATGGGATAACCTTGCCAACTGGAGAAATAAGCACAGCCCCGACTCCACTACCAGTAATATTAGAAGCACCATCAAAGAACATGACCTATTGGTCTCAATTATTTCAATTCTCTTTTTCCAAAGTCAAAAATTCTCCATCTGGGAATCTCATATTCATTAGCTTAAAATCATCAATTGCTTGTTGTGCCAAGTAATCTGCTACCGTACTTTCCTTGACAGCCTTTTGGGTAACATACAAAATATCGGACTCCGACAATAACATCTGTCATTTTTCAATCCTCTCTGAAAGAGATGGATTCTCAAAAATATACTAGATCGGGTCGATTCTCAAGATCAACCAAGTAGTGTGATACAACATATATTGTCTAAATCGATGTGTTGCCCATGCCAATGGACAGCAAGTCTTCTCCAACATAAAGTAGCTAGCCTCACAACTAGAAAACTTCTTACTCAAATAATAGATTGCATGCTCTATCTTCCCGAATGAATCATGTTGTCCTAGCATGCACTCCATTAAATTATCTGACACAATCAAGTAAAGAATAAGTGGTCTCCTTACAATCGGAGCCATCAAGACCGGTGGGTTTTTTAAATATTGTTTAATCTTCTCAAAGGCAACTTGGCATTCTTCATTCCATTCAGATGGGTTATTCTTCTGAATCAACTTAAAGATTGGCTCACATCTAGTTCTCAACTGTGAGATAAATCTAACAACATAGTTAAGTCATCTCAAGAAACCTTTGACCTAGTTCTCAGTGCGAGGAGATAACATTTCTAAAATTTCCTTCACCTTGTCAGAATCCACTTCAATGCTCTTTCTACTAACAATGAAACCCAACAATTGTCTTGATGTAGCCCCAAATGTGCACTTTTGAAGGATTCAATTTCAACTGGCGCTTTCTCAACCTTTTGAACAACTTCTCTAAATTAACCTTATTATCTTCATCCTCCTTGAACTTGGCGGTCATATCATCTACATATACTTCAATCTCCTTATGCATCATGTCATGAAATAGAGTGACCATGGCACGCTGATAAATGGCTCCCATATTTTTTATACCAAATGGCATGACTTTGTAGTAGAAGGTACCCCATAAGGTGATGAAAGTGGTCTTCTCTCGATCCTCTAGTGCCATTTTGATCTGACTGTAACTGGAAAACCTATCCATGAAAGAGAATGCAAAATGTTTAGCCGTATTTTCCACCAGTATATCAATCTAGGGGCAAAGGGAAGTCATCTTTCGGACTTGCTCGATTAAGATTCCTATAATCCACACACATCCGAACTTTACCATCATTCTTTGCGACTGGGACAATGTTTGCTACCCATTCGGGATACTTTTCCATAGCAAGGAATCCTGCATCAAATTTCTTTTTCAGTTCATCTCTAATTTTTAGAAGCATGTCAGGCTTCAATCTTCTCAACTTTTGCTTTATCGAAGGACAATCTGGCTTCAATGGTAAATTGTGGACCACTATGTCCGTATCGAGTCCTGGCATTTCCTGATCAGACCATGCAAAAATTTCTTGGTATTCATTTAATTACTCTATCAATCTTTTCTTATCTTCCCCTCCAAAGGCCGCACCTATCCTAACCTCTTTTTCTGATTATCATCTCCAAATTAGCAACTTCAATTGTTTCTTTGTGCGGTTGAAATATCTTTTCCTTTTGACTAACTTGTCTCAAAATTTCAGGCGATATTTCAAATTCATCCTCAATATCAGAGTTAGATTCTACATTGTCAATGAGTGCACCAAAATTTGGTTCATTAGGTTCATCTTCATCATTATCATCAATTTCAATCCTATTAAATAGAATGGTGGAATGTGTGAGATTTGGACTTCATAAGTGATGAAAAAATGAAAGAGAATGACTGAGAATTCAGAACGAATAATTTTATTCATGGTCAACATAGAGGGAAACATAGGAATAATAAAATGATGCGACATGCAACTTCAGTACTAAAAATTCATTAAAGAAAACGTAAAGACATACTCATTACAAAAACCCAATCACTGATTGTGAGCTAGGCCACTGATGGTAGTGCATATAGATATTACTCTTGAAAGCTACCAATAGATACTGGCAATTCCACACTGGTCTAATCACTGAGCTTGAAACCTAGAGGACGAGAGATGATGTAACAGGGATTAGCCGTAGAGCTCTGACCTTCTTCTATGACAGCAACATGGAACTCTTTGAACTACTCACATAGCTCCCCCAAAGCAACTCTAGATTAATCCACTTCTACTTGATCAATAGACAAATTCAGAGGCAATTTTCCCAAAAATTTCTGCAATGTTGGGTAGAGTAACCTTCTCCAAACACAAAGCTGTTATAGAGCCAAGGGATTGTCTTCCTCTAAATATTTAGCTCTCGCCCCTTAGAACGGGAAATTCACTTTGCCTTTTTTTAGCATGTGCTTGTATCTTGTCATCTCTACTAGGCTTACACCCAAGCCCCCAACGCTCAACATTTTTTAGTATTACTACAGACTTTTTTTTATCCCCTGTTCCTTTTTATGAAGAACTCCTTCTGGTCGGAACCCTATTCTCAGCACCTTTCTACCAATGAATTTGGCCACCTTTGAGAATTGAGGCTGCACTAGAGACCGCTCTTCTTTCACAAAGCTAGTAACGACAATCTCAAAAGACTAAAATGAGCTTTCAATCCCTTGTAATGGAGCATCAATGTGGAGCGAATTAGAAACACTAACTACTATCCATTCAGCATGCCCTTTAACAATGTACATCCTTCCTTCACGAGCAAACTTGAGACTTTGGTGCAAAGATGATGGGATTGCGCCAGTGGTATAGCTCCATGGTCTTCCCAATAAACAACTATAAGTAGGCGAGATATCCATCGCCATGAAAAGAATGTTAAAGGTTACATTTGCAATCTCCAATGGAACCTCAATCTCCCCCATTATGTCTTTCCTTGTTCCATCAAAAGCCTAAGCCACTACGGGCACTCGCTTCAGCTATGATCTATCAATTGGAAGACGATCAAAAGTTTCCTTTGGCAAGATGTTCAATGAGGACCCATTATTAATCAGGATACTTGCTACTTCGAAACCCTTATATATAGCTTAAATGTGTAGCACCTAATTATGCCCCATCCCTTCATCTGGGATCTCTTCTTCCGTAAATAACAACAAATGAGTAGCGAGCACATTTTCAATAATCACATCAAAAGATTTTATCGGGATCTTCTTCGGCATATAGGCTTGATTTAGCATTCTTAACAACACTTTTCGATGTGGTTTTGAGGTCATAATCACCTCCAAGATAAAAAATTTAGTAGGAGTCTTTTTCAATTAGTCCACTACCATATACTCACTCTGGCGGAAAATCTTCAAAAATTCCTGAATTTCCCCTTCAATTACTGTCCTTTTCACTTCCTCATTCACAATCAATTCTTCCCTCATTTCCTTTCCCATACCTACTACATCTTTTCCTTTCCTTTTCTTTTCAGCCTCTACTTTCAACACTAGATTTATGTTTGGTTCTTCTGGTGAATAAATGCGTCCACTTCATGTTATTCCACTAACATTGGAAATGTTATCCACGCCACCCTCAAACTCTTTTTTCTCATATGTCTATAGGACTGCCTTATCACTTTCATAAGTAGGCTTTAGAGGGATAATTGATGCCTCTTCTAGAAAATACTGCAACACAAATGGCTTTCTAAGCCCAACAGGCCTCGGTCCCCTATAGAACTCCACCCTAATGACATTAATCATTTTAGAATGACTTGACTTCACTCTAAACATGATCTTTTTGGTGTCAATCAAATATTGCACCCTTTCTCGAAAATAAAAACGACATTCTATAGAGTGTTCAAGCACACCTCTATGGAATTCACAAGTTTAGACTCGTCATAACCATCATACTTCAATATTGAGTCCAACTCTTTTTCAATAAACCATTATTTTTCTAGGACACCCAACACCAATCCCAAAGGCATGGTTACCTCAGCAACTTCCTTCCTAAACTCACCAGACTCCTCAACAACATTGGTTCCTCCATTCCCATGATCCAACAATGGATTATTGGCCACGTCAGGCTTTTTAATCCCATCAAAATCCAACCACCCAGAATCAATCATTTTTTGCACAATCCTTTTGAAAGTCACACAACCTTTAATTGAATATCCTAGAGAACCTTTATGATAAACACATGTCACCTCCGGGTTATGCCATGGGGCATATGGTGGGTTTTGAGTCCTTCATGGAATAGGTGCAATTGCTGACTAGGCCAATAGCATAGCATAACACTGGGCATAAGTAATGGATATAGGAAAAAATTCCTCAAATTTTTTTGAAGTCTAGGATTTGTTTCAAAATTTTGACAAAACCAAAAATTTTGCTGAGGTTGTTAGCTTTGGGGTGGTGGCTAATAATTTTACAGAGGTTTCTGATCGCTATTTTTAATCACAAATTAAATTCGCAATTAATAATACCAACTGGTTTACCCAAACGCAAGAGTACGTGTCGATGACAGTAATTAGTGAATGGGATCGAATCACAAGGACTGTATTAACTACTAGCTATCAAGTCACGTGATCTAAAAAAAAAATACGAAATTAAAATCAAACTTTAATTCAAGAGAAATAAATCTAGCTTTGATCTGGCTTGTCGAATACCTCCCCTTATGAACACAGATTAATATGCAAGCACACAATTTAAGGATTTAACGCTGTCAGTCAAAAGGCCTTGGTCCAGCTACAGTCAACTAGATTTCCCTAAACAACGATCCTGACTTTGGTCCAGTTGCAAGATCTTTTCTTACCATAGGCGTCTTGGTTTGGTCTCTCCTAAGAACAACCTAAGACAAGCATGAGCACTAGGAAATCGACAAATGCACAACCTAGGTTATTATCACCCAAACGATTATGTTCACTATTCCCAAAACTTGGATCTTACGCAAGCTCTCGTTACTTCGTCAAACACCGGGTCATGGTCAGCCGATTATGTCTGACTAACAATACCTCAAATTATGATGTTGATCAGGCATACATAACAATAGGAAATTAACAATCAATCCAGAGAACAAAGAATTAAACCCAGTCTGTTTGTCAATTAAATCTGTGAATAAGGTTTTGGTACAAGACTTACCAAACCTAGCTAGAAAATAATTTAGCTACGCATAACAATAATATTAAAATCCAGCATCAAAATAAACATTGTTCAATTTCAGTAAAGGAGGAAAAGAATGGATGCTCCAATGTTGCTGTTGATTCTTCTCCCCTTCTTGCCTTTGATTCTCCTTCTTTGTATTCTGCCGTTTCCCCCTGGTGGCTGTCTGTCTTTTAATCCCTAGGGTTTCTTCTTTAAGTACCAATCCTCTGATCCAATGAGCCCTTGCCACGTCAGCTCAACTTTCGTAAAGAAATAAATCCGCGTCCTGCGGCCGCGCTCAGGTTGCAAGAATCGGGTTCAGCTCAATTCCAGCTCTTTCGTTCCACTTCAGTACCTGTTCACACAAACACCCAAAAGAGGTAGAATCTATACCAATACCTATCAAAAATTAACTCTTTTAACACCAATAATTAGGTGCTTTTCAACACCTAACAAATTCCCCCAAACTAACATTTTGCTTGTCCTCAAGCATCCACAATAATACTCAAAATCAAGGCACCATAATTTTGGAAAATCCATATTTTAATCTTAAAATCAACAGCCATACTCTGGACACACAAGCACCTCATTATTATTACCATGAAAAAGCATCTAGCAGAAAAATGCACTTTGTTCACTACTACTTAGTATACATAATTAACTCACACCCTCACACTGATTCACACCATTGCATGTATGTATTTATTCTGTTTCACTCAAGTGTTTGAAGGTTAGTGTTTCTCTCGTATGGATGCATTAACTGCAGCCATAAGCTTGCATGTGAACCAATACAACTGCCTACCTCTAATGTGTTCAATGTGTCAAAAGGACTTGAGACTTAAAATATGGCAAAAAGGATTGGCTCAAGCATATTAGGAAAACTAAACAAAGTAGTTAATCAGAATGTCCACAGTCTAGAAAATTAGGCTATAAAATGTAGCAAAGGCAGATAAGCATAGGTGAATAAAAGGGTAGTGAAACTATGCATCAAACATGTCCGAAAATTAAAACAAATTGGGCAGCCAATAAAAGACTATCCTATGTCTCTAACTAGGCACCAAAATTTTGCTACCCCAACAACTTCACTCCTCATGGTAGAGTCCACTCCTGAATGAGGTCAAACATCTCCTGCTGCTTGGCTTCATAACGCTGCTGGAACTCCTTCATATCCTGCAACATTCCATCAACATTGCCCTGCATCCCATCCACAACAGTGACTAGTTTATCCAGCTGCCCCATCATTTTGTCTTGAACCAATTTAGCCTGCTCAAAACCAGTACCAAACACAACTAATTTATCTTCCACAGCCTTCAATCTCTCAGCTAACTCACCCACCTGCTCACCTGAATTCTCCTTTACCACTGTACCACTTGAACCAGCCCCATCTCTACTAATAACCTTCTGCTGCTGCCTTACCAATTGCACTTCACTTCTCTCCCACCAAGTCCTATTTAGAGGAGCCTTCCTCTTCTCAGTTGTATCCAATGGCTCAGGTTCAATCCCCTCACTCAAACACAGAGAAGTGATCAGCACTCCAAATGGTAAAATCTGCCCCATATTCTTAGCTACCTTCACCCTCACAATGTGATCATAAATTGTAGTAGCCATACAAAAGTTCATCCTGCATACTATTGCATACATCAAATAGCAAGTTTTTGCATTCACAGAGGACATGTGAGAAACAGGTATCACATTCCTAGATACTATCTGTGCCAGCAATCTATATGGCTGCAACGAATCAACATATGCAATCACATTCTTACTTGAATCCATTTCTTCCTGGCCACTCAATAAATCAACAACCACACTCCACTCTGGCCACACTATACTAGAATCAGAGGTACCAAAATCTTTGAACCTAAAACTAGGTTTTTTCACAGGGTCAGGCAGTTTCATAATGGCACTAATTCTCCTTGCATTAAAGAAAAATTGCTTTCCTCTAACATATGCTACACAGTGATTATCATTCACAACCAAATTAGCGTAAAACTCATGAGTTATATTGATATTTGCTACCCTAGGCACTGATGCAATAGGCAACCAACCCCTCTCCTCTAAAATCGAATACCAGCTTACCTGAGCAAAATCACCAATGGCCACATGCCTCTCCACGTGTAAACCTCTATTCTTCCATACCTCTTCATATTCTGTTTGAGCCTCTGGTGTCGCAAATCGCTCCATCACAGCGTCATCATCGCTTGGGCTCCCTGGGTTTTCCACTTCCTTCTCCTTTTCTTTATTCTTGATGGCTGCCACCTTCTTCCTCTTTGAGCTTCTTGTCGACATTCTCCGATTATGCAGCAGCAAGGCAGAGGACTGTCTCTGGAGATGAAAGGGAACTCAAAACACTTAAGCAAAGTGGAGCCCTAACTCCCCTTTTGAACCCTTATTCCATTCTGGGCTGGGCCTGATAACTTCGTAATCTGCGTCCGCCCAAGGTGCAGTTGAAGTCGCAATTTTTTTTTTTTGCACCTGTATCACACGATTCTTGCAGCCGCCAGAAGCCAGCATTTTTCTTATTATCACGTATACACAACTGGGCACTCTTCGTATAATTCTTTACATGTCTGCTCAGCCCCATAAACATCTATCAATCTCAGTCACGTCCCAATTTTTCCATGGATCAACTCCTCTACAGTCCCCTATTGGCATTCCATATATTCCAAATAACCGACATGCATGACACATGCAAGAAAGGATATGGACGTATGTGATACATATCACATACACATGGGATAATTTATGAAAATGGGATCACACAAATATGGGCAACGTGGGTGGTCAAAAAGGGAATGAGAGACACCTTCAACATACACATGAAACAATATTAGAGCAGTTCTTCGTGTATGGTATCATGCAAGTTCTAGCTAAACAACTTCATGACATCCATTCACACAAAATCTCTGAAGGCTCCTCACATGGATGTATTTTTGGTGTGCAATTATTATGTATACCGAGTAGCCCTTCATCACAAATAAGTGTGCAATTTCTCATACTAGCTACTAGAACATGGCATGAAAATTCAGCACTAGTATGCCATAGAAAACCTTGGAAAACACAGCGCAAAAATTTCAAAACATTCCCTCCCCCAAACTGAAATCAACATTGTCCTCAATGTAAAAAGAAAATGGCAATAAATGACTCAACAATTAAATAGACGAGAAGGGAAAAGAGAAACTTAGCTTGCATGAGTAGATGCGCCTCCACATGGGTTACCTCCCATGAAGTGCTGAATTTAATGTTGTCAGCCGGACTTAGTCAGATCATGGTCAGAACACGGGGGGCACAAGTAGCACGGCAGCTTCCTTAGGGAGAGGGAGAGACTCCCAATAAGGTTTTACCCTATGACCATTAACTTTGAAAGTATACTCAGAATCCAGTTGCCTCAGCTCAAGAGCACCATGAGGAAAAACAGCATTTACCACACAAGGACCATGGCACTTAGATCGAAGTTTGCCCGGAAATAGCCGGAGACGAGAGTTGTACACGAGAACTTTCTGCCCTACTTGAAAGTCACGATGAACCAATTTGCGATCATGATATCTCTTGGCACGCTCCTTATACAACTTGGCAATAGCATAAGCATCATGACGTAACTCTGGCAATTCATTAAGTTGTAACCGTCGCTTATCACCTGCTTCTTTCATATCAAAATTAAGCTGTTTGATAGCCCAATATGCACGATGCTCCAACTCAACTGGCAGATGAAACTCTTTCCCGTATACCAAACGGAAGGGTGACATCCCAATAGGTGTCTTAAAAGCGGTTTTATACGCCCATAAGGCATCATTTAAGCGCTGAGACCAATATTTCCTAGTGGGATTCACTGTTTTCTCAAGAATAGTTTTAATCTCACGATTACTGATCTCCACTTGGCCACTCGTCTGAGGATGATATGGAGTACCAACAAGATGGGTGATGCCATATTTTTTCATTAACGCCGCAAAGGGATAGTTGTGAAAGTGGCTGCCCCCATCACTTATAATGGCTCTTGGTGTCCCAAATCGAGCAAAGATATTATCCTGTAAAAACTTCACAACCACTCGATGATCATTAGTACGTGAGGGGACTGCCTCGACCCACTTGGACACATAATCAACACCAACTAAAATATATTCAAAACCACAGGAATTAGGGAAAGGACCCATAAAATCTATTCCCCAAACATCAAACAATTCAATGATTTGAATATTTTGCAATGGCATTTGGTGACGAGCAGAGATATTCCCAGTCCGCTGACATCTATCACAAGTTTTACAAAAATTCCAAGCATCTTTGAAAATAGTTGGCCAATAAAAACCACCTTGAAATACCTTAAGTGCAGTCTTTTTATCCCCAAAATGCCCACCGCATGCATGAGCATGGCAATGCTTCAATACATCCAAGTGTTCATCCTGATTAATGCATCGCCGAATCACTTGGTCCGGACATATCTTAAAAAGATATGGGTCATCCCATATGTAATCCTTAGCCCGTGATGTGATGTGCTTCCTATCCTGGTAAGACAAGTCAGAGGGGAATGTGTTAGAACAAGAAAGTTTACAATATCAGCATACCATGGAAGCTCGGCAATTGTGAAAAGATGTTCATCGGGAAAAGCTTCATGTAACGGCAAATCATCACTTTCTTGTGCAGGAAGTAACCGAGAGAGATGATCAGCAACCACGTTCTCAACTCCCTTTTTGTCTCTTATCTCCAAATCAAATTCCTGCAACAAAAGTATCCAACGTATTAGTCGAGGTTTGACATCTTTCTTTGTCATCAAATACCTGAGTGCCGCATGGTCAGTAAACACGACAACTCGTGACCCAATGAGATAGGATCTGAATTTCTCCAAAGCAAACACAACAGCCAACAACTCTTTTTCAGTGGTAGAGTAGTTGAGCTGTGCATCATTCAATGTGCAGGAGGCATAGTAGATAGCATATGGAAGCTTATCGTTCCGCTGACCCAAAACAGCCCCCAAAGAGTAATCGCTAGCATCACACATTAACTCAAATGGGAGTGTCCAATCTGGAGCTCGCATTATGGGTGCTGATGTAAGTGCACTTTTTAGTTGCTCAAAAGCAACTTGACAAGCTTCTGTCCACACAAAATCGGATTCCTTGGTGAGCAAGGAACACATAGGTCTAGATATTTTGGAAAAATCTCTGATAAAACGCCTATAAAAACCAGCGTGTCCCAAAAAACTACGCACACCCTTGACTGTCATTGGTGGAGGTGACTTCGATATGGTTTCAATCTTGGCTTTATCAACAGCAATGCCATTGTGAGAAATTAAATGTCCCAATACTATACCCTCCTGCACCATGAAGTGACACTTCTCCCAATTTAGAACAAGGTTGGTTTCCTCACACCTCTCTAGAACCAATCTGAGATGCTCCAAACAATCATCAAAATCTGACCCAAACAAACTGAAATCATCCATGAAAACTTCAATAAATTTCTCAACCATGTCGGAAAAAATACTCATCATACACCTTTGGAATATTGTTGGTGCATTGCATAGCCCAAAAGGCATGCGACGGTATGCAAAAGTACCATAAGGGCATGTGAATGTGGTCTTCTCTTGATCCTCAGGCGCTATAGCTATCTGGTTATAACCACTGTATCCATCTAGAAAACAATATTGACTGTGTCTCGCTAACCTCTCCAACATTTGGTCAATGAACGGCAAGGGAAAGTTGTCCTTTCGTGTCGCAGAATTCAGCTTCCTATAATCGATACATACTCTCCATCCTGTAGTCATCCTGGTAGGGATCAATTCATTGTTTTCGTTCTTGATCACAGTAATCCCACTCTTCTTCGGCACAACATGGATTGGGCTCACCCACTTACTATCTGAAATAGGATAGATCACTCCCACATCTAACAACTTTAATATCTCCGCCTTAGCAACATCTTTCATGTGTGGGTTCAATCTTCTTTGTGCGTCTCTAGTGGGTTTTGCATCAGTCTCCAAGAAAATATTATGCATGCACCGAGTAGGACTGATGCCTTTAGTGTCTGCAATTGTCCAACCCAAAGCTGTCTTATGCTTCCTCAAAATCCAAATCAACTTCTCCTCCTCCCCCAAACTTAAGTTGGCTGCCACAATCACTGGCAACAAATTGTTGTCTTCCAAGTAAAGATACTTCAAATGACTGGGTAATTGCTTCAACTCCAAAGTTAGTGCTTTCACTAGAGACGAAACAAGAGATGTATTAGTTGGTACTAATTGTTCAAAAGGAGGAGTAGTCTTACCACCATAAGAGCGGTCTCTTTGCAGCGCATAAACACAGTCTGATATGCATTCGGCCTGTTCCAAAGTGCCTTCATATAATTGAGTAGCATCAACACTCTCGGTCAAAAAAGCTTCCATAGGGTCTGCTCGTGAAACCTGAAAAGTCTTACTCACAAGATCATCAATAACTTCCACTCTAAAACAGTCACTCTGATCATCATGCGATTTAACTGCATCAAAAACACAAAATTCTAATTCTTGGTCATTAACTCTCATAGTAATAGTACCCTTTTTAACACAAATTTTCATGTCAGCAGTGCGCATAAATGGACGACCAAGTATAATAGGCAAAAAGGATGAAACTGGGCTCTCTTCCATATCCAACACAACAAAATCAGCGGGTAGAATTAAATTATTCACAGTGACCAACACATCTTCTAAAATTCCCCTAGGTCTCTTGACACTACAATCAGCCAATTGGAGAGTAATAGAGGTCTCTTGCAGCTCACCCAACCCAAGTTTCTCATAAACTGAATAAGGCAATAAATTTATGCTTGCGCCCAAATCTAAAAGTGCCTTTTCAAAAAATTGATTACCTACCTTGCAAGGTATAGTGAAACTACCTGGGTCTCTAAGTTTAGGTGGAAGCTTATGTAACAAGACAACACTAACTTCTTCATTCAAGGCGACCTTTTCATGCTCAACAAATTTCCTTTTATTAGTACAACATTCTTTAAGAAATTTTGCATACGAAGGAATTTGTTTGATCACATCAAGCAATGGAATATTAATTTCAACCTTGCGCAAATTTTCAAAAATATCATGAGCTTTAGAATCAGATTTTTGCTTAGCAAACCTTTGCGGGAAAGGTGAAGGATCTCTTCCCCATTTTTCTGTCTCCACTGGTACAGATTTGCAACCTTCCTACACCCTGTCGGCATCTGTCACTCTATCTGCTGCAGATTTGCACCCTGGCTGCACCCTGTCGGCAATACCTCTCTGATTTGGGTCTGATGACTTCTGCCCTATTTTCTCAAATTGTTTCCCACTTTTGAGAGTTGTAACAGCTTGTAACTGTTGTTGCCCAGTTGGGTTACTCATGGGCTGTGATGGTAACTCTCCCTTTTTCCTCTCACTCATCTCCTTAGCCATTTGTCCAACTTGAGTTTCCAACTTTTGAATGGCTTGAGTTGTTTGTTGCATAAATTGCAACATCGTAGTCTCCAAATCAGGTTTCTTACCTTGTGGTTGAACTGGTGCTGCTGGATTCGCTACATTCTGCTCACCTCGCCATGAAAAATTTGGATGACTTCGCCATGGGTATGCTTGATTCCTATTGTTAAAATTGACTTGTCCCATGAAATTAATTTGCTCCTGTTCCGACATGGATGTCAATGGGCAAGCCTCAGTAACATGGTCTTGTTGTGAACAAACAGCGCAAAGACTAGCGGGTTGTGTCGGGGCTGGCACCTTGACATTAAATCCTTTCATAGCTTCTACAAGTGCATCTAACTTTCGGTTCAAATTTCCCATTTCCGCTTGAGTCTTTGTATAAGCACTTACTTCATACATTCCTTGCCTTTTTGATGAATTTCTTCCTCTCGTAGAAAATTGCTGAGAGTCCTCACTCAAGTCCTCAAATAATTCCATTGCTTCCTCACTACTCTTACGCATCAGAACACCATTACATGTTGAGTCCATTTTCATTCGATTAACCTCATTTAATCCCTCATAAAAATGAAGAACAACATCATCCTTGTGCAAATTGTGAGTGGGACATCTAGCCAATCAATTTTTGAAATCCTTCCACGCCTCATAAAATAAATCCCCATCCTTCTGCTAGAAATTCTGGATGTCACGAACAAGTTGTTTAGTCCGATGGGCTGGAAAAAATTCCCTTAAAAATTTTGTCGCCATCTGCTCCCAAGTACCAATAGATCCCGACTCTATAGCATTGTACCACATCTTCGCTCCCCCTCTAAGAGTGAAGGGAAAAAGTACCAACTTGAGATTATCAGCAGTTATCCCCGTCATGTGTTGTGTACGACACAAGTCAGTAAAATCCTTCAGATGTTGATGTGGATCCTCGTCAAATCTACCCTCATAGTGCGGCACTGAGTTGAGCAATTGAGGTGACAAACTGAAATTAGCCGCCCTTGTAGGTTGGTATGTGATGCAAGATGGTTGGGCTATGTTCAGTGGAATGTAACGGTTCATCATTGGAACTTGAGCAGCAGGAATTTCTACCCCTTCAGCCTCTTGGATCTGTCGATTATTATCTCCCATATTCCTTTGTCGTAGGCCTCTTACGGTCCTCTCAATTTCTGGATCAAACTGCTCCAACGGCTCTTGTCACTAGCCATCCATGAGGTATATGGCTCTCTAAGTGCATCCGTAAATGCATTCACCATATCTAGTTTGGCAAGTGGGGGATGTATTTGAGACGCTAGGTCTCTCCACTTATGAACCCAATCCCGAAAGCTTTCTTCTTCCTTCATGACATTTCTTTGAAGGTCATAAATGGTAAGGACCTTTTCCACATTATGCTTGTACCTTTTTAGAAACAGATTTGCCAAATCCTCTTAAGTCACAACGGATGATGGATCTAACCTTATGAACCATCTAGTAGCCCCTCTTGTTAAAATCTTATGGAATAAATGGATCAACATCTACTCGTCGTGGACATATGGCTGCAGTCGAGAGGAACTCCAGTGCCATCAAAAAGGGTAAAAGCAGGAAGTTTAAAATCATGAGGAATGATCAACTACTTCACCAAGCATAACTTCTGAGTACTTAATGCACTAGCGGGTCTGTATCCTTCCATGGTATTTATCCACTTTTCCATCTTTTATACTGCTCAAGGGTCAAACCCTTCCCTTCTTCTTCTGTACTAGTTACAGACTTGAAACTTGTCTTTTGTTGAGACTCTAACAGGAACCACTATCTCGAGCTAGTCCATTGTTCATTGCTGGCACATACCCTAATTGATTCATTGCATCATTTTCATAAGATGGGTATATTGGGTCCTCTTTTAGTAAAGATGCCTCTATCACCGCCTTTCCTTTCATAAACTGCAACATCTGATTAATCAAGAAAGTCATCTATTCTTTCATATCTATCATTTTCTGTCCCTACTCCTGCATCAACTCTTTCTGCTGCTCATTCTCCATAGACTTAGCAATCCACAGTTGAAACCTTGTGCGATGAGGATGACGATAACATGAGAGAATGGGTGTTATCACTTTCTTTCTTGCCACTTTCTCACAAGAATAATTTTTGTTAGTTGGTATTTTTATTATTTATGCATATGCATGATTGTGAATTTATGTGCACCTAAATATCTTTTCAATTTGACAAGATGATTGAAAAATAGAACATCTTTCTTTTATTCAGTTTATTCCAAGAATTGCATACAAAAGGCTACTTTACTTGAACAATTGGGACTTCAACCACAACCACATTCAGTCTTCTCTTAAGCTTCTATACAAAAGGCTACTCTACTTGAATGCATGGGAGTATGAAAAATGATTATGTACGTAATGCTAAGAGATACAGTACAAAAGTATATGTATAAACAATTAATAGGTATGCTAACATGTATGCACATGAGTATAACCTAGATCAATATATACATGATAACTGTATAAAAGATATGCATGAATATGTGTCTAAATAATATATGATTATATGTCAATATGAAGAGTAGATGTAGATGCACAAAAATAAATAGAGTTAAGGATAGGCGAATTCTCCATTGTTCCTAAACAAGGTCAAATTCCTACGTCCTTCTAAAGGTTTTGAATCAGTTCTAGTGTTATCTAATGTGCATATGTGTGCCATATGTTTCGAATCAGTTTGACTACATGAGAGGCTACTATATCAAGTTAGCTCACACCCTATATCTTAAAGTGGAGCCCATCCCCCATTATATTGAAGGGATGTCAATCTAGGAGGATGTATTTCCTTGCATACGTGAGGAAAAAATCCATCAAAAACAAAGATCAACCCTCACTAATCACTAGTAGGACCCGAGTTTTCATGGGTCATGTGTATGCATGTGAACAGTTATATGTGTGTGGAGAATCGTACCTTATCCTTCGTCGAGCATTAAACTTTGACAAAACCAATAAACCTGTTAAATATCTACAATCATGAACAAACACATTAAATTCCTCAAAATATCAAAAGAAATACAAAAACTATACAACAAACAAGTAAACAACTAAGCCAAGATAAGAAGATACCAAAACAAAAAGGCTCGACCCCTTTGGTACAACAACCAAGTCCCCAGTGAAGTCGCCAGCTGAAGGAAGTGGCTCAAAAAATGAAGTCACCCCCAATTTATTTTTTGAGGTGCAATTGGACACCTAATCTGATCTACAACAAAGGAAATTGGTAAAGGGATCTATTGAGCATGGGGAAGGTGTTACGCACCCCACGACGCTCAAAAAATAGTCACCTTGAAAATATCATCTAATTTGGCTCAAATTTGTTTTGAAAACAAGTTTGTATGTCCTAATTATTTTATTGGTCTTCTATGTTTGCTAGAAGTCAACATTTCAACTGGTGGGCTTGACCCATTAATATAGTGGTAATTTGGTGATTTGATGAAAAATCCCACTTCAAGTGGGTTTTGAATATTTAAAAAATTGCATGGGATCATTGGGGCAATTCCCGGCTTGGCCAAAAATACTTAGAGATTGATTAAAAAAATTTCACTTGGAGTGGGTTTTGAATATTTAAAAATTACACAGGATCATTGTGGTTGTTCCCAGCTTGGCCAAAAATGCTTAGAATTGATGAAAAATCTCACTTGGGATGAGTTTTGAATATTTTAAAATTGCACGGGTTCATTACGGCCATTCCCGGCTTGGCCAAAAATGTCTTGGAATGGATGAAAAATCTCACTTAGAGCGGTTTTTTAATATTTTGAATAGATGTAAACTTCTTCACCTTATTTTGTCTCTCGAGAAACTGTTCCACCAGATGAAGAGAAGAATTGCTCCAATAAAATGAGAGGGCTAGTGAGAGAGCTTGAGCTCAAATTGGTGAGTGAAGTCAATAATGAAGTGAGCTTGTGATTGTGGGAGATTAATGGATTGGTACGGTGATAGGATTGGTTGATGGGAGTTCAGGGATGTGAAGAAGAGTTATGGTAGAGATGTGAAGGTGAGAAGGAGTTCTTAGAGAATTTTTGGAAAGGGAGAAAAAATGAGATTCCAAACTTCTGCCTTTTTTTTTGAGAGAGCGGGTATATATAGGGTAAGAAATGGGAGGATGGTTGATGTTTGATGTTGAAAAATAAAAGAGTTGGTGTTGAAAATGGATGAATGTTGAAAAATGATAGAATTGGTGTTGAAAATGGATGAAAAAGAGATGGATGTTGAAAAATGGTGGAGATGGTATTGAAAAAAAATAGTGGAGTTGGTGTTGAAAGATATAAAAAAGAGTGAGGTGTGGAAAATGAATGGGGTTGGTGTTGAAAAATAGAAAAAGAGTGATGTGTAGAAAAATGATTGGGGTTGGTGTTGAAAATATGAGAATTGATGTTGAAAAATATGAGGATTTGGTGTTGAAAATTTTGTGTTATGGATTTGATTTAGGGTTAGTTTAAATTGAGTTTTGTTTTGGAGTTATGGATTTGGTTTAATTTTGTGTTATGGATTTGGTTTGGGGTTAGTTTAAATTGGGTTTTGTTTTGGAGTTATGAATTTGGGTTTAATTTTGTGTTATGGATTTGGTTTAGGGTAAGGTTAAAAAATGTTGGGTCAAATGCATTTGAAATGGGTCTTCTATTTTTTATATATTTTCTTATCTTTTATTTTTTTATTGGTTTTTTTTTTTGTTTAAGGTCTTAAGCCTGGACAAAAATAGGGTACTACAAGGGGCTCAATATGAAAATATAGAGTCCCTACAGATTGAAGTCTCAATAGGAAACAATTGGACTTGAGGGGCTCATAAGAAAAATTGATATAAGTTGAAGGGCCTAATATATGGTTTTCCCTTTATTTTTTTCTTTGATTTTCTTGTACTTCTTTTTACATTCCAGCCACAATTGGGAAATTTCATTTTTTCACCAAACTTATAAGTGCAATTTGGTAAATAATATTGATCGACATATAATTTAACATCCAGCATATATGTTACACACAAAAAGTTACCTAACTAAATACCCAATAACCATTTTACCATTTATGTTACCATTTTCAAATACTAAATAAAAAAATTATTTTCAACAACATTTAACTTCTATTAAAAATGAAAAGTCTAAACTATCCCTTATGTTTCATACAAATGACCAAAATACCCTTCATCTTAACAATACATTATTTTTTTAATAATATATTCTTTTATATTTAATAATAAATTATAATTTATTTATATTTAATAATATATTAACATTTTTACTAATATTAATTGTTTATATTTAATAATATATTTATTTTTAAATAATATATTCAATATTCAATTATATTTAATAATTTATTTATTTATATTTACTAATCATTTATTTAATAATATTTAATAATATATTCATTTATATTTAATAATTAATTTATTTTTATTTTTATTTAATAATTTATTATTATTTTGTAATATATTCAAGAGGAATTCACCAATAAGTCCTTTAATAAAAGTATGTATTCCATTTACTACCTTCAATTTTTCAATATTCTATAACATCCTTTAAATAATTATGGACAAAACTACCCTTATTCCAATAAGTTCTTATGTGGATGACATATGCTGACATCATCAGATTCTTGTTTTTTTTTCTTTTAAAAACTTTAAAATAGTTTTATCTCTCAAAATACACGTCGGATTTTTTTTCAAAAAATAGATAAAAAATCAGCACGAAAAACTCTTTCCAATGAGACCCATGATCGATATGTTTAAATGTTCATTCGTCAAATCCTCTGAATAAACTCAGAGGATTTCTCAAAACTCATCAAAACCAAATAAATGAGTTTTCAAAATTAAGCAAAAAAATTCTGATGATTTCATAAAAATATATCAAAAAAATATATAAAATTTTCGAAAAATCAAACAAAAAACAACCAAAAATTCAGAGGATTTCACAAACTTGTCTCAAATTTAGAGGATTTCGCAAAATTTACCAAAATAAATCATAATTTTTTTGAAATTAAGCAAAAAAATTTAGAGGATTTCATAAAATATATAATAAAAATTAGATTAATTTTTGAAAATCAAAGAAAAAACAACCCGAAACTCTAAATCCTAAACCCCAAAATCTTAAATCTCAAAATCCTAAATACTAAATACTAAATCCTAAATCCTAAATCCTAAACTCTTAAATCTCAAAATTCTAAACTTTAAACACTAAACTCTAAATATTCTAAACCCTGTACTCTTAAACTTTAAACCTTTTAACCAGAAATTCTCTGAATTTTCCAGAAATCCTTTGAATTTCTCAGAAATCCTCTGAATTTCTCAGAAATCCTCTGAATTTCTCAGAAATCCTCTGAATGTTAACAGTTCTGGTTTTAATTTTGAACAAAAAATCTTACAAATAATTAAGAATAATTTATAAAAATAAGAAGAAAATCATAACATTTTACTAACTTATATTCCTAAACCCTAAATCTTAAACCTTAAGTCCTAAACCCCAAAATCATAAATAATAAATTATAATCTCCTATATATATCCTAAACTCTAAACACAAATATCTTAAACCTCAAAACCCTAAACTTTATACCCTATTACCAGAAATCCTCTAAATTTTTTGAGGATTTATCAAAATCAAACAAAAAAACAACCAAAAATTTAGATGATCAGAGGATTTCTCAAACTTTTCAAGAATTCAGAGGATTTGACAAAACTCACCAAAAAAATTCAGAAGAGTTTTTGAAATTATGTAAAAAGAAATATAAAAATCAGATGATTTCTTTCCCAGAATTCAGAAGATTTTATTAAAAGTCACCAAAACGGCTAAAAATTGTTCTAATATTTGGTTTTGTTTAAATTATGAATTGAGTTTTATTATGATATTATTTTCATAAGTTATTGGCTTTGATTGTTAGTGAAGAATGTAATAAAAATATTGACATTTGTATTGGATAATGTTTTGTTGATGCATAAGTGTTTCATTGTTGATTTCGATAATATAATAATGCATATATTATTGAGTCAAGTAAATTTTATACATGTGAGTGCATGTACTTAATTTTCATGAAAGAAAAAATTTTTGGTTGATCGACTCTTCACTTTGATTCATCAAAAGTGAAAATATTAATTTATCTTTAAAAATATATAGATAAGAAACATAATTTTCACCAGACTTTATGGGATTGTATTTATATTTATTTTATTAAAATAATTAATTTCTAAATAAAGAGCAATCATGTAGTAATAAAAATAAGGGGGATTCACCAAAAAATCCTTTAATAAAAATATGTATTCCATTCACTACCTTCAATTTTTCAATATTCCTTAACATCTTTTAAATAATTATGGACAAAACTACCCTTATTCCAAGAAGCCCTTATATGGATGACATATGCTGACATCATCAAATTCTTGTTATTTTTTTCTTTTAAAAATTTTAAAACAGTTTTATCTCTTAAAATACAAGTCGGATTTTTAAAAAATATATATATGCATAATCAGCAAGAAAAACTCTTTTCAATGAGACCCATGATCGATATGTTTAAATGTTTATTTGTCAAATCCTCTGAATGATTTCTCAAACTTATTTAGAATTCAAAGGATTTCTCAAAACTCACCAAAATCAATTAAATGAGTTTTTAAAATTAAGCAAAAAAAATACATATGATTTCATAAAAATATATCCAAAAAAAATATTGAATTTTTGAAAATCAAACAAAAAGCAACCAAAAATTCAGAGGATTTCACAAACTTGTCTCAAATTTAGAGGATTTCGCAAAATTTAACAAAATAAATCAGAATTTTCTTGAAATTAAGCAAAAAAGTTTAGAGGATTTCATAAAATATATAATAAAAATTAGAAGAATTTTTGAAAATCAAAGAAAAAAATCCGAAACTCTAAATCCTAAACCCCAAAATCCTAAATCCTAAATACTAAATCCTAATATCTTAAATCTCTAAATCCTAAACTTTAAACACTAAACTCTAATCTTCTAAACCCTAGACTCTTAAACTTTAAACCTTATAATTAGAAATCCTCTGAATTTCTCATAAATCCTCTGAATTTTTCAGAAATCCTCTGAATGTTAACAATTCTAGTTTTAATTTTGAACAAAAAATCTTATAAATAATTAAGAAGAATTTACAAAAATAAGAAGAAAATCATAAAATTTACTAACTTATATTCGTAAACCCTAAATCTTAAACCTTATGTCCTAAACCCCAAAATCCTAAATAATAAATTATAATCTCTTAAACAGAAAAACCTTATGTCATAAACTCTAAACAATAATATCTTAATCCTCAAAATCCTAAACTTTATACCCTATTACCAGAAATCCTCTAAATTTTTTATAAAATATTTAGAGGATTTATCAAAATCAAACAAAAAAAAAACCAAAAATGTAGATGATCGAAGGATTTCTCAAACTTGTCAAGAATTTAGAGGATTTACAAAACTCACCAAAACAATTCAGAAGTTTTTTTGAAATTATGCAAAAAAAAATTCAGAGGATTTCTTACCCAGAATTTAGAGGATTTTCGCAAAAGTCACCAAAACGGCTAGAAATTGTTATGATATTTGGTTTTGTTTGAAATATGAATTGAGTTTTATTATGATACTATTCTCATAAGTTATGGACTTTGGTTGTTAGTTAACAATGTAATAAAATATTGACATTTATACTGAATAACGTTTTGTTAATGCACAAGTGTTCGATTGTTGATTTCAATAATATAGTGATTTACAGATTTTAATGCATATATATAAGTTACTAAGTCAAGTAAATTTTGTACATGTGAGTGCACTTGATTTTCGAGGAAAAAAATAATTGGTTGATCGACTCTTCAGTTTGATTCATCAAAAGTGAAAATATTAGTTTATTTTTAAAAATATATAGATACAAAACATGATTTCATCCGACTTTCTAGAATTGTATTTATATTTATTTTATTATAATAATTATTTTCTAAATAAAGAGCAATCATATACTAATAAAAATAAAGATATGTTTAAATGAGGGTAGGGTAAAATTGTCATTAAATAAAGTTAAAATTTAAAGTTGTCCTTATTGAGTTAAGGTTCAAATAATTGAGGATGTATTGGGCTACAAACTTTTCAAAAAGACTAAATGGAATATAAAGTCCATATAAAGGACTTATCACCAAATAATCCTAAAAATAAGGATAAGTTTAAATGAGGGGAGGGTAAAATTGTCATTAATAGAGGTTAAAACTTAAAGTTGTCCTTATTGAGCTAAGCTTCAAATAATTGGGGATGTATTGGGTTATAAACTTTTCAAAAATACTAAATGGAATATGAAGTCCATATAAAGGACTTATCACCAAATAATCCTATATTCAATTATATTTATTTATCTATACTTAATAATCTATTATTTATTATTATTTAGTAATCTATTCATTTATATTTTGTTTATTATTATATTTAATATAATATTTAATCATGATAATTTATTAAATATAATTAAATATAATAATAAATAATATAAATGAGTATATTATTAAATATAAATAATTGAATATGTTATTAAAAAAGCTACATATATTTTCGATTTTTTTAATTTATGCTACTAGCCCTGCATGTAATTAGCCACAACATTTGAAACAACATATATATTTTTCCTGAATAATGAACCAAACATCACAGCATTTGAAACAGCATACATGTCATCATTTGGAACAGCATATATGCTACTAGCATATAAGCCAAATTATATGCTACCTAAAAAATTGTTTGCCAAACATTATTATTTTCTCTAATGATAATTCATACAAAGCATAAGAAAGCTCTTCAACATCAAAAAAATTCACAATCTACCCCAATGATCTTCAATAAATGAATATAATAATTCACGAAAGAATCAAATGGGTGTATTGTGTAGTTAAGAAGAAAAGACTAGTGTTGATTTCAAAAAGGATCTAGGGATAATTCTTGAGGGTTGATTGAAAAGGTGAATTATTGGCTAATAAAGGTGGCCTTATAGTCATTTCCCAAGAATAAAGATTATCTTCCCATGGAGAGTTCAAATTGGTGTAATGCCCATGAGACGCATGCTGAGCAAGTGGCTAAACAAAGATAATGAGATATCCTAATATATATACTGAGCAATGGCGTTCTAAGATTTTGAGAGCCCTGGGCGACTCTATGAGAGGGGTCCCTTTTAATCCTATATCATATATTAAAAAAATTCACTATAATATTAAATGTTGAGACCCCTTTCGTTTACTAGACATAAATTTATCAAGAGATTAGATCGAACAAGTTCTTCATCTCTGTTTTTTTCCTTTTCTCAAATCCATACTTATATTTTCGGCTACTCATTATGCTTAAGTTACTAAGTTAGTGAGTTACCCAATACCCAAGCACTAGCATTCGAGCACGAAGCAACCTACTGAGCATTGAGCCATTTACCCAACCAAGGACCCACTAAGCCAACTCTCAACGAGACAACGCCTCAGTCCTCACCATCTCTATGTCTCAACAAGTGCAAGTACGGTGTCGCCTACGACCTATCAGTGATCGGTGAGTTGGAGTATCAGTATCGCCTACACCCTATGGCTTATCGGATGGAAAGAGTGAGAGAACAGAGAGACGTTAGAGAATAGAGACGATAGATCAGAGAAGAACGAATGAAATCAATTAGGGCACTGTTTCGATTTAGAAATTGAGGAATACATTATACATAAAATTGGGCCTTGTAGGTCAGGTAAGTCTTGGACTTGGAATTGGTCATTGGGCCTTAGGGGTGGTGATCTGTGGAGGGGGCCCAATTTTATGTTAAAAAAATCAAAAAAAATTGCAAATTCGCCGCATCGAAGCTGTGACCTTTGTCGCTCTATGTCCTCTCCTCTCAAATGCAAAATAAGAAGTTTGCCACTAGACTACAAGTGAAGTAAGATTACAATAGTTGTAAAAAATTAATTATATACATTTATTATAATACAATAGTATCAAAAAAAAATTTGGGGGCCCTGGGCGGCTGTCCCTGATACTGAGCACAAAATAAAAAATATAGTTGATTTTCATCACTCAATGAAGATGAAAAGACTCAAAACATAGTCTCTGCAGTTGGCTAAGTGATGTTTTCATAATACTCATTCTTTTTTACTTTACCTTTAAGTTAGGATATTTTGATTTTTTGTGTGAAAAGAATAGTATTTTTTTGTCTCTAAGCCACAAATCAGACAACCCATCTCAAAACAATCAAACCATGCTATTAGTATCTATCATTGCAAGAAGGCATATCATAAAAACAAGGAACTAGAAGCTGGAAACAACAGGAACCAATATGTTAATACACAAGATCAAAGCTTGCACCAATACCAATGTGTTAACACCATTTCTCCGTAGGACCAGACCCAACCCATCAAGCTAGCCCACGATGGTTAGTCAAAGTTTGCCCAGGTAGAAAAGAGAAGAATAGCCCATGAAGAACTGACTGAGCCCATATGAGAGGAGTTTAAGTCCAGAAAGAAGTATAACAACGATGTTCCTACGAATATAAATCTAGTAATGAAACACGGACAAGTGGCAAGAGTTATGCAAAGATCCAATTGCCAGGATTTGTTTGAGCTGTATGACTGGAAGGTGAGGCTTCCGTCCAGAAAAGTAGCGATTAATGGAGAAAGACGTGAGACATGGCCAGAGATTGGTGGAAGATAGACCTTAAGTAAGTTGGTAGATGGAAGGAAAAGGAATCAGAAATCAAACAAAACAAACATCAGCGAATCAAACCAAAAAGCCAAGAGCAATCCACTCAAGACAATAACATACACTATAGCCAAGACTATTATTATTTTCCAAGCAATTCCTTACAATTCTGTAATCTCAGTATGTCATTCATTAGGATACTACCTTTGTTTTGAACTATTACTGTCAAGTATCAAATGTCAACTATCGGTGTGTCAATTTATGCTTGGTGCCTACAGTTCCACTTCAATTGGCACCAGTTGATCTAGATGTTGTCGAACCGATTGTAAAAGAATTATGTTGCTAGGGCATGAGGCAAATGAGAGGGCCAAAATATCATAAGTCTTATCCTACTACAGTAGACCAAGAAAATCCTTATCCAAGAGGATTTAGAGTGCTGGACTTTACTCTGTTTGCTGGAGAAGAAGGATTATCCACTGTGGAACACATTGGTTGCTTTATTGTGCAATGTGGAGAACTTGCCAATTATGACAACTTAAGGCTCAGGTTGTTTCTAAATTCACTGACATGAGCTGTTTTTACTTGGTACTCCACACTGCCAAGAAATTCTATCAACACATGGTGAGAGATGGAAATATCATTTCATACTCAATTCTTTCGAGTTGAGTCAGAGGTATCTGTGACTGAACTATCAAGGCTAGTGCAGAAACCTGACGAAAACACTGATGCCTACATTGCATGTTTCAAGAAGCTGCGAAATAGGTACAAGATTTATCTACCTGAGTTAGAGTTTATCAAAATGGCATAGCCAAGGTTGGACATCAAACTCAGAAAGAAATTTCAAGGTATGAAATTTTATGATTTCTATGAAATGGCAATGAAGGTAGCTGAATACGAGGAGCTGCTAAAAGAAGAAAGAATGAGAAAGAAATCTTCTATGGGTATCTACTACCAAGAAGTGGAGGTAGATGCTGCTGAAGTCACAACAAAAAAAGAAGATCTGGGTTTGCCCAGCATTTCCCAAACCCAGGTGTATCAACCGACACGAAAAACAGAGTTGCCGCCAATTGAATTAAAGTGCAATTGGACACTAAGAATACTTGCGAACCTGAAATGAGGGTACGAGAGTTGATTGAGTGTGGGGAAGGTATTAGGCACCCCACAACTCCTATTTAAAACAGTTACCAAATTAATTGGTTGGTCATCTTAATAAAAAATTTCTCTCTACAAGGTATGATTATTTTGAAATAAATGAATCTATTTAGAAAATGCTATCAACTTATGATAGTTTTTTTAATAAAAGTTTCAATAAAAAATTAATGTAAGATTAAATACTATACCAATTTATGGTAAATTTAATTTTAAGACATAACAACTTATGGTATGAGCACAGAATCTTAAAAAATGGCAACTTATGGCATGTGATTGAATTTAATCCTAAAATTTCATAAATAAAGGAATTATATCATGTAGTCGTACACACATACACACACACACACACACACACATATATATATATAGATGTATATCGAGACATATATCATATATCAAAATAAAAGTATCATGTTTCCACTCAATCTTTCACATATAGCGAATCACAACATACTTTAGAATCCCTGATTTGGGCTTGAATTTTTTTAGTTATATTTTAGATAATCCACGATTCAAACATTTCTAGCGTATGACATCATCACCAAAATTATTATTGGTACTCCTAATGAAATCGCAAAAATAATTTTTCCATCCTCGTATTTCCTCTAAACACAAGGACCCACTATTTTATTTTACTCTCTTTTTCTCCATTCTTATTTTTATTACCTTGTTTGAAGTAAAGCCGGACGAAAACCGGTTACTACAGCTGCCCCCCTTTGTGTATCTTTTATGAAATAAAAGGTAAACAAAGGTGTAGTCGACTGAATTTTGTTCGGGAAAAAATTGAAACATGAGATATTTTATTTTAAAAATACTTGGGATCACTACAACCATTCTCGGCTTGGCTGGAATTTTGAACGAGGTTTTTACTTAACTGAAATAAAATTTGTAACCATGTGTTACATGAATAATTTTGAAAAGCAAACATTTCTCAGACTAAACAGTAATACACAAATTAAAATTTTCGTCAAACTAATAAAAACTCTTGAATATTATTCGTAACTAAATATTGTCCGCGTCATCGGACTGGGAACAAACACACCTTACCAAAAGCTGTCTAAACCCACAAGTTTCCAAACAGCCGGTACACCCAACCTAGCTGCCAAAAACAAAGTTTATGTAACTGTAGTTTGAGGACTTACAATATTGGATGTTTCGTCTAGTCCATGTTTAGGACTTCATAATGCCCTATTCCTATGTGTTTCCCAACCAAGCTAGCCAAACTCAGGGCCTGTGTTATGAGCAACTTTCCTTGTGGATAAATTTTCAGTTAAGGAACTAATGGTAGCGCAGTGAGACCATCCCCTGACAATTACCTCTAAACATTCCAATTAAACAATTGTACCATTACAAAATAATAAACAACAATATTGCAATGTCCACAATACGCAAAAAAAAAAAAAACTACGGGAAATAAAAACATCCTGGTTGAAATGCTGGGTTGTCACGATTTTCTGAAGGATAAAAATTTTGTTGTTAAACCATCGGAGTAGAAACCTGCATGAAATGCACTCCAAAGTTACCGATTGACTAACTTGTTGTATGAGATATAGCCCCATTGCAGCCTGCAATATACGTCATTAACTGATCCAACTTTTTGGACAACTGGTCTAGACGTGCCTCGATCTGCATCATTCTTTCAATCATAATGGTGGTTCCTGATGAAACGAGTGAACGAATAGTAGAAGATCCGACCTCTGTATGAGTATCAACAATCTCATCATCCTTGAATCTATTAATCACCTTATGGTCAATCATACGTCGTGGGTACTGCAATTCTTCATACGCTACCCAACGAACTCCGGCTCTCGCGCATAATGTACAAATCAAGGAAGGGAGACAAAACCCTATGGTAGATGTAGGACGAGAATTGTTGAGAATAAAATTATGTAACCCTTTGCCAACATCAATTATTTTTCCGAACAAAATAGCATAAAGCAAAATTGCTCTATTTCTGAAAATCTCAGTTGAATGTGTACTCAGCATGAGTTTCGACCAAATAAAATGCATGCACGCCTTGCTAAATGTGAGCCCCATGAGGTCAATTCTACACCCCATTCATACCCATATGAGACAAACTAATGACTTTCTCAAACATCCTTCAGTAGTTCAACCAACCCAAATCTTCTTCCAACCATATAGAACTAAATTTGTGACTGAATATTAAAACACTCGTAATGATTTTCATTTCAATGAAATTTATTTATCTCTAATTTTTGCCTAGAGCGCCCTTTCGAGTTTTCACTCTAACGGGATTTTTTTTATGCGTAATACCACTTGAGAACATCGACATTCACCGAGTAGGGCACATCATCATCCTCCATCTTTGTCAAAATTACTACTCCCCCAGAAAATGTTTTCTTCATAACATATGGTCCCTCATAAGTGGGAGTCTATTTTCCTCGATGATCCTTTTGAGGCGGTTGAATCATCTTCAATACTAAATCTCCCTCTCTAAAACATCGAGGATACATTTTCTTTTGATTTGCACTTACCATCCGTCTTTGATAAAGTAGTCCTCTGCAAAGGGCTCCCAATCTTCTCTCCTTGATGAAATTCAAATGTTCATACCGAGTATGGACCCATTCTGTCTCCTCCAAATTGGCCTCGACTACCACTCTTAATGAAGAAATTTCCACTTTAATAGGAAGAACCGCCTCTGTCCCATATACTAGAGCAAAAGGAATTTCGCTCGTGGAAGTACGTATTGACGTTCGATACCCATATAAAGCAAAAGAAAGCTTTTCGTGCCAATCTTTATAATTCGCTGTCATCTTTTGCATGATCTTTTTGATATTTTTATTAGTTGCCTCAACAACTCCATTCATCTTAGAACGGTAAGGATAAGAATTATGACATTTAATCTTGAACTGCTCATAGAAATCTTTCACCATCTTACTATTAAAATTTGTGCCATTATCAATAATGATCCTTTCAGGAACCCCATAGCGACATACAATATCCTTTCTCAAAAATCGTACAATGACATTACTTGTCACATTGGCATCAGAATTTTCTTCCACCCACTTTGTAAAGTAATCGATCGCCACCAGAATAAAACAATGTCCATTAGAAGCCTTGGGCTCGATAGGACCAATAATATCCAAACCCCACATTGAAAATGGTCATGAAGCAGCTAATATACATAAAGGGTTTACTGGAACATGATTCCTATCAGCATAAACCTGACATTTATGGCATTTGACTGCATAACTGATACAATCCCTCTCCATGGTAAGCCAATAATAGCTTGCCCGTAGTATTTTTCTCGCCGTCTAATGCCCACTTGAGTGAGTGCCACATATTCTTTCATAAATCTCTTCCATAATCTACTTAGCTTCATCCGCATCCACACATTGAAGAAACATAAATCCTGGACTTCTTTTATAAAACACACTTCAATCAAAGAAAAAGGAACTCGCCAACCTTCATATGGTACGCTTATCATTTTCTGAGGTTTCTATTGGGTATTCCCCCTTCTCCAAGTATTGTTTCACATCATAATACCATAGTTTACCATCAGACTCTTCTACTATATTCAGACAATGTGCCTGAACATCACGCTTCTCAATCTTGATAACTTCAACCTCTCCTTGAGGATCTAAATCAAACATGGCTGCCAGAATAGCCAAAGCATCTGCCGTTTGGTTTTCTTCCCTTGGAATATGATCAAATTCTACACAATCAAAAAACTTGATCAAGTCTTTAATATGCTCATAGTATGGCACCAATTTGACGTCTTGGATCTCCTATTCATCACATAACTGTCTGATCACTAGTTGAGAGTCCCCATAAACTTGAAGTTTTTTAATACCAAAATCAATAACAACTTGAATTCCCATGGTACATGGCTCATATTCAGATACATTGTTGGTACATTCGAAATATAGCTTAGCAGTAAATGGGGTAACTTTGCCTTCTGGAGAAATAAGTACGGCCCCAATTCCGCTACCGGTAATATTAGAACCACCATGGAATAACATGACCCATTGATCTAAATTCTTTCGATTCTCTATTTCCAAAGTCAAAACTTCTCCATCCGAGAATCCCATATTCATTGGCTGAAAATCATCAACTGCTTGTTCTGCCAAGTAATCTGCTAACGTACTTCCTTTGATAGCCTTTTGAGTAATATACAAAATATCATACTCTGACAATAACATCTGCCATTTTGCAATCCTACCTGAAAAAGATGGCTTCTCAAAAATATACTTGATCGTGTCCATTCTAGAGATCAACCAAGTAGTCCGATACAACATATATTGTCTGAGTCTATGTGCTGCCCACGCCAATGAACAACAAGTCTTCTCCAACATAGAGTAGTTAGCATTACAACTAGTTAACTTCTGTCTCAAATAATAGATTGCATGCTCTGTCTTCCCGAATGAATCATGTTGCTTGAGCATACACCCCATTAAATTATCTGACGCAATTAAATAAATAATTAGTGGTCTCCCCGTGACTGTAGACATCAAGACCGGTGAGTTATGTAAATATTGTTTGATCTTCTCAAAGGCAACTTCGCATTCTTCATTCCATTCAAATGGGTTATTCTTCGAGATCAACTAAAAGATTGGCTCACATGTAGTTGTCAACTGTGAGATGAATATGCAATATAATTGAGTCTCCCCAAGAAACCTCTGACCTCTTTCTCAGTGCGAGGAAGCGGCATTTCTAAAATTGCCTTGACCTTGTCAAGATCCACTTGAATGCCTTTTCTACTAACAATGAAACCCGATAATTTTTCTAATGTTTCCCCAAATGTGCACTTTGAAGGATTCAATTTCAACTGGTGTTTTCTTAACCTTTTGAACAACTTTTCTAGGTTAAGCACGTGATCTTCATCTTTCTCAGACCTGGCGATCATATCATCTATGTATATTTCAATCTTCTTATGCGTCATGTCATGGAATAGATTGACCATGGCACGCTGATAAGTGGCTCCCGCATATTTTAGACCAAACGGCATGACTTTGTAGCAAAAGGTGCCCCACAAAGTGATGAAATTATTTTTCTCTCGATCCTCTAGGGCCATTTTGATCTGATATTTAACCTGAAAATCTATACATGAAGGAGAATGAAAAATGTTTAGCCTTATGGTCCACCAGTATGTCAATCTGAGGCAAAGGAAAGTCATCTTTTGGACTTGCTCGATTAAGATCCCTATAATCCACACAAATTCAAACTTTTCCATCCTTTTTTTACTGGTACAATATTTTCCACCCATTCAGGATATTTTGCTACAGCAAAGAATCCTGCATCAAATTGCTTCTTCACCTTATCTCTAATTTTTAGAAGCATGTCAGGTTTCAACCTCCTTAACTTTTGTTCTATTGGAGGATAATCAGGTTTCGATGGTAATCTGTGGACCACTATGTCCGTATTGAGCTTTGGCATATCCTGACAAGACCACGCAAAAATATCCTGATATTCATGTAATAACTTTATCAATCTTTCCTGGTCTTCCTCTTCAAAGGCCGCACCTATTCTAACCTCTTTTTTCTGATCATATCGGTCCCCAAATTAAGAACATCAGTTGTTTCTCCATGTGGTTGAATTATCTTTTCCTCTTGACTAACTTGTCTCAAGATTTCAGGTGATATTTCAAATTCATTCTCAATATCATAATCAGATTCTACATTGTTAATAGGTGCACCAAAATCGGGTTCATCTTCCTCATTATCATCAATTTCAATCCTGTTAAATGAAATGATGGAATGTGTGAGATTCGAAATTGGAAATGATAGAAGAATGGAAAAGATCGACTATGAGAATTTTGAACGAGTACTTTTATTCATGGTGAACATAGAGGGAAAATATGGGAACAAAGAGATGATGCAACATGCAAGAGCTGTACTAAAAATTCATCAAAGAAAAAGTAAAGACATGCTCAATAACTGTGAGCTAGGCCACCGATGGTAGTGCATATAAAGATTACTCTTGAAGGCTACTGATAGATACTGGCAATTCCATACTAGTCCAGTTACTGAGCTCGAAACCTGGTGAACGAGAGATGACGAAATGGAGATTTGCAGTCGAGTTTGATTTGCTTCCACGACAACAACATGGAATTCCTTGAATTGCTCACACAGCTTCCCAAAAGTAACTCCATCTTGGTCCACTTCTACTTGATCGACAAACAAATTCAAAGGCAATTTTCCAAAAATTGCCCCAGTGTGGGGTGGGTTCACCTTCTATAGAAAATCCCCAAATATAAAGCTTTCATAGAGCCAAGGGATTGTCTTCCTTTGAACGTTTAGCTCTCGTCCCTCAAGACGAGCAATTCGCTTTGCTTGTTTTTCAACACATGCTTATACCCAAGCCCCCAACACTTAGCATGTTTTAGTATCACTACTGACTTTCTTATCTCATGCTCCTTCTTACCTAGAACTCCACCTGGTTAAAATCCCATTTTTAACATCACTTTAGCAATGAATTTGGCCACTGTGGATAATTGAGGCTGCACTAAAGACCGTTCTTTTTTCACAAAACTAGTAGTGGCAATCTCAAAGGATTGAAATGAGCTTTCAATCCCTCAAAAAGGAGCATCAATGTGGAGTGAATTAGAATGGCTAGCCACCATCCATTAAGTTTGCCCTTTAACAATGATACCCTTCCTCCATAAGCAAACTTGAGGCTTTGGTGCAAAGATGACAGGACCGCGCTAGCGGTATGGATCCATGGTCTTTCCAATAAACAACTGTAAGCGAGTGAGATGTCCATCACCATGAAAGGAATGTTGAATGTTACATTTGCAATCTCCAACGGAACTTCAATCTCCCCCATTATCTCCTTCTTAGTTACATCAAATGTTTTAGCCACTACGGGCACTCGTTTCATATAGGATCTATCAATAGGAAGCCGATCAAAAGTTTCCTTTGGCAAAAAGTTCAATGAGGACCCATTATCAATCAAGATACTTGCTACCTCGAATCTCTTACACATAGCTGAAATGTGTATTGCCTTGTTATGACCCATCCCCTCATATGGAATCTCCTCTTCTGTAAATGACAACAAGTGAGTAGCAAGCACGTTTCCAACAATCCTATCAAAAGATTCCGTCGGGATCTTCTCTGTCACATAAGCCTAATTCAACATTCTTAACAGCACCTTTCGATGTGGTTTCGAGCTCATAATCAATTCCAAAATGGAAATCTTAGCAAGAGTCTTCTTTAATTGATCTACGATCATGTACTCGCTCTGACAAACAATTTTCAAAAACTCCTAAATATCGCCTTCGGTTGTTGCCTTTTTCACTTCCTCACCCACAATCAAATCTTCATTTGCTGCCTCCCTAATTTCATTTGCACCTACTACTTCCTTTCCTTTCTTTTTTTAGCTTCTGCTTTCAACCCTAGATTTATGCTTGATTCTCCTTGAGAATAAACACACCCACTTCGGGTCATTCCACTAATCCTCTAAATATTATCCACAACACCTTCAGATTGTTCATTTTCATATGACCACGGGACTTCTTTATCACTTGCATAAGTAGGCTTTGAAGGAGTAATTGATGCATCTTCCAGGAAAAATTGTAACATAATCGATTTTCCACGCCCACCAAGCCTTGGTACTTTATAGAATTCCTCCCCAATGACGTTAATCATTCTGGAATGACTAGATTTCACTTCAAACACTATCTTTTTAGCATCAATCAAATGTTGCACTCTTTCTCAAAATCAAAAACAAAATTCTAGAGAATGCCCTTGCACACCTTTATGGAATTCGTAAGTCTTGGATCCGTCATAACCATCATATCTCAGTGTGGAGTTCAAATCCTCCTTTTCAATAAATCCCTCCTTTTGTGGAATATTCAACACCATACCCAAAGTCATGATTACCTCGGCAACTTCCCTTCGAAACTCAACTGACTCTGACTCCTCGATGACATTAATTCTCCCATTCTCATGATCAGGCAAGGGATTATTGGTCACATCAGGCTTTTTGATATCATCAAAATTTAACCATCAAGAATTGATCATATTCTGCAAAATCCTTTTATAAGGCACACAACTTTCAATTGAATGTCTGGGTGAACCTCCGTGATAAACGCATGTCACATCGGGATTATGCCATACTCATAGAAAGGCTATAAGTAGGATTAAAGTCTTTATTTATCGTATGTACCTCATTTTCCTTCCTATTCACTTTTCCCCCTATCTGAGGTTCTGGCTTCTCAAGCATTGTGACTTCCATGCTGATTGTTCCTCTTTGGATACAACGTTCAATGCGTTATCCAGCCTGAATTATTTCTCCCAAGCCTGCATGGCCCCCTCCAGCAATCATGGATGTGTATGGTTCTCGAAGTGCATCAATGAATGCGTTAACTAAATCTTCTTCTATAAGTGGAGGATGCATTTGAGAAGCTAGGTCTCGCTACCGATGGGCCCAATCTCTAAAACTTTCTCCTTCCTTCATGGTTGTGCTCTGAAGATCATAAATGGTGGGGACCTTTTGCACAATGTATTCGTACTTTCTTGGGAAATTAGTTAGCTAGATCTTCCCAAGCCATCACAGAGGATGGATCTAAGCTTGTGAACCAACGAGTTGCAACCCCTATTAGACCCCTAACATATTCTCATCATGAACATACGGCTACATCCTTTGACAGTACATAGTCAAGTGGTCAAGAGGAACCCTAGTACCATCGAAAAGGGTGAAGCAAGAAGTTTAAAATTAGGAGGAATAACCAGATTCTTCACCAGACATAACTTCTGAGGACTTAGAGCACATGCGAGCCCAAATCCTTCTACATGCATCCATTTTTCCATCCTCTTGAATTGTTCAATGGTGACACCCTTCTCTTCCTCCTCTGCATTAACTGGGGGTACGTAACTCATCTTTTGTGGGGAATCCAACAATAAATGACCACTACCCTAAGCCAATTCAACACTTTTTTTTGACACATTCCCAGACAAAGTTACTAGTGCATGATCATAAGAAGGGTATATTGGATCTTCTTTCAAAGATGATCCTTCTACTAGCGCTTTTCCCTTCATAAGTTGGGACATCTGATTGACCAAAAAAATCATTTCTTCTTTTAAAGTTGAAATATCCTGACTCTGCTTCTCTATGAACTCCTTATGCTATTCATTCTCCCTGGCTTTAGCAATTCGCGCTTGTAACTTGGCGCGATAAAAATGACGATTATGATCTTTTTGAGCTATAATGCCCCTGTATAAAAATGTGGCATGATTAATTCAATTGTTTGTCATTATTTTCTCATGTATATTTGTATTTTATAAGTCCTATGTAGTCATTGCAATTTGAAAAGATAATAAAAAAAAACATTCCATAAAACAAGTTATAATATCACATAAAATTATTTTTTGAATACATGAAACTAATCCTCAATTTGGAAATACCCCATGCTGGAGTCCTCCAATTATCTCCAAGTCTTTACGAACACTATCCAAGAATTGTAGGACTTTCCCAAATTTTGGCCCCTGGAGTACTTCATTTTGACTTAATTTCGCAGCATTCTCATCAATAGAAATAGCCCATGCAGACAGCTTGGTCACTTGATGATAGATATAAAATATCACAAGTCAAACCTGCAATATCTCATACAAACAGGTCTTACCCAATCGCAAGTATACGCGTCATGAGACAGTATAAAAGTGAGTGGGGTCGAATCCACAGAGACTGAAGCACTTACTATGCAAACAAAATAGCAATAACACAAACTAGTTGTAGAAAATTTAGATTGTTAAATACTAAAGAACTCAGCTAAACTCTTAATAAATTAAATTAAAGGGATCTAGCCTAGATTGGTGTTGTTCTTCTATCGTCACTTAATCACACAACTCAATATGCAATCAGACAGTTTAAAGGTTTACCAGTGTCAATCAAAAGACCTTAGTCCAGCTCTCCTAATTATGACTTTCCTAGGCAACGATTCTGGCTTTAGTCTAGCCCAAAATCTTTTCTTGTCGTAGGTGTCTTAGTTGGTGTACCCTAAGATTTCCCTAAGACAAGCATATAATGAGAAAGTCAACAACTGCACAACCTTAAACGTTGGTTTACCACCTAATTAATTGTGTCCATAATCTCCTAATCTGGATCCTATGCAGATTTCCGTTACTTTGTCAAACACCAGATATGGGTCAGTTGAATATGCTTAACTAACAATTCTTGTCATTATGAAGTTGATCAGGCAAGCATAATAATAAGAAATCAACAATAAATTCAGAGAATCAATGAATTAAACCTGGTGTAATTGTCAATCAATTTGTGCAACAAGTTGTAATAGAAGAAACTAACCAAACCAAACTAAATACAAATTTAATTACACATGTTCATGATTCAATTTGGTAAATAACTCAGAAATTCAATTGGAGAAGAATAATGATGTTTGATTTTGCTCAAATTCCTCTTCTCTGCGTCTCCTCTCTAGTTCTGGAATTCTCTGCCGTCAAAAAGTGGTCTTCTGGGTCGATTTTCCCACTATTAGAAACCCTAAGTGCCATGTTAGCTTCCTAACTTACGTAACTGGCTCGTGTGAATTCGTGCCAGCAAATAGGTCGCACTTAGGTTGCAGTTTCAGCCCAGAAACTCTTTATTCCTTGTCTTACATTCATCTTTCACCTGTCCAATTTAAACACTATTTGGGTAGTGTTTTGAACTCAAAACATATCAAAACACACTCTTAAAGATCATAATTATAGATGTTATTTAGCACCTATTAAAATCCCCCAAACTACACTATTGCTTGTCCCCAAGCAAGCATGTAAAATGTAATGAATGCAAGATGTTAATTTGATTTGGCAAAACACAGAATTTTTTTAACAAAACTAATGTTTTCTCATCAACATAATGCACTTTAGGCATCTTCAAGCGGACTTAATATGAGGTTCAGGGATTCACAATTACCATAATCACATGTCACCTCTACACATCCTCACCAAGATTCACTCCTAAATTAACATGTGTTTCACTCAAGTGTTTGAAGGTATGTGTTTTCACTCATAGAAGTACAAACTAGTTGCCATAAGCTTGCATGTCCATCCACACCTCCTTATACCAAAGAATTGCACCACAGATCAAAAATCATCACACAAGTAGATACAATAAACACAAGGTGATGAACAGAACATAAACATGAGCATGCATAAGTAGGGGAAGTTCACAAGTTTAAACATCCAGGCGAAGAAAGGTTAAGAACATCATGTCCCAAAATAACAAGAACAGTAACCAACAGTCTGCCACCTAATTAACTACCAGATTATCCCACAAAAAGCCATAGACTCAAACTAATACTACTATGCACCATTTCCACCATAATCCAACTAACATAAAAATCACTTCTGCCTTGTGCTCCTTCTGGGTGACACCATTGTCATTGATGTCTCCTGGACAAGTTCCATAAAGGCTGCTATACTCTATTGCACAGCTTCTATGGTTGTCTCCATCTTCTCCAATTAGCCCAAAATCCTCCCCTGCAATGTTTCCAAGCCCTTCATTCGAGATGCCACCTGTTCCTGCACAGTTCTCATCTGCTCCATCACATAACCAAAATCACAAATTCTTTCTTCTAAAGCTTCATAGTCTCTAGCATACTCTTCCTACTCAACCTCCTCCAGCTCAGTACTTGCACCCTTGTTCTGTTGCCTAGCTAACTCAGTTTCACTTCTGTCTAACCAAGCCTTAGTTAATGGAGCCACTCTCTTCTGCATAACATCTCCTGTCTCAGCCTCAACTTCCTCAGCCACACAGATTTTAGTAATCAAAACTCCAAAAGGCAAAACCTGCCCACTCAGCTTTCCCTCTTTCACCTTCAAAATATGGTCATAAATTGTTCCTCCCATGAAAAAATTCAAGCGACAAACAATGGCATACATCAAATAACAGGTCTTCGAATTAACAGTAGATAAATGTGTAACAGGGATCACATTCCTAGTAACAATCTGTGACAGTAGTCTATATGGCTGCATCAACTCAAAATAGGCAACCACAGTTTTGGTAAAATCTGTTATACTACCATCTGTCAAACTAGCCACAACTACGGACTATTCAGGCCACACAATTTCAGACTCCACCATACCAAATTGCTTAAATTTGTATTCGGGCTTTCGCACAGGTGGTGGCAGAGACAGAGTCAGATAAACCTTTCTAGGGTTAAAGAAAAATTTATGCCCCTCGCATACGCCTCACAATAGCTATCATTCACTAACAAATTAGCATAAAACTCATGTACAATTTGGGTTTAGCCGACCCCACAACTTTCTCTATAGGCAACCAACCCATGCTTTCAAAAATTCCGTACCAACTCACTTGTTTGAAATCATCCATCACCACACGAAGACCCATTTTCTTCTAGATGTTCTCGTACTCCTCTGTCACGATAGGAGAGATAAAGCGCTCGAAATCCTCTTCTAGAACAGTACTTGAATTCACCATCTCCACACCTACACCCTTCTCAGCCCGCTCCTTCCTCCTCGCTTTCTTCTCTGCCATGATCGAAGGTAGGCATTTTGTTCTGTGCATCTAAAAAATTTGGGTACCGCCCGTCTTCTTGAGAGGAAACATAGCAAATTGAGAAGGCTACGGTTAAGATTTTTTATGGACCCCACCTAGTATTTATAGCCCCAATTCTCTGGCCGCAAACAAGTCACAACAAGCTCACAGTTATTATTATAATTATTTTTTAAAAAAATTCAGATCCTATGAACGTGTGACTGGGGTAACTGCAAGTACGTCACTCTATCTCCACAAACTACCCACATTTTGCCTGCAAACTACATCAACTCCCCCAATCTAACCTCTTTTCACTCCATTCCAACTCTACCATTCCACCATAACTCTTCCCATGTTTTCATTCTAGCATCCAATTAGTTACTCAATCTTGCCATTTGACACATGATGCTCAAAAATGAGCTCAAGGTAGGGATTTTGGCTATCAAAAAGAAAGGTATGCCAGTGAAAAACTAAAATAGGCAAACAAATTCACAAAGGCAACTTTGAGGCTAGAATGTGAAATTATTTATCATTTCTGATCCACAAATTATGGCATTTTACTCGGCTAATAATGCAAGTTCTATCAAACATAGTACTGTACTTATAACACTCAATGTTGAAGGCTCCTCACAAGTTGTTCCAATATTCTTCTTCTCCCTGCTTTGAGGTTTCACATCACTCTTCTCAACCATATTACAAAATGCCCCTATCTTCTCCTTATGGGTATTTCTGTCCTGAATGCAAGCTTCTGAAATGGTTTTGGTTCTTTTGTCATGCCATTTAAAGTATATCAAATTTCCATCTGATGTATGTTTCCCCCGATTTGTAATCTTGAGACTCTTCCAAGCTCTAAGTACCTCTCGTACCCTCGGTATAATTAACTCAGAATCCTCTTTGTGTCCATAAAAAAATTCAAGGTCAAGTAACCCTTTTGTGGCTGGAATGCAAGGATTAGATCCCATCGGACAAAAAACCAAAGTTGGCACATGGTTGGCTGCTCCCTACTAGCCTAAGAGAGGAACCCAAGGAAAATCTCCACATCTGTATAGAAATACACTGGGTAAGAACCAAAGTGCCCTTCCTTTGATGTTATAAACATCCAATGACTATAAAACCTCTTTCCATTCTTCAATACTCGGATACCCTCGCTTTTATTGAATTGTTGTGAATTCTAATATTGGTCTTCTTTCTAGTCGAGTATGATCATTGAAATATATTTTGGGAAAGTCAATCTTTATGTAATATTAGAGGTAACTCATTAACTAGATTCCAAGTAGTGGTGAGCATCCATTAAACCTCGCCTTTGTGTTGTGGCGACAAAAGTTAAGGGAACGAATTGTCTCACATATGATTGTAGGAATTGGATTTGTACCCCGCTATACTTGATTGAAGAGCTTGATTACTCTTCCTTCCACATATCCTTGAGTGCAAGGAAACAAGACTGCTCCATATATCGCAAGAGCCAATGCTGACTGTACTGTCTGAGATTTTCTCTAAACATGCTTTATTAATTCATCAATTGGGAAGCACCATTTTCCCCCTTAGTATGATCCCATCTTCTTGAAATCTTCAATTTCACATTCCACAATTCTAGCAACAATCTTTTTAGCAGACATGTTTTCATGAAAATAATACATTTTTGAATTATGAGGCAGAAATTGCAGCATTTGAGCATATTCCTCAATTGTAGGTGAGAAATCTATCTGCTCAAATGTAAAACATATGTATGGCTAGTCTCAATGAGGAATTGTTGGCTGAAGTAATATCACTGGTGCAACAACCTTTAATAAACTTCCAAGGAGATCATATTTTTGAGAAAATTCCGGGCCCAATTTCTGACTTTCATGTGTCCACAAACTTACTAAGCATGACCAAGAGGAACCTTGAAATTCTGTTTTCATTGCACTTGGCAATATGACATCCTCCTTCTTGTTATCTCCATGTTCAGATTGCATTTTACTCAACTCCTCCCTTACATCATATATGTCAACTTTCTCACAAGTGGGAATCTTTGATGCCATTTAATTGATAGATAGGTTGAAAATATTATCAAACCAAATTACAATGATTGTGCCTATGTGGATGTAATGGAAAGAAAGTTCAAAGAAAAAAAAATAAGAAATCATTAGTAGAGGATAAAAATAGGGAAAGAAAACTTAGCATTGAATAATAATTTCCATAAAAATTTAATATCTACATGGGGATAACCTAAATTTCTAAAGGTTTTAAGCATGGATCTAGGGTTTGTAAGGTGCATGGATAGGTGTTTCTAACTATATCTTGAGGTCCCGGATCATGTTGCTTTTAAATCCCGACTATTGAGACAAAAGCCCTCCCTTAACTTTTAAGAGAGATCAATCCAGTGAAGATGTTTTTCACTATCCATGCGGAGACGGAATCTCATGAGAATAGCGGTCAACCCTCTCTAATGCTAGGGTATGAGTCCGGGTGGGAGGCTATTTGTGTGCTGCATGTGAATGTACGAAGATTGAAATATGAACAAACATGAAATAAAAGCACATCATTTTTACAAAAAAAAAAACATCTTTCAAAAATAAACATAAAAGAAATAAAGATAGCCAATCAATTACTCATACAGGCTTGACCCTCTTCATTTTTTATATTAAAAAAAACCTGGTGTCCCCAGCAGAGTCACCAGCTGTATCAACCGGCATGAAAAATATAGTCGCCACCAATTGAATTAAAGTACAATTTGACACTAAGAATACTTGCGAACCAGAAATGAGGGCACGGGAATCGATTTAAGTGTGGGGAAGGTATTAGGCACCTCACACCTCCTGTTTAAAACAGTTACCAAATTAATTGGTTGGTTATCTCAATAAAAACTTGCACTCTGCAAGATATGGTTATTTTGAAATAAATGAAGCAAAGGCAGTATGCTGCCTACATGTGGCGTTTACAGGGGATAAAATGACCATTAGTCAAACAAAGGAGCTGGACTTGGGTTCAGAAAGAGCAAGTAAGTGGTCAAACAGTAGTGAAGGAACAACCACCTGTAAAAGATTTCACCGTTGGAACAATCTAGGAACCCTATGATTGTGCTACTGTTACTCTGGTTTTACCATCTATGTGACAAGCTAGAAACCAAACCAACGAAGCTGGCATAATGGGGTCCTCAAAGGCGGGGAAGATGGCAAGACAACCTTGTAGCTCGGTGATAGTTTAGGCTATAGATGAAGAAGTTCCAAAAAGAGTGATTTTGGAGAAACCTTCAATCTAAATGTCACAGCACATCGGACCTTTGTATGTCAAGGAAAGGATGAATGGACGTTCGATTGATAAAATGCTAGTCGACAATGGCTTGGCAGTCAACACTATTCCATGATCAGTACTCAAACTGTTAGTTAAAACTGAACATGATTTGATTCCAACTGACGTGACAATGGCAGGTTTTATTGGAGAAATTACTAAAGCTATCGGGATACTACCAGTAAAGTTGGCAATAGGACAGAAATCTTCTATGATGGTCTTCTTTGTTATCAACAATCGGGTCAACTATCAAGTCTTATTGGGTCGAGAATGGATTCATTCAAATTTGGTGCATTCTATCATCTATACATCAACTCCTGGTGTGTTGAGTGGAAACGATGTAGAGATCATATGGGCAGATAATCATCCTTTCATGACTACCTCAAACTAGGTGGAGGCTCATTACTATCATGCTGAATGTGGACCAATCACATGTATAATGAAAGAGAAAGAAATGCAAAAGGTAGTGGGACACTTGTTACAACCATTGACCATCATTCCATTTAGGCCGAGGAGGTTGGAACCAATTATTGAAGAAATCTCATGATGATACGATCCAAAAAAAAAGGATAGTGGCATCCATGATCAATAAATTAACTGTGCAGGTTGCCATAAACAAAATCATGATAGAAGAGATCGATGAAAAAGAGATGATAGTAGAAAATGAAGATGGTTACAATATGAAGTTGCAAGATGAAGAATTATGTTGGAATGACTTGAAGGCAGCACCTGCCCGTTTGGATGATTTACAGGCCAAAACTCGGGATCCTCTTGAGGAGGTAAATTTGTTGGGGCAAGAGGAGACTAGGGTGACATTCATCAGCACTACGTTGGACCCTATTATCAAGGTACAACTTGTACATTTACTCCATGAATTTTTTGACTATTTTGCGTGGAACTATCATGAAATTCCAGGATTGAGTAGAAAGGTAGTAGAACATCGACTACTTACAAAACTAGGGTACAAGCCATATCAACAGCAACCAAGAAGGATGTCTTCTGAAGTGGAACTATGTGTAAAAGAGGAAATACAAAGCTTATTAAGGTCGGATTCATATGGCCTGCCAAGTATGCTAAATGGTTATTGTACCGATAGTCAAGAAAAATGGCAAAATATGTGTATGTGTTGATTTTCGAGATTTAAATATTGCTACACCAAAAGATGTTTATGTTATGCCTATTGTTGATATGCTTATAAATGGTGTATCTCGACATGCGGTCTATAATGGATGGTTTCTTTGGGTACAATCATATTTATATTGCAAAAGAAGATTTTTCTAAGATCGCATTCAGGTGTCCAGGTGCATTAGGTACTTACGAATAGATAGTTATGCCAATTGGGCTGAAGAACACTGGCGCTACCTATCAGCCGGCAATGAATGCGATTTTTCTTGATCTGATTGGCAAAAAATAGAGGTATATATTAATGATATCATTGTGAAATCTGTGAAATCTCATGACCATCTAGCTGATCTCAAGATGGTGTTTGAGAGAATGCGTCAATATCACTTGAAACTCAATCCTTTGAAATGTTCATTTGGTGTCAAAGCTGCAAACATTCTAGGCTTTTTGGCCCATCATAGGGGTATGGAGGTTGACAAAAATAAGACTAAGGAGATTTGTCAAGCTTAACCACCAAAGAACAACTAACAACTACAAAGTTTCCTCGGTCAGGTAAATTACGTTAGGAGATTTATATCTAATCTCGCAGGTAAAACTAAAGTTTTTTCAGAGTTGTTGAAGTTGAAGAAAGAAGATGTCTTCAGATGGGGGCCCAAACATGAGGAAGTCTTTCAAGCCATCGAAATCTATCTTAGCAAACCACCAGTTCTCATGCCACCCAATAGGACCAGACAATTGAAATTGTACCTCTCAGCAACTGATGATTCAATTGGGTGTCTGCTTGCTCAATATGATTAAGCTAGTAAATAAATGGCAGTCTAATACCTTAGCAGATTGTTGGTAGATGCAAAGAAGCGTTATTCAGTGGTAGAAAAGATGTGCCTGACCTTGTACTATGTTTGTAGCAAATTAAGGCATTACCTACTCCAAGCGAGAGTGTACGTCATCTCAAAGCTGGATCTAATCAAGCATATGTTAACAAAACCTTTTTAACAGGAAGAATTGGTCGATGGTCTTTAGCCTTAACTAAGTTCAATCTCAAATGGAAACCACAGCAGGTCATAAAAGGACAAGCTTTAGCCAATTTCCTTGTGGAACATCCATGCCTTGAAGTTCCTGAAGCTTGGCAAAACACCGTAACCATGGTAGCAGTCCCAGAGGAAGAAGAATGGTTACTCAGATTTGACGGATCAAGCACATAAACATCTGTTAGTGTTGGGATAGTAATTCAGTCTCTAAGAGGTATGAAAACTGCTCTAGCCTTTAATTTGGATTTTGAATGTACTAACAACCAAGTAGAATATGAAGCGTTAATTATTGGCTTGGAGATTCTACATGAATTAAAAGCCATAAATATTTTATTGGTTGGAAACTCTCAATTGGTCTTGAAACAACTATCTGGAAAGTGTGCTAGCTTTTCCTTGGCACCCTATTATAGTACTGTCTTACAACTCCTAGATGACTTTGAAGAAGTTTAGTTGAAGTACATTCCACGGAATCAGAATTACGAAGTCAATGGGCTAGCTCAATTAGCCTCTAACTTAACTCTGCCAAAAGACCTAGTACAACATATTATTAAGATGGAAATGCGGTCCCATCCATCCATCAAAGACAGAGGCATGGTGGTAAATTGTTTAGCTGTTCAAGCTCAAATGGAAGACTAGAGAAAGGAGATTATCAACCATCTAAAATATCTAAATGATCAGGCTTCAAGGAAGGTCAGGGTATTGGCTTGCAGTTATGTGTTGATCGAAAATGAGTTATTCTGAAAAGGGGTTGACAGAGGAGTGCTACGTTGTCCCAACTTCCTAGATGACATTAAAATTATGCAACAAGTGCACGAAGGTATTTGTGGAGCCCATCAAGCTGGCCCAAATATGCGATGGTTGTTACGACGACATGGGTACCATTGTCCCACCATCTTGAAGGATTGTATTCAATATGCCAAAGGCTTCCAACAATGCTAGAAGTGTGATGGTATTCAGAAAGCTCCTACAGCTGAGATGAAACCTATTGTGAAACCGTGGCCATTTCATGGGGGGGTATTGGACATCATTGGGAAAATCTTTCCTGCTTATTCAAAAAGACACCACTTTATTCTGGTTGCTACCAACAACTTCACAAAGTGGATGGAAGCCATACCTTTGAAGAAAGTAGAACAAAGGTGAGGTGGTTGATTTTATCAAAGAACTTATTTTCAGGTTTGGGATTCCAGAATCCATCACTACCGATCAGGGAACAATGTTTACTGGAGGTCATGTAAAGGCTCTATTGGAAGATTATGGAATCAAACTTCTCACATCTACTCCATACTATGCTCAGACTAATGGACAAGCAAAGACTTCAAATAAAGTACTTATTGCTATTTTGCACAAAACCATCAAAGATAATCCTAGAGTCTAGCACAAGATAATACCAGAGACATTATGGGCTTATTACATATCAAAAAGAACAAGCACAGCTTCCAGCCCATACGCCCTCATTTATGGGCATGACGCAGTATTGCCTATGAATCTGGTAGTTCCTTCTTTAAGGATCATGGGACAACATCATCTATCTGCTTATGAATATTCAGAAGCCATGGCGATGGAATTGGAGCAATTGCATGATGGAAGGATGAAAGCTCTAAATAGGATGATTGTGTAGAAGAAGAAAGTATCCAAGGCATATAACAAGAAAGTGAAAAAAAAGGTTTTCTATGAAGGTCAAATGGTGTGGAAAGTAATTCTACCACCAGGAACTAAAGATCGAGAGTTGGGTAAATGGCCTCCCAATTGGGAGGGACCATTCAAAGTGTACAAAAGTTTACAAGGGAATGCTTACTGGTTGGCAGACATAGAGGGTTAGTCACATAGAAGATTCATAAATGGCAAGTATCTAAAGCCATATGTTCCTAGTATTTGGGAGTCTATTTTTGTAAATATGACTATGTAAAAATAGGCTATTTTAGTCGTATATAAGCGGGCCATCTGCGGCCGCAAAAGATAAATAAAATATTAGACGGCCTTTAGGCCACAAAATAAAGCAAATAGTCATAAATGGGAACATAATATTCAGACTGTTCAAAAGAAAGGCCAGATAATGACCAACAAAAACAAAGTAACATAACATAGTTCAAAAACAAGAAAGGCCAAGTATTGCCAATAGGTGTAAATGTTCAAGAAAAGTGGCAAAAGAAATTGTTCATGTAATAACATCCCTCTAACATATGCTTCAGCGTAGACCAAGTAGTTTTGTGAGCATGAAGACGAGATTGAGTTAACTACTAGTCGACAGACCAACTTTGGGCTTCAGATAGTTGTTGTGTGATAGTAGATCCGAAAGCATGGAGTTCTATCTAAGATGCTTGGAACTTATCTTGTAGCTGACTCCTCATATCAAATTGGCATTCGATCTGATCTTTCAAAGTTTGGATTTCGAGCTCCAAAGTTTCAATCTCTCCTTGAGAGGCAAGGATAGCGGTTTGCAGTTCAACATCCTTGGCAACCAATTTTTTTGAATTCTATAGCAAACCTTCATAAGAAATCCGGTATGTGTTGAGTTTTTCCAAATTTTGAGTTAGAGACTGTTCCTGAGTCATATCTTGTTGAAAAACGGAAGGTTGATGACACAATTTGCATTCAAGGTGGATGAGCCTGCTCTTAGCATCAAAAGTGATTCTTGCGTCTACCAGGAGAATTTTTTAAGTGCTTCATAGCAGTCTGGCTATCTTCCTCCTGAATGTCAAAGAGATCTTCTCCTAATATACATACCATTTGGTTGGTGGCATGTTGTAATTCATCTTCAGTAGGTATTTTACTAATGGCAAGAGATGGAGACAGAAAAGAAAAGTCTAAATCAGCCAAAGGATCCACCACAGTAGTAGGAATTATTGAGGTTAGTAGCTTATACGGCTTTACCTGTAGGCATGCATTCAATTATTATTAAAGACTATATTATAATTCACAACCTCAATTGAGTAATAAATATACCTGGGATGAATGAGGAGTACTTGATTCCACAACATGTTGAATTGAGGTTTTGGGGGTCACCTCAATAGTATTTGCAACATGGGTAGTAGAAACTTGCTCGTTATCCCCTTCTTCGAGATACCATCAGAGTGACTACCATCTTCTTTAGAGACTTCAATTGGCACAGAACTGGATTGAGTTTTCTCTAGACAAGTAGTTGGTCGTTGAGACTTTCGCAGAGTAGAAGAGGCCATAATCTGTGTCCTATGAGAAGCAGGTTCAGTCTTTACTGTTTTCAACCTCTTGGATGAAATAGGTACAACAGGAACTACCACACATCAATTTCTCAAGAAAAAAATCAAGTACACAAATGGACAGAAACTAAGAAATACTTACTGGCGGTAGTATAGGCAGAACATGAAAGGGGCAATTCCAGAGTAGATAACAGGTTAGTATAATAGTCTTCTCTTCAAGACAGATAACGAGGGGTACAGCCTAACTTAAAGGGAGGCAATCATTGGGAAACGAATTTCTTCAAGGAATTATTGTTGGCAGCAACCTGACTCTCTATCACTTCTCGAGACTGTATTACTTTCCTTTCCTCACTAGTGAAGTTATAGTGATAAAGGCGATCCAAAGGAATACTTTAGGTATAACCAAGTTGTCTTGCACAGAAATGGGGTTATAAGCTTCGAAACCACAAGCAGGATTCATTAGGTTATCTACATTGGCACCTTCATGAAGGTACCTAGGGGTAGTGACACAAGCCCAGAAGTCTCGTAGGGGAAATTCCATGATATGAGAGATAAGTACACGAGAGGACAGTAAAGGAAGTTGAGGGCCGCTTGAGAGGGTTTCGTAAAATAGTAATAATCCGCGTCCAGACAAGTAGGGGATAACCTCAGGAAGAAATTGAACATTTCAACAAATGATTTCTCACTTGTGCAAGACAAAACAGCTTTTCCATAAGAGTAAAAGTGAAGACGAGGTTGATAATTGGAATCACGCAGAAAATGATAGTAATGAAACAACCAGAGTTGGGGTGCCAGTACGTTTGGCTAAGCTTAACCCTTTGTATGAATAGGGTTTCTTCTCTTCAAATCCAACTTCTCCAATACGGATAGAGGAAAAAAGACTTGGAGCATCTTGACCAATAATTGGAAGGCCAGTAAAAGCATACATATCCCTGAGGGTAATAGTCATATGACCTCCGGGAAACACAAAATAATTTGTAGATCGAGACTAAAAGCAGCAAGCTGCAGAGAGTAAAGGGGCATCAAAAGGAATTGGTTCCAGAGACATCTCAATCAAGTGATCCAAACCTTGATTGACCCACTGCATGCCGAACTCAGCACGAAGGCGTGAAATCCAGACAGACCAATCGGCCGAAGGTTTTGGCCAAGAACGATGGCGTTCCAAGGCAGGTAAAATGTCTAAGTGATTGGCAAGTAGCTCATCGTGATCTAAACGCTCAAGGGTTTGAAGTTTGTCAGTTGGGAGATGGGCATCGAATCAGGTGAAAGAGAAGATGCCATGGAAAGTAAGGAAACAGATGATAGTGATCCAAAAGATATCAAGGATAATGGGAAAGATTTTTGAAATAAGAGTCTTTAAGAGTTGGGAGACCGAGATAGCAGCTAAAAGTTTCAAATTAATGAGGGTAACAAAATAGAATACGAAAACGTGCGACAAGTCAGTTCATAATCCAACTCAAACGGATAGTTGGATTCGAGTTGAGGGGGCAATTGTTAACACCATTTCTCTATAGGACCAAGCCCAGCCCATCAAGCTGGCCCACGATGGTTAGTCAAAGTTAGGCCAGCTAGAAAAGAGAATAATGGCCCATGAACAACTGACTGAGGCCATATGAGAGGAGTTTAAGTCCAAAAAGAAGTGTAACATGGATGTTCTTACAAATATGGATCCAGTAACTAATTGAACAAGTGGCAAGAGTTGTGCAAATATTCAACTGTAATGATTTGTTTGAGCTGCATGACTGGAAGGTGAGGTTTCCGTCTAGAAAAGTAGGGATTAATGGAGAAGGATGTGAAACATGGCCAAAGATTGGTGGAAGATAGGTCCAAAGTAAGTTGATAGATGGAAGAAAAAGGAATCAAAAATCAAACAAAACAAAGATCAGCGAATCAAATTAAAAAGCCAGGAGCAATCGACTCAAGACAAGAGCATACACTATAGCCAAGACTGTTATTATTTTCCAAGCAGTTCCTTGCAATTTTGTAATCTCAGTATGCCATCCATTAGGATACTACCTCTGTTTTGAACTATTACTATCAAATATCAAATGTCAACTATCGTTGTGTCAATTTATGCTTGGTGTCATTCAATGTTTATTTTTTTTAATCTCAACAAAGCGCACCTTCAGTGAAGTTGGGGAACCTAGAATTACTAAGATCCCAAGGTAATTAGTATATTCGTTTGATTTTCAAAAATTCTTCTAATTTTTATTATATATTTTATGAAACCCTCTAAATTCTCTAAATTTGAGACAAGTTTGTGAAATCCTCTCAATTTTTTGTTGTTTTTTGTTTAATTTTCAAAAAAATTATATTTTTTTTGATATATTTTTATGAAATCATCAGGATTTTTTTTGCTTAAATTTGAAAACTTATTTAATTGGTTTTGGTGAGTTTTGAAAAATCCTCTGAATTTTAAATAAGTTTGAGAAATCATCTAAGTTCATTCAGAGGATTTGACGAATGAACATTTAAACATATCGATCATGAGTTTCATTGGAAAGAGTTTTTCGTGCTGATTTTGAATCTATTTTTTTTATAAAAAAAATCCGACATGTATTTTAAGAGATAAAACTTTTTTAAAGTTTTAAAAAAAATAACAAGAATATGATGATGTAACATATGTCATCCACATAAGGACTTATTGGAATAATGATAGTTTTTTCCATAATTATTTAAAGAATGTTATAGAAAATTGAAAAATTGAAGGTAGTAAATGAAATACATATTTTTATTAAAGGACTTATTCGTGAATCTCCTTTTATTATTTTGACAATTTGAAATATTATAATCTCTGACACACCTACAACAAATACCATTTTAGACTAACACAATAATAGAACCCCTTTCAAACCTAGATCTACCTAGCAACGACGGAGAAGATGAACTTACAGATAAAACACAAGGAGATCACGGGTGAAGGAAAACCTTTATTGCAATACCATTTCTAAAACGACCTTTACAAGAGACTAAGCACTGTTTATGTACTACCGACTTAGCACGCGTCTGGCAGCATGGCATCCTTAACAGACTGTTAACAGAAACACACAAGGCATGTGGTATTTAATAGACTTCAAGTGCAGGTTCTTATCATGTTCAACAACCCACAAGAGAACCGTTGAAAGTGGACCATAGAGCACGTGCGAAAGAAACAAGATTACCTAATACCTGCCGTTGACCCTGAGTTGGGACCTTGGGGGGACAAATCCTCAAAAAAAAAAATTGATAATCCTCAATTATGGCGATTGAATACAAAGCTCTTAAAAACACCAGAAAACCCATCAAGGCAAACATGAATAGAAACCAGACCTAATATAAACAGAACTTGGAACTAAAAACAAGGCTAACAAATTCGAAAACTTGAATCTTAATCGTTTTAGACTTCTGGTGCAAAATTTTCAGATAAGGCAGATCAGTCTATCTCCATCATTCAGGGTTCATTGCACATTTAACCATTCTGCTTATTCTGTAAACTATGGGGGACATTGAATTATCCAAGGACATCAAAATATAGACTACAAATATCAGCAATACAGTTGCAGATGCATTTCTAAATGTATATACACCTTCGTTATTAACACAAATTTAGGTGTCCTGTTCTTCTCTGTGTTCTTCACTCTTATTACATAAAAATACCTACAAATTTCATAAACCTTATTATTGACAAAAGAGAGAGTGATTCTCAAGCAGGGATTGTAGGGTTGACCCAAAAATTATCCAAGATATCCGCATCGGTCATCGCTTCATATATTTAACATTGGGGCTACAGAAAACTATGGCCCTTATAGACTTTTACATTCTCAGTTCTTCCATATCTATTGACCAAGGATAATCGAAATTAAGGCTTCTCATGTACAGCAACGGTAGGGCTCATCTTCTTCCTCTCGCTAAAACTACGGCATGAGAGAAATCCCGGAAGGCAACACGGAGTAGAGTTCATTGATTTCTCTTTAATCAGGGCATCTCTGTTAGCAGTCCATTCACTACTACACGCGGAGTTGAGAACAGACGCATAAGAAGTATCATCTTGGTCATCTCTGCTTTCTTTAAAAAAATCAGAAAGTCTCTTTTTCTTCTCTACAGGGGACGGAGGCACAGAAGTGGGTTTATCCAAAAGTGTTTTGTTGGCTCTACTAGGGGAAGCCACGGAGAAGTTATGATGGACTGGTGTATTTCCATGGGATGGGGTAAAATCTGCATTAAAGTTAACAAATGCAAGAAGTTCAATGGAAGATTTTTATTAAAAAGTGCAGATAAAATGCCCTCTAATACTTCTGTTTCACAACACCAGTTAAGGATTTTCTACTTCTAAGAAGGAAGCCCCAAGATGACATGCGTAGGGTATAATAATGAACTAGAACCAATTGTACATTACTACTTTACGTGATTCTCGAATGGCATATCCACATTATCACATTCTTTAACTCATAGTCAATCAGTTATGTCAATTGAAAAATTGTGGCCTAACTACTTAGAAATATTCATGTAGTCTGAATTGGGAAACTAAAAGTTAACCACCTGACAATGAGTATCTCTTTACTCTGAACAACAAGAACCCAAATAGAAATGCAAGGTTTAAGTAGCAGACTAAAGAAGGAGGACAAAAAAGTAAAACTTCAACCTAATGTATTTTGAAGCATTCTTACCACCATTGACACTGCAGAAATCAGATTCACAATCTGAATCCAGCCAAGCTTGGGAATCAAAAAATGTTTCATCTTTACTACCTGCAATAGTGCAACACCTTTATCAACTTTACGCATTATATTGCACAAAGAGCAATCCAGAACAAATAAGATAAAGGGGAAAACACTTATTACATTGCTAAAACCTAATTTCAAGTAGACAAGACATGTAGAAGCAGCATAGGAACAGACAGGTCTCAGACATCAAAAACAAATTTAGAGAAACAAAAAATGTTGTAATGTATAAGATTTCAAAGGCACGACTTAAAAAGTAATCTTTAGAAAAAGCAAAAGGGATATCATTTTTTATTAGATCAGTTGACTATTTATATTGTTTATATGTACAAATCTTCATAACATTGAAATTGACCTTAGAAATAGTTTGGTTCACCAACTCACAATTTAAACCTGGCAGGTTAGATACCATAAAATTTTCTACAAGCTGACTGTTTTTTTTTTTTTGAAACAAAGGACTTGATTAAACAATTAAAGGATTACAATCAGATGCAATAACCTGGTCTAAGAAATCTGGGCACATAGCAACCCAGGTTCTAGACTCACCAGAAGATAAAGCATATTTTGCTAAAACATCAGCAGCAACATTTGCTTCCCGTTTGACATGACAAAACTTCACAAAAGAGAAGCCCAAGCACAACTTCTTAACAAAGTTTACACACAGACTCCAGTCAGACAGATATAAATCCTCACTATTTAAAGCTGAGATAGCAATGGCTGAATCTCCTTCCACCAAAATAGACATGAAGCCTAAAGATTGGGCGAACAACACAGCTTCCTTCGCAGCTAGGCACTCAGCAAACAAAGGGTTTGATGGACCAGATAGACAAATGGCGCGGGAAGCCAGATGAGAACCCCTTTCATTCCTGACAATAAATCCGAGGCCAAGCTTTGACTCCTTTAGGGCAGCATCGAAGTTAATTTTAAGAATTGCTACAGCAATAGCAAGTTTCAGAAGTCAATCAAGTTATCAGACATTTCTAGGAATGAGTCATCTTTGGGGGAAGACACTTGCAGCAAGACAAGGAAAAGAAGCTCGTTTGCACAGGAGACCATGCCCACCAGGCATGTATTAAGACTTACCACTATTTTGAATCATCTAAGTATATCACCGTTTGAGGTGCATGTTGCCTCGGTAAGATAGGAAAGAACCATCACAAAGAGCTCAGCTATATCACCAGTTACGGATGATTGGAAAGCACTTAATGTAGTTTTGGGGATCTCTATAGATTCCAAATAAGGTAAACTAAAGGGGATTGTGTAAGGCACCATTATGGTGGGCCGGTGGCGCTGGTCTACTAACACACTTTTACCTCCACATTGTAGAAAAATACATTTTCAAATGTAGACAAATTTTACAGTAACAACAAGACCATTTGTCGAATACTCGCATTCCTTATTCATAAGTCAAGTGCTTTCATCCCAGGGCTTTCAAGAAGAGTCACTACCATCTAATGCATATTAGTATCAATCCTGAGATAACTAATGGTAAGCATCCTAAAATGTCAATGACAAAACATAGCCAAGTCGGATCTTCCAGCATGGAAAGGGACATAGGCTAAGAATTTCAACCACTCGAGGATATGTCAAAGGGTATTAGGCATTGAGGATTTTAAGGATGACAACAGCGAATATCAGGCGAAAACCAGATTCCAGTGCACATTAATCCATTTTCTGATCAACAAAATCTTCAGTTCAGGGACATCCAACCTGACTAATATAACATGCCTCATTCATTGTAGGGTAGGAAAACGCTTACAGATCTATAACTCCTCTAAAGCATAAAAGTAAATGCTTTATTTCAATTGATGGCCCACTGTACCAAACAGAGTATTCCTGGAGTGTTTTTGAATTGTGCAACTTTATCAACATTTCTTTTCCTTGAAGCATAGTGTAAATACTTGTCTATTCCCAAAAAAGGAAATGAAAGAAACCACCTTTGCTTGTACCGAGTACCACTAAAAGTACTGCCATCATCGGGAAAGAAACAAATAAATAACCCAACTTCATAATTAGTACAATTTTAGGCTGATAAGTAACAATAGAATTAAAAGCAAGGAAAAAAAGGCAAACAGTAAAATAGAGAAGAAATAATGAAATCAACCACTGGAAGGAGAAAAAAAAAATCAGAATCAGAAGTTCAGAACAACAAAATAACAAAAAAAAATTACTCATATATTCACATCAAACAACAACTTTAACCAGGCTATTAGCAGATGCAAATCATAAATAATAAACACTAAAAAAAGACCCAAAAAAACTAAGTAGAATCAACTATCCCTAAAATAAAAATCACTTTAACCTTCAAACACGTGGTCCTACAAAGTTCACTCTGCCACACGCACATATCAGATCCAAAATCAACGAAACACAAAAAACAAACTTTTCATTACAATACGAAAGAAGAAAAGCAAAGACCCATTCGATTGCAGTGACTAACAAAAACCAAACAAAACATGTAAAGGAACAACAACTACTCACCATGGTCCTCAAAGGAGCCCTTGACACCGTTGACCAGAGTTTCTTCATTGACTGGTTTATCCTTAATGGGCGAAGGGGGGATCACAAGCTGGTCAGTTCCGGAATCAAAAGAGAATCGCAGTTTCATGGCCGGGTCTGTTGAACTCCTACTTACAGATGCACAAGAACCCATCTCTCTCTCTATCTCACGTTCTCAATAATATACCACCAAAACCATAGATGACGTGGTGGTCATCACAGGAAAAAAAAAACACAAAGACCCATTAAGAGCAAGAGAGGAACAACTACTTTTTTGGAACAGAGCAGGAGGGCGTTTCTTGGCGTTATGTAGAGAAAGTGGAGAAAAAATATGTACAGTTCACAGAGGAAGAGAGAGATAGTATTGACTTTGGGGGGCCATGGCCTGGAAATGGAACTTACTACCCAATGGATATTTCAATCTATACAGGGATGGAATTTTAAGTTTTAACAAAGTGTGGGGTTAAAAAGGGAACTTCAACATTACTGGTTGGCCCCATTTGTTATTAATTATGTATTTAATAAAGATATTAAAACATTAATTTATTTCTATGGAGGTGAGTAAAAGACAGCACTTGTGGGAATTGGGAAAAACCGTAATAGTGATTTGCGTACTGTACAAGTTGATTTTGTGTCATTTCAAAAAAAAAAAAAAGATTTTAAGGGAATTGGATTACATGGGACCCTTCTTATTTGTGGATAAAACTTAAACGTGATTTTTTTTAATATCAAAGGAACCTTGCAGTCAGTATTGGTGTGCGTTGGCTATGTATTAGCCTCCACAACAGAGGAAGTAAATTGTGGAATTGATTATGGCCTTGTCGGTATACCGCGCAACAATATCGGCAGTTACTTTCTTGCGCCCATGGGGGCATTTTCCCCATCGAATGGTTTGGTGGGCAAGTTGAGTTGGAATTTGACAAAAAAAAAGTATATAGCATCCACAATAGTTTGCAAACCATTCCCACCAAACACATGAGATCCAATGTTTGAGTTCAATAAGAATCAAATTCATAATCATTGTTATAAAAATTGGACCGTATCAATCAGTCAAATCATAAAATCGATGAATCAATCACCAGATCAACACGATTTATAGCTAAAATATCAGTTAAGCAATAGGGGTAAATAGTACTTTTGGGTATTGAAAACTTTACCATGTTCTAATTCAGGTACTGAAGTTTTGACTCATCCAATTTGGGTACTGAGGTTTCGATTTTGTTTCAATTTTGGACACGATCAGCTTCCTCAATATACGGGCATGGGTTAATAGCACTTTTGAGTACTGAAGAGTTGGCACGTTTCAACTCGTGTACTGAAGTTCGAACTCATCCAACTCGAGAACTAAGGTTTTGATTTTATTTTAAAACTCATCACCAGTCTATTTATCTACTGTTCGGACAAATAAATATATGATCTGGCATTAAGAAGTTTTTATTTTTATTTTTATGTGGAGCAACAATTGATGATGTGTAAAATGATCCTTCTATCTCTAGCTCTGTCGCTTATGTCGTCCTAGAGCTCAAATATAGTTGCTCATCCGTTGAGATCAAAGTCGAGTTTTCGAACCAAAGTACAAGTCCACTTCCCTCGACATCCAATCTAGTTCTTGTCCTAACCCTGCACAGCTACTCGAAAACGTGGTTAAAGTCTGAGATCAAGTATGGATTTCGACTTCATTCTCTTTAGTTGTTCTTGGATTCTTCATTTATGTGGCCATGGATCAGTTCTTCCTCCTCCTCTTGACCTACTTTTGACATCTTGCTTCAAGATTTTATTTAGAATTCGGAGCACTCTATTACAAATGAAGGAAGCCCACCTCCAATCGCAAATGAAGATTTGCTGATTTTTTTATTTTGATTATTTTTTATATTTAGTCAAAATAATATATTTTTTATGCTGCATCAGCTAATAACTTGTTCGAATTGTGAAAAACCTACCCAGTGTCTAGTATTGAAACAAAAATTAAACTTTGGTTCCCGAGTTGGATGAGTTTGAACTTCAGTACATGAGTTGAAACGTGCCAACTTTTTAAGTACTCAAAATGCTATTAACCCCTGTCTGTATATTAAGGAAGCTGACCGTGTCCAGAATTGAAACAAAATCGAAAGCTCAATACCTGAGTTGGATGAGTCAAAACTTTAGTACCTGAATTAGAACATGACCAATCTTTCAACCCCAAGAGTACTAGTTAAACTGAGAAACAAAACGGGAGACCATACTAAAGCATGGACTTAGGCCACCTTTGAGGTGGAATAGATATTACACTACACTTATGAAAAACAATTAATGAAAAAACTAGTAATCATAAAGAGAATTACAAGGTTCGTTGTGTCTGTAAATAATTTCCTCTACTCACCATGAATAACATCATTAAGAACAGTTGGAAAATCTTCAACCCATACCTGAAACTCCTCCACTTGAAAACAAAAACTTACAGGAGTATGTGCAGCCACATTAATTGATCAAGGCACCCATGACACAGTTCAGAGAATGAAGAAACTTAGTAGCCGCTTTATCTCATTAATAATAGCTTGCCATGTAGTTAAGTGCATATATTCACCTGCAATGTCACCCACATAGACCGTCAAGTCCCCTTCTCAATTAAAATATTTGAATCTTAGGTCTGTAGCCACTCGAATAGCATGAAGTGTTTCCATTGCTTTAGCCAGAGTTGGGACCAATAGTGTATGTCTCATGAATTTTGCTCCAAGCCATAACACCACCTCTATAATCTCTAAAGACATCAATAACCCAACCTTTTTAGACATGACGAAAAAATAGCATCCTAATTTAATTTCACGAAAGGGTCTGAAGGACCATTCCAAATTGAGGTACATGGAGGAGTTTTTGAAAGAATCTTGTGTAATGAACCTATCACTCTCTATGGATTTGACCGCAACAAAACCTTTGACCATAAGGATTCCTAAAAGTGAAAATTGAGTCCTCATGTACAAATCGATTGCGTCAAAGCAAGAGTAGCTAACTTTATATCTTAGAGTTCAACGGTAACAACCATTTAAAAGTCTCTAAAACTTCCATTACCACTTGAACTCATCTTTTGCAACTACCTCAAGTTTGTGGAGTAAGCTTCACGGGCACTTGGACATGCCTATAATGCGAGTAGAGTTTTTTAGTCTCAGACTGGAAGATTGCACACGATGATATATCAGAGATATGGTGCTGAAATAGCAAGCTAAAACAAGGAATTATGTCTTGCACCACACGCTGCACAAAAACCTTGGTTTTTTGCTCCTTAAATTCATTATTGATTTTATCCCACTTCATAGCACCCATGGTTTTTTGCTACCAATTTGTCAGTAGATCCAGAAACAATTTTGTAGTAGGGAGATCCCACTTTAGTTTCTCTACAACTGAGTCATCATTCCTAGTTCCAATCATAGTCCCTTCCCCTTTTTTACTCATCTTAGCCTAAACTACACATCAATGGCATAAGAACAAAACCTCAACTAACATAGAATTCAGAGCACTCTATTACAAATGAAGGAAGCCAACCTTGGACTTCATCAATACAGATTTGTCAATAAATGAAGCCCACCTCCAATCGCAGATGAAGATTTGCCAATTTCTTTATTTTGATTATTTTTTATATTTAGTCAAAATAATATATTTTTTATGCTACATCAGCTAATAACATGTTCAAATTGTGAAAAAGCTACCCAGTGTCTAGAATTGAAACAAAAATTAAACTTTGGTTCCCGAGTTGGATGAGTTTGAACTTCAGTACATGAGTTGAAACGTGCCAACTCTTTAGATACTCAAAAGTACTATTAACCCCTGCCCGTATATTAAGAAAGCTGACCGTGTCTATAATTGAAACAAAATCGAAATCTCAATACCCGAGTTGGATGAGTCAAAACTTTAGTACCTGAATTAGAACATGAGCAATCTTTCAACCCCAAGAGTACTAGTTAAACTGAGAAACAAAATGGGAGACTATACTAAAGTATGGACTTAGGCCACCTTTGAGGTGGAATAGATATTACACTTAGGGATGGCAATTTTCACCCGACCCGGCCCGCCCCGAAGTGCCCCGACCCGCCCCGAGCGGGTTTTCCCCGACCCGACAGTGGGACGGGGCGACAAACTTTAACCCGCATGCGGGGCGGGGCAGGGACGGGTCAGTCCATCAACCCGCCCCGCCCCGAAAGGCTAATAACCCTATACTAGCTATATATATATAACTTATATATAAGTAGTTATATACATATATATAACCTATATATAAGTAGTTATATATATGTTATATATAAGTTTTATATATATGTTATATATAAGTTTTATACTGTTAGGGGCGGGGCGGGGTGCCCCGCGGGGCCCCGTAGGTAACGCGGGGCGGGGATGGGGCAAAGATTTTGCCCCGAAGAGCGGGGCGGGGCGGGGACGGGGCGGGGTATGGAAGGGCGGGGCGGGGACGGGGCGACCATGATCCGGCCCCGCCCCGCCCGATTGCCATCCCTAATTACACTACACTTATGAAAAAAAATTAATGAAAAAACTAGTAATCATAAAGAGAATTACAAGGTTCGTTGTGTCTGTAAATAATTTCCTCTACTCACCATGAATAACATCATTAAGAACAGTTGGAAAATCTTAAACCCATACCTAAAACTCCTTCACTTGAAAAAAAACCCTTCCAGGAGTATGCGAAGCCACATTAATTGATCGGGGCACCTATGACACAGTCTAGAGAGTGAAGAAACTTATTAGCCGCTTTATCTCTCATTAATAATAGGTTTCCATGTAGTTAAGTACATATCTTTACCTGCAATGGTACCCACATAGACCGTCGAGTTCTCTTCTCAATTAAAATATCTGAATCTTAGGTCTGTAGCCACTCGAATAGCATGAATTGCTTCCATTGCTTTAGCTAGAGTTGGGACCAATAGCGTATGTCTCATGAATGTGCTACAAGCCATAACACCACCTCTATAATCTCTAAAGATATCAACTAACCCAATCTTTTTAGACGTGACAAAAAAACAGCATCCTAGTTTAATTTCATGAAAGGGTCTGAAGGACCGTTCCAATTTGAGGTACATGGAGAAGTTTTTGAAAGAATGTTGTGTAATGAACCTAGCACTCTCTATGGATTTGACCGCAACAAAACCCTTGACCATAAGGATTCCTGAAAGTGAAAATTGAGTCCTCATGTACAAATCGATTGCGCCAAAGCCAGAGTAGCTAACTCAATATCTTAGAGTTCAACGGTAACAACCAACCAAAAGTCTCTAAAACTTCCATTACCACTTAAACTCATCTTTTTCAACTGCCTCAAGTTTATGGAGTAAACATCACGGGCAGTTGGACATGCCTATAAAGCGAGTAGAGTTGTTTTAGTCTCATACGATGATGTATCAGAGATATGGTGCTGAAATAGCAAGCTAAAACAAGGAATTATGTCTTGCATCACAAGCCAAAAAAAACCTTGGTTTTTTTGCTCCTTAAATTCATTATTGATTTTATCCCACTTCATAGCACCCATGGTTTTTTGCTACCAATTTGTTAGTAGATCCATAAACAATTTTGTAGTAGGGAGATCCCACTTTAGTTTCTCTACAACTGAGTCATCATTCCCAGTTCCAATCACAGTCCCTTCCCCTTTTTTACTCATCTTAGCCTAAACTACACACCAATGGCATAAGAATGAAACCTAAACTAACATAGCAATCGCAACTTAATAAATTTGATATTGAAGAAGCAAATTACATGAAGAAGGAACAATCAAGTAAGTAAAAAACTCACAAAGAAAAACCAGATTGCCAATACTTTTTGACCCCTACATCTATATTACCAGAATAAAGACAAGTTCAAGCAAATGACAAACTAGTTATAAGCTTATACTCAATTTATCGTCTTCCTATAGTGCTGGTTGAAATGGTTTGTAGCATTTGTCAAGAAAGAGACCACCCCTTATCTAATCTAATCTAATAACTAATATCTAATACTTATATATAATCTTGGTGGGATTGCTACATTTTCCTGACGAGTCTCCTGGCTTTTGTTTACTCGCACGCTTGGTCTGCATTTTGCAAGTCACGGGAATAGCAAAACGACGCCGTTTTGACCTTCGCAAGTCATGGGAACATCAAAACGATGCCATTTAGGCACAGATCCTCCACTTTTACGTTGTTTTGCTGTGGTTCATGCACTATTTCCTCGGGATTTGCTTCGTACCTTTCTTTGATCTATACTCCTCCTACTCGGTGAAGTTGCTACTACACATGATCGATTCGTTTTCATCACTCCATTTCTTCGTCGGAAACATAGTCTAAATCAACCATCGGTGGGCCATCGGGTCCGAGAAGGTATTTTTTCATTTCTTCTATCTTTGCTTTTTCGACTCAGATAATCTACTTCTAAACATAATTGATTATTTTTGCATTTATTTCCTATTTGGAGGTATGAAAAATGCTAACGTAATTGTCATTGATATTGTTTTGAAAATGGCCGTTTGGGTGGGGTTATCATTTGGAGTAGCATTTAGCATTAGTATTTCAGATAGCATAAATGCCAAGTCTAATAATAATTGGGCCGAAAGTTCAGCCTCGACCTGAAATAATTTTTAGGCTTGAAGTAGTGACTTGACTCATCCATTATTTTGAAAAAGCCTCTGCAAAAAAAGGATATATGAACTAGACTTTTTGGATAAAGCTAAACTGACTCAAATCTACCTCTAAATGACTCTCATATTTTCCAAAAAAATGTGTATCTAGTTATCTGCTACAAGGACCATTGTACTACATGTGCTAGTGTTGAAAATTAATAACCTAGAAGCCCGAAAAGATGTCTCTCCTATTTCAACTTTGAAGCACTACTAATACAATACGTGCTAGTGTAGTGGCTTGTGAGACTATGTGCCCATCACCACGAACCTCGACCTCATTTATCCGACTTCTATGAGGAGATCTTTTGTTTATCATTTTTTTATTACTCCATTATAAAATGAAACTCAATGAGGAAAATGCCAACAAGAAATTGAGGTGTCAATTTACATTCTCTCTAAAGTTTTGGTAAACGTTTTCGTTTTTCCTTCCCCATCTTAAGCTTTGCAATTTTGGAGTAATTATTTAGTGTGTGTTTGATAGGAGTGTAATGTTTAGAAGGGTAATTAAAAATACATGGATAAATAAATACTCATGTTTCATAGGCATGTATATTATTTACCATGGTAAAAAAAAATTAGACAATTTTGTTCATATGTATGTAATGATTACCCATGAGAAGAGGCGAGTAATGATTATCTTAGTAATATATTAAACTCCTATTTATCACCCTCTTATCAAACACACCCTTACGATTTAATTATTTCGATCAGATTGCTCTAATTGTTTTATGTTTTGGGGTATTATGATTATTGTATTAATTGCTGAAAAATATTTCAGGCCAACTTGTTCCTTTGATCTTGTAATAAATTATTAGAATTTGAAACTTTTATTGTATTAACATAATTATAAAAATAAAATCTTTTAATATTAATTTTGATGTATTCATTTATCAACAAAATAATCTTACACCTCTTGGGTGAAAATGAAACCACGTAAATCTTGTTGTTGTAAATATGATCAAAACACTTAAATAACTTTTTTTTAAAATATATATATATATATATATATATATATATATATTTATGTGGTTGACTGGTTGTACAGCCACTAAAGCTGGTACCGGCCATTTATTTTGGGTGGGGGCTCACCTGAAGCCAAGTCAATTTAAACCTAACAAGTTTGACCTAGATTTCTATTTTGTGTCCTATGCGTGTTTTGATGCACCTGTCATATTTTTTAGGGTGAGGATAAATGTCACCAGTCTAATTACTTGGTGCATCCACCCTACACCTTTAGTGTACTGAAAATCATGGTAATGAATCCCGAAGCAAAAATTTCCGCCTTTAAAAAGAAGACAGGTGTTAAAGCTGGCAAACTAAATTGACTTTGATCTCCATTCCTTTTATGCGGTGACGATTGTTGTCATGTAAGACTGGACATGTGGGATCCGTTCTCAACAATATTCAAATTTAATTTATATTTGTACATCAAAAATTAGATTATTTACCAATTTATTTTTCAAAAAGAGACATTTTTTACATAAATTTATCACAAATTTATTTTTCACAAATGAATTTATTTGTACATCTAATTTCACATCTCAAACTCCCTTTTTCACGTCATCTATTCCAAAAAAAATCATATAAAATAAAGAAATTGAATCAAAATCAATTAGACTGTATATGGGGTGAGAAACGGATATTTAAGAGTTTTTTGTACATGTCATCGTTTGACAGTTTTACCTTCAACTCATTTTCTAATTACTGCAACGTACCAATACCAACTTTCCTATTAAGTGATACTTAATCGATCCTATTCAATGAAGAATAAGTTTTAAAATTTTTAGTCCAATAAAAGTTGCCCAGTAAATGTATAAAATTATTTACATTTTTTTGTAATATTATTAGTATTAAAAGAAATTCAAGAAATGAACTTCATACAGTGAAAATACGATTAAAAATGGTACGGGGAGCTGAAGGGTAAAATGGCCACTAATAAACAAAGAGAAATTTTGCAAAATCGAGACTTCTGTGGCATTAATTATCAAATTCAAATAGAAATCATTCTTTGCCATAAACAAGAGGCGGCTCGCGGTTCCAAAATCAAGACCTCAGTGTCGGGTGGGTGTATATAGTAGCACCCTATTTTTTAATGGGAATTCGTAGCTACTTTTCAAAAAAGAAAAAATGTGTACGAAATATATTTATTAATTTAGTTTGAATTGAAAAGAAATCGAAATAAAACTATAACTAATAAAGTTATTGTAGATGCGAAAATCCGCATCGACGTTACGGTTTCCTGGGTTGAATGCATATAGGCTAAGGAACTGAATTGAAAGTAAAAGTACACAAAGAATTTACGTGGTTCGGCAAGAATGCCTACGTCCATGGATATAGTCTATATTTCTCAATCATTATCCTCCCTCACATGGTTACAAGGGGTGTTATTTATAATACAGTCAAGTAACCGCTCTCTTGCTTCCTCTCCATGCATCAAGTGTGCAATACCTGTTTGAATTTTGAAAAGCAATTCCACTTGAATTTTGAAGGAGAGGTGAGAAGATCACGATCATCACCAGAGGCGGGGTAAGGTTATTCAAGTTACGTATCACACTCCCCAGCACGTTTTATTGTCTTGTGTCATGTGCAGCCTCTAGATGCATTCGTCTAGCATAAAGGTGCCTACGCCTACGCTGGGCACCAGCCCCCTAGGCTAGATGCCTAAGTCTGGCACAAGGTGTCTACGCCTACGTTGGGTAACAAATCTTCCTAGGCTGGATGTCTTCATCTGGTGTAAGGCTACCTAAGCCTTCAGTTGGCATTAACCCCTCCTGAGTTTGAATACATTCATCTGACATACAAGTGCCTACACCTACGTTGGGCACTAGCTTCCTCCTAGGCCTGATACCTACAGTTTGTGCATAGGTGCCTACGTAGCCCCTTCTTAGGCTGAATGCATACGTCTAGCACAAGGGTGCATACGCTGGGCATCAGCCCCCTCCTAGGCTCGATGCCTACCTCTGGCACAAGGGTGCCTACGCAGCCCCCTCTTAGACTGGATGTCTACGCAAGGTACAAAAATGCACCAGCCCCTCTTAGGTTGGATGCCTACGTTTGGCACAAGGGTGCCTAAGTAGCTTCCCCTTAGGTTGGACATATTGCTCGCTTCAACTCTAGCGGGAGAGTAACGATCCCGCTCGATAGAGAATTCCGCTCTATAGCTCCCACGTCGTCCCCTCCTTTTTGGGCGAGTACTTCCGCTCTATAGCTCCCGCCCCTTCCACTCCATAGAGGCGGGTGCGGAATACTTCCGCTACATTTTGGGAGGGGAGCGGGATGCCCCGCCCCTTCTTGGGTGGGGTGCCTCCGCTCTATAACTTCCGCCCCTTCCGCAACATAGAGGTGAGATTGGAACTCCGCTTCATCCATTGTGGGGTGCTTTCGCTCTATTGCTCCCATATCTTTGTTCCGCTCCATAGAATGCGCTTCATATGTAGTTTCGCCTGTACATAATGAATTTTTACCTTTTCTTGTAATAAGTTTGTTTTTCTTAAAATTGTCAGCCCTCTTCGGCTTGTTTTAATCAGGTAGTCTCTTTAGCTTTTTTTTAATCAAATAGCCTCCTCGGCTTTTCTTAAAATTGTCAGCATTTTTGACTTTTTCTTTGCAATTAGCCTCTTTAGCTTCTTTATATTGACAACTTCTTAATTGCATTTTTCTTTGATCTCTTCGACCGCTTTAACAGATAACCTCTTTAACCACTTTAATCAGATTGCCTCTTCGACTTTCTTTAATTAGATAGCCTCTTCGACTTTCTCAATAATTTTAGCCTCTTTGGCTTTTTTAATCTTATAGCCTCTTCGTCTTTTCTTTAATTAAATAGCCTCTTCGGCCTTTCTCAATGATTTTAGCCTCTTTGACTTTTTCTTTGCACTTAGCCTCTTTGGCTTCTTTAATCTTATAGCCTCTCCGCCTTATTTAATTAGATAGCCTCTTCAGCCTTTTTTAATGATTTTTGCCTCTTTCGCTTTTTCTTTGCACTAAGCCTCTTTGACTGACTTATTTGTCATTGACCAATCTCTTTCATTAGTTTGTATGTCTCATCGACATTTCTTGTGACCTCAGCCCAGGGTGCACTCTTGGTAGATGCATCTATACGCCTCAATTTGGGATCGTGTACTCTGTTTCTCCTTTTCTTGGTCGAGTGGAGAACAACTTATCTAAAGTTGCTGGTTCTCTATCTTTGGCCATAAATCTTGACATGAAAGATTGTGTCAACTCCTTCCAAGTAGAAATTGAGATTTCTGGAAGTCGGTAAAACCAATACATTGCGGTCTTTCCTAGATTAGAAGGGAACACGTTACACATCAAAGAGTCTAGTCCTGCCCAAAGGGCCATTTTGTGTGCATATGCCGCCACATGGGCTATGGGGTCAGTCTTTTCATCATAGAGTTCAAAAGTGGGAGGAATAAACTTATCAGGGGGATCTTCCCTTCTGAGTGATTTCACAAAGGGGTGGTAGTCATCCTATTTAGTGTTTGCTCTGCCTTCTTTTGGGCACTCCACATAGCTTCTCCAATCCTCCTTCCACTGTCCTTTCGAGGTCGTCTCTCACTACTGCTGGAGGGAGACCTACGCCTAGTCTTTATTGGAGTTGGTGAGCGCCTTCTGGGAGTTGGTGAGCGCCTCCTTCCTCTAGCGAATGAGTAACGATCTTGCCTCATTGAGGTCAATGAGCGCCCTCGTTTTCTCTTTGGTGAAGGACTTCTCCGCTGGTGCGACCTACCAAGTACTCTTGGTCTCCTTCTCGAGTTATCGACTGTCATCCGGGCAATGGATGACACTGGCTAAGCGTTTCCCTTTGTTCTTCAATACGTGCACATAGACTAAGGAACTAAATTGAAAGTAAAAGCACACAAAGGATTTACGTGATTCGGCAAGAATGCCTACGTCTACGGGTAGAATCTGTATTTCTCATTCACTATCCTCTCTCAAATGGTTACAAGGGGTGTTATTTATAATACAGTTAAGTAACCGCTCTCCTACTTCCTCTCCACACATCAAGTGTGCAATACCTGTTTGAATTTTGAAGAGCAATTCCACTTGAATTTTGAAGAAGTGGTGAGAAGATCACGATCATCACCGGTGGCGGGGTGAGGTTATTCAAGTTACGTATCACACTCCCAACACGTTTTATCGTCTTGTGCCACGTGCAGCCTCCACGTGGCGACACGTCTTGTCGTCTTGTACCACGTGCAGTCTCTAAGTATCGACACGTGGCATCGCACTTTTAGGCTCCACAGTTATGTCGGTCGAGGACGTCTTTTCTATTACTATTTATCATTTATGCAACAATACTAACACATTGGACAAGTTTATATCACTTTGGTATTCTTCAAATGTACTCAACGGCTTCATCCTCTCGATTTCCCTTTTATAACCTAAAAAGAAGAAAAAAAAAGTTACAGTACTCAAGTTTTTATAGAGCAACTTAACTCAAGTATACCGACATTCTGAACATCCCCTTGTCCCTTGTTGTTGGGTCGCATAACCTACGATTAATATTCTACCGACATAGACGGGTCCTGGGCCGATAGACGGGTCCTTTGGTCCCGCCCCAACCAAACTTAACTCAAGTCTGAATGACATATCATATGAGTTGTCATGTTGAAAAAGATTGTTTCAAAATCAATTTACTCATCTACAATTAAAAACTTGGATTGCGCCCCTTTGAGATGTAAAACTATAAAATGGAGCTTATACGCAGTGGTAAAGTCGTTCTTTCCTTCTTTCCTTTTTGCATTTTTTTTATTTTATTTTATTTTGAGCATCATGTGTCGAAAATTTTGTGACACATAATTTTGTCAGTTTTATTTTACTTTTCTATTATATTTAATACTTACTATAATTTTTATCATAGATTTATATTTGTAATAAAATTTAATAATAATTTATCTTTGTACTTATAATAAATTATAGTTATAAATTTATAATTCATTTTTATACTAAATCAATGTAATAACAATTAATAAATTAGATATCATAAAAATTTATTAAATTAGATACCATTAATGTACACCTATTTTGTCCATTTTCATGTTTAGTAGTTAGAATCCAAGGTTTAGGGTACCTGAGCCCTTTAGGGTTTAGTGATTAGCTACGAAAGTGGGGTTTAGCACTTGGTACATTTAGTATTTTAGTAGCAAATCCATTCCCTAATCTTGGTATGATTTAGCGAATCCGAGCTCTGAGGTTCATCATTTGAGACATAAGGTTTTAGTGGTGAATTCGAAATATATGGCCAATTTATAATAAAATTTCATTGTCAATATTAATTAAAACATATATCCCTAATAAAAATAATAGACTTGAGAAAATGCATTCTAAAATGTATTGTTTCATGTATTTACAATGAAATTACATTATTTTCACAAACAGTATAAATAAACACTGAAATAACTTTATATTTTAAAAAAACTTTATATGTGCAATGACTCTTTTCAAATAAGATGTTTTTATATTTTAAAATTTTAATTTTATCATGTTAAATGTCATGTCAAATCTTTGTAAGCATTGGGCTAAAAATGTTCAGACTATTTAGCACTGCTTTAAAAAGAACACCCTACTAATCCTTCTGATTTGAGGTGCCACAATAAGTAATTTAAATAAAATATTAGACTTAAAAATAAATTTTACGGGTAACATGTATTGTGTACTAAATTGAAACTTGGACAAATTAGATAAAAGGAAATAATCATGTTTAATCTTAGAAGGAAGTCCAATCTATTTAAAAAATTAGAAATAAGGACAAAATTATTAAACTACCCAAACTATCCATCTCACTCATTATACATGAATATCACGTCTTCATTTTCAACAATCATATCTCTTCTTCCCGACATCTGATCGAAGAGAGACCACTACCGTTGAAATTGTATCGCCGAGAGGAGTCCACCTGCTGTGGTCTCTTCTCAATCCGCCGTCAGAAAATGCCGGATCGAGGCAAAACGTCCAAAACACATTTTATCTTGATATGGACGTTTTTGACACTAGATTGAAGCAAGACTGGTGGTGTTGAATTCATATCGGCCAAACAATTCCAACGCTACCAGTCCCACCTCGATTCGACATCGAAAATAGCTGCAGCAACGAAAAGAAGTTTTTGAGGCATTGTCGGAGCTTTGCGGTGGCTTTCCGGCTGCTGTGAACCTCTATTCTAGCCACCATAGGTCGGGTTTTACTCCTCTCACAGTTGCGCTTCTTTTGAGACCAACGACGATCATTTTGGTGGTTGGATGAAAAAGTTAGGCTAAAAAATATGAAATCGTAGTTTTAAAACTCTCTTTCTCGATAAAACGTATATTTATCTGTAGAACCTTTATTTATCTTTAGAATCACTTTTTCTCTATAAAATATATTTTTCTCTATACTATAGACCCAAAGCTCATATTCAATACTAAAACCCTATGTCTTAAGTGATGAACCCAAGGTTCCGACATAAAATTCAAGCAAAAAAATATGAAATCACAGTTTTCATTCTACTGTTAGTGCAAACTCTTTTTCTCTTTATAACCTGTATTTCTGTGTAGAACTTTTATTTCTCTGTAGAACTCTTTTTTTCTATAAACCTATATTTCTCTATAAAATATTTATTTACCTTTAGAATTATTTTTTCTCTGTACAATAGACCCAAAACTCGAATTCAATACTAAAATCCTATGTCCCAAGTGATAAACCCAAGGTTCCGACATAAAATTCGGCCAAAAAAATATGAAATCACAGTTTTCGTTCTACTACTAGTGCGCACCGATCTTGCCTCGATTGGAAACACTTAAAGCAAGACCTAGATAAAGGGCCAATAATATCATCATAAAATGTATAATGTTATTTTTCTCTGTAGAAAACATTTTTCTTTGTAGAACCTTCAAAATTTTTTTTTACCAGGTAATCGCTTTTTGATGACGGAAGAGGCGAGGCCAGTGATGTTGGAATTGCCCGGCCAAGACGAATCCAATGCCACCGATCTTGCCTCGATTTTTCTCCAAAAACAGCTAGATCGAGGTAAAACGCGTTCCAATTGGTGCTGGCTATTTTGCCTCAATCTGAAATTTTTCAACGTCACTGACTTTAGATTTTCTCGGCCTAACGATTGTAACGCCATCAATCTCACCTCGATCCGACACCATAAATGATCAGATCAGGGCAAAAAGCATTCTGAACATTTTACCTCGATTCGAGATTTTTCGATGTCGGATCTTGGCAAGGCCAATGGCGTTGGATTCGTCTCGGCCTCAAAATTCCAACGCCACGGCCTCTCCCTAATCCAAAGTCAGAAGCATCCGCAGCGAGAAAAATAAGTTTTCAATCATATTTGGTTGGAATAACAATGACAAATCTATAATTTCAAGTTTTGTCTTTCATTCAATAAATTTAAAAATTAGTTGAACCTTAACTAACAAAAAAAATTCAGCTGTCCTTTAGCTCTTAAGAGTTAATAAATTTGGACCTAAGCCTAATTTCCCCTTGAAACTTTCAAAATTGGAAGGTAAAAGTAATAAATTAGAGGGCAAAAACAATAAATTTGTATATAATATACATAATTTTCATATAATCTTAAAAAATTAGTGGCTTCTTCATAGAAAAAAAAGGAAGAAGAAGTAGCGTCAGCTCCATTGTCAAACTTACGCTATCACAGACACTTGGTATTATCAAAGATACAAAATGTTTGATCTGCGACGTTTAAACTTTCAGTGATCAAAATAAAAAATGAAAAATCTTTCAGTGACAAAAAGTGTACTGAACCTATTCTTTATGTTCATTAGCTTACACTCTTTTTTGTTTTTTTCCTTAAAATTCAAAAGTTATTGTTCCTATTCCTAAATTTCTAAAAGCTACCCATTTCTGTTCCAATTTCAAGGTTCTCACCTAAGACTATCGAAAATTACTTGCTTGACCACCGGAGTTGCCCGATGACATTGCCACATAATTGAATAAGCACAACTCATTAAAAATAAAACTTATCTCAGCCTAATTTTCCCGATCTCCCCCACGATCATTTTCTATTTATCCCCTTGGAGTTGACTTGATCGTCGGAGCCCCAACGACCGGGCCCCCACAAACCGATCTTTGGGATCTCATGGTTTATTTTTCCAGAGTGTGCGTAGGAATTCAAGTAGCTTGGAGTATTTGAGAGGATTTTCAGGGCCCTCCAGATGTTGAGCTATTGAATTCTTTGATTGTAGATTTCGGGCTCTACACACTCCAAATTCTTAAGGCAAAAGTGGTGCCCATGGATACCTTAAACGAGTCTTAACCAAAATTTGAGAGTAATTATCCTTATGTAATAACAACTAACCAATAATGAAACAATCAAAGTGGGGTCACACGTTTACGTCTCTCACTCTTTCGTATTGATCATCCGATGACTATTCATATTAAATAATCCTTCGTTCCATCTTTATCGAAAATGGAGTCTATAACCTGGCGAGAAATAAATTCATAATGAGTGTTATGTACAACTTGATGACATCAAAAATTCGCTCGATTTGGATGACGTATCAACATATGATTTAGCTAGGTCTTCTCGATTGATATTGCTCTTCCAATGGTGATTTCCTACACAAATCAACAAACATGAGCTAAGAGCCCGACAGATGTTGTTCTATGGAGTTGGCGTTCCAAAACTAAAGTCAAATGTGAACATATAAGTCTTCTAGAGTACATAGATCGGTGATCTAGAAGTTATTTATTAGACTATAAAATGTGTCTTATATACCTAGTGGAGGTCTCATTTTATAGTGGTGGAGCTCTCTTATTCCTAATTGGAATTTGGCTCTTGCTTGAGAGGTACCGTGGGAAACTACTCTAGTTGAGGGAGAGTACTTGTTGAATAAGGAACTCATTTTCGTTAATAACTTGACTCTATCTGAGGACTTAGAAGCATCCTTGACCGAGCATAGTGGTTGGTAAATAGAGCTATGTGTGTTAAGATGACCTCTGGGGTTTCCTATGGCATGTGTCAGTGTCTAATTGGAGTAATTCTCTAGTATCATATCAAGCCCCCACACCTTTTTTGGAAAATCTGGTTGGCCGAGTGAAGGTGTAAACTTTCTTCAATTTTTCTAGGCGCATGAGTCTTTTACTGAGGATTTTATTTTGGTGGACATAGAATTTTTAGGTGGCGAGTGCTAATGACTACTGAGGTCAATGATTATTATACTCAGCCATTGTCACTTGAAGTATTTTTCAAATCGCAATGCATTTCGAGTTGAGTCTTGATTTTTCTCGATCATTGTCACTTTGAGTATTTTCCAAGTCGTAATGCCTATCGAGGTGATTCTTTGTTTTCTCGATCAATGTCACCTGTAGTTTTTCCAAGTCATAATGCTTACCGAGATAGATCTTCATTCTGCTCGATTATTGTCACTTGGAGTATTATCCAAGTCATAATGCCTATCAAGGTCAATCTTTGTTTGCTTGATCAATATAACCTAGAGTATTTTCCAAGTCCTAATGCCTATTGAGATGGATCTTCTTTTTTCTTGGCTATTGTCACTTAGAGTATTTTTCAAGTCGTAATTCTTAGTGAGATGAATCTTCATTTTGCTCGACCATTTTCACCTGGAGTATTTTCCAATTTATAATGCCTACTAAGGTGGATCTTCAATCTGCTTTATCATTGTCACATGGAGTATCTTCCACGTCATAATGCCTATAGAGGTGAATCTTTATTTGCTCGATCAATTTCTCCTGGAGTATTGTCCAAGTCGTAATGCCTATCGAGGTGGATCCTTATTATGATTGGCTATTGTCACTTGTAGTATTTTGTAATGCCTATTGAAATGAATCCTCATTTTGCAAGGTCATTTTCACTTCGAGTGTTTTCCAAATCATAATGCCTACTGAGTGGATCTTCATTCTTCTTGGCAATTGTCACTTGGAGTATTTTTCAAGTCATAATGCCTATCGAGATGAATCTTAATTTTTTTTAGTGAACTTTTCGTCGAGGAAAACCTCTTTGTCTTAGGAAAATTCTTTGCCTAGGAAGAACTCTTTTCCAATGTATCCTCTTGGCTGAGAAAGACTTCTTTTTTGAGGTGATGTGTTCACTAACGAAGATCTCTTCTCTGAGGCCAACTATTTGTTGAGGATGACATCTTTTTCAAGGTAACCTATTGAATGACCTTTTGGTTGTGGATGACCTTTTGGGTGATGTGTCAAACAAGACCTTTTTTCTGAGGTGGCCTTTTGGTTGAGGATGATTTCTTTTTTAAGGTGAATTTTTCATTGAGGAGGGCCTTCTTTTCTAAGGCGAACTCTTCATTGAGGAGGGCCTTTTTTTCTTAGGCAAACTCTTCACTGAGGAATACATCTTTTCCTAGATGAACTTTTCGCTAAGAAATACCTCTTTTCCGAGGTAACCTCTTGGCTGAGGAAAACCTCTTTTCTGAGGAAACCTCTTTTATGAGGAAGACCTCTTTTTCTTATTCAAACTTTTTTCAAAGGAAGACCTCTTTTCTGAAGTGAACTCTTCGCCGAGGAAGACCTATATTCAAAGTTGACCTCTTTGTCGAGGTATACCTCTAGCTTTGACCATTGTAAGTTACTTTGGGAAGTTTTATTCTCTTCCCACAAACGACACCAATATGATGATGTCAAAAATCCACTTGGTTTGGATGACGTATCAAGATATGGCCAAGCTACGTCTTCTCAGTTGATATTGCTCTTCTAGTGGTGTTTTTTTGCATAGACGAACAAGCTTGAGCTTAGAGCCTGCCAGAGGTTTTGCTATAGTATTGACACTCCAACACTCAAGTCAGATGTAAACATATAAGTCTTCTAAAGTATGTGCTTGGTGCTATGAAGTTATTTGTTAGAATACAGAATGTGTGTCTTGTTTACCTATTAGAGGTCCCTTTTTATAGTGGTGGAGCTCTAATACTCCTAATTGGAGTCAGGGTCTTGCTTGAGAGGAATTCTTGTAACCATAGGAAAGTACTCTAGTTGAGGGAGAGTACTTGCTGAATAAGGAACTCGTTTTCGTTAATAACTTGACTTTTTCTAAGAATCTATGTGCAACCTTGATCGAGCATAGTGATTTGTAAATCGAGCTATGTGTACTAACCAATATGACCTCTAGAATTTCCTATGGCACATGTCGGTGTCTAATTAGAGTCCTTTTTTGGTATCATGACCACTAAACTAATACAACTCCTCAACTTAAGCTATGATCTTGTACCCCAAACCTGATAGCCATACTAGATCAATAATATAAAATATTACAGTTATGCTTGAACTCTCCAGTATGCGTCTTGTGCTTAGGTATCCCCATCGGGCCAGGCCTGCCTAACATTTGAAGGCCCAAGCTATCTTTTAGTAATCGGGCTTTGGGCCAGGCCATATGGCAAAAGTGAGGCCTAGGCTGACCCTATCTTTTATTTTTTCCCTTTTTGCTTTTTTTTGAATTATACAATCAAAAAAATTGCATTAATCCTTTTTAAATAATTCTAAATATTAAACAATATGAATATGTTATAGAGAGTACAATTGCATCATATAGATTATATATACATCCCAACTAGGTTGGCACCTATATACAATATATTTATTAATCATTTGCATCACTCTCAATATCTCGTCTCTTTAATTATAAATACAAAATTAGAAAGTTACAAATTATTATTATTATATATGAGTAATCATTCATTAGCATTGGTAGAACTCTCTTTGATCCATGCCGGTCTGAACAACTTTAACCGATCCTTTTTTCCAGCAAGTTCAGCTACTCATTTTTGCACTTGCAATCTCTGGTTTGCTAAACTCCAATCTTGTTGGCAGACTAATTTCTCTACAGTTTCTGGACCAAGGTTGCTTCGGGTTTGTGACACAACTCGACCACCTGTACTAAAAGCTGCTCCAGACGCTACGATTGAAACTGAAACAGTTAGTAGATCATGTGCCATTTTGGAGAGTAAAGGGGGGTACTTTTGATGTTGTACTCTCCACCATGCTAATACATCAAAATCAGGATTATCATCAATATCAAACATAGGTTGATGAAAATATCTTTTTAGTTCAGAAGTGGGCCCACCAGATGATATAGATGATTGAGTTTGTCTACTTTTTAGCAAAGCTAAACCTCCTAAGAACCTAGACGAGGAAGAACTCAAAGCAGAAGTAGGTTGTGGCGTTCTTTTCCTAATTTATTTTTTTACTCATCATATAATTGGCTTAAAGTAGTATTTTTTTTTCATTTAGTTGTGATTTAACTCTATTAATATCATTATTATATAACATGTCTAACCATAATTCTAAAGCATCAATTTTACATCTAGGATCCATAACCACAACAATACTGAATATGACTGATAAAGGATCAAAATATTTTGCAAAATTTTCTCTCATGGCATGCAAAGAAATTTAAAAAACATCAAGTTTTCAATATCAATTAAATTTCATGCAAATATTTGTTAATTTCATAAGTACCCTACAAGATGAAGGATGATAAATTGAATAAAATATTTTAGTAGAAGTATGAAAAACATCCAAAAATTCTCTAATTATTTCATTTAGAGTCCAATCAAAATCGTTGGGACATTGTAAATTACAATTACTATGTTTTTCCCCTCATTTCAATGCAAAATAAATCTACAACTACTTTATATTTTGTAGCCCCCTTAAGAGTTCAAATGTTGAATTTCATATATGGGGTACATTTGGAGGAATGTTTTTTCTTTTCATGTGTAATTTTGCAGAACAATTTTTATGTATTTCATATCTAGCAACAGATGAATTAATGCATAATGCTACATCTATAATTACTTCAATTGAAGTAGATAAATTGGGCAAACCATCTTGAACTATTAAATTACAAATATGCGCACAACAACAAACATGGAATAAGTTTCCTCGCAAAGGTAACGTAAGATAATGCTTCAAATTTCTTTGGGTGGCTTCATTATTACTGTCATTATCGAATGTAATTATAAATATTTTTTGACTAATGCCAAACTGTTCAAGTTCATGAGCAATTAAAGTAGCTATCGAAAAGCCTGTATTTGGGGACTTTAACATTTTAAAACTAACAATTTTCTTGTTAAATTTCCATTCACTATCTATATAATGAGCCGTCAATGAAGAATACATATATTTTTTTTTATCGAAGTCCATATATCGGATGTAAGACAAATGTTTTCATCAAAATTTTGAAAACAATTACGTAATTCAGTTAATTGATTTTGAAATCTATTTGTGAATTTTCTTTTAGTAGCAAAAGTTCGAAATGAAAGAAATGGGAGAAGCTGCTCACATCCTTGGGATCAAGCTAGTGTGAGATCACAAGAAATGAATGTTAGGCTTATCACAAGCACTCTATATCGATATAATTTTAGCACATTTTATTATGTAAGATTCCAAGAGAGGGTTCCTCCCTTTCAGACGTGGAATAACTTTATTCAAAGATCAATGTCCCAAAACACAGGTCGAGATGCATAAAATGAAGGCAATTCCTTATGCATCTGTAGTGGGGAGCCTTATGTATGTTATGCTATGCAGTAGACTTGACAATTTCTTTGTCGTACGCATGGTTAGCAGATATCAGTCTAATCCCAGAAAAGAACATTAGACTGCGATAAAGTATATAATCAAGCATCTGAAAAGGATTAGGGATTATATATTAATTTACTAGGTAGATGATCTTGTACTCATTGGGCATACATACTCAAATTTTTAGGCCGATAAGGGTTCCAAAAGATCTACCTTAGGAAATGGTTTTTTCCTAAGAGGTGAAGCCATCATTTGATGGAGCATCATGCAATCATTTGTTGCCAATTCCACTATAGAAGCCAAATATGTGGTAGCGTCTGAGGTAGTCAAAGAGGCTATGTGGCTCAAGAGCTTCCTACTAGGTCTAGGAGTGGTGCCTTCAGTACAATCGCCTATTACATTTTATTGTGATAATAGTTGGATAGTTGCTAACTCGAAGGAATCCAGGACCCAGAAGAGGCCAAAACACATTGAGCATAACTATCATTTGATACGAGACATTGTGAAAAGAGTTGATGTGGTAGTGACCAAGATTGCATTATAAGACAATCTAGTAGATCCTTTTACAAAGAGCTTACCAACAAAGACTTTTGATACGCATGTAGAGAGAATGGGAGTCAGAATCATCGATGCTCGGGCATTAAGTCACAAATGATAGTGTGTTACTGTTAGAAATATTTACTACAAGGCATGCAGTATTGTACTCGCAATATATATATATATCATTCTCAATTAGATTGAAAAATCATTAAACAAATAAATCATAATATTAAATTGTAAAATAAAATGTATTATACTAAACAATTATAACAATTCACTTCAATAGTGAAATGTATGCCCATTTATATGTGGCAAGCTAACTAATTATACATAAGGAGACATTTTAGAAATAAATGTATATATTAAAGTAGTTGTAGACTTGAAATTCAATCTACTACAGTGATATGACCATCATATTTAACCTCCATAAATAAATAAAGAGATCTATTAAAATATTATACATAGATCCACAAAACTTGAAGCTTAAACACAACTAGAGCAAAACCTGAAGCTTAAACAAAAACCTAAAACATGAGTTGTACGTGCAGGCATTGAGTCTTTGATTGTGAAGAAAAGCCTAAAAGGGTAAACATTCGAGCCTAGAACATCGCGTTAAATTCACTTTGAATTTGTGCTCTAAGATCAATCTTCAATTCATCTTCTAGTTTTCCTAAGCTTAGCTCTGAGTTTATCATTTACATTTGCTCTCATATCATCTCGCAAAGTTTCATGACATCAGCCCATACACTTTGAATCATGGCTTCCTTAGCAGACTCAATAGACCTTTGCAGTTTGAACTTCTTCTTGCATGTTTCCTTAATAGCTCTTTCTTTTAGTCGGTGGCTTTATCCCAACACCTTTACTTCGAAAATAGCCTGACTTCTCACCAAGGACTTCCTTGGACATCGGTTCAAACCATTGTAACTCCCCTTTATTTTTTTGGTATGTTGTTTCCAGCCAAGTCTCATATGGTAGTGACTTTTCACTAGAGATTTGATCTCTTTGCCATTAACTCAACTCATTTAGAAGAACAAACTCTTTGAATGAATACAAAATTCAGAGGAAAAAATGAATTTACCATGAATTCCTATACTTCAACAAAGGATCTTGTCCCACATGTATGTTTGGTTTCAAGTTTAGCTCTATTTGTTGTACTTTTTTGACTAACTTTCTACAACAAATGTTACAATAAGTAAAACTTTATCAATATATGAAAACATATATATTGAAGAATATATATATATATATATATATATATATATATATATATATATATTTGCACGCTAAATTATTATAAAAAAAAGCTTTCTTTCAAGCCAACCATATACCAAACAATATTTGCAAATTAAGAAAAATGACATGCTAGACCAACCGCAATACAATAAAGAATTGATTCCAAAATAAATATGAACAATTTCAATTTTTTGATATATTTATGAAAGCCATATTCAGTTATCAAATACGTGATGGCAGATATAACCAATCTGATGCAGGATAGAAGCCAATAAAGTAGTGGTGTTCCTTGAGCGAGAGGACTACGAAGCAAAAGCAAAAGCAAAAAAAAGCGAAAAATTCTTTCCCGTAGAGTCAATGAAAATAATATATGTGCAGGTAATAATACCAGCACAATAAATGACACTTCTTTACCATAGCTATCAACTTAACAACTTTCCAAGGCAAATAAAATGCAACCACAGAGTCTATAACAAAGAATTTTTCCGTATGAAAAAATCTAAAATTATCCACACTATACTGCAAAATAAATTGAATCAACTCAATTAATCACCTCCACCACTGGTATCTGTAGATGCTCGAATCTACAATTGCTGAGCTGGAGGGGTACTTTGAGCTTTTGATGGGTCACTGATAATCTCTTGGCTCTGATATTAAGATTTCTGTCAAAGAGTAGCAAAGACTGTCGTTATCCGCCTAAGACCGGTTAAGTTGATAATGGCGTCGGTGCTCCGACGATCAAGTTAGTGAATTTGTAGAGAAAAATCTGTGGTTTCTCCCCCTACTCTAGGAAGCGGAGATCCCTTTTTATAGTCTCCCCCCTCTCCCAATGAACGAACAGTCCTTTACTAAATATAGCAAGAATTACCTTGGTAACTGGGATTTACTGAGGAAATGCGAAAAGCATAGGGCGATCTGCAAACGCCAGGCCGTACTAGGGTGTAAAAGATAGTGATAGGTAAAAAAGGTGATAGGTTGGCATGTAGGGCGGAAAGTAGATGTGACAGCCAGCAATAAATGTGAGTATGGTCATCTGACATAAAGCAAAGAGTCGCTCATACGTCACCTTCCCTATCACGTAGATCTTTGAGTTAAGACACCTACTAGTCAGCTGGTGACTAATACTTAGAGGAACGGAGGCGGATTCCTGCTACAATTCTAGGGTTTCGAATGATAGCACCCAGCAGAGGCGAACTCCAACTAAATCAAGCCTTGGGGCCCAGGATGATCTGGCTAGTTGACCAAGTCAAATATTAATTATTAAATAAGAAATAAATAAGCTCAATTCTGGCCACTACAGTTTGTCCCCCACTCCTTGAAGTAATCGAGTTGCTTGAAGGAGTATTATTTCAATAAATGTAATAGAATCAACCCTGTCAGTTAATCCTCAGCCGCAGGGACGAACAGTCCAACTTATTATCAGATTGAGGGAAGAATTGAGCTGGCAGTAGGCGACTTGATTATCTAACAGAAGTGAGCAATTGTTCTGAAAAGAGAAAAGCCCAGGTCACTTGAATTCATCTTCATTGACTACCTCAGAGGTGAGTTTGAAGAGAAAGTTGAGCTGCCTAGAGGCGAGCTGCTTATTTGATAGAGGCGAACAGGTTTTTTGAATAACCCAGGTTCCCTGAATTTGCCTTCATTGACTACCTCATAGGTGAGTTTTTAAAGAAAGTTGAGCTGCCTAGAGGAAAGATGCTTGTTTGATAGAGGCAAACATGTTTTTTGAATAACCCAAGTTGCCTGAATTCGCCTTCATTGACTACCTCAGAGGTGAGTTTGAAGAGAAAGTTGAGCTGCCTAGAGGCGAGCTGCTTGTTTGATGGAGGTGAAGAGGTTTTTTGAATAACCCAGGTTGCCTGAATTCACCTTCATTGACTACCTCAGAGGTGAGTTTGAAGAGAAGTTGACGTCCAAGAGGCGAGCTACTTTTTTTTGTGTATCATTCATTGCATAGATGGAATGCTTGACAGCTAACTGATCCTAATCGACGTCCCTGATTGGCAGGGAATTTCCCTTTTTAAAGTTTCAAGAGTAACAATTATTTCCTTGCGTGGATATGGTAACCTTGCCAGCTACGCACGACGTCATTTAAAACCGACCTGGAATTGCGGGAAAAACAATTGGCTGAGACAGAAGATAACGCTTCGTGGAGAAAGCAGTCATGATGGAGTTATCGTAATCCGTGCAAACATTTACTGAATTCAAAATAAAAGGGGAAGATTGCTTTAGGACGAACGGACGAGATGGAGACTTCTCTTATATAAATAAGCCCTTGGGGAATTTCCATTTCGACACTTATCTTCCAAGCTTTTTATGCTCGAGGTAACTTGTTTTCCTCTACTCTCTCTTTCTTTTCCATTTCTAGGTTTTTTTTTCTATTTCTTTTTCCGGAAGCCCTAATTCCTAAAGAGTAGGATTTATGTCTAAAACGGAGAAGAGTGTTTCTGGTGAGGGGATGAGGGATGGAAACTCCGATGAGTTTCCATTGGATGCCATGGATGTTGAAGTTCTGGCCGCTATGGAGTTCTTTCTCCTGGTCCTGAATGTGTTGCCTTCGCCTCGGAACCCAATCAGCATGTACAAGTCTGATGAAGTTACCTGGCTGAGGAAGGTATGCCAAATTCCAAACGGGGTTGAGATTAGAATACCAAAAGGCGCCGAAAGGGCAGATAGTGTGATACCTGGCTTTACTTGTGTGTATAAGATCATATTTCAGGTTAGGTTTAGGTTACCTGTTTCTGGTCTGCTCGCCCAACTTTTGAGGAGATTTAGGTTGTCTCCTAGTCAACTCCTGCTCAATGCTCTAAGGATTATTATTGGTACACAAGTATTGGCAGAGCACTTAGACATCGACATCAGCGCGGAGAAGTTTTGTTGTATCAACTTAAACGACACAAAAATGAGTTGGGGAGATACTACATGTCAAAAAGACCAGGTCAGAATGACCTGGTAACATATAGAACCAACAATGACTATGGAGAGAGTTGGAAACACAAATAATTTTTTGTCGGAGGTCCCTTAGTAATGGGAAAAGAAGAAGGAATTCCCTTTAGTTGGTAGGGCAACATTTGTGAGTTTTTTTCCAAACAAATTCTACTTAGTTCAATTTTAAAATTAATTCTGATTACTTGATTCGCAGGTGAGAGTCAGAGAACAAAGAAGAAAAAACCTAGACCTGGCGAGATTGTAGTTTCTACAGCTGAAGCTCAAGTCGAACTACTCCAAACTATATTTGCTAGCCTGGGAAGTTCCGAGGATATTTTCACTCCCAAATACTTAAAGTTCACCACTCATTGGGTGTACTCAGGTAGTAATTTCAACTTCACTCTTATTTGCCTATGATTCTCTTTATCGGATCATACCATGTCTAAGACCTGAGCGACTTTGATTATTTTGATTTTTAGAAAGAGGATATGCCGAAAAAGGTGCTCTCAACTCAAGAGCTTTAGCTCAGGAAGCGCGAGCGCGCCTCAATAAGGAAGTGAAACGAGGGAGCGGGCTCAAGTGCTGGCAGTCAAGAGATGACCCCAACTCTGACCGGGGAGAACGCCTCTAAAGCTCTCTTTCTTGCCTCCGTCGTTGCTGCTATACCTAGGTCGAGTACACCATCATTATCATGTATTTCTCCCTTAAGATTTTCCAGATTGCCCCCATTGACGAAGGAGGTTGTAAATATTTCCCCTGACGATAAGGAAAAGAGAGAAGAAAAGGTGAAGAGAAGAGATGAGCAGAACGAAAAAAGGAAACAAAGTGCGTTTGGTGAGGAAACAGGCACTCAAAAGAAATTAAAGATGTCGAGCTCTTCACCAGCGTCCCAACCTTCATCTGTTAGGAAGGCCAGTGTCCCAACCTTCATCTGTTAGGAAGGCGACAAGTGAAATACCCAGACCAAAGGTTGTGAACCTTCAGTTGGCGGGTGATCAGTCGATTATGGAGGCCAAAAGGCTTCCCGGCCAAATGAGGAAAATGGTTCTCCCCAAGGATAGAGCATCCCTAGACCAGCTCTCTCCACTATTTGTTCTGGATATGTCCCTAGCGAAGCTAATAAAGGTATGTCATATACTAACCTTTAGTTCGGTCACACCTAATTTCATCATGCTCAGTTTAACGGATAATTTCGTTTGTTTATTATACTCCATCTACAGTCATTCACGGGAGCCCTCTATGTCAGAGACGAGATGGCAAAGATGTGTGATAAAAAGGGTTACTTCAAGACTTCGAATATAGAACTGGAAAAGGCGATGGCGGCCTCTAAAGAGCAGGAAGCTGAATACCACATAAAGAGTCTTCAATAGCTTAACGAGACCGCCCATGTTGAACTAGGGAACCACCACACTCGGTTGCAAGAAGCGCTCAATGTAAATGAATTACTGAATAAGAAAGTAGCCGAGCTGGAGGGAGCCAATGCCCAGATCTCACCTAAACTCTGAGGAACCGAGGAGGAAAGAGACATCGCCCGCGCCTCTCTTGCCAGTTTGAATACGGCTTTAGATGAATTGAAGGTGACGAAAGCTGAAGAGCAGGAAGCTTGGGATGCTAAGTATGTGCAGATGCTTGGCCGATTTCAAAACAGTATACAAGCCACTTGTTCTGGACTACAAGAACGAAGAGGTGAATTAGACAAAGCCAGCAAAGTGCATTTAGGCGAACTAAGACAACTGGTGAGACAGTTGGAAAGGGCTAGCAAGCTTGGAAATCCCTTGTAGCAGGAGCTCGACAAGCTAAGGCTACAACTCCAGAAAATGGACAAGGAAAAAGGGGAATTACGGGAGGAGGCCAAATTGATTGGAGGTATAGCTGCTGTCGAGGCCAAGCTTGAAATTTTAAAGGGTATTAAGGATTGAAAATTGAGCAAATGGGATATTGATAAAGAGATCGCCCAGTTTGAAGAAATCTTGGCACCTGAAGAAAATTAGGCTCGAACCAGTTTATTGAAGGAGGACGCCCAACTGAGTCAAATGAACATCTAAAGACTTTCGGGATGAAGTTGTGGGCAGCAAATGAAGTTCGGGCTAATTATATCCGAAGTTCCTTAATATCTGAAGTTTGGTGGCGAGTTGCCATATTTATATTATCGTATTGTTTCTGCTTTGTTCTAGAAAGTGTAACTACCTTCGAATTAATGTAAGAATAGCCTTATGTACTTATCTTGATTATGACACAGTATGTTCTTTTTAGCCAAAAAAAACTATCTAGCAATCCTAGAGACGTAGATATGTGTTGTCTTGACTTTGATCAGCTGTGTTCCGAGCAATAACCCTTGCCCCCTTAGTTAAAGGCTAGTGAACTAAAACTAGGTTTAACTGCAAATCCCTACGATCATTAACAGAACGTCAGAACGGTTGATGAGGAGGTCGCCAACCCTTCGACGCACAATATGAGCATTTCGATTAATTTAAATTGGTATGTATACAAAATGAGGAAAGATAACAAAAAGCATGTTTCATCTTAAAAATGATACATTTTTAAATGAACAGCATTCCAACTATGTGGAATTATCTTATCTTCCCTTGATTGCAATTCATATGCACCATGACCTTTCAGCCCAGAAATGAGGTAAGGACCTTCCCAGTTAGGTCCGAGCTTGCCTGTGTTGATCTCTTTGGTATTCTGAAAAATCTTTATGAGCACCCAATCGCCTACTTTGAAAGTTCTTGATCTAACATGTTTGTTGAAGTGCAGGTTCGCTTTATGCTGATAAATGGCCATTCTCATAAACACTTGCTCTCGTGACTCATCCAGAGTATCCAAATTATCAAGCTCCACCCCATTAGATTATGAGATCACCGATTGCGTTCGGGCTGTGGGTAACCCGACCTTTACTGGTAAAAGTGCTTTTGACCCGAAGGTTAGGGAATACGGAGTTTCACCTGTAGGGGTCCTCACCGTAGTTCTATAGGACCACAACACTCCCGGTAGTTAGTCCGCCAATGGACCTTTGGATTTCTCGAGCCGCCTCTGCAAAGTATTCGAAAGAGTTTTGTTGGATGCCTCAGCTTAACCGTTAGCCTATGGATCTTGGGGAGTCAAAAAATCAGTTTAATTTTCCATTTTCTGCAGAAGCTTTGGAAATCATGGCCAATGAACTGGGACCCATTATCTGTTACAATCTCTTGTGGAACTTTGGATATGTGTCGGCTTCAATCCACTTAGTGAAATAATCAGTTAGAGCAAGGAAGTGAGTTTGTTGGCCTGATGCTACTAGTAATGGACCTACGATGTCCATTCCCCACTTCATAAATGGCCAAGGCGATGCAATGGATGTTAACTTTTCTGGAGGAATATATGAATTCTGAGCGAAACGTTGACACTTCTCACACTTCTTTACATAATTGAGAGCATCAGATCTCATTGTGTGCCAATAATAACCTGTAATTAGTATCTAGTGGACTAGACTGCGCCCTCCTGAATGATTTCCACATTCTCCCTCATGGAGCTCTGCTAGAACATATTCTGCTCATTCTCCACTAATACATTTCGTCAGAATACCTGAAAATGACCTTTTATACAGCTCGCCTTCAATGACAAAAAATCTTGCAGCCTTGGCGATTGTCCGCTTAGCCTTATTTCGATATGCCGGGAGAACGCCATCCGATAAATACTGAAGAAAGGGTGTCTTCCAATCCTCTTCTGGAGAACTCTGAGATGTGATCTCGGCGACCTCTCATCGTACAGTAGCCAACCACTATAGGTACACAAAAGGAATCAATTGGTTCTGGTCAGTTTGGATGGAAGATCCCAAAGCCGCGAGAGCATCTGTGTGAGTGTTTTGTATTCGAGGTACTTGAGATATATAGAACTCAACGAAGAATTCCTGTAATTTCTTCACTTCTTCCAATCATCTTAGGTTCTTTAGCCTGGTAACTGCCTTGCAATTGATTTACAATCAGTTGTGAATCGGATAATACTGAAAGCTTCTAAACTTTAAATTTCTTTGCGAGCTGGAACCCTAATACTAGAGCTTCATACTCCGCCTCATTGTCGGTTGCTGGGAATCCACATCGTATCACCTGCTGGATCAGGTTGCCCGCTGGTGAATCAAGTACAACTCCCAAACCGCTGCTCTTACAGTTGCTGGATCCGTTCACTCTAAGGGTCCAAAGGTTATTCGAATCGGAAGAGAAGCTTGCTACCTCAGAAGCAGAGTTCTTACTAGGTGTAAAATCTACTACAAAATCTGCGAGGGCTTGAGATTTTACGGCTGTGCGAGTCTGGTAACTGTTGTCATGCTCACTCAACTCGACAGTCCATTTTAGCAGCCTTCCCTAGAACTCAGGTCTGTGCAATATATTCTTCAATGGAAAGCTTGTAACCACTGTGATCGAGTGGCTTTGGAAGTATGGTCTGAGTTTTCGGGCAGCCATCACCAATGCCAAAGCAAGTTTCTCCATCTCACTGTATCTCGTTTCGTCATCCAAGAGGCTTCTACTCATGTAATAAACTGGCAACTGCTTATCGCCCTCTTTTCTAACTAAAACAGCACTCATAGTTGTCTCAGATATAGCTAAGGATATGTAGAGTCTTTCTTCGATAATTGGTTTTGAAAGCAAAAGAGGCGAGATCAAATATTGCTTGAGTTCCTCAAAAGGTTCCTCGGACTCTAAGTTCCACTTGAATTTACTGGCCTTTTTCAAAGTAGCAAACAAAAATCTACATCGGTCTGAAGAATGAGAAATGAATCTTCCCAAAACCGCCAATCTTCCGATTATCCTCTGAATATCTTTAATACCCCTGGGTGAAGGGAGGTCAAGGACGGACCGAATTTGATCTGGGTTAGCTTCTATCCCTCTCTGAGTAATCAGATACCCCAGAAACTTTCCTGAAGTAACTCCAAAGGCACACTTTGTCGGGTTTAGCTTTATGTTGTACTTTACTAGCAGGTCGAATGCTTGCTTCAAATGTTCCAGATGTTGATCTGCCTTTATGGATTTCACCAGCATGTCATTGATATATACTTCCATCGTGCTCCCTAGCAACCCGGCGAAAACTTTGTTCACCAATCTCTGGTAAGTTGATCCAGCCTTTTTAAGTCCGAAAAACATCACCTTATAGCAGTAAATACCTCTCTCGGTCATAAAAGCGGTCTTTTCTTGATCCTCAGAATGCATCAGAATTTGATTATACCCAGAATAAACATCCATAAATGAAAAAACCTCATGACCTACTGTTGCATCTACCATCATGTCGATATAGGGCAAAGGAAATGGATCTTTAGGGCAGGCCTTGTTGAGATCCGTAAAGTCTATAGACACTCTCCACTTCCCGTTTTTCTTTTTTACAACCACTACATTTGCCAGCCAATCCGGATATTGGACTTCTCGTACAAAACCATTGCTGATCAACTTCTAAACCTCTTCATTTATCACATTGTTCATCTCAGGAGAAAATTTCCTTCTTTTCTGGCGAACTGGAGGGTGGTACGGATTCACTTGTAGTTTGTGGACCGCTACCTCGGGATCAACGCCAGTCATGTCAGAATGAAACAAGGCGAAACAATGCTGATGACTGACTAAGAACTCAATAATTCGAGATCTGAGCCTCCCTTCGAGGCGAGCTCAGACGAATACTACCATTTCTGGATGGTCTTGGGAGATCTGGATTTCATCCAATTCTTCGATGTCTGGCTCCCCAACAAAGGATCCAGAACTCCCCAATTGTAATTGCTATGCCGACTCTTTGGGTTGCTTTATAGAATTTTTGTAACAATTCCTAAAAGTCAATTGTTTGCCATATACCTCCTTCACGCCAGCGCTCGTGGGAAACTTTAGCACCTGATGATAAGTCGATGGTACTGCCCTCATCTCGTGAATCCACGGGCAGCCAAGGATCATGTTGTAAGCAGACTGACAATCTACAATAATGAGCTTGGTATGAATGTTCACTCCTCCCACCAGTATTGGCAGAGCAATTTCTCCCACAGAGAACTTGGATTCGCCGCTAAATCCATATAATATCAGGACACGTTTGACGTTGATATTGGCGACCTGAAGCGTGACCACCAGGGCGTCATGATGCGGGTGCCTCAGTTGAGTGGCTTCATTGTCAACGAAGGCCATCACTTGGTTCATGACGGTTGTTACGTATTACACCTGTCTATAGTCGGGGTTGATAGCCTCTCGTGCACTACGATGAGCTGCTATGTGCGACACTCCACTTACCTCATATCCCTAGAGATAAGGTGGTAGGTTGAAAGGTCCTCAGCAGGCTTCTGAACCCATTCTTCGCCTTTTGCATACGTCGTTTTCCCTTTCTCTGTCAAGAGGTCCCTCAAATGCCCTCTTTTCAATAACTCAACTACCTCATTCTTCAGTGTAAAGTAGTCTGCTATATTATGTCCGTGGTTTTGATGGAAGTCACGCCATTTGGTAGTGTCCCAATGTGTTCTTTCGGGCTTGCTAGGCCATCTTACCGCACTCCCCATAGATTTCATCACCTCCAGCACTTCATGGGGCTCGATATTGAGGGAGTAGTCAGGGGACTTCCTCTGTAAATCCTTTCTCGAGCCTCCCTATCCTGACTGAGGTTGACTCGATCCAGATCCCGACGTATGAGAGTTGGACCTTTCATTAGATGGGCGACCTCTCTTCTCTACTTTGAGATCCGCACCTACTTCCCTTGAGTGTCCTCGAGAGTCCTCCTCGCATTGGATCTGGATGGTCGCCCTTGGAGTGACGTCCTTCATGGTCTTGCAATCATACTTGGTCATTTCCTCGTAGAGCCCTGTTTCTAAAAGGACTCCTGCTTTGAAGGCGCGAACCGCAGTTCCTGGATTGCAGTTGGGAATAAATACTCTCTCCTTATTAAACCTAGTGAGATAGCACCCAGCAGAGGCGAACTCCAACTGAATCAAGACCTGGGGCCCAGGATGATGTAGCTAGTTGACCAAGTCAAATATTAATTATTAAATAAGCAATAAATAAGCTCAATTCTGGCCACTACAGTATCGTATAATAATAATATAATATATTACATATGTAAGTGGTGCTTTATAAAGAAGTTTCCATACTTGAAACTTTTCATATCTAAAGTAGTCTATCAAAGGCTCCCAATCTTAAATCTTTACATCATTAGCCACATTTTCTAGCATTTCCTCATTTGTCTTCAACTTCCTATGAGTCTCATGTAGTCTATAGTTCTAGTTTCTATACAAACATCACATAGTATCTAAAATGAATGTCTAAAATCTATGCTCTTTGCTTTTTGCAACCTTGAACTTCTCCTAATATAAGAGAGAAAGACAGAAGAAAAGTGTTACATATATTTATTGGAAGTTTAAGCCATATTTTCACTATATATACAATGTACTTTAAGAAACTAAAAGAGGTTAACTCGAATCCACATTTGTCCTCCTACAACATGTATAATATCCTCCCACTTGGCATCCTCCAATTTTCCTATTTTCTCTACAAATATAGGAGCATTTTTTTCTAATAGTATAACCACAAAAATTAATGACAACTCTTGAATTTTTTCTAACCACCCATGAAGAGAATATGCAACAAAAACACGAGAGCACACAAAGTTTAACGAAATTAGATGACAATATTACCCTTTTAGGCGCAGTACAATCACGAGCAAAATGTCCCATCTTTCTATAGTTCTAGTACTTGACATTGCTCAAATTCTTCTTTCCTTTGTTACCCCTTTGGCACTTGGAAATGCCACCATCTTTTGGTCCCATATTATTTTTCTTTCCTTTCCATGTAGCCTTAGACAAATTGTCTTTGTGCATATTTCTTAGGGATATATACTACAAGACAGACAATATTGTATTCGTCGTATTTATTAATAAAAGTCTTTATTCTTACTTAATGAGAATTCATGTTTTCCTATAGTTATATTTTGTGCATGATTCCGAATATTCAATATAGTACAATGACAATATATTGATTGGGAATATTGTTAGTTGAAGGAATTATTTTCCCAGTGTAGAGATTGAGGATACCCCTTGATAAAACTTATAAGTTTTGATCATGTCAAACCCTATAGGTGGATTTAATTATCTGACATGGTGCATAAGTTAAGTGTAAGTCTCGAGGTCTATGATTTATTAATTAAATTGTCAGTAATTTAATTTATAAAACAAGTATCGGTTATCTTAAAATGGGGAGTAAATAAGCATTTAATATATAGCTTGAAATATATTTTGAAGGCATTATAATTTTTTGGTGGAGTGAATTGTAATTTACCAAAAGAAGAAAGTTGATTATGTTAATCAAAATTTTCTTTTTAGTATTAAGTCAAAATATATGTGCTAAGAGGTCTCTGTTGTGCCTCTACAAAAAGAACTCAAATACTGCCTACGGACACACGTATTTGAGGTTTTACAGAGCAAAATTGAAACCCTAGAGGTAGTAACTCTTCCACTTGAGTTAGAGTTTGGTGAAGGAGGTCACATGATAGAAATCTCTTGCATTCGAGCTCCAATTACTGTATTCAATTCATGGTAACCAGAGAGGTCTCGTAAGGTACAAAATTTGTATAGGTAAATAGTTATAAGATCCACAAATTTAAAATTGGGTGTGCTTGTGTCTTCTATCAATTGATGCATCCTTTCGAGTCATTCCATTGTGTAGCCTTTACTATTATCTTGGGAAGCAAGTTCAATAGTGTGGTTCACTTATTTGTGCTCCTATTCAAATTCAAGGTGACGCTAGATATCATCAAAAATTGTGATTCCATCTTTATTTGACTTGGCCATAGGCTCGGGTAGGGACCAAATGGTTGCCAAGACCTATTTTCACCATTGACGTCAATTCCAGCTGCCTTTAGCTCTCTAAGCATAACAGGCATGACCCTAAGGTCTGATAATCACAACAAATTACTCAAATATCTTAGCAAAGACACTGGTCTACCTTGTTCATTCAACAAACAAAGTTGATATATGTTTTTGATACAAAACCACACTTCTCAAACACGCTTAAGAGAGACAAAACCCTAAAGCATTTGAGCAAACACTAAAATATCCTTAACTAACTGATAAAAGACAAAAACATTTAACTGAAATAACTAAGGAAACTTAAGATGCAATTGGTCCAACACTTCCACTCAATTTCATCTTTGAAATCATTCCAAGTTTGCTCCTCAGATCACAAAACCTGTCCCTAGGAAGAGCCTTGGTAAATAAATCTGCCAATTATTCTTCTCCTCTGTAGAACTTGAGATCAACAAAACCTTCTTCAATCACTTCTTTGATATACTGATATTTAATCTTTATGTGCTTAGTTATCTCATGCTCGACAGGGTTCTTAACAACTACTATGGCTGATTTATTATCACAAAATATTTCAAATGGACTGAGCTGATGGAATTGAAAATCAGAAAGAATACCTCTGATCCAGATAGCTTAAGCAGCAGCCTTTGAAGCTACAATATACTTAGCTTCTGTGGAAGACAAAGCAACACTCTTTTGTTTCTTTGAAGACCATGAACACATACTAGACCCCACACTAAAAACCATGCTAGATGTGCTTCTCATATCATCCATACACCATGCCCAGTCACTAGCATAATAACCATATAACTGAACAGTTTTGTCTGACTCATACAAAATACCATATTCAAGAGACCCCTGTAGGTACCTTAGCACCCTCTTTGCAGCACCAAATTGAACTTGACTAGGATCTTGCATATACCGAGAAATCATAGAGGTAGGAAACATGATATCTGATCTGGTTGTGGACAGATAAAAGAGACTTCAATCAAGCTGCGATAGACAGAAGCATTTGGTTTTCTAGATCCATCACCTTGGATGAACTTTTCATTAGCAACCAATGGAACAGCCACAAAATTACAACCCCACATATTAAACTTTTTTAACACAGCAACATTATAACTCGTTTGAGATATGAAAATGCCATGCTTTGACTACATTACTTCTATCCCAAGAAAGTACCTCATCAATCCCAAATCAAACATTTCATAAGAACTCATTAAACTTCTCTTAAACAAACTTATCTTCTCTTCATTACTCCTTGTCAAAATAAGATCGTCTACATAAATAGACACAACTAGACTAGAATCTGCCTTCTTCAAAGTATATAGGGTTCCTTCTTTCTTACTCTTCACCAACCCTTGAGTCTTGAAAATTTTATTAATCTCATCATACCATGCTCTTGGAGATTGCCTCAAACCATAGAGAGATTTTTTTTTAAATTTGTAAACTTTGGATTCTTCCCTTTCAACTAAAAAACCCTTTGGTTGAGCTACATACACATCCTCAATCTTGCCATTTAAGAACGCAAATTTAACATCCATTAGGTGTATTTTCCAGTTGCATTGAGCAACAACTGAGAGTAGAACTCGAATAGTCTCCATACGAGTAACTGGTGCGAAAGCTTCATGGAAATCAATGCCGAGTTTTTGAGAAAAACCTCGTGCAACCAACCGGACTTTGCACTTCTGAATAGTACCATCAGGATTTACCTTTGTTTTGTAAATCCATTTAACCCCAACAATATCTCAATGATTTAGTCTATCAACCAACTCACATGTATCATTCTTTTGAATCATGCTAATTTTATCTTTCATAGCTTTGGCTCAAACCGGATCACCTTGAGCATCTGCAAAACAATCTGGCTCCTTGATGGCCATATTACAACTGTCATAGATATCTTGAATATTTCTCATCCTTAGAGTATAACTTTCTTCTCCATAATTAGAACTATCACTATCCTCATTGCCATTAAAAACTGGAGGATGATTTGGCTCGACTTCAGGCTTAACAACCTCAACCTCTGCTTGCACAGGTTCAGCTGTTGCACTTAGAGAAGCATCTGTCCCTGAATCTAGAAATACATCTGTACAATCACTTGAGTTTATCCAAGACCATTCAGCTCCCTCGTGAAAGATAACATCTCTACTCAGCAACAACTTTTGACTTTCCACATCATGCAATCGATAGGCCTTTGAGACAGAACTATAACCCACCAAAACACACTTTTTGCTCTTTCTGTCCAGCTTTGATATTTGCAATGTAGGTATAAGAGCATAACATATACAGCCAAAAACACGCAAATGATTCACTGAAGGTTTAACTCCACTCCAAGTTTCATAAGGAATCATGTCACTAACAGCTTTAATTGGACACAAATTCAAAACATAAGCTGTCGTGCTTACTGCCTCAGCCCAAAACTCTTTTGACATATTTTTCTCAGACCTTATAGTCCTTACCATCTCAACAATGGTTCTATTTTTGCACTCTGCAACTCCATTCTGCTGGGGATTGTACCCAGCAGTTAATTGCTTCCAAATACCCACCCTCTTTAGAACAAAACTGAGCAAACTCATTTGAAGTATACTCGCCACCTCTATCACTCCTGAGACGTTTCATTGACTTTGTAGCCTGTTTCTCAACCATTGCCTTCCACTGTTTGAAGATAGCAAAAGTTTGAGATTTCTCTTTCAAAAAATACACTCACAACATCCGTGAAAAATCATCAATAATTGTCAAGAAAAATATGCATTTATTCATAGATTCAGTGTGCATAGGTCCACACATATCTGTGTGAACCAACTCTAAAACCTCCTCATTTCTCCATTTGGCCTGCTGAGGAAAATATGTTCGATGTTGCTTCCCAAGAACACAACTCTCACACAAACTGACATCTGAACTTAGAGGAGGTGAATCTTTCACTATTTTTTTTTCTGCAACTAAGCTAGACTATGATAATTTAAGTGCCCTAACCGTTTGTGCCACAACTCAGAAACTTTCATTTGATCTTTGTTTGCAACTAAAGCAACATTCTCTCTTTCGTTAAAATCAACTAAGAAGTTTATCTGCCTTGCATCTGCACAATCATAGCTTCTTTGGTCTCATCATCTTTATCCAGAACTCTACACTTTCCATCCTCAAATAATAACTTATAACCTTTTTCAATAATTTTTCCAACACTTAGTAAATTGTGCTTAAGAGTTGGAACAAATAGAACATCACTGATAAACTCTACACTTTTCCAGTTTCATCCACCATCTGACCATTTCCCAGTCTAATTTTGGAACAATGACTGTGATCAATTTCAGCAAATAAATTTATATTACTAGTCATGTGATTTGAACACCCATTGTCTATATGCCAAGTTTCAGTCTGTGTTTGATCTACAACTCCACCAACATAAAATAAATTTTCCTCATTTGGATCTTAACTATGTTCAACAAAATTAGCAATGTTATCTCTTTTGTTTCTACAATTTTTCTGAATATGTCCAAATCACTTACAATTATGACATTGAGGCTTGCCCTTATACCAATACTCTGCTAGAACATGACCTAATTTTTTAGAAATGTCACACAGAGGAGGTCATGAACTAGATGTTGAGGAAATACCTTTATTTAAACTTTTCCAGGTCACTTGTTTGCCTCTATTGCCTTCCTCTCTCATAGATAACTTAGCTTGAAAAGTTGATTCCAGGGCCTGACTATGCTCCCCTCTTCTCAACCTTCGTTGCTCATGTGCCTCCAAAGAACCTACAAGTTCTTCTGCTCTCAACTTTGTCAAATATTTGGATTCTTCTATAGCAGTTACCACAACATCAAAACACTCAGGAAGAGATATCAACATTTTCTAAACCAGTCTTTGATCAGTTATATCCTCTCCTAAGATGCGCACCTTGTTTACAAGATCAATGACTTTAGCATAGAAATCACGAACACAAGCTGATTCTGCCATTCGTAGGTTTTCAAACTCTCGTCTAAGATTATGTAATTTAACCATTACAGTTTTCTCATCTCCTTCAAACTCTGAAAATATAATTTCCCATGCCTCCTGTGCAAACTCTGCTCGAATAATTCTAGGAAAATAGCTCCAGTGACTCCATTTTGTAGTCTAGACAGAGCCTTGGCATTTGCAAAATGATTTGCATCTAATTCTTTTCGTTCAGCTCCATTTAGAGTAATTTCACTCTCAGGTTCCTTCTACCCATTTACAACTATCCTCCATAACCCTTCAAACATGAGAAAGGTCTTCATCTTTACTTTCCAAGATGGATAATCAAAACCATCAAAGACTGGAAGAAAACGATCACTACTCGAGCTTGATGTAGCCATCACTAGCCTCGCTCTGATACCACTGATAATAACAACAAATCACTCAAATATCTTAGCAAACACACTGGTTTACCTTGTTCATTCAACAAACAAAGCTGATATATTTTTTGATACAGAACCACACTTCTCAAACACACCTAAGAGAGACAAAACCCTAAAGCATATGAGCAAAGACTAAAATATCCTTAACTAACTAATAAAAGACAAAAGCATTTAACTGAAATAACTAAAGTAACTTAAGATGCAATTGGTCCAACAAGTTTTCTGCTATAAAGTGCTTTGGGTCCAGCAGATATTGGTTGAATGTCAAATTAAGGATCCGCAGCCTCATTTTTTTTAAAATCACAAATAACACTTATCATTAAGAAGAAACAGAGGTAGCAATGTCTGCCTCCACCAGATGATACAACCAGTAAGGAATTGTCTCATTCCACACAATACATTCATTGAGAGACAAAGCACGCCTAGCAAGGTTATGAGCAACGATATTTCCAGTTTTATTCGTGTGGGATATGTTAAAAGTCCTCAAGCGATCCCCTAACACTACACAATCATCTAGAATAATCCTACAATTTGCCCCTCAGTTTTTTGTGATGACCCATAGCCGAGATAATGTTAAGGGAATCACCTCCAAAAGAATAGAATCTTGACCAATTGACTCAGCTAATAACAAACCATATTTGCAAGCTATAGCTTCCACCAAATCAACCTCAGGCAAACTCTTTATTGGGTAAGCTGCAGCTGCAATACAATGACCATGGCTATTACAAGTAACTACCCCAGCACCCATACAGTTTCTATCCACATCCAAAGCACCATCAACATTTATCTTGAACATCCCTTGAGGGGGACCTTTGCCAAATACCACCACCAGGTGTCACTACCACAGCAGGAGACCGATCGGTAGGTGGAGAGTGAGCAACCTCATTGAAATCATGCACCAACTACAGTCCGTGCTCTAATTGCTCTAGGGGAGGAATATAAGAACTTCTAAACAACAGCCTATTTCGAGCTTCCCATAATTCCCAAAGAGTAATAACCCACCTTTCCAACAGTTCTTTATTAGTAGACATAACCATACCATGACACCAGTCCCTCACCACAGCCCCACAAGGACTCCAATGAGCCACCTTGGCATAGAACAACCTCCAAACCTTGGCCGCATAATTGCAAGAAAACAAGACATGCTCAAGGGACTCCTCACCCTCCCCACACCTCAAACATAGAGGGGAATCTATCACCTTTCTTCTGAATAAATTGAGAGTAGTGGGAAGACCATTGTGGCAAGCCTTCCACACAAAAACCTTCACCCTAGGAGGAATATGTAAAGACCATATACCTGACCACCAAGTTCCATTCGAAGATCTCGATGAAGGAACTTGAGTAAAATATAGTTGTTGCAGGACCCCAATAGCCAATTGATAACCAGAGTGCACCGTATAAATTCCATCCTTGGTATAATGCCACATAAGCCTATCGCAACAAGGGAAAATTGGAAGAGGAATTTTCAGAATTTCATCAACATCCACAAGGAGGAAATGTTCCCTAATAAAATTCTCCCTCCATGCTCCCACATGGATTAAATCAGAGAAATAACTGGAATATCCCAACAAAGGCTGAGATATCACCTGGAAAGAGGACGGTCTCAACAACCATTTATCAGCATAAATTGAAATCATAGATACATTACCAATCCTCCAGCACAATCCCTTCTTCAAAACCTCCCTACCTTGTAAATTTTTTTTCCAAAGATATGAGTGATGAGGCCAATAATATCATAAAAATGAGTTAATATTTTGGTGCTCATTTCTAGATAATTCTTAATTCACAATATTAGTGCATAAACCTCTGCAATTGGTCTCCCTCACCCACAAGACCTCTTAAGTTCAATGTGGATGCTTCGTTGCTTAATACTTTGTCAATGGCTGGGGTAGGGGCTGTCATTCAGGATCATAGTAGAAAGGTTCTCTTAGCTGCTTTTAAACCAATGTAGGGTTTAGGTAGTGCTTTAGAAGCTGAAGCTCATGATTTCTTCTTTGATACTCAACAAACTATTTTACTTGGATGACTATCGGGGACATAAATTATACACACACACACGTATATATATCTACGTGAAATCAAAGGCACCTAAGGATTTAGGTGGATAAAAATAATTGTGGACAAACTTACTTGTATAAGAATTATATATATATATATATATATATATATATAATTTTTTTGTTGTTTTGACACTTCCTACGTATTGTGCAGACTTCTGACTAGTTAATTTACGAGAAAAAAAAATCAACCATAAAGATTGTGGGTTCGGTTTCTATCATAATTAATTAACCTCATGTATGAAATTTTTGTTAAGAAAAAAAGAAGATAGAATAAGAGCTTTGAAGTTAATATGCGATGATTCCTTAGCCCAACAAGCAAGAATATAATTTAGATTGATGATAAATATAATTTAGGATTGTGAGGATTGTGTGACCATGAACAAGAGTTTATTAAAAAGTTGAAAATGATTGCATTTATGTGTGTGTCTATGCGTTTGTGTGTGTGATTTACTAACTAAATATCTATAAACAACAAAAGTTAATAAGATTGAACAACATTGATTGCAATGAGCTTCCAATGATAACTCCTCGTGTAGTTGTGTTATGTGAAAAGGATAAGAGACTTGAACACTTTGTGTCCAATGAGTACATATTTAAGGCACTTTATCCTTTGATTAGTTGTTATACATCTTCGCCGTTATACATCATTTTCATAAGAGTATAAATAAATAAATGTATATATAAATATAGAGAAATTGTCTTAAATTGAGGTCTTAACTTTTGGAGTCGAAAATATTTTTTAAAAAATACATTCAATGTTTGAATCATGATGAATTTGATTTTTGTTTTAAACAAAAAATATACTGTTGGATTTGTGAAGTCGATCAGAATACAACTACAATTTTTTCAAATTTTTTTTAAAAATAATTTGAAACCTAAAAGTGACCCAAAAAGAGGAGGTCTGATCTTAGTGATTAAACAATAATCCAATCATTAGAAGGTGTTGTCTTACTGGGTACTTAAGCTCTATATAAGGAAGACGTTGGGTCGACCTAAGATACGCACACTTGAATACTTACTTGTTCTTTGAATTTCTCATTAAAAAGAACACTAACATGATTGTTGGAGTGCAAATGGGTTAAGAAGGATTGCTGTTCCCTCTTGTTCTTGTAGGTCACGGAGGTTCGTTGCAATATTATATCAAACAAAAAGGTAAGCGACTTTTCAGTGCCATTGTTCCGGCACACCCAAGCAATGATCAAAGAGTCGAGAACCTAAGCCCAATGCATTCTTAGGACTACGAAAGACGTACTGAGAGGTCTTGCCAGTAGAGGAGTCATACCCTAAGAAGAGTCCAAATTGCACCCAAACCTGCGAAAGTCATACCAGTAGGCTTCGTAGGAAGATGAGTCATTCTCCATTGTGTCCAAGACATTAATTAGCATGAAAGTCGTGCCCACAGAGAGAAGCCTCACCCCAAGGAGGCAAAAGCGTTCATCATCTCCTAGAAGGGGACAACGCCACTCAGCATCCCAAGTCAAGAAATGTCTCAGTATGCTAAGACTTAAGCCTGATGTCAGTCACATTCTCCAGGTCCAAAGATGGCTCGAGATGCTAGAACTGGAGTGTGACTTCGATTTCGGAGTATGGAAAGGGCATGAAGTTCCAAGAAGATGATTAGTGAGGCACAATAGAGTGCACGAAGGAATGTGAAGCATACACTTAGAAGGTGATCATGACCCCTTTCGTAAGCTCCATAAAGAGGAAAAATCCTCCATCCAAGTTTGTTTCTCCAACATTTGAAGCTTATGCTTCTCACTTCTTTGATTATTACAATTTGAGTGTTTTATGACGATGCTTACACCTACACTATTTTTTTAAAGAATAATACGTGAGACTCTTATTTGATCATCAATTAATATGGAATATTGGATATACATATATGTTTATATTTTTTATAATCAATGATAATTACACATATCGCATAAATTTATGGATAAAATGAACGGCATATTTTGAGTGACGTAATATTACTCTTTTTTAACGAAATTAGTGTGAGTCTATATACATGATTGATCCTGTAATTTGATTAATTAAATACTATACTTAAAGAATATTTATGATGAAAAGGTCGTGCATGATGAGTGAGAAGCTTGCATTATCTACAAATGGGCCGTGGGTGGGCCCAATTCTCCAAGAAAGTCCAAAACTTGATTTGAACCAACAATGCATCAACGATTCTAATCGAAGGATATAAGTGTTGTCTGTAACATTACGTGGTAGGCCATCCACGCCACACCTAACATCTTTTATGTCCCTGTCTTCAAGTCGGTAGTTTAGAGATTATGATTTTTTTTGCTTTCTTTTTGGGAAGGGGTGTGTGTATATTATTGAAATCTTTTCTTTCTTTTTTTTTAAATTTCTATAGCTATTTTTTAATATATATATATGTGTGTGTGTGTGAGAATTGTTAGAAATACGACATCGTTTTCCATTCTCTCTTCCTCTTATATATCCGTTTAATTTCTTACCGTTGTATTATTTTTATATTGTTAGATTTTTTACCGTTGTATGACCTCTGGTCATCTGTCTCTTCAGTGTTCTTTGGTATATAAGGAGAACACTGATTTATTGTAAGGTGATGTTGCTTGACTACCATTGATCAATGAATTCTTCTTCCAAACTCATCTCTTCTTTGTGAGCCTTAGAAATTTCATGGTATCGGAGCCCTGAGGAACATATCGAAGTCTTCCGTTCATTTTTTTTCAAAACCCTCAAATGGCTCACACCAAGTTTGCGGGATTGGGTTATCAAACCCATGATTCTCCAAACCAAAATACTTCTTCAAATCCAGAAAATCAAACTGGAATTTTTAGATTATCCCAGTCATTAAACAATTCATCGATGGTTCCTACCAACCCTTTTAGGAATCCATATCATCTTACAAATTCGGATTTCACTTCGAATCTCATAAATTTTTCTCTGACTGGGAACAATTATCATCTTTGGAGCAATCATATGGAGACTGCCCTGAAGGCCAGGAACAAAATCTGTTTTGTCGATGGTACGCTGATGGCTCCAGAGGAAACAAATCCAACATTTCAAGATTGGATTCAATGCGACAGTCTTGTCAAAACTTGGGTAACCAACTGCTTATCTCAAGAAATTTTGGTAAGTGTCTCAACCTCAAGATCTGCATATGAGCTTTGGATTGATTTGAAGAACAGGTACTCTTCGGAAAACTCAACTAGGGATTTTGAGCTTGTTAGGGCTATTTCGAACATCAAACAGGGTGGCTCAAACATCACTGAGTACTATGGCAGGATCAAAGCCCTTTGGGACGAATTGTATCAGTTTAAGAAGGTTCCTAATTGCAAGTGTGGTAGATGTCTGTGTGGCATTAACAACGAAGCCTTGATGGAGCGAAACAAAGATAGGCTTATGCAGTTCTTGATGGGTTTAGATGAGGCTTATGATCATGTGACTAACCAAATACTACTGATGGACCCTCTTCCTGATGTTAGTAAAGCATTTGCACAAGTAGTCCAAGTTGAAAGAAAGCTCATGGTGAACCTGACTGACAAGAAGCAGACCACTGCTACATCTCAAAAGGAAATCGTAGATTCAGTAGCAATGCAAGTCTCTACTAGGAACTCGTTTCCTGCAAACAAAGAATTCAAGTCTGGGAAGAGAAATTTCACAGAAAGAGAAAAATTATTCTGCAAATACTGTAAAAAGACCAATCATACGGTGGATAAATGTTTCAAATTAGTGGGTTATCCAACTGATGCTGAAAATGGGAACAAGAGACCAAGGCAGGGAACTACCAAGAACATCAATCAGGTAGAATCAAATGTTCAGACTTCTCAAGGATCATCTGTGCAATTATCAGGTGACCAGTGTCAGCAAATTCTTGCATATTTGAAAGCAAACATAGCTTCAACTGATTCAGTCAACCACACTGCATCTGTTTCTACAGTAGGAGGTAATCAATTAAACTCTAAATTAAATTGGATTATTGACACTGGAGCTTCTGATCATGTGGTGTGCATGCTTAGTTTATATCATACTTATCGAAAGTTGCATCATAGCTATGTCATCTTACCTGATGGTAAAAAATACCAGATCACACATATAGGAGATGTAAAACTTAAAAATGGTTTGATTCTTAGGGAAGCCTTATATGTCAAGGATTTTAATTTTAATTTAATCTCTGCTAGTAAGCTTGTTATGAACCAGAATTATGCATTGATTTTCAACCAGGAATCTTGCCTATTGCAGGATACAATCACCTTGAAGAAAACTGGGATGGGAATCATGCATAATGGTTTATACCACTTACTAGAAGCACTGAAACCAGAGAAGAAATTTTTTGGAAGAGTTAATGCAACTATGAAGAACTCTCTTTGGCACAAGCGACTAGGACACCCATCTGTTAGAGTAGCCAAAATGTTAGGACAAAATTTTGTTCATGAATGTACTACATGTGAAATCTGTGTTCTAGCTAAAATGAAAAGAACTTCATTTGGCCTTAGTCAAACTAAGAGTTTAGCTGTTTTTGATTTGATTCATGTAGACATCTGGGGTCCTAACAGTGTTGTATCTATGGATGGTTTTAAATATTTTTTGACAATAGTAGATGATTTCTCTAGAGCTACTTGGTTATTCTTGATGAAAACTAAAGCTGAGGTTAGAACTCACATGGAATATTTTCATGAATATGTTAAAACTCAGTTTAAAACAAAAATTAAGATTGTTAGGTCAGACAATGGTCTAGAATTTAACATGACAGATTTCTACAATAGAGAAGGAATAATACATCAACGTACTTGTCCATACACCCCTCAGCAAAATGGCATTGCTGAGAGGAAACATCAACATGTGTTGAATGTTAGTAGGGCAATTAGATTACAATCAAACATACCTGAGATCTATTGGAGTTTATGTGTGTTAACTGCTATTTTTTTAATAAACAGATTACCTACTAGAACTCTAGATAACAAAAGTCCATATGAGATACTTTATAATTTACAACCTGATTACAATTTTCTTAGAACTTTTGGATGCCTAGCCTATGCCAAAATTTTAAAACCTCAGACATCAAAATTTAATGCAAGAGCTAGACCCTCTGTTTTTTTGGGATATACTTCTAATGTTAAAGGATATAAACTCATGGACTTGCAAACTCATGAAATATTCACTTCAAGAGATGTGATATTTCATGAAGAAATATACCCCTTTCTAGATGAAGCTAAATATCACGGTCACATAGATAAATGCAACACTGAATTCAGTTCGCAATGTGAACTTAATTCAGACACCAATTCTAATTTACAAACAGAATTACAAAATGTAGGCAGGAAAAGAAAAGCACCATTGTATTTAAGAGATTATGAGTGTAATGCTGTTCTAAATGAATGTCCAGAGTCTATAAATCTTGAGTGCATTACATCAAAGCATCATGACTCATTCCATGATCATTTCATAGCTAACATATCATCATTATATCATGAGCCAAAGAATTACAATGAAGCATGTAAATCTGCTAAATGGTGTGAGGCCATGAATGCAGAAATTAATGCCTTGACTGAGAATAACACCTGGACAGTTGTCCCTCTTCCAAAAGGAAGAAGAGCTATAGGATCAAAATGGATATACAAAATTAAGTATAATCCAGATGGGTCCATTGAGAGGTACAAGGCAAGACTTGTAGCTCAAGGGTTTAGTCAAACTCTTGGTTTTGACTACCAAGAAACCTTTGCTCCTGTTGTCAAAATGACAACAGTGAGGATCTTCTTTGCATTAGCTGCATCTCATCAATGGTTTATTCATCATCTAGATGTTCGTAATGCATTTTTGAATGGTGATTTAAATGAAGATGTGTACATGAGAATGCCTCCTGGTTATGAGACACATAAGACAGGTTATGCTTGCAAATTAAACAAATCTCTCTATGGTCTCAAACAAGCATCAAGACAATGGAATGAGAAATGTAAGTCTGTCCTATTAAGGTTTGGTTTTACTCAATCTAAATGTGATTACTCTTTGTTCATATATGTTAGGAATAATAGTAAAGTTTTATTACTATTATATGTTGATGACATGGCTATAGGAGGTAATGATCTTAAATTAATTCAGGAAATTAAAGATTACATTGGCAGTTGCTTCAAAATAAAGGATCTAGGAAATTTAAAATATTTCTTAGGTCTTGAAATAAATTACACTAACACTGGTATGACTATATGCCAAAAGAAGTACATCTTGGATTTGCTTGTTGACACCAATTTCAGGAACTGCAATGTGATTAATTCTCCCATGGATACAAATGCAAAGCTGTCATTGAATCAAGGAAAGTCTCTTGAAGATCCATTGCAATACAGGAGATTGATTGGCAAGCTGATGTATCTTACCCTCACCAGGCCTGACATAAGCTTCACAGTAAACACTCTCAGTCAGTTTATGAGGACACCAACAGATCAACATTTTAAAGCTGCTCATAGAGTTCTTAGATATTTAAAAGGCTCTGTTGACTATGCTCTTCACTATCCTGCTGGAACTGACTGTAAGGTCCAGGCTTTTTTGTGATGCTGATTGGGCTGCTTGTCCTGACACTAGGAGGTCTATTACAGGGTATAATATAATGATTGGAGGAGCTGTGGTCACTTGGAGATCCAAGAAGCAGCAAACAGTCTCTCGTTCTTCAGCAGAGGCAGAGTATAGATCCATAGCTTCAGTCACTAGTGAGCTAACATGGATGAACACTCTACTCTCTGAAATGAAGCAGCCTATGCACAAACCAGTCCCACTTTTCTGTGACAGCAAGGCAGCGATACACATAGCAACAAACCCTGTGTTCCACGAGCGAACAAAACATATAGAGATCGACCGCCACTTTGTTAGAGAGAAAGTAGAGAAAGGTCTGATCAATCTGGAACATATTAGAACCAAGCTTCAACCTGCAGATATCTTTACAAAGCCAATGTCAGTGGCTCAGCTACAAGACTTTATGTCCAAGCTTAACATGAAACAAACTCATGTTAAGCTTGAAGGGGGGTGTTAGAAATACGACATCGTTTTCCATTCTCTCTTCCTCTTATATATCCGTTTAATTTCTTACCGTTGTATTATTTTTATATTGTTAGATTTCTTACCGTTGTATGACCTCTGGTCATCTGTCTCTTCAGTGTTCTTTGGTATATAAGCAGAACACTGGTTTATTGTAAGGTGATGTTGCTTGACTACCATTGATCAATGAATTCTTCTTCCAAACTCATCTCTTCTTTGTGAGCGTTAGAAATTTCAAGAATTATGATGTTAATAGTTTGAGACCTCATGTGGCCTCATGTTTTTCTTTTAAGAGCTCGAAATTTAAAATTGTATACAATCATCTTCTTAATTAAGCTACTCATGTGGCTTCAAGTTTTCGCTACAATCACTTGAATTTTTAATTAATGAATTTTAAAACTATTGAATATTATATATTATATATTTTAGTTTGTGTGGAATGGGTGGATCCAACTTTTTGAGTAAATAGGACGGAATAATTAGATGAAATAAATTAATAATAAAATTAGAAAATAATAAAAATAAAATAGACGTATAAAATTTATAAAAAAGTATAATGGTACAAATAATAACTATATCTCCTTTTCTATAGATTTGAGTGAGATTTATCATAATTATGGTGAAAGTTGTAAAAGGGAAAGGGTTACCTCCTTTTGTGTAGCCCACCGACCTATTGAGTCTACTTGTTTCTGTTGGGTATTCTCCCTTCTTAGTGTGTGTATATATATATATATATGCATATATATATATATATATATATACATATATATATTTGAAATAGTTTGCGGAATCAAAGATTTATGAGAAAGAAGTTTTCATCCAAGAAGGAAAAAAAATGTATTCCAAGATTGTTCAAAAACCTAAGAAAAAAAAAAGCAAAGCCAACACAGGCTTATATGAGAAAAGATGACCAACGGTCATGAGGATAGAATACTAAAAAATAGAAAGCTATCTTATTAAACACAACAACATTGAAAAGATGTTACATTGACTAAAAGGCTTTGACAGCTCAGCATAAATATATATCCTAACACCCCCTTGCAAGCTGAACATAACTTTGTTATGTTGAGCTTGGACAAAAAATGTTGAAGTTGAACAACGGACATAGGTTGTGTGAGAATGTCTGTTGGTTGATGTAGAGTCCTTATGTGCTTTAAATCAATGAGTTTCTTCTTTACCTTTTCTCTATGTGTTTCGTCCTTTCACGAAAAACTGGATTTGTAGCAATCTGGATGGCTGCCTTGCTATCACAGAATAGAGGAATTGGCTTGATGGATTGATTGCTGCATCTCATGAATAAGAGTACTGTTCAACCATACAAGCTCATTGGTCACTGAAGCCATTGCCCTATATTTTGCTTCAGCTGATGATTTTGAGACTGTCTATTGCTTTTTGGACTTCCAGGCAACCAGAGCACCCCCCCATCCTAATACTGTAACTTGTTACAAATCTTCTAGTTGTAGGACATGAAGCCCAATCTGCATCGCAGAAGGCTTGTATGCTTGAAACAGGTTGAGCAGGAAAATGTAATGCATAGTTTAAGGTTCGTTTGAGATATCTAAGCACACGATGAGCAGCCTTCAAATGTTGATTGGTTGAAACTCTCATACATTGACTCAGAGATTTGACTGTAAAACTTACATCTGGCCTTGTAAGAGTTAAATACATCAGTCTTCCTATCAATCTTCTATAAGCCATGGGATCCTTTAGAGGTTCTACTTGGCTAGCATCAATCTTTGCATTTGTGTTAACTGGAGAACTTATAGGTCTGCATTCAATAAAGTTAGTATCCAACAATAAATCATTTATATATTTCCTTTGAGAGATTGTCATGCCTCTGTGATCAGTTTGTATTTCAAGACCTAAGAAATATTTAAGATTTCCCAAGTCTTTTGTCTTAAAACATGTTCCTATGTAATGTTTGATCTCTTCTATCAAACTTAGATTGTCACCTCCTATAGCCATATCATCTACATAAAGTAGAAATAGAACTTTAGAGCCATTTTTATTATTATAAACAAAGAATAATCACATTTTGATTGGACAAAACCAAACTTGAGAAGGGCTGATGAGTGCAAAATGTACTCATGTTTATGATGTTAAATACCCAATGTTTAAGATGTTTCTAGTACAAAGTACTGTCCAATTGCATGATTTAATGAACAGGTACAGCTGGAAAAGTTTTAACTACAAGATTTAATTATGGATAAAATGTGAGCCACGAGTTGCGGGTTTCCAGATTCGGGCCCAGCTGATGTGGCAATAGGATCAACAACTTTTAAGGTTAAAACAGGAAGCCCTAGCTGCCAGATACCATTCCAGATTTTTCAGAATACAGAGGGCAGAGAGAAGGCAATTCAAGCGTTGCAATTCCTTCATCTTTTTCATCTATTCGAACAATTGTCTTGAGTATTTTTTTATGATTTTTAGTATGAGTATGCGTAGCTACGTACTTTTTAGCTAGGATTTGGACTTTTCTTCTAATGAAACTTTGTGCATAGATTGATTGTTGATTAGACTAAATTTAATTCATTGTTCTCTGAATTTATTGTTGATTTCCTATTGTTATGCATGTCTAGCCATCATCATAATATTTAGGAATTGTTAATTGAACATATTCGACTGACATTACCCAGTGTTTGACAAAGTGACAAAAACTTGTTTTGCGATTCGGGTTTGGGAACATTGAACATAATTGATTGGGTGATAGACCATTGCCCTAGGTTGTGCAATTGTCGATTTCCACGTGCTGATGCTTATCTTAGGAAATTCTTAGGAGAGACCAAACCAAGACTCCTTTGATAAGAAAAGACCTTGAGCTAGACCAAAGTCAAGGTCGTTGTTTAGGGAAATCTAATTGTTAGAGCTGGACTAAAATCTTTCAATTGACATCGTTAAATTCTTATTTTGTTTAATTGCAGATTGATTTGTGTGCACAGGTGGAGGTAGTTGAACTAGCCAAATCCAAGCTAATTTTCATCCATTGTTGAATTAGTTATTTTATTTAAGCTAGTTAATTTTTTCATTATTAATTTAAGCGTACGAATTAGTTTAGACTATTGTTTGTCCTTCAATTGGTTTTTACAACAGTCCCTGTGGATTCGATCCCTTTCACTGTTACTGTCTTGCGACCGTACACTTGCGATTGGGTAAAACCAGTCGATATTTATTGTGATAAAAAAGTATCGACCAAGGGCAATTTTGCATTTAACATTCCACTATCTTACATGGCCTGGAGACTTACTAACTTACACCTAGGACCCAACCCCAGATCCTACGTAGAGCTAACCTGGCTCCGATACCAAGCTGTGAAGCCCTGACCCGGAATTCACGCATTGAGCCAGGAGCGCCACTTTAGGCGTGTGCCCCGTCACTAAGGACCTCACCACACGCCAACCTAACCCTGGATTCTAACAGAAATCCGACAGCACCTCCCCGTATGTCGGAGGGTGCCAACCTGGAGTCACATCTCACTTAGCACATGAAAGATAATCAAATAACAATCAGAGAAGTTTCGCAGCCTAACAGGGCCTCTGGCCATCTATCCACATTCACACACTAGGCAGGGCCTCAGGCCTCCTAATCACATGCAATCAATAAGCAAACATATACATATCAATATTATCATCAAGACTATCAAAGTCTATCAATCCGGACCCAAGGTCCACTATCCAGGTACGGGAGTCCCGATCACACGGCATACCTCCCGACCATCCATCCAACATACCGAAAAGGTATTTAAGCAACATAATAGTCAACCAATACCAGTACTAAATGTACTTAATTCATAACCAAGGTTCTCAAACGCCCAAGTACATATCTTAGTGCTCCTAGGGTGGCCTTCCATGTCACGCCGCCTCTTACTGATCCGCAGCCTGGTTCTCAGCACCAGTCTCACCTGAAGGATACAGAAAAGGAATAGGGTGAGCAGGAGGCTCAGTAGGGAAAATAAGATGAATCATAAAGAATGTAAAGGCTGAATATTGAAACAAGCTCAATGCAGCAACATGACATCCTAAAATGTCACGACAATGCATAATCTCGGGCTACACCCTACAGCGCCTGGCACTAGGCAACGAATATTCCGGAAAATCATCGGAACCCTTGCACTTTGCCCCGGAACGACTATAGGTGCACCTACATAATGGAAATCCCGATTCTGGCAACAATGTGCCCATTCGGTATCCAACGTCATCACAAAAATATAACCTAGGATACTACGAGTCCATACTCGTAGACCCAGTGCATCTATAATTCATGTCCAATAATGTAATGCAAAAGAAGTTCGTACATATAACAATCCTATATATATACATAACTACATGATGCATGAATGAGGTTTATCATGCCCAATAGATGATTAAGCATTCAAAAGGTATGCAATTCATCAATAATTAACAACAAGGTTCGTTCTTCCTAAGAAACAATTTAGGCAAGAACACAAATAATAAAGACCAATGAAGAATTTCAACCGCTCTTTAGAGAAGAATAATACGATAGAAAATGGGGGTAAGAATCCCTACCTCAATTCCAGGCTATCACAAGTTACAAGTTTTTCCAAATATTAGGGTTTGAGTTTCCGAACCTACCATATAGCAAATTCATCACCCAATCCCACAAATTAATCCCACATAACCATAATCAACATAAATCAAACCAACAACTCAAGAGAAAATTACCTTTCTCTCTCTAGAACCCAAATATACTAAGTTCAAGCCTTCAAGCCTTCAATCAACCAAATCTTCAAACGACCTAGTATATATCAACATATATAGACTTAAATCAACCTCTATAGTCATTCTAAAACACCCATTCAAAGTTCCATTCGAAAATACAAAAACCCTAGGTTTTATGGAAAACTAGAAACTTACCTCAAATCCCTCCAACTTTGTCAAACTCTTCTTTAATCTTCTTCTATCCTTCAATCCAAGCTTCAATCCTTGAAATCTCTCAATAATCTCTCTTTATCTCTCTATTTCTCTCTCTCTCTCTCTCTAAAAGTCGGAACTTTCACACAAGATTAAGTTCTGGTCGCGTAACCCCTCTTTAAGCCTCGGGTTGCGCCTAGGCGCCCTAAAGTGCGCCTAGGCGCCCAACTCAGGAATTTCTCCACGAGCCCGCCGCTCTGGGCGCTGTCCTAGGCGTGCACAGAAGTGCGCCAAGGCGCCCATGCACCATTTCCATCTTTGTTGCCACTGGACTGGGCGGTTTTGCACACGCCTAGGCGTGTGGCCTTATTTTTCAGTTCCGTCTCGGTCTTAGCTTCGATTTGATATATTATGGACCCCAAACGGACATCTGTGCTAAAAGTTATGACCGATTTACTGAACCTAGTTCAAAAACTATCATCTAGGATCTTATACACTTCCAATGGCCCGTTATCTCTTCGAACCCATTTTTCAATAACTTATTACTTAAAATTTATCCAAACATAATATTTTTGGGCCGGGATTTCACATCCCTTCCCCCTTAAACAAATTTCGTCTCGAAATTTAGTTATGTACCTGGGTTTTTGAACAAAGTCGGGTACTTGTCCATCATACGAGACTCCAACTCCCAAGTTGCTTCTTCCGTGCCATGGTACATCCACATCACCTTCACCAAAGGAATTATACTCCTTCTCGTGACCTTATTTTGACGATCCAAGATTCTAACCGGTTGAAAAGTATAGCTCCCATCTTCTTCAACCTCCAAGGTGGTCCAATCCAATACATGTGTAGGGTCCGGCTCATACTTCCGGAGCATAGAGACATGAAATACATTATGAACCCTTTCTAGCTTAGGTGGCAGAGCCAATCGATATGCTACCGGTCCCACCATTTCTAGAATCTCAAACGGCCCCACAAACCTTGGTGCCAACTTTCCCTGTTTACTATACCGTTGTACACCACGTCTCGGACTAACTTTGAGAAATACCTTGTCTCTCACCGCAAACTCCAACGGTCTTCTTCTATTATCAGCATAAGACTTTTGACGACTCTGTGCAGTGACAAGCCGCCCATTAATCTCCTCAACTCGCTCTTGAGCCTCTTTGACCAATTCCGGTCCCGAAATCACTTTTTCCCCGACCTCAGCCCAACACAATGGTGATCTGCAAAGTCTCCCATAAAGTGCCTCAAACGGAGCCATACCGATACTACTTTGGAATGAGTTGTTGTACACAAACTCCGCCAAATATATGTATCGATCCCAGCTCTTTCCGAAGTCCACCACACATGCTCTAGGCATGTCCTCCAGAATCTGGATAGTTCTCTCACTCTACCCATCACTCTGAGGATGGTATGTCGTACTAAAATCTAACTTCGTACCCAAAGCTTCTTGCAAACTGCTCCAGAATCTACCAGTGAACCGTGGGTCCCGGTCTGACACGATAGATACTGGCACTCCATGCAATTTCACAATCTCTCTCACATAATAACTACTCAAGGATTCCAATGAATCTGTCTTATTCATTGGTAGAAAGTGTGCCGACTTGGTCAATCGATCCACTATCACCCACACTGTGTCATATTTCTTCTGAGTCATTGGAAGCCCTGTCACAAAGTCCATAGTGATCATCTCCCATTTCCATTGCGCTACCGGTAGTGGTTGTAACAACCCCGCCGGCGTTTGATGTTCACCTTTCACCTGTTGGCAAGTCAGACACCTCGCCACATACCTGGCCACATCGGCCTTCATCCCCTTCCACCAAAAGTTCCTTTTTAAATCTTGATACATTTTTGTAACCCCAGGATGCATGGCAAACCATGAATGGTGTGCCTCCTTCAAGATCTCTAGCTGTAGTTCCTCATCATCGGGAACTATCAACCTCCCAACATATCTCACTCCACCGTCAATCCCACGAACCCATCCTGAACTCTCATCAATCACATCAAAATAGGGATCGCCGTTCTGCGCATCCATAACCTTCTGAACCATCAGTGGTCTCGAAGTTATACAACCCAAGTATACTTTTTCTTCCTCACTTCTCAATTCCATCCCAAATTGGTTGATTGTCTCAACAATCTCCCATTCGTGCAACGCCAAACTAGCCAACCCAAGTTTCTGGCTCAACGCATCCGCCACTACATTTGCTTTACCGGGATGGTATTGCAAATTAAAGTCGAAATCCTCCAAGTATTCCATCCACCGCCTTTGTCGCAAGTTCAACTCCTTTTGAGTGAATAAGTACTTGAGGCTTTTATGATCTGAAAAGACCTCAAACCTCTCTCCGTAGAGATAATACCGCCATTGCTTCAAAGCAAATACTACTGCTGCAAGTTCTAAGTCATGAACTGGATAATTCCTCTCATGTGTCTTCAGCAATCTAGAGCCATACTCCACAACTCTCCCACATTGCATCAACACACATCCCAATCCCACTCCAGATGCATCACAATACACCTGGTAGCCTATATCTCTCTCCGGCACTACTAACACAGGAGGTGTTGTCAACCTTTTCTTCAACTCTTCAAATGCCGCCTCACACTCGTCTGTCCAAACAAACGGTGTACCTTTCTTAGTCAATTGTGTCATGGGTGCAGCCACTCTCGAAAAGTCCTTAATGAACCTTCGGTAGTAGCCTGCCAACCCTAGGAAACTTCTTATCTCTGTCACATTCTTCGGTCTCACCCAATTTAAAACTGATTCAACCTTAGAATAATCAACGGCTATGCCGTCCTGTGTAATAACATGACCCAAAAATTTCACTTCCGTGGCCCAAAACTCACATTTACTCAGTTTAGCATACAACTGATTCTCTCTCAGCGCTGACAGAACCACTCTTAAGTGTTCACTATGCTCTTCCTCTGTTGTAGAGTAAATCAAGATATCATCTATGAATACCACTAAAAACTTATCCAAAAACGGTTTAAGAACCCGTTGCATCAAATCCATGAATACCGCTGGGGCATTAGTCAACCCAAATGGCATTACCAAGAACTCATAATGCCCATATCGAGTCCTAAACGCTGTCTTCTGAATATCTCCATCCCTTATCCGCAATTGATGATATCCTGACCTCAAGTCAATCTTGGAGAAATGCTTGTCACCTCTCAACTGATCAAATAAATCATTTATCCGTGGTAACGGATATTTATTCTTCACTGTAGCTCTATTCAGCTGTCGATACACATTCTCAATGACCCATCTTTCTTCTTTACAAACAATACCGGTGCACCCCATGGAGATACACTCGGCCTAATAAACCCCAAATCTTGCAACTCTTCTAGTTGCATCATCAATTCTTTCAACTCCGCCGGAGCCATCCGATAAGGAGAAATCGAAATTGGGTTCACGTTCGGATGCAACTCGATGGCAAAATCGATTTCTCTCTTTGGAGGCAATCCCGGTAACTCTTCCGGAAACACATCCATAAACTCTTCCACTACCCGAATCGGTGTTGTGAAATCACCCCTAGGTGTTGATGTCAACAAACTCGCCATCCCACAATTCTGGTATAAAGGATTTTCTAAGAAATGAGGACAAGGAATCCCCTTCGATCTATTCAACCGTATCACCCCACCCTCAGGTATTCTAAGAGTAATCTTCCTCTCCCAAAAATCTAGCAACCCATGGTGCTTTGTCAACCAATCTGCTCCAAGGATTACATCGAAATCCTTGAAGTCCATCACATAAAAATCGGCCTTCAAGACCACTTCTCCAAATCGACACTCACACCCAAATGTTATCCCCTCTAAAGGTTTAAAATACCCAAATGGTGAAGACACTGTAAACATACGCCTTATTGGCGAAATTTCCAACCCTAAGGAATGAGCTAAGGCACCAGTAATGAATGAAGCTGTAGCTCCCGAATCAAACAGCACCCTAGCCCAACAGTTTGAAATAAGGAAAGTACCTCCAATGAAGTGGGGATGTTCAGGAGCCTCCTGATGTCCCAATGCAAATGCCCGGGTCTGCATCTGGGTCGACTGTAGCTGCGGAGTCTGCCTAGATCCGCCTCGCCCTCTTCCCCCTGGTGGAACAGTGGAGGGAAGAGCTGGAGTAATTGCAGAAGATGGTACTCCGGGTGTATGATATTGATCTGAAGTTTTGCCACCCTGAGGACATTCATTCCTCTTATGGCCAGCTGCACCACACCCAAAGCACACAATCCCCTTTACCGGACACTGATCTTTCTTGTGTCCTTCTTTTCCGCACTTGAAACATGCAAATCTGCCACCCCGTGGCCTCTGTCCCTGGTCCCTACCACCTCTCTGGCCTCCCTGAGTCTGAGGTTCTATCTTCTGCCTCTTCTGACTACTACTGCTTCCTCCACTAGAAGCTGGGGTCTTTCAACCCTTCTGAATGTCCCAGTACTGACGGGAGTTGCGCTCTCCTTGTCCACTGCCTTGTCATATGACATCACCCCTAAAGGTATCATCAACTTCCCAATAGTAGGAATCAACCCATCTCGGTATGTCTCTGTCTTGCTCCAATCATCTGGAGAAAACTTCTTTCCAAACCTATTGAGTTCCTCATACCTCTTGGTATATTGCGTCACCGTCATATCAGGAGTTTGCACCAACTCCATGTACTGCCTGGCCTTGTCAGATTGGAAGCTCTCTGGCACAAATCGTTGCATGAACAGCATTTCAAATGATGTCCAAGTCAAATCATTTTTTCTCTGATCCAGCGAATCCCACCAGTCATGTGCTGCTCCTTTAAGATAATAAAAGATCAGCTTCATCCTCCGGTCATCGGGTAAAACTAGAGATTCAAATCTCTTGCTCATTTGCCTTAGCCATTCCCCGGCTTCGTACCCTTCTCCCTCGCCATCAAACACTGGAGGACTAGTCCTCCTCAACTGATCAACCTCATAAATCTCCCGTCCCGGTCTGACACCATCTCCTGTACTAGCCCCGGAACCCTGTCCCTCACTTCGGACTTCTGGTGCTCTCACCACTTGCGCCTGAGTCTGCGCTTGTATAACCTGAACTAAATTCATCACAATTCCTGTCAAAGCCTCTAAGGTCACAGGCTGTCCCACAGTACTAGTCGGAGCAATCTGTACCTCCGGCAATACTGGCTCTGAAGTCCTCCCCGGATCTTCCACCTCAACTCTTTCCTCCACTCTTTCGTTGGTATCATTCACCGGTACTGAATTTTGAGTGCTAGGAGTGCGTCTAGTAGCACGTGTCACTCCTCTACCTTGGCCCCTTCCACGGCCCCTAGGTCGTCCTCGCCTGCCCCCATCTCCCGGGATTACCACAGCGCGAGTAGATCGGGTCTCTCTACGAGTATCCATCTGCGCCACAACAGATAAGATACTTAACATGATTTAATTAATCGAGGATTTAAGGGATAAAAAAACGTACCGGATCAGCAGAGGTCGTGACATGGCCTGGAGACTTACTAACTTACATCTAGGACCCAACCCCAGACCCTACGTAGAGCTAACCTGGCTCCGATACCAAGCTGTGAAGCCCTGACCCGGAATTCACGCACTGAGCCAGGAGCGCCACTTTAGGCGTGTGCCCCGTCACTAAGGACCTCACCACACGCCAACCTAACCCTGGATTCTAACAGAAATCCGACAGCACCTCCCCGTATATTGGAGGGTGCCAACCTGGAGTCACATCTCACTTAGCACATGAAAGATAATCAAATAACAATCAGAGAAGTTCCGCAGCCTAACAGGGCCTCTGGCCATCTATCCACATTCACACACTAGGCAGGGCCTCAGGCCTCCTAATCACATGCAATCAATAAGCAAACATATACATATCAATATTATCATCAAGACTATCAAAGTCTATCAATCCGGACCCAAGGTCCACTATCCAGGTACGGGAGTCCCGATCACACGGCATACCTCCCGACCATCCATCCAACATACCGAAAAGGTATTTAAGCAACATAATAGTCAACCAATACCAGTACTAAATGTACTTAATTCATAACCAAGGTTCTCAAACGCCCAAGTACATATCCTAGTGCTCCTAGGGTGGCCTACCATGTCACGCCGCCTCCTACTGATCCGCAGCCTGGTTCTCAGCACCAGTCTCACCTGAATGATACAGAAAAGGAATAGGGTGAGCAGGAGGCTCAGTAGGGAAAATAAGATGAATCATAAAGAATGTAAAGGCTGAATATTGAAACAAGCTCAATGCAGCAACATGACATCCTAAAATGTCACGACAATGCATAATCTCGGGCTACACCCTACAGCGCCTGGCACTAGGCAACGAATATTCCGGAAAATCATCGGAACCCTTGCACTTTGCCCCGGAACGACTATAGGTGCACCTACATAATGGAAATCCCGATTCTGGCAACAATGTGCCCATTCGGTATCCAACATCATCACAAAAATATAACCTAGGATACTACGAGTCCATACTCGTAGACCCAGTGCATCTATAATTCATGTCCAATAATGTCATGCAAAAGAAGTTCGTACATATAACAATCCTATATATATACATAACTACATGATGCATGAATGAGGTTTATCATGCCCAATAGATGATTAAGCATTCAAAAGGTATGCAATTCATCAATAATTAACAACAAGGTTCGTTCTTCCTAAGAAACAATTTAGGCAAGAACACAAATAATAAAGACCAATGAAGAATTTCAACCGCTCTTTAGAGAAGAATAATACGATAGAAAATGGGGGTAAGAATCCCTACCTCAATTCCAAGCTATCACAAGTTACAAGTTTTTCCCAAATATTGGGGTTTGAGTTTCCGAACCTACCATATAGAAAATTCATCACCCAATCCCACAAATTAATCCCACATAACCATAATCAACATAAATCAAACCAACAACTCAAGAGAAAATTACCTTTCTCTTTAGAACCCAAATATACTAAGTTCAAGCCTTCAAGCCTTCAATCAACCAAATCTTCAAACTACCTAGTATATATCAACATATATAGACTTAAATCAACCTCTATAGTCATTCTAAAACACCCATTCAAAGTTCCATTCGAAAATACAAAAACCCTAGGTTTTATGGAAAACTAGAAATTACCTCAAATCCCTCCAACTTTGTCAAACTCTTCTTTAATCTTCTTCTATCCTTCAATCCAAGCTTCAATCCTTGAAATCTCTCAAGAATCTCTCTTTATCTCTCTATTTCTCTCTCTCTCTCTCTCTAAAAGTCGGAACTTTCACACAAGATTAAGTTCTGGTCGCGTAACCCCTCTTTAAGCCTCGGGTTGCGCCTAGGCGCCCTAAAGTGCGCCTAGGTGCCCAACTCAGGAATTTCTCCACAAGCCCGCTGCTCTGGGTGCTGTCCTAGGCGTGGACCCCAAACGGACATCTGTGCTAAAAGTTATGACCGATTTACTGAACCTAGTTCAAAAACTATCCTTTAGGATCTTATACACTTCTAATGGTCCGTTATCTCTTCGAACCCATTTTTTAATAACTTATTACTTAAAATTTATCCAAACATAATATTTTTGGGTCGGGATTTCACAGCAGTATGAGATTGTAAAATGTTATGATGTGGGACAAATGTATTACATAAACTTTCATGACTCACATCAGAACTTTATATAACATTGCAATCATAATCACGTAAATATGTAGGAATTTTCTTAGTTCTCTAAGATTGCTGAACCATGTCAATTTTATCTACTGTTTGCTTATGCTTTGTAAAGCTGTCTTGATCAGAGACTTTTGAAATGAAATTGTCATGAAAATTCTCTTAGGAAAATGATCTTCATGGAAGATCACATCCCTGGACGCAAAAACATCATTAGTTTCCATGTCCAATAATCTATATCCTTTAACATTTGCAGGATAACCCAAGAAGACACATTTTCTTGCTCTAGTTTTAAACTTAGATTCCTGAGGTTTTAAAATTTTTGAGAAACATAAAGAACCAAAAACTCTAAGAATGCTATAATCAAGAGTTTTACCATATAAAATTTCATAAGGACACTTATTATCTAAAGTTCTTGAAGGAAGTTTGTTTATCATATGTACTGCAATCATGATGCAGTAACTCCAATAAACTTCAGGAATGTTGGCTTGTAATCTTATTGCTCTACTAACATTTAATAGATGCTAATGTTTGCGTTCTACTACCCCATTTTCTTGGGGAGTATATGGGCAAGTCTTTTGATGGATTATTCCTTCCTTATTAAAGAACTCAATCATATCAAATTCCAAGGCATTGTCACTTCTAAATATTTTAATCTTGGTATTAAATTGAGTCTTAACATAACAACTAAAAGATTCAATGTGAGTTCTAGTTTGAGATTTGGTTTTCATCAATAAGACCCATTGTGGCTCTAAAGTAATCATCAACAATAGTAATAAAATACTTGTATTCATCAATAGAAAGTACACTGTTAGGACCCCAGGTATCAATGTGAATTAATTCAAAGGGAGCTGAAATTTTCGTTTCACTAAGAGTGAAGGAAGATCACTTCATCTTAGCCAAAATACATATATCACAACTTCTACAGTTTTGATCAAAATCACCTCCTAACAATTTACAAATTCTTGGAGAAGGGTGGCCTAAACGTCTATGCCATAATTCATTCTTAAAAACAGTGCTCACAACAACATGCACTTGCTTTTCAGGTTTGAGTTCTTCAAGTAATTGATATAAACCTCTATGCATGACTCCCATCCCACTCTTCTTCAATGTGGTTGTGTCCTGCAACACACAAGAACTGTGGGGAAAAGTCAATGCATAGTTGGGATTTTGTACCAACTTACTTGTAGAAATCAAGTTAAAATTAAAGGTTTCTACACATAAAACTCCCTTTAGAAGTAGGTTATTTTTTAGTTTAATATCTCCAATATAAGAGATGTTATGCCTAGTTCCATCAGGTGGAGTAACAGTGCAGACGTGCATTTGTGTAAAATTTTCAAAGTAATCAAGCACACAAACAACGTGATCAGTAGCACTTATATCTATAATCCACATTGAATTTAAATTTGTGTTACCTCCAACTGCAAAAATTGAAGCAAAATGCTTGTAGTTATCATCTGGCACATTCAAGTTTGCTTTCAGAATCGCTAATAGTTGTTGACATTGATCTCCAGAGAATTGCAGTGACTTATTAGAGTTTTGTGTGGATGTCTCCATTTGATTGGCCCTCCTGTCACTGAATCCTATATGAGTTTGCTTCTGTTTCTTCTGTAAGTTTTCATTATCTGTAGGAAAACCCACAAGCTTAAAACACTTGTCAATTGTATGATTTATTTTCTTGCAGTATCTACATAACAACTTTTCCTTCCTTGTGGTTGACCTTTTTCCAGTTCTAGAATTAGCTGGATTGAAACTACCCTTGCTAGCTACTTGCATTGCCATTACCTCTTGAATATTTGAATCTTTCGAAAGTTGTTTCTGCCCCTGATTAACAGAAGACTTCCTTTCTACATGATAAATTTGGGCAAAAGCTTTGTTAATGGGTCCACCAAAAGTATCTAATTAACAACATGCTCATATGAATCATTAAGGCCCATCAAAAATTGTGTCAGTTTATCCTTGTTTTGTTCCTCTAAGGCTATCTTACTGACTCCACATATGCATTTTCCACATTTACAAGAAGATACCTGCTTGTACTGATAATAGCTCGTCCCAAAGAGCTTTGATTCTGGAAAAGTACTCCATAATTGAGGAAGATCCATGCTTAATGTTAGCAATTTTTCTTGCCAGTTCAAAATCCCTTATGCATTTGCTGAAGCATATCGGCTCTTAAGATCAGCCCAGAGTTCTTGAGATGTCCTTGCAGTAGAAACACTGATCAAGATATCTTGAGATAAGTAGTTTGTAATCCACGTTTTAACCAAATTGTCACACTGTGACCAGTCTTGTTAAAGATCATATGTTCTGTTTGGAGTAACAAGACTTCCAGTGATAAACCCTAGCTTATTGTGAGATTTGAGTGCAGTAATAAGCTGGTTGCTCCATAGATGGAAATTATCACTTGTCAGCTTCAATGAAATCAAGGAAGATGTGAAATCCGAAGTTGTAAGAAAGTATGAATTTCTGTAAGGATTGTGAACTTAATTCATCGGCTTAGGAAAATAAGGCATTTGAAAAGGTTCATATGGAGCTTGAAATTGAGAAGTGGATGCACCCCCAAATCTAGGGAAAGAATGCAGTTGAAATGGTTCCTCTGTAGCTTGAAATTGAGATTGAGTATTTGAGGTACCCCCATTGTTAGGGTCTGGGTTTGCTGAAAGATTGAACTTGGTGTGAGCCATAGATGGCTCCGATACCATGACATTGTTTATGGAATCAAAGATTTATGAGAAAGAAGTTTTCATCCAAGAAGAAAAAAAATTGTATTACAAGATTGTTCAAAAACCTAAGAAAGAAAGCAAAGCCAACACGGGCTTATATGAGAAAAGAATGACCAACGATCATGAGGATAGAATACTAAAAATAGAAAGCTATCTTATTAAACACATCAACATTTAAAAGATGTTGCATTGACTAAAAGGCTTTGAAAGCTCAGCATAAATATACATCCTAACAATATCTATATCTAACTGGAATTTTTGTTCAGTAGGGCAGTCTTCATTAGTCCTCTCATGATTTGGGTCATGGACTAAAATGACAGAAGAAAAAAATTAGAGGCTCAGACTTCTTCATCAAAAATATTATTTTATTCATGAGGTGCAGATATTATCTTTTTTCATGGTATCAAATCATTATATAGTGTTTCTCTCCGTGGCTAGAGCCATGGCTGGCTTGGTTGGTCGAGCTCGACTGATTTTTTTGATGCCACAAGCTCAGGTTGAGTTGGGCCAGACCCAAGTTAAGTATCAGGCCAAAATTTCTATCCAATTTCAGCCCCAAAACGAGATGGGCCCAGCTCAAACCTTAATGCGCTTAACCAAATCCCTGTCCAAAAAGTAATTTGGGCTTAGTTTTGAACAAAGCTCGATTCAGGAACAAAAAGGTTTATCAACTGATAGTGATGAATTTGCTGCTTTCCTTCCCTTGTTGAGAAATTCATTCACATGTTCTACATTTGCCCGTTGCAGTGGATGTTCTATTTTACTATTTTTTTATACATTATTAGAGCTGGGCCCGTGCTTTTTCGCTGGTCGTGGTTTTAAGAGCTTCTTCAATGGTACACTTGATAATGATACTTAAAATTTTGGAGTGTGTAGAAAGAGTGATTTAAAAAAAATTGTATTGGAAAATGTGTAGAATGATAAAAAAAAAGTAAAAATGGTAAAAAATTATGAAAGATATGCACTCCGTTTGGTACAGAGGGTCTTAGCTTCTCACGCCAAAGTGAGAAGCTAACTCACGCTATCCGTACAAAATGGACATTAAATCATGCCGTAAAAGGTAGTGTAAGTTAGTGGTTTGTAACCGCTCAAAGAGTGAGATTATTTTCTCACGCCCTAGCCATTTCTCATCACTGCCCCTCAAGTCCTCTTTGCCAATGCGTTGTCGTCTCTCCGCTCAAGTATGGATCGATTTCCTCTTTTTCTCTTTTCCTTCTTCCTTGTTTGATGCGATTTCCTACGTCATTCATCGATTCCGGAAAGGTATGGATCGATCTCTCATTTTTTCTCTTTTTGCCCTCTTATTCTTTGCTTCATTTGTTGTTTCTCTTCTTCTTTGAATTTCTGCTGTTTACAAACCTCTGCTGCCATTTGAGAACCTCTGCTGTCATTTGTGAACCTCTGCTACCATGTTTGCTTAAACATTTAAGTTGTTTTAACTCTTCCCTTGGGGTGAACCTATGAAGCACTTGTTGATTTTATTACCTAAAAGGTGTTCCATATAGAACTACATGAGCCTAGTAATCACAAAGAAAAGAACTCCTATGACCCAATTGTTCATGTTTGAAGGGAGATTCTACTTTCCTCTTCTTTTTCCTGGATCAAATGTGATTTTGGATGCCTCAAATTCTATAGATTTACATGGGATTTAGTTGTTTTTATTAGTTGCAATTTCAACATGTTTGGTTGTTGTGAAAGCTGAAGAAAATGTAGGAGTATTATAACCGAGTACAAGATTGAGCTGAGATTTTTTCCAACTCTTTTGTCCTTGTGAGTTGTGACCCAATACCCATTTGGTTGCACAAGAAAAATGAGTGAAAATTTGAAATTCAATACTTTAGTAATTCATGTTTTCTTTGAATTCATCGAAAATTTGAGCATTGCTTTTGACATAGGTTGTTTCTTTAGTGACATGCTTTTGACGTGGCATATTCTTTAGTGACATAGTAGCTAGATTTAAGCATTGCTTTTGATGAATAGGAGCATATCCTTAGCACTAAGGTCAACTACGAGCTTTTGTCTTCTAACTAGTTCTATCTTGTTGAATCTACCTCAATTTTTTTATGTTAGATCAAGAATTTCAATGCATTTTGGGCTTAAGTTTATGTGTGTTTCTTCTATCAGTGTCCTAAATCCTTCACAATCATGTATACCTGCTCATCACTTTGGGTTTTTGTTTTCCCTTTATTCCTTCATTGAACTTGTGATGGCTGTTGCTAGTGTATATGGAATTTTATCTTCTGAGAAATACATGGATCTAAAAGTCATACAATTTTTCATTGATATTAGTTGAAGTTGCATTCATATATATGTACATATTTCCTTTCCCATCCTTCACAACTACATTGGTGTGATATTTGTGAGGAAACCCTTAAATCAATTTGCTAAGCTTCTTGGGGGCTTCGGTCCCTAAATTTGGTTGGGAAGCTATTTATCCAAATTCAAAGCACGTACAGGTCTCTTATTTACAAAGATAGTTTTGAAAAACAAATCAGATCAATTGAGGAAGGATTGGCAGTTGTGGACTAAACTGGTTAAGAGTGAGATAGGTTTGGGATGCCACTATGAAAATCACAGGGTCATCATGGATGACTAATGGCAGGATCTAAAAATACAGATAATGTTGAACTACAATGTTATAATGTATATTCATTTAATATATATGTCAACACTTATTCATTTGTTTTTTGTAGGAGAATAAGGATTATGCAAAGTTCAAAAAGTGGGAATTCCGATACACATTTTAGCTAGATTTTTGCTTTAAAGGGACTGTTGTTATTGGCATTTTTTGCACGGGTTCGTCAGGAGGGCGTACAAATCCAGTCGATGTACCTCTTGAAGATACTAATTGGTTCGAGGGGAGTGACAGTGCTTACACCCGAAACCCTATCAATTTAGACTCAGAACATGAGACGTCAACTGCTACATCACCTTCAAAGAAGAACTTGAGCACACCCCCGCAGACATTGGTGGCTGCAACACGGGCTCCAGCTAAGAAGCAAAGTGTCTCTAGAAAGACAAAGTCTATTGCCCAGGATGTGGAGGATAACTTTTTAACTAATAGGTTGGTCAGTGCTTTCGAACACGTTGCATATAAAGCAAAGCAGCCTACAGTATCCTTTGTAGTCCTCCTTTGAATTGTAGACCAACCCAAGAAGTGCAGTCAGATGAGGCCTTGATTATACTAAATGAAATGTCTGCTAACAATGAGATCATTGATGAACAATACTACTTTGGAATGAAGATGTTGAGGGATCCACATAAGAGAAAGTGCTTTGTGTCATGCATAACAACAAAGCGGTTGGGCTTCATACAGAGCATGTTTGAGGAAAAATATGGATCACTATTTGGTCATATTTGAGTTGATGGTTACTCTTTCCAAGAACTTATGGAATTTCCTTGCATTATGTAGACTTTTTCAATTTTATTGTTCTCCTGGATATTGAAGAACTTGTGTTTTGCTTATATATAATTGGTTGTATTAAAGTGTGTTGTTTTTTCATATTTGTAGTCATGGCGGACAATAGGTCGAATGATGAATATGATTATGAGACTGTTATGATGATGGGAGTCGCTACCCAATATATACTATCTAGAAATGCAAGGAGAATATCAATAAAACGTGTCTCATGCAAGACATCTTCATTGCAAGGAGCCCAATATGTGATAAAAGTTCTAAGAGGTCATCCAATAAGATGCTATGAGAATTTTAGGATGCGGGTTGATATTTTTGAAGCACTCTGTGAAGAGTTGAGGTATAAATACATGCTTCGTATATCAAATAACATCCAAATTTCGAAAATGGTAGCTATGTTTTTATTTATTTTTGGTCAAGGGGCATCGAACAGGCTAATGCAGAAAATATTTCAGCACTAAAGTGATACAGTTAGTCGTATATTCAAACTTGTATTGAAGGCTGTGATCGAAATGGCTACAGAAATTATAAAGCCGAGGTAGAACCAGTTCAATGAACTCCCTACCAGAATTAGAACTACACCCAAGCTACGACCTTTCAAAAATGCTATTGGTGCTATTGATGGAACCTATATACAAGCAGTTGTTAGTCAGAGTCTGTAGTTGTCATTTATCAAGAGAAAGGGGTTCACGTCTCAGAATGTTTTGGCGGTATATGATTTTGACATGTTATATTTGTTTATAGCTACAGGATATGAGGGCTCTACACATGATGCAAGGGTATTGCAGTATGTTCAAAACAAAACCGATCTTAACTTTCTCCATCCGCCTGTATGTGTGATTTATTTTTTATTTATGTGTATTCTTTTTTTTTTCACACCAAAACTGCTATCCACTTAAAAAAAATTAGTAGGAAAATATTATTTAGTAGATGTATGTTACGCCAACAAGATTGGCTATCTTGCACCTTATAAAGGGGAGCGGTATTATCTGTCATATTAGAAAAATGGGAAGCGTGCAAGTGGCCCATGTGAACTATTCTTCAACCATAAGCACTCATCCTTGCGTAATGTCATTGAGAGCACATTCCGAGTAACCAAGAAAAGGTGGAAGATATTAAATTCGATGACATCTTATTCATACCCAAAGCAAGTGGACATTTTGATAGCATGTTGCGCCCTGCACAACTGCATTCGGATGAGGACTGCAAGTAATGAGGACTTTGAGGATGCGAATGAGGACGCGGACAGTTCTTCGGGAATGTGGCAGGGACTTCTCATGTAGCTTCAGCAGTAGATGGTGGTGAGTTGAGGGACGATAGCAACATGAGCATTATTAGGGATAGGATTGCTAGGCAGCTTGACTATCATCGTATTACTACTTAGGTATTGGGATTAGTGTTCAATATGTATGAAACATCAACATTTCTTGTGTTATTTTGAAAATTTCCCTAGATAATTTTAAAATATGATGCATGGATTATTATATTTATGTTAAATATTTTAGAAATCTCATTTTATTATAATTTTAAACTTATTTGTTTTGTATTATTATTAAACTTCTTTAAATACCCTTATTGGTACTTTGAGAGCTTTTACTCTATGAGAAAATTAACACAACAAAACAAGTACGCAGCTTAAAGTATCTTATTTTGACAACTTATACACTAATTTATTTTAACAATTTATACACTGACTTATAATTTTTTGAGCCAATCTCCGTACCAAACTGAGCCCATGATACTTGATATATAATGTGTTTGTAAATGAAAAGTGAAAAAAAATTATATTGAAAGATGAATTTTGTTGATATAATTATATTAAGAATCGTATTTTACAATAATATAAGTAACACGATACTCAAAAATTTGAGAATTCTTTCCATTGGAGTTGCTTACCTTTTCAATTAGTGGAAAATCAGGATCTAGCTTTGGACTAACCGCAGTAGGTGATCACACGAACAAACTGTTGACATTGATAAAAATAAATAAAAAAAAGATGTGTGGACAATCAAGTTTGACTTTGATGCATTGAATGGAAATGTGTGTGTGTCTTGTGTTGTAACTTGCTATCAATTGTTGCAGCTGGTTGTACTCGGGATGGGCTGGGTTGTAGCCCGGATAAAAATTTGCATTTTTTTATTAGATATAGATATAGATAATATATAGCACATATTTGGTACAGCGTATAAGCTAGTTTATACTCTGTCAGACATACTCTCAGACACTCTCAGCTTTTACGTTTTACGATAGTTTATACTCTATCACACATACTCTCTACCAAACATGCGCATAGTCTGGTAGATATATTGATATAGCCCAATAGCTTTATAGTCTAAATATTAAAATGCCCAGGGCGCTCATGAGCCCACTAGCTCAGCCTTGTTAGTTGTTAATATTGTTACTTTACTACTTGTTAGTCTGTCCACTCTCGTGCATCGACTCGCCACTACCTAGTAATTATTTTATTACAAACTGATTATAACAATTATATTTTACAATTTATTAATTGATTTATTTATGCAGAAATTGAGTCAATCCTTTACATTTTATAACAATTGCATTTTAATTTTTGATAGATAGTTTTTTTTTTTTGAATACCAAGAATGTGGGGGACATGCCATGATAATTGAATTATATAGATTTTTTTCCTTAATCCCAGGCATGTGGGATGATGTCATTTTAAAGTATTTTATTGTAAATAGCACACAAAAAAAATCCGGGGGCAATGCCTCCGGACCCCTAAACTTTTCGAATGGATCAAAGAGGATATGACTCAGTAGTAGCCTCCCCATCAAAAATTCCTGACTCCACCCCTTGTTGTACTAATTGAATTTGTATTTTTGACACTATTAACGAAGAACTTCATAATAATGAAAACATAATTAATAATACAAAAAAATTAAACCACGCATATAGTTAAGACAAAAGCCAAGAATGTTGAGGATAGAGAAAAAGAAGTTCATTGCATTATCAGTCGTCAGCACCATCGATGGAGAACTTCATTTGAATGTAAAAATAAAGAATAATAGATAAAAATTTAACCATGCATAGTTAAGGAAATACAGTTAGGACACACCATTATGCTCATAGTAATAAGGTTTGAAGATCATTGCAATGGTAGAATGACGACTGCGGAACCATTTTAATTAATTGGGAGAGTGAGGCCCACAGACGTTTTTGTTTGGAGGTCTTATTTTAATTAGGAACTATTTTAAAAAATATTTATTTTCCTAATTAATGTTATTTTGTGAGTATTTTATTTTTCATGTAATATATGTTTTCGATGTTTGGTTTTATATTTTTGGATATGCAAAATCTTATTATTTTTTTTTGAAGGTGGTTAGGTGATCATTGTATTAAAAGCGCCCTTGTGTTACGTTTTCGTACTGCATCGTGTATTAAAGTTTTATTTGATGGAGCTAAATTTTTCATTGTAGTTAGGTTACTGTTAATGATGCGGGCCCAAAAAAGTTATTATTCAATTATAACTATTAAATTATGATGTGACTTATTATGTTAATCGACAAAACATTAAATATTATTGGTAAAAAAGAAGGTTTCGCGGGGAGACGAGAAGTCCGAAGGGCTCTGAGTCTGAGGAAGAGTTCAGCTGAGATTCTTTTTATTTATGAGAGTATTTTAGTCATTGTGTAAGTGGATTTTAGTGTTACCAATATAAGCCCTAGTCAAGTCTTGTATTCTTGACATACCGTTTTTCATAGTGAAAAGAATCAGGAGCTCCTCCGTGAACGTAGGTATATTCTGGCCGAATCACGTAAAATCACTGTGTCTATTTTCATTGCTTTATTTTCTTGTGTTTGTGTGTTCTTAATTGTGTGAGCACGATTACAACAATTAGTATCAAAGCCATGATCACATGAACAAATGGCTTTCAGCACAATTCATACGTGTCTGGCTGATTTTATTTTGTATGATGTGATTGTGGAGAAAATAGCGAAAGGGCTATAGAAGAAACAAGAGGATTTGTATATGGCGAAGAATTTCACGAACAAACTGTTTTTAATGCACGGTTTGTACACCTTAAGGTTGGCTACAGAGGGAGATTTTTTGGAGCACATAAATTGATTTAATCAGAAGATTAATGATCTACTGCGATTAGAGATGATAATTGGGGATGAAGACAAAGCCATAATGCTTCTATGCTCCTTACTAGATTCATACGAGTACCTATTGACCACGTTGATGTATGGGAAGGACACATTGACTTTTGATGATGTTGTTACAGTTCTGAGATCCTATACTATCAAGCGATGATATGAGCCAGACAGTGCCCAAGGAGAGAGTTTGGTCACAAGTGCATAATGAGGTAGAGAGCAGTATAATGGACAATCTAGAGGGAAATCAAGAGGAAGATCCAAGTCACGGGCTAGAAAAGGTGAATGCTTAAAGTGTCATAAGCAGGGTCACTATAAGCGTGATTGTCCTCTACGTAAGAAGGACAAGGATAAGGAGCAGAATGATGATGACATCTCCTCCAAAGCACAAGTTTAACTGTAGAAAATACAAATGACGAAGACCTATATATTGTGGCGGTAGTGCCTTTGGATCTAGTCCAGGTAACTCGTCTTGGATTTTAGAATATGCATGCTCATCACACTATACAATAAATAAGGACTCCTTTCAGAAATATAGGTCATGCGATGCTGGCAGTGTTGTGTTGGGAGATAATCGGCCTTGTAAAGTTGCTGGAATTGGAACTAGGCTAGTGAGGATGTTTGATGCTAAAATCAAAGCTCTTCATGAAGTTAAGCATGTTCCTGAGTTAAAAGAAAAATATTATTTGCTTAGGATTTTTAGAGAAGACTTCACATGGTATTTTACTAAGTCCAGGCAGTGGAGTTCTAAAGATAACCAAAGGTGTCATGGTTGTGGCGAAAGGGCAGCACATTGAGAACAACTTGTACAGATTGCTAGGCAGTACAGTTGTGGGTGAAGCCTCTGCAGTATCTTCTTCAAAATCTGATGACGAAAGGTCGACTCTGTGACATATGCTTTTAGGGCATATTAGTGAGCAAGGTTTAAAGGAACTTAATAAGAGGAAATTGCTGGAAGGATTGAAGCATTGTCAGGTTGATTTTTGTGAGTTTTGTGTTATGGAAAAGCAGAACATGGTTCACTTTAAATTGTCATTGCACGGGAGTTCAAATGTGTTGGATTATGTTCACTCAAACATTCGGGGGTCCAACGAATATGTCTTCAAAAGGTGGAGCCAGATATTTTGTGACTTTTATTGACGTTGACTTGTGAAAAGTTTAGTTGTTCTTTATGAAAGAAAAATCAGAAGTGTTAAGCAAGTTCAAGGAGTGGAAAACCAATGTGGAAAAGAAAACAGGAAGACAAATGAAGTGTCTTCGAGCAGATAATGCAGGTGAGTACACATCTCATGAGTTTATAGATTTCTACAAAAGGGAAGGAATTCAGAGACATTTTATAGTCCCGAAGATACCGCATAAAAATGGTGTTGCAGAAAAGATGAATAGAACTCTAGTGGAGAGAGCTAGAGCTATGCGGATACAAGCTAGTTTGTCCAAAGAATTTTGAATAGAAGTAGTTGTAACAACTACCTATGTAATCAACCGATCACCATCTGCAAAGTTGGAGGGCAAGGTAGATGAGGAGGTTTGGTTAGGTAAGGAAGTTGATTATTCTTATCTATGAATTTTGCATGTCCAACTTACGTGCATGTTCCTATTGATAAGAGATCCAATCTAGAATCGAAGTCAAGAAAAGGAGTCTTTTTAGGTTATGGACATGGACTAAATGGTTACAGGATCTAGAATCCAAAAGCACAGAAGTTGATTGTGAGCATAGATGTAGTTTTTGATGAGGCATCTATGCTGGTAGGAAATAAGGTGCAACAGACTGAGATGTTAGTGTTGGCAAGACTGATCAGATTCAGGTGGAGTTGTCGATGGATCAAACTTTTAATTTAGGTGATGATGTCTTCAATGAAGACATAAGGCAACAAGTAGATCCTAGCATTACACTTGGGCGAACCAAGCGCAAGATCGAACCCCCAAAAGGATATGGTTTTGAGGATGACTCAATTTCGTATGTATTATTCACTGAAGGTGGAGAACCATATTCTTTTTAGGAAGTAGTTTCTAGTCCAGAAAAAGAAAAGTGGATGGAAGCTATGGTTGAAGAAATAGAGTCTCTACATAAGAATGAAACTTGCGAGTTAGTCAAACTTCCAAAGAACAAGAAGGCCCTTGGGTGCAAATGGGTCTACAAGAAAAATGATGGGGTGACAAAAAAATATGACTATTGGTTCAAGACTAGGATAGTAGCTAAAGGCTACTCGCAGAGGGAAGGAATAGACTATGATGAAGTCTTTTCTCTTGTGGTAGGGCACACATCATTCAGAGATTTATTGGCATTAACTGCTCAACTGGATCTAGAGTTAGAGCAGCTAGATGTCAAGATTGGTTTTCAACATGGTGAGTTGGATGTGCAAATTTACATGTTGTAGCCATACGGATTTAAGGAGCCTAGACGTGAACATCTAGTTTGCAGGCTCAAGAAATATCTTTACGGATTGAAGTAGTAATCAAGGTAATGGTACAAGTGCTTAAAAACATTCACGCTGAGTATTGGCTACAAAAACTGTGAGTTTGATTGTTGTGTTTATATGAAGACTTTAGTTGATGGTTCCTACATTTTTTTATTGATTTATGTTGATGAAATGCTGATTGCTGCAAAGAAAACGATTGAAATTCATAATCTAAAGTCTATGTTGGGCAAAGAATTTGGGATAAATAATCTTGGGGCTGCGAAGAAGATTCTTGGGATGGAAATTCATAGAGACAGAAATAACAGAAAGTTATGGGTCTCACAAAAAAATTATATTCAAAAAGTATTGGAGAGGTTAGGCATAAGCACCGCAAAACAAGTTAGTACCCCATTGGCTACTCACTTTAAGTTGTCAGCTTTGCAGTGCCCACAAACAGATGATGAAATGCAGTATATGTCAACAATCCCATATGCTAATGTTGTAGGAAGCATGATGTATGCTATGGTAAGCATAATGCAAGACTTAGCGTATGCAATTAGTGTGGTTAGCAAGTTCATGGAAAATTAAGGAAAGTTGCATTGGCAAGCAATCAAATGGATTCTTGAATATTGGAGAGGTACTACTGAATATGGTATTTGTTTTTGTGCTACTAGTTGTATAGTTTCTATCATGGGATATGTAGATTGAGACTATGTAGAAGACTTTGATAATATAAAGTCTATGACAGACTCTATTTTCACACTAGAAGGTGGTCCTATTAGTTGGCGATCTACTTTACAAAGTGTTATGACTTTGTCTACAACCGAGGTAGAATATATGGCAGTTACAGAAGAAGCAAAAGAAGTACTATGATTGAAAGGATTGATTGAAAAGGTTGGTCTTCAACAGCGTATTATCAGGATATAATGTGATAGTCAGAGTGCAATATGTCTTGCAAAGAATCAGGTGTACCATGCTCGCTCAAAGCACATAGTAATGAGATATCACAAAATCAGAGAGCTCAACTCATTAGGTGATATTTCATTGGAAAAGATTGGTAAAATGGATAATGCTGCAGATATGTTGACTAAGGTGTTACCTATGGAGAAGTTTAAACATTGCTTGGACTTGCTCCATGTTACAACTTGTTAGTTGGTTTTGGTGGTTGTCCAGTTCTCTACTTGATATGTCAATGAGGTGAAGTGAAGATTGTGGTTCTTCTAAGAGTGTGACAATTCACCAAGGCGGAGTGTTGAATTATGATGTGGTTCATTGTGTTAATGGACTGGACATTAAATATCACTAGTAAAGAAGAAGGCTTCACGGAGAGACTAGGAGCCCAAAGGGCCCTGAATCTAAGGAAGAGTTGAGCTGAGATTCCTTTATAAGGGTATTTTTGTCATTGTATAAGTGGATTCTAGGGTTACCAATATAAGCCTCAATTAAGTCTTGTATCCTTAACATGTCTTTTTTCATAGTGAAAAGAATCATGAGCTCCTCCTTGGACGAAGGCATATTCTGGTCGAACCACATAAAATCACGTCTATTTTCATTGCTTTATTTTCTTGCGCTTGTGTGTTCTTGATTGTGTAAGATCGATTTCAAAATTAACGCCTGTTGACATGTGTATGTCGTGACCCAATGTTTAGTCTGAAAAGTATCTTCCTCTTATTTGTATTTGGAAGGCTGTGAAAGCCTTTGCTGTCTGAAATGTGGTGGGAATAGTTGTATCTCTGTTATGTCAATTTTTTTTTGCTAGGGATTGGGTTTTTTGTATCCCCAATGACTGTTTTTTTGTCACTGTTGTTTCCTATGCTTCTGAATGCGTTGTAAAGTTGGCATTTTGACTGTTATTTTTGGATCGATTTCGTTTGTTGGCCAAAGTTTTTTTTCTTC